>CM060905.1:182929747-183588676 GCA_030737815.1 Allium fistulosum | reverse complement strand
AAAGCATAAGCTTGCACAATCTGCTTGTCCCTTCTCGGTTCTGGACAATTCTTCTTGAAATGCCCCGGCTTGTCACAGTTGTGGCACTTCGCCGGCGCTTTCGGATTCTTGCAATCCCTGGAGAGATGGCCTTTCTGCTGACAGTTGTAGCAAGTCACTTCGCCTTTCGGATTCTTCTGGCCATCCCTTCCCTTCTGCTGCTGCTGCTTCCTCTTCTTGTTTCCACCCTGCTGGGGTTTAGACTCTTCCCTGGTCACAGCAACAACAGATCCTTCCTTAGGAAACAGACTCTCATGCCTGAGAGCTTTCTCCACAAGCTTCTCAAATGAATCGTCCAAATGATCCACCAACTATCTCCCCAGATAACTATCCAAGCCTGTCACAAACTTCTCATTCTTCTGATATGCAGACTCAATATATGACCGGGCATACTTGGACAACGCTTCAAACTCAGAAACATACTCAAGAACTGATCTCCCTCCTTGCTTGAGCTCCACAAACTTCTTGAATAGAACAGACTTCTGAGCTGTAGAAATGAACTTAGCTTCAAACCTAACTTGAAATTGCTCCCAAGTAATCTCTTCCTCCGGAGTAGTGATGGTAATAGAATTCCACCAATCAGAGGCTCTCCCTTGAAGCTGCCTTGATGCCAACTTCCTCTTTGTTGCATCCTCAATTCCCAAATCACCAAAGATCCTTCTACAAGCATCTATCCACCTCTGGACCTCAATAGTTGATTCTGTTCCCAAGAAAACCTTTCCTCCAAGAGCAAGTTAATCCTTGCACAACTTAGCAAAATCCACTGGTTTCGAAGTTTGGACTTGAACTCCAACATCTACTGCTGCCCCTGGAACTGGTATCTTTCTCATGATCGAAGTCATCATAGCTTCAAACATAGCTGCATAATCAGTAGTCCCCTCAGTAGCACGGCCTTCCCTAGCAGCTGGTCTCCCTCTTCGACTCATTCTCAATATCTATAAAAAGGAATGATCAGAACATCTAGAGAAACAACTGCACAACTTACTGCTAAACTACTATATTATATATAGTAATCATCCATCAAAATACAATTACGTCTCTCATACGTAGTTACGTCAGCGAGCGTTGGGTAAAATCGATTAACCAATGCTCTGATACCAAATGTGACGACCGCCCATGACCCCTGCACCGAATCTAGAGATAGTGCGCTGTAAAGTGTGCCAGGCGACCATGGACGATTGTCAGGGTAGATTAAAACAACAGAATCTATCGTATTACTCACAGCGCATGGACAAAATACAATAGAACATATATATATAGTGAAGCTTTACAGAATAAAATGCCATCATATAAAACTTCATAATAGTTGAATACAAGCATCCAAATAGCCAATACATCAAGCCTCACTACATAACACTCAGAGAATACAAAACAGCGGAACCTCCAGTACATATAATAAGAAGATAATATGCAACCCTCCAGCTCGTCTTCGATATCAGCATCGTGAGAAGAGAACAGCACCTGTCACCTGCTACCTAGTCTGCCCATCCCAAAAATGGACGAACAGCCCAAGGCAATAAGAGTTAAAACATAAAGCCTTGAGTCAGACAACAGTCTTAGTGAGCAGTAAATTAACTAACAACATACCAAAAGAGCATAAAGGAAAAGGAATAGGAATACAACCCTCCCACTCCACCTCTTTCTACAGTGATAGCCCCCAGACACACACTAAGCAGAAGCAACACAGCAGAGCATACAATTTAAAGTAAAGTAATAATCATTCGAGTCAAGGGCGATGTTTTCCAAGTACCAAGGCCTAAATCAGATAAGCACCCAGGAAATACCGCTCTTGAGTCCGAATGACGATACAACCAAACATCCATGACTCTGGCTATCACTGTTATCATTGCTTCGATATCACCATTAATTGAATGACCGGCACATTCTTTCAGCCGTCCGTCAAGGGCTAATGGAAACCCCGGTTCTAGACATAACTCCCGCACGTCGTCGCAGCCCGTGCCTAGGACTATCGAATCTGCCCAGAGTACTCGACCATCAACAGTTGGCCGTTGGGACTATCGAATCTGCCCAAACGTACTCTTGCTTAGAGCATGCTAGAACCTTCAACAACGATGCTATCCAAGCCTCCTAGTCATCCTCCTCGACGACTATTCTCATATCCATTCATTATCCTCAACTCGAATCATATCACCGAGTTATCAACATGCTTGGAATGATCCCGTCTGGATTAGACCAAGTCTTCATCATATGATTGCCTCGCTTCATCACATCCACGCAAAGCCTCATCTCAACATCACATCATCAAATCTATGCATAAGAGCTTCATCATCCCGCTACATATGCCACGAGCAGCTTTCCCAATTCAAGAGCCTTTCCCTTAGCTTTTGAATCATCTTCGACCACCTTGTCTAAAACCAATCAACAATCATCTAATTCACAGCAATCAACCAAATCAAACATTAATCCAAGCAATCAAGCATTCAAATATGATCTAAGAAGACAATTATAACAATAATGGCATTTTTGTAATTAAAGAGTTGAAAGTCCAACAAGCATGAAAACATGAACAATATTTCTACAAACTTGATGAATGAACTTGCATAGGTTAACATGTGATAAAATGGTTGTCAAAACATCATGAACAATGGGTCTACATGGATCTACACTTAGGATGAAGAAAATGCATGAAAATCACTATTTTAACACCAAATCGAGCCAACAATCCGATATACTCCTTTGGATCCGTGTGAGAGATAATCACCACTCACCAAATCACCTAAACAACCTCAAATCAACACGCTTCAGATCTGGACAGCGAAGGATCAAGCTTGATCTATCACGAATCCGCTTCAAACGAAGAAATCTAACTTCAATGGATGAAGATCTTCAATTTTAGCTCTTGGATCTTCGATCTTGATCTTCGATTTGGATGAAAGGAAGCACTAGATTAGAGTGGAGGAAAGAAGTGAAGAAGTGTAGAAGTCGAGCTCTCAAAATGGCAGCACTTCGTCGCTTCGAAATCCGGATCCCAAAAAGTGAGAACAACCCCCCTCTATTTATAGCAGAAATCTTCCCTAGGTCGCTCGGAGTTAGGTCGTTCACGACCTACGACCTAAAACCTACCGACCTAAAGACTTACCAACCTACGACTTAACAAAACGCGCACCTGCGACCTAGCGCTTAAGCACATCTTCGACCTAACTGCTAAGTCTTACGCGACCTAACAAAGCTCTCCATCCTACGACCTAACGAGGTTACGACCTAACACTTAAGCGCATCAGCGAACTAACGCTTAAGCGCTTACGCGACCTATCACTCACGCGCCTTAACAACCCAGCGACCTACCAGTGTTATGACCTATAACCTTGCGACCTAACAACTCACTGGAATACCCATGCGACCTAACAGTGCTACGACTTAACACTTAGATCCACGCGACCTAACTAACACGGCACCCCATAGGTCGCTTACGACCTAACTACCCTAACCAGCCAACCCCTAAACAGCTTAACTCTTAGGTCGCTAACAATTAGATCGCTAACTCCTATAGGTCGCGAACTACTATAGGTCGCTAACTACTAGTTTCCTTAGGTCGCTGCCTTCCTAGCTCCTTCGTCCTATAGGTCGCTCCAATGCTTAGGTTGTTCACAATACTAGGTCGCTCACGACTTAACTACGACAACACCTTAGGTCGTAAACCCACCCCACTTCCTTAAGTCACCTACGACTTAAATGTTATGACCTAAACTGCAACATACAAATCCAAATCCTTAGGTCGCCTACGACATACTCCACTACGACCTAAGCTAACATACAACCTAACTCTTAGGTCGCTCCACCTTCTTAGGTCGCCAACTACGACCTATCCCTTAGGTTGCCAATCCTATAAGTCGGTCACGACTTAAGACTTAACCAAATTCTCCCCAAAATCTGAAACGACTTAAAAATGCAGAAAATTTCAGATTTTAACGAACTTTTCGATCCGTAAAATACGGGTCGTTACAGTTGGTCACGGGGGACATCGGATTGGGACCCCTTCTGCGTAGACTTCTCTCTGCCTTGCTCTGATTGAGAAGGATGATCGCGGGAATATGAGGACTGGCTGTATGATTTCCTTCGATAAGTTGATTCTCGGGGGCGATAGTCTCGGTCTCTAGAGTCATCTCTGTCTCGGCACTTGCCGGTGCCCGAATCCCGGCCAGAATGATGAAAAATAGATGACCCGCGAAGATGATCGAGTCCGTGAGTGCGTCCCATGTCACATGCATAGAATGAGAATAACGACAGGTTAGAAAAGAACAGAGTGATGGCTAAAATTGAAGTGTAGGGTGAACTGCACGTGTCCGTGTGTGTCCTAGTGTTCCCCCCGACGGAGCAGTTTCTTTATCTTTACTAATAGGTTTTTTCTCCCTGGATTTGGGCCCGAGCGCATGTATCGCCTCTCGCGGGCGAATTAAGTTTAAGAGCTTCTGGATCATCGAAGCCATAGTTAAGCAAATCATCGGGAATAGTGAGGTCCGACAAGCCATTCAACGAACTCTCTAAGTGTTGAGAAGAAGGCTCTTTTGCTACTGGAGTAAGGGTGACCTTAGAGGTTCCACCCACCGTCTTCTTCCTCAATTTGTAGGTCAACTTCTTCTTTCCCTTCAAAGGGGAAGGTGTCTTCTCGATATCGTGGACTTCGACTATCGGGTCCCGAGTAGGGCTAACATTTTCGCCCTGTACTTCAAGCGTTCTGGCTTCTCTAATCTCCCCCTCCTCTGGTGTATCAGGGGCGTTACGTGCTGAAGACCCAGCCTGCTTTTTTCCTTTGCCTGAAGCAGGCCTGGGTATAGTGACGCCTTGAGGAAGGCTTATTCAGCGACCTTCCTCCAGCAGCCCAAAGTTCATGAGTGATTCATTTGAAATGAGAGATCTGGTGTCCCGGTCTTCTGCGGGAATGGCTCGGATAGCTTCGACAGCTTCAGAATACCTGGAGCCTTCGGGATATGGGTTGATACCTGTAAAAGTATATAAAGGGTTAGAAAAGGTGCAATTTCCGCCAAACACGAGTATTAATCCAGAAAATAGACTTACTCCCTTCCACCCATCTCCTCGCGAAGCCGGGGGGACAACGCACGTAGAACCACTCCTGTTTATATTGAGCGAATTTGCTTCACGCTCCAGTAAAATTTTGACACTTGTTATGCGGCTCAAGAAATACAAAAGATGGGCTATCTGACCGTCTCTTGAAGCGATAGATATAACAGATATCGCCAGGAGTCGGGAGCCTGAAAAGGACACTCATGAAGAGAATGCAAGTGTCGTATATGAACGCATGGCTGTTTGGATGTAATTGCGATGGGGCGATCTCGATATACTGTAACAGGTCCTGAAGAAAGGAGTTGAATGGCGGCACGCTACCGACCTATCACATGAATCTGTTGCAGGCTGTATATCCTACTAGGGGCAAGTGGGGACGATCCTATCCCGATGGAACCAACACGTCGTCGAAAGGAACCCCGTATACTGAGCATATACGGCGAAGCGTGCTTTCATTAACCTTCGAGGCTTGAGAATCGATCGGATCGTCTAAAAAGATCGTTGCATCCAAGGCATTGGGAGCCAAGTCGACAGATGCGATCGCGGGGTTCGGCATGTCTTGTGCAGGAAAAGACGACGGATTTGAAGTTCTAACTTCTTCTTGTTGAGAAGATGGCCCGGGTCTGTCCAAGATTGTGGCAGAACTAGATTTCCTAGACATCTCTAATGTGTGTAGAATCTGATGAAACACCTGTTTGAACTATACTTTAAAAACAATCGACATTAGACTTATCAACAAAAATACTCCCCCCGTGTAGTGTGTGAACTAGTGCAATCATTCAAGTATAAGTGCCAAAGAATTACAAGTCATAAGGTTGTTGAAATAGAGTTAGGCTTTAAACTATCATCTTCGAAGACCGTCATCACTGACCGTCTGCGAGAGCTTGTCATATAATGGTTTATATTGTGATCTCGACATCGACACTATGCGTTAAAGGTTATCATCTGTTTTAAACAAATTAAGTTCTGGTTAATAGTTGTCAAAATGAGGGAGTTATCAGTCTGGATGTTCGATATGCTTAATTGTTTAAGTCCTTGTCCTTGTTCACTGTCATATGCTCGGGCATAAAGGGTATGTTAAGTCAACAATGCATTGTGTTCGAGTCGAGATGGTTCTGACTGACATAACCTACTGTCAAGCTTAATGCCGAACGACGCTGCAGAGACTCGTCCTCCTACACTCCCTCTACCCCGTTCGGCATTCAGCAAGTCATGCCGAGCCGCCTCGTTCGGCACCACAAACCAACGCCAGCTTCCTTCCTATCCTCCATCTCTACCGCTCGGCATTTTTGAGTCCTTCAGCAAGTCATGCCGAGCCACATCGCTCGGCATGCTAGACCCAACCCCAAACTTCACTCCTACACATCTTTCCATTGTTCGGCATAAGGAGTCATGCCGAGCCACATCATCCGTCTTCCTCTAACTCTTTTCTTCAGACAAATTAAACATCTTCCTAAATGGCCAATCGATCACTACTTCAACTCGCACACAACCCTCGACCAACAGTAATTAACCTCACCAATTCCTACCGGGCCAATCTGAAAGTGTACGTGCAGTACTAAGGATCGTGTAATATGATATATAAATGCGAAAACTGATAATAGCAGTAAAATAAAAATTAAAGTAAGCACACCAGGAATTTTTATACTGGTTCGAACTTCCTGTTCTACGTCCAGTCCCAGAATACCCTTTGGATTTAAACTAAACCCCTCACTTAACCCAGAGGAATAGGTATACGACACCTGAGCAGCCGAACAGGAATTTTTCCACCTCAACAACCGAAGAGGACTTCAACTTAATACAAATAATTTGTTGACGAATATGTTCTGAATAACACTGATTGTCTTTTGATAGTACAACTTTCCTATAATCAAATCCTCAAGAGTATGTGTGTGTGTGAAGATTTAGAAGGAAGATAATCACGTAGAATCGAAGTATATGAATTTATTCAAGGATTCTAGTGATATTGAATGTGATTGAATGCTTTTTATTTGCAAAGAATAATAGAGAATAGATTTCAGAATTATAAACAAGAATTGGTGTTTGTAGAAGTGAATTGAACATGTTTATATAGTTGTAGAATAGTTACAATCTTTCATGAAGAGTTTCAATCAAAAGTTGTGTCCGTATCTCTTGAATTGAAGGACATTCCTCTTCATGAACGATCGCAACTCTTCAGAAAACTAGCCGTTATGTTCAGGTCGGTTGACCGAGAAAACTGGCCGGTCAGCTGAGTTTCAAAACCGCATACAGAACAGTGCATATGTGTGCACTGACACAGAGTCGGTCGACCGAGGATCCTGGTCGGTCAGCCGACCTGTTGTCATTTGCACAGTGCACACTTATTTATGTATAATTCAATATAAATCAATTTGTGTGTGTGTGTGACTACTTGAGGAATGATTTTAACAATATTCTAAGACTCCATACACTAAAATATTCATATTAATCTTTGTATTGTAGTCTTGTCTCCTTTGTAGTGCACAATATACGTTTATTCTCTTTTTGTCGCTTTCGTATAGTATTCTCTTTGTAATTCGTCGTATGATCTCTGAAGCTTGTGTCATGAATCAAAACTCATGAATCAACATTCTCCCCCTTTTTGATTGATGACAATACTTATGTGACGAAGTAGTATATATATTATAATTCTCCCTCTGAATATATGGCGACTTTTCTGCAAAAAATTTGTTAGCTTTCATATATTTCTCCCCCTTTGTCATCGACAAAAAGGAATACTTACTAGATGTAATATGTAAAAGAAATATGAAACATGTAACACAAGTAAGAAAACATCGAGTTTTAAATATTGCATACTCAAACAAAATAGGAATATTAATGATGTTTACTTACTACATAACATCTAACAATAGACATATTGTTCATAAAGAAATACTTGAAATTAAATTGTAAAACAATATGATCACTCATCATCATCGGAATCCCAAAATTCTGGACGAATATTTTCTTCCGGAGGAGCCAGTTCCTTACCACGTCTTTGAGTGTGAGAAATGTGAGTTGCCGATGTACCAGAACTTGTGTTATCTGAAGTAGACCTAGAGAAGTTTGGCGCTCGTCTTTTTCCGGGAGCAACATAAGAGGCACCGGCTTCGGAAGAACATGATAAGGCATCCCATAAATTCACGAAGAAGCCCTTGATTTTCTTGAAACGACCATCAATTTTTCGTAGCTGGGCATCCAGGGCTAGTTGATTTCGAGCCAAAATATCAATGGCCGCCTCCGTACTAATTCCGGGAGTTGGTCTTTGAATTGAATGTTGGCGAGTGAGACGTTCCGTAGCATGAGTTGATGGTTGCGGTGTGGAGAAGCTACGGCGTAGTTGTTCTCGAGGAGTAGTACGCCATTGGTTAAATGTTATAAATCTAGGAGGTGCATCAGGCAACTTCATTAGTTTTATGGTTCTTGAATCAAAAGAACGAACTTTGGATGTTTCGGACTCCGGAGCATGGATGACGAAGCTATTTATCAACCTCAATATGTATTCTCCATAATAAATATGGAGCATCTTTCCTTGGTTGAAAGAGAGAAATTCATCCATAAGAAGTTGTGCCCAATTTACTCGTACATTCCCGCAAATAGTATACAGTGCTTTGAAGTTTTCGGGATATGCTAAGTGATATGAACCGCCTCTAGGAACTATAGATTTCATCATGAATCGATGAAAGAGTCGGGGTTTAGGTCGAAGGGATGATGTTTGTCTAAGATCTGTAGCGTCATCTTCCAAAAATAGATGGCTTATCCGGTCACGGATTGATATATTACAATCTACATCGTGTAACGAAATTCCACCCGGTCGTGCATGCAAAATGTGATTAATTCGATCAATGGAAAGGAAAATTGAAGTGCCACAAACCGATGTCCAAACACAATTGTCAGTGTTTCTTGGCGGATTGACAAGGTTAAGATATGCTAGAAATAACTTGACCATAATATGATTGATTTTCAAGTTATTTTTCCTATGGTCAAGGAATGTATCAAGTCCACTTTCAATAGCGGCATTTTCAATACCATAGGGAGCGAAATCAGGATAACTTACAAATGATTCTTCAAAGATTTTGGCGTCTTGAAGTTGTATCCATCTTTGAAGTGCTACATCATTGACAAGCCATGAGGCGATTTGAGTATCTACTGGAGTAGATGAAGATGAAGCATTGGTAGTCTTTGTTTTCTTCTTGGGAGCCATTGTTTTTCAAGTAAAGATAAAAATTCGGGAAAATTTTAATGGGGGCTAGGGTAAAAACTGAAATTAGGATGGTAAAAGTGAAGAGGTAGGTTGAAAAGGTTAAAGGATGGGTTACTAATATGAAGTAAAAAACAATAGATTACACGTTCGGTCGACCGAAAGTATGGGTCGGCTGATCGAATGGGTTATCTGAGAATAGCTGAAACTCTCGGGATGGGTTCGGCTGACCGACTCAGGTATTTGGTCGACCGACCCTGTTGTAAATGCACAGTTTTAGCTGTTTTTCAATAAAAAATTATAGAAATATAAATTTTATTATTATTGCACTATGTTAATACACCTTATTAAAAACAACAACATATATATATATATATAAGAAAAAATCTTTAGCCACCGTTCGTTAAAATCTACGTTCCCATGAGTTTGGAGACGGAACATCTTCTATAGGTGACCATTTTGGAGCTATTGGGGATTGAGCAGGGTTTGAAGAGGATGAAGATCTATAAGTAGGTTCAGCAACATCATCCTTCTTTGATGAACAAACTTTCATAGCCATCCGTTCTAGAAAGCTCAAACGTCGTGACGTAATCTTCTGCTCATAGTATAACTCCTTTTGTAGGTCCAATTGTTGCTGTTGATAGTGATGTATCTCATCTATCTTCTGTTTAGTTGATGGAGATATGACCATTGCTTTCTTGCCATTCTTCTTTTCCAGTGTATAACCGGTATGAGTGTTCTCCCATGGTTTCCAGCCATGTCAAGGGTCTTTATCCGAAGAAGGAGAGAATTTAAGGACACGATTTGGTAAGGGAAACATAGGATATGGTCCGTTTTCAGGAATGTGGTCGGAACCATCATCGTCCGGAGATGTATATGATAGATGAGAGTTGTCTGAATTATAGAAGTCATTGTTTGAAGACATTTTCAAGTTTTGATTTCAAAAATTTCTTAGTATATGTTTTGAAACATAAGCATAGTATATATAAGCATTTTGTTTGCTAAAAAATAAGTGGATAGGAACTAGTTTTAATTATAATCACAGAAGTTTTAATAATAAAGCCGTTTGTAAATGTTGGATTATAAATATAGAACTAAGAATAGTTTTTCTGAAACCAAAACAAATAAAACAAGCTTTAAAGAAAACTGAGACAAGAAACACCCATAGCTCAAGTAGTTATAACACAACATCTAACAAGCAAGTCAGAGGTCATGAGTTCGAGTTCTGCTTTGGTAAGAAATAAAACAATTTTTGTTTTTCAATATTTTTGCATATTTTTATTTATAAATCTTTTAAAGACATTATTCCTAAGTCACGTCTAAGTTTTATAAAAATATTTTCATTTAGCGGTTTAGTAAAAATGTCAGCAATTTGATTTTCAGTATTAATAAATTCTAAATTTACTAATCCTTTTTCCAAACAATCACGAAGAAAGTGATGATGAATATCGATGTGTTTTGTTCGTGAGTGATTGACCGGATTTTTAGAAAGATTTATTGCACTAGTATTATCACAATAAATTATACATTTTTCAAGATGATAATTAAAATCCTGTAGTGTTTGTTGCATGTATACGACTTGTGCACATGCCAAAGCAGCAGATATATATTCTGCTTCACACGTCGATAAAGAAACACAGTTTTGTTTCTTACTAAACCAAGAGACTAAGGAACGTCCAATGAAATGACACGTTCCGCTCGTACTTTTTCGATCCGTCCGACTTCCTCCAAAATCAGCATCGCTATAGGAGACTAATTCGAAAGGACATTCTTTCGGATAAAATAGCCCGAAATCTTTGGTTTTAGTTAGATAACGAATAATACGTTTAACTGCTCGCATATGTGATTCTTTGGGATTTGCTTGAAATCGAGCACATAAACAAACACTCATCATTATATCGGGTCGACTTGTTGTTAAATATAGTAAAGATCCAATCATACTACGATATAGTTTCTAATCAACACTTTTGTCATCCTCATCTCTATCGAGATGAATCGTTGTGCTCATTAGAGTTGGTTTGGCAGAAGTATTTTCCAGACCAAATCGTTTAATTAAATTATAACAATATTTTTCTTGATTAATAAAGATTCCATTTTCAATTTGTTTAATTTGTAATCCAAGAAAATATGACAATTCTCCCTTATGAGACATTTCAAATTCATTTGTCATTATAGTCGAAAATTCCTGACATAGTTTTTCATTTGTCGAGCCAAAAATAATATCATCAACATATATTTGAATTATTAAAATATTTTTCTTAGTTTTCTTAATAAAAAGCGTTTGATCTACTTTACCAATTTCAAAACCAGATTCTAATAAATAGCTTTTAAGACGATCATACCAAGCACGTGGTGCTTGTTTTAAACCGTATAACGCTTTTTTGAGTTTATAAACATGATCCGGATATTTTTCATGATTAAAAAAAGGTGGTTGTTCGAAAAAAACATTTTCTTTTATGTATCCATTTAAAAATGCACTTTTAACATCCATTTGATAAAGTTTAAAATTATGAAAACATGCGAAAGGTAATAAGATTTGTATTGCTTCAAGTCGGGCGACTGGAGCAAACGTTTCTTCATAGTCTATTCCCTCTTCTTGATTATATCCTTGTGCAACTAATCTAGCTTTATTCCTGGTTATATTTCCTAGTTCATCTGCTTTATTTTTGAAAACCCATTTAGTACCGATGACTGATTGATCACTAGGTCTAGGAACGAATTCCCAAACTTCATTTCGTTCGAATTGATTTAGTTCTTCTTGCATGGCAAGAATCCAATAGTCATTAGTTGAGGCTTCTTTTATATTCTTAGGTTCTATGTTAGAGAGAAAAGCTACATGACCAACTTGATTTAATTGATGTCTGGTTTTAACGTTCGTATTTACTTCTCCAATTATGTTTTGTACAGGATGATCCCGTAAAATTCTAGGTGGAGATTTTATTATATTAGGAGTAATGTTTGTATTTTCATTAATTTCATGAATATCAAAATTTTCATTTGTATTATTATTTTCATTCTGAGTAGTTTCATCATCAGAATCGATAATAATATTTGGATTTTTATTTTTAAAATTTTCATCAAATGAAACATGTAAACTTTCTTCAATAATTTGAGTTCTTTTATTATAAATTCGATAAGCTTTGCTTCGTTCCGAATATCCAACGAATATTCCTTTATCGGATTTTGGATCGAATTTGCCTAGTTGATCTTTAGTATTTAAAATAAAACATTTAGAGCCAAAAACTTTAAGATATGAAATATTTGGTTTTCTTCCATTTAGAAGTTCATATGGAGTATTCTTAGTTAACGATCGAATAGAAACACGATTCAATACATAACAAGCAGTAGCTACAGCTTCTGCCCAAAAATGTTTTGATAAAGTGGTTCCATTTAATAAAGTTCTTGCACATTCTTGTAACGTTCTATTTTTCCTTTCTACAACTCCATTTTGTTGTGGTGTTCTAGGAAACAAAAAATTATGGTTAATACCTTTCTTGTTACAAAATTGTTCAAAAGCTTCATTTTCAAATTCTCCTCCATGATCACTTCTTATATTTTTAATTTTCAAACTTTTAATATTTTGGATTGTTTTAACAAAAACTTTAAAATTATCAAAAGTATCACTTTTATTTTTCAAAAAGAAATCCAAGTGTATCTAGAAAAATCATCTACAATAACAAATACATATCTATTATGATTAATAGATTGTACTTGAGTTGGACCAAAAAGATCCATGTGTAAAAGTTCAAGTGGTTGTTCTGTAGATATTACCTTTTTTGATTTAAAAGAAGATTTTGTTAATTTTCCTAATTTACATGCATCACAAAATATATTAGTTTTGAATTTTATATTGGGTAATCCTTTAACTAATTTGTTTTTAGCTAGTTTGTTGATAGTATTAAAATTGACGTGACAAAATCTTTTGTGCCAAAGACAAGAATCGTTTTCTTTAGCTATTAAACACAAATTTGAATCATTATTAATATTCATATTTAAGATATAAATGTTTTTATCTCTTTTTCCTTCGAAAATAGTGTTATGATTTTTATCAAAAATATTACATTTATTTTCTGAAAAAGTTATATTAAAACCTTTATCGCATAACTGACTAATACTTAATAAATTGTGTTTTAAATTTTTAACTAATAAAACATCAGTAATGAGAGGTAAATTAGAGGTACCGTTGCTACTGACATCGCCTTTGCCGATGATATATCCTTTTGAGTTATCTCCAAAGGTAACTGCTCCTCCATTTGAGTATATAATGTTTGCCAACATTTCTTTGTTTCCAGTTATGTGTTTTGAGCAACCGCTATCTAAAATCCATTTTCCTCTCTTCTTATGTGGTACCTGCAAAAAGTTTATAAAAAGTTGGTACCCAATCTTTTTAGGGTCCTAAGAGTTAGATCTTAGGAAGCCAATCCCATACGGGTTCAGAATTCCCTTTATAAACATAATTCTTGTTATTATGAACAGTTTCCATAAAAAATTTGATATGTTTGTTCCTTATCAAAATATTATTTGTTTTTGGAATCCATATCTTGATGGTTTTCGTGTTTGGGTAAACTGTTTTCTTAATATCCTTCTTAATATTATTATTAATCCTACTTTTATCAAAATTATTTTGTTTCTTAAATTCTAGTCCAGATTTATTATTAGAGGATTGAGAACTTTCAAGTATTCTAGAAAGATTCTCTCTTCCTTTATTGAAATTAGATACATTTTTAGAAATATCATCAAATTTTATTTTAAGACTAGATTTTTCTAACATTAAATCCTTAATCTTAGAGTTTAAACTATTATTTTTGAAAAGTAAAACATCATTTTTATTTTTCTGAATTTCTAGTTCTTCAGATATTGACGAAATTTGAGAAAATAAGTTAGAATTTGATTGTTGAGAAATTTCAAGTTCTTCTTCTAATATTTTCTTCTCATCTTTCAGCATATCTACTTCTAAGACTGTCCTATCTAACTTTCTTTGCAACTCCTTATTTTTCTTTTTAAGTTGCTTTGCTAAATCTACTAATTCAGAAGTAATTTCAATTAAATCTTCAAAAGTAAAATCACTTACATCATCTGACGAAGCCATGAAGCACACATTTGCTTGTTCATTATCACTTTCACTCTCTGATGAGGATGATGAGTCAGTGTCGTCCCAAGTGACTGAAAAAGCTTTTCGTTTGGTTTTGTCCTTCTTGAAATTATTCTTTTTACGTTCTGGACAATCCTTCTTCATGTGTCCTTTCTTATGACATTCATAACATTCCATTGCTGAAGATGATGGTTTGCTGCTATTGGAATTGTTGTTGAAATTATTTTTGTTTCCCTTGAATTTGTTTCTGTTGAATTTCAAAAACTTTTTGAAATTTTTAGCGATCATTGCCATATCTTCATTATCTGAGTCGGAATCATCTTTTTCTGCTTGGAATGCCACATTTTTCTTTTCTTGTGCTCCATTTCTTTTTGCCTGCAAATTTACTTCGTAGGACATTAAATTACCTATCAATTCTTCTGGTTTTAATGTTGATAAATCAGTTGCTTCTTCAATAGCTAGGACTTTTCGTTCCCATTCGTCCGTTAAAGAATTTAAGATTTTTGTAACAACATCAAAATCAGTAAACTTTTGTTCTAATGATAATAAAGCATGATAAATATCCTGGAATCTAGAGTACATGTCATTTATAGATTCATTTGGCCTCATTTTAAAATTTTCAAATTGATTTTTCAACCTAGAGATTTTGCTTAATTTAACTTTGTTCGTTCCTTCATGTGACACTTTAAGAGTTCTCCAAATTTCATAACCGGAAGTGCACATGCTAACTCTATTGAATTCATTTCTATCTAATGCACAAAATAAAATATTCATAGCCTTTTCATTTGATGTAGCATCTAGTTTTTGTGTGTTACTCCAAGTTGAGTATTCTTCAGTAGGAGTTGTGTACTCTCTTTGTATAATATTCCAGATATCGAATCCACTAGATTGCATATAGATTCTCATTCTAGTTGACCAATAATTATAATTTATACCATTAAAAAGTGGAGATCGTGAAGTCGATTGACCTTCTGTGAAACTAGAATTAGTGTTAGTGCTAACATTGTTAGTTTGTGTGGTTGCCATATTACTTAGAAATAAATATCAAATAACTTTGTAATGGTTATAGGATTTCCTTGCTCTGATACCAAATGAAAGTGTACGTGCAGTACTAAGGATCGTGTAATATGATATATAAATGCGGAAACTGATAATAGCAGTAAAATAAAAATTAAAGTAAGCACGCTAGGAATTTTTATACTGGTTCGAACTTCCCGTTCAACATCCAGTCCCAGAATACCCTCTGGATTTAAACTAAACCCCTCACTTAACCCGGAGGAATAGGTATACGACACCTGAGCAGCCGAACAGGAATTTTTCCGCCTCAACTGCCGAAGAGGACTTCAACTTAATACAAATAATTTGTTGACGAATGTGTTCTGAATAACACTGATTGTATTTTGATAGTATAGCTTTCCTATAATAAAATCCTCAAGAGTATGTGTGTGTGAAGATTTAGAAGGAAGATAATCATGTAGAATCGAAGTATATTAATTTATTCAAGGATTCTAGTGATATTGAATGTGAATGAATGCTTTTTATTTGCAGAGAATAATAGAGAATAGATTTCAGAATTATAAACAAGAATTGGTGTTTGTAGAAGTGAATTGAACATGTTTATATAGTTGTAGAATAGTTACAATCTTTCATGAAGAGTTTCAATCAAAAGTTGTGTCTGTATCTCTTGAATTGAAGGACATTCCTCTTCATGAACGATCGCAACTCTTCAGAAAACTAGCCGTTATGTTCAGGTCGGTTGATCGAGAAAACTGGTCGGTCAGCTGAGTTTCAAAACCGTATACAGAACAATGCATATGTGTGCACTGACACAGAGTCGGTCGACCGAGGATCCTGGTCGGTCAGCCGACCTGTTGTCATTTGCACAGTGCACACTTATTTATGTATAATTCAATATAAATCAATTTGTGTGTGTGTGTGACTACTTGAGGAATGATTTTAACAATATTCTAAGACTCAATACACTAAAATATTCATACTAATCTCTGGATTGTAGTCTTGTCTCCTTTGTAGTGCACAATATACGTTTATTCTCTTTTTGTCGCTTTCGTATAGTATTCTCTTTGTAATTCGTCGTATGATCTCTGAAGCTTGTGTCATGAATCAAAACTCATGAATCAACACAACCCCCTCTTCTTCTTCCTCTCCATCTAATCCTAAGGCACTTCTAAAAACCTCGAATCCACCTTCATCATCTACGCGACTTCCATTATTCATGGGTTAGAGGATGGTCGTTAATTCAAGTTTCGTCTAAAATCTCTAATCGGAGAGAGTCGAGTGAATGAAAGGTTCATACCTAGAAGAAGGGACCAAAGTCTGGTGAGGTGCTCGATTTGGAAGTAGGAACCACTCGGATTTGTCACTGAGGGCAGTTGAAGGGTAACGCATAGGACTCGGGAGTCTAAAGGGAGGTTGAGATGATTGGCGAAAGTCTGGAAAAGGTTGAGTTCGTATGGGTGATTGGAGTGGAGGTAAAAAGTAAAAGGGGAAGGAGGAGTGAAGTATCGACTTTTATAGATGGAAAGGAGGAAGGCGAATAATCATCGACCGGTAGAACCAGTCAAGACACCTTCCTCATTCGGCATCAATGTCGCTCGACATTCAGTATGTCGTTCGGCATTCAACGTGTCGTTCAGCATTCAATATGTCGTTCGACATTTGGGATGTCGTTCGGCATTCAGGAGATCACTTTCGAGAGGACATAACAAAGGTTTAAAGAAAAAATATGGAGTGCTCGTGGATCAAAGCGCATCATGTTCATCCACATGATACACTTTGGGGGGCAAGTGTTACCCGGGTAATTGACCCAGTAACGTGAGGATCGCCAAACAGTAGACATCGTTCGGCATCTAGTCTCATTCAGCATTGAGGGATCGATCGGCATCCCAGCCTCGTTCGGCGTGTAGACATCGTTCGGCATCTAGCCTCGTTCAGCACGAAGGGTCGGTCGGCATCCAAGCCCCACTCGGCATTCGGGCCTCGTTCGACATCCAAGCCCCGCTCGGCATCCAAGCCCCGCTCGGCATCCAAGCCTCGTTCGGCATTCGAGCCTCGTTCGGCACCAAGAGTCTCGCTCGGCATAGAGCCTCGATCGGCACAGAGTCTCGCTCGGCGTAGAGCCTCGATCGGCATAGAGCCTCGCTCGGCACGGAACCTCGTTCGGCATGAAGGGATTCGTCTGTCTTCAGACCTTACTAGGCACAAGTCTCTCGTTTGGCATACGATTGCCGCTCGACCTACACTCATCGCTTGTCGTCATGATATCGCACAAGTTCGAAGAAAAGGTTAACATTCAACCTTGAGTGAGGGCGTCGCTCGGCATGCCTCGCTCGGCACACGTCGTTCAGCCACGATAGCGCATAGTTCGGCCAAATGTGGCCCGGCTTGTCTCGTCCGGCATGTCTCGTTCGGCTTGCATGGAACGGTGCGCAGTAGTCATCTACTATGGGCCGAGGTACCTTGTTCCTAGGCCCGTGAGGGGAGTTCAACCCATCTTCGTCTATAAATAGAGGGGCAGTGGCATGCTGAAAAAGGACCTTTTTTCGAGAACACTGGGGAGACTCTTTTCAGTTCAAACTTGCACTCAAGCTATTATTGTACGGATTGTATTTGTTTTTAACTACTTGGGAAAGCAATAAAGATTACAATTCAAAGTGGACGTAGGCAGTTACGCCGAACCACTATATATCTGGTGTTCAAGATTTCTGCAGTTAATTTAGTCTATATCTCTCTGTTTTAATTTATCTTCTTCATTTATCTCTCTACACAATCTTTCTAAAGGAAGTTAGTGACCAATTTTGGTGCTAACAACGCTACTAGGGCTTAGGTGGGATATTAAATTTTTAGAAGGAAAGTAAAATCCCATGCAAGACTTACTCCCCCAAACTTCTCTTTGTTTCCCTCAATTCTCCATCTACATCCAACAAAATTTCATCCACGTCTAAGAAAATCCAGTTTGTACTTCGTCTTTTAAGTCTAAAAGTGCAACGAGATTGCACTTAATATTTTTAAATGAAAGCGCAACAAAATTGCACTTTTATGATTTGCCCATAAGTGCAATCGTATTGCACCTTTTGTTTTTGGACTGTATGTGTAACCGGTTCGTACTTTATATCAAATAAATTGAAAACATGTTGCACATTTAGACGTAAGTGAGATATTGCAACTGAGTTGCACTTTCTTTTTAAAAAATGCTTTATGATTGCACTTTCGGACTGATGGTAGAATATGTAATGAATTTATGGCAAAAGATTTGAAATATTTTATGAAAAAAATAGGAGCTTAAAAGAGAAAGAAAGGGAGAGCATGGAGTTGGAGTGTCAGAGGAGCACGGTGGAGGCGAGGAACCTGAAGGCCAAGCTACAATCTCGGTACAAAGCAACTCCGCAATAAAGTTATTAAGCTTGTTAAGATCCAGTGGGGAGATGATCCAACAGGGAGTACATGCGAGCCCGATGAGAGGATTTGCGCTACCCACCCAGAACACTTTTTTGGTACGTTTCCATTTTAGTTAAATAAGTATAATTTAGTTTTATTCTTAGGTTCTAGTTTAGTATACCCCATAGGTAGAGACCATTGGATGCTAGGATTAGTTGCGAATGTGTCACTAGGACAAATTTTGGATGATGGATGTTGATGGATGTATTATTATATTGATCTTTGCATGTTTAGAGAAAATGTATTTTCGAGTTTGCATGCACTCACACCATCACTTGTTTTATTTAATGAGTTATATGCATATGGTTGTTGCATATGGATTGGATGGTTGTGCATACATGTAGAATTGCAAGTATATTTACATAGATGTTACATATATTTTGGACATATGGCATAAAGACGTGTGTTAAAGGAGGTCGACTAGATCAAGAGATCGACTAATCTTTGCATTAGAATAGATTCATATGCATTCCATACATGTATGTACATACATAGCATTAAAGATAATGATTGTCAATGGTTGATGGATGAGTAGATGGCTGTATTTGTTGACTTTTGTACATATGAGTTACATTTTTCCATCCTTGGAGATTCCTTTTCAAGGGGGAGAATGTAACACCTCGTAAATTAATCAAAAAGTTTAAATAAAAGAATTCAAAATTTAAATGCAACAAGGGCAAAAATGGAATTTTTGCAAATGTCTGAATCTAGCTATAACAATTATAGCACTGCGTTCGTAATGATTTTCTAAATGATTTTCATATATAACCTTTTGAAATTGGAGCTAGTATGAAGAAGTTATAAACGTTTTAAATTTCAAGGTCAAAAATAATTAAATAAATAATTAAGGGAACATATATTCTAAAATTAGAAAGCTCCAACTAGTAGACAAATGGATTAGGACCGGTCGACCGCCCCCAACCATAATGGTCAATCGGTTGACGATTCATGACGAGGGTTTGGGTTAACCAATGGCCCGGATTTGATCGTATATTTTTTCAACGCTAGAGATTAAGTCGTATCTTTTAGATCATCATAATTAGCTTGAGCCCCTATAAATAGACAGCTAAAGTAAATCCGAATTCATAAAATTTTAGTACGTATGTCCAAACTCTGTCAAATTCTTTTCTCCTCAGACCAAATGTCTCCAAAACAAAAATAAATTAAAAATCCAAAGAAGAAGAAGAGAAATTAAACCGAATCAAGTGAGGAGCTAGCGAACGGAGGAGATTCCAAGCGTAACTTGGAGGGACAACTTTGATTTGAGATGAGTAGGTATATTGTTAGTTAGATGATTTTTATACAGTTAATTTAATATACACTATCTGATTTAGATCGTTAAAATTAATTTGAGAACACTGTTTGTTTAGATCCGAGATTTAACGGTAAATATAAATTAGTACAAAACTGTTAAATAGGAATTGATCCAAGTTATACCCTTTTCTCTTATCAAATATGAATTGAGATAACCTATTGATGTTGATGCTAAACTAGGTTAAACTGTTTTACTATAAAATGAACTTAATTATGAGTTTAAACTAATACAACTTAAATTTCACAAATTTGGGATTCATAAAAATTGTTATAATATGAAAACTGTAGGCTTACAGTTCAGATTTGGGAACGAATGTGAGTAACTAATAATTAACAAAAAAAAATCACTAATGAAACAGCAACGACTGATCGATCGCTCTCTCTGGATTCGGTCGACTGCTCCAATACCACCAGTTGACTGGTTAGCGTTTCCTGAGCGTAGTATGAACTTCGACCTAAGGCTTAGGTTATAAATAGAATAACTAGTATATGTATTACACACACATGGATGGATGTTGGTATAAGTAGGGAAGTTAGCTCCCCATGTTGACAACACTAGGACGTTGCGTTGCTAGATAAATGTTATTTATCCAGTAGGGTCAATTTCGATAGGAAGGCAATGCTATCGCAAATTGTACTCACATGAGGTTCTAAGGTGGACGCACAACACTGACGATGATGCCTGATTTGTAGTCCGGCACTAACGGGAATTCCTTGGTCTTACGGTGACGAGACATGATTAGGGCTGTAAATTTTGCATAATTGTCCGACGTTCGGTCCGAGGCTGTAAAGCATCTAGTTCGTGTCCATACGATTCTCATTTATGACACGAATTAGGACAAGAAAAAATATACAAAAATATATCCATTCGAAAATGTCCAATGTTTTTCTATTGTCTGAACATTGTCCGTCCATTGTTCGGCTTGTACGAACAATGTCCGAGCTTAATGTTTGTCTGGTACGTGTCCATTCGAATCTTTCATAGGATAGGACTAGGACACACCTTCATCCAGTCCATCTGACCGTTTACGCCCTTAGATGTGATGCTGTGTTGTTGATGGGTCCCGGTACGGTGCAATAAGAGACGTTACGTTACCATTATGTGGTGGGCATGGATGCAGGGACGATAAGGCACCCTGACGAGTTGGCATTGCATGCTCCCCATCGATGTGTAACTAGGATACGTATAGTCATAATCGTGGGAAATATAGTCCCATGGTTGATATGATACATATAGTTGTAGTGTGGGAAACTTAGTCCCTTGGTTAGGAATTATAGGTAACCCTTATGTTGGAATAGTTTTACTAACTATTATTCGATCATTAGTTGTCTTGTGGTTCGATTAGCTGTTCCGCCCTAAGTATGAGCCTACACAAGTCATTTGTGTAGGCGTGTATTGAGCTAAATCCTTTAGGAAAATGAAATAAGTAATTCCCGGACACTTGTAGGAAATTCTAGGTCACATAGAGTATTACTAAAGTTAATTGCATGTGATCACCATATAGCAATAATATACTCATTCGCTAGACTTTTGACTAAACCACTACTTTTCTTTCTTTTTCCCCCACCATAAGAGGACATGGCAGCAGGTGATAGGTCCGAGATTAATACGTGAAGAAAAAGCTGAACATTGGAGTTGCTTATCATTTTAGATTACTCTCTATGTAACTATTATCGTATTCTATACTTAGTATTTGTTACATTATGTACTGTATTTCTGTGCACTATGGATATGACTATGTACTGTTTTTGAGGCTGTGTTTTGAGATATATTCTAAGATGGTTATTTTCTATATTTATATTTTGTTGCCTTCCGAAATGAGATCTGAACGTGTAGTATGTCTTAGATCATATGTGTATATTCTTAGTCTCTGTAATGTTATAAAAAACCGATAGCTCTACATTTTGGCACCGACGTGAGTTTGAAAATCATCATATGCTTTGGCTTGGTGTGTCGAGATTTGTGGGTTATCACACTTGGTATTAGAGCGAGGTTTAAAATTCCTCAGGAACTAGGTACGTATTGAGAGAACGTACAAGAAAAATTTTTAAAAAAGGTTTTCCAAAATGGGTTTGTGAAAAAATATATATGTATAGAAAAATATATAAAGTTTTTTTCAAAATATTTTCCAAAGATTTTGCATAAGTATAATACAAAAAATGCTTTCCCTTATTCTTGCCAATATTATCCGTGGAAAATTTGCTAATAGAATTCCTAAATTACAGATAAAAAGGACGAGCGATCCTACCGGTTGTGGCTTAAGTGATGCAGCTGAGATTCCGAGCATGAACGTCCCAATTCGATTTCGTCGGTATCTGCAAGTAAGAGGACAAGTCGAGCTTAACCCTAATAAAGGAGCAACTGAGCGTGCGCCAGGTGCAGTTCCTACTCGACTACCTGTCGCTGATTTTGCCAAGCTATGTAAGGACTTTTGCCTGTCTATGAGGGAAGCCATATGTGGGGATCGAGTCGTATGTGGACTCGAGGGCATGGATTTGCACTTATGAGAGGATTTTTAGATTGATAGGTCTTGCTGATGAGGTGAGGAGACGACTTGCTACTCAGCAGTTGGCATTTAAAAGGAGAGGCCCTGAATTGGTGGGATGTAGTAGTGGCGAAGATTAATGAGGGAGAGATCACTTAGGGGAGTTTAGAGGACATTTTGAGATGAAGTTTCTTTCTAGACCAGAGGAGGAAGTGCAGTTGAAGAAGTTCATACACTTGCAACTAGGAGATATGTCAATGAAGGAGTATGTAAATCAGTTCAATGAGTTGGCTAGGTTTGGGATATATCTGATAAATACCCCTCATAGGAAAGCATTAAAGTTTGCCAAAGGGCCGAATCAACCTCTCTAAGATTTGGCTCTTAGTTATATTCTCATGGGTGCGCCTTTTGAGGGTTTGGTGGAGATGACCTTGCTGAATACCGTCTTTAAGGACGAAGTGGAGGATGAGCCCAAGAAGTCTAAAGGGAAGGTGCCATAACAGAATCGGTGCAATGGTAGAGTAGGACCCAAAGAGAAGATTAAGAAGTAGGAATGCAGTGTAGAAGACGTGGTAAGAAGGGACACTTTGCTAAGGAGTGCAAGACGGACATCTCGAAGATCAAGTGTTACAATTGCAATCAATTGGGGGACATGAGGAGGGAGTGTCCAGCACCATAGAAGACCTCTACCCTGGCAGTAGTAGCTTATGCACTTAACGCTGTTCCCAGTTCGAGTGTGCCTCCAGTAGCGAACAATCGGAAGAAGATCGTGATTGAAGGTATGTTAACTCTATGTGATTTATCCATTTGTACCTTATTTGACATTAGGCATCACACTCTTTATTTTTAGTGGACTTGTAAATGAGTTACACTTAGACACTAACATAGTTACAGAACCTGTAGTTGCGTCAACTCTGTTGGAGGATTGACATATTTGTCTATGATATGTAGGGGTTTGAAATTGTTTATTTTAGGATTCGAGTTCGATTGCAATGCTTTTGTCTTAGGATTTTCTGGGTTTGTTTTGATTTTGGGCATGGATTAGATGATGATGTATGGGGCGATCCTAGATTGTGATAGGAAGGTTGTTAGGTTGGGTACTTGTAGTGGGCGCAGTTTAGAGGTTTATCATGATCCCAAAGGTTCAGTTATGTTGAGTTACCAATATTTATTAGACCTATCACATGATAAGTTAGATTCAGTGCCTGTAGTTGGAGACTATTCAAATGTCTTTTCCGAGGTTACCGGTCTTCCACTCAAGAGAGAGACCAAGTTTCGAATTTATCTAGAGGAGAACGCCAGACTGGTTGCCTTACCCTTGGGGCATATGGCTCTTAAGGAGAGACACGAGCTGAACAGGCATGTGAATGAGCTGTTGGAGAATGGCTTCAGTAGGAGCAACATTTCAAAATGGGGAGCACTAGTTATCTTTACCACTATGGCAGAGGTTCTCTAAGGCTTTGCATCGATTATAGAGAGTTGAATAAGCTGACAAAGAAGAATTGTTAACCATTGCCCATATAGACAATCTCTTTGATCAGTTGGTTTGAGCGAAGGTGTTCTCTCAGCTTGACTTGGCTACTGGATTCCATCAGTCATGCATAACCGAGGACAATATTCAAAAGACTGCTTTTCGTAAACTCGGTGGACTTTATGAGTGGTTAGTCATGCCCTACGGACTGAGTAGTGCACCCGTGATTTGATAAGCCGAGTTTTTAGAGGGTTTCTTAATAAGTTTGTTTTGTTATGGTATTTGTAGATAATATTTTAGCCTATTCGAGGAGCAAAGAGGAGCACAAGATGCATTTAGAAGAAGTGCTCAATATGCTCCCTGAGCATAAGTTAAAGGCGAAGTTTTCTAAGTGCCACTTCTTGCGCAAGGAGGTATGCTTTTTGGGACACATCGTCTCAGAGCATGGGCTGGCGGTTAGTAAAGTTTCTTTAGTACATGATTGGCATGTGCCAAAGAATGCCACGGAAGTGAGGAGTTTCCTTTGTTTGGTGGGCTACCGTAGGAAGATCATTATGGACTTCGCTAAAATCTCTACACCTATAACCCGCCTTACCAAGAAGAATTTAGTTTTCTCATGATGCCCAAAGTGTGAGGATACTTTTATCAAGCTGAAGGAGTTGTTGACTAGTGCATCTGTTATGGTACTACCCGATGGTACTAAGGCATTCACAGTATATACCGATGCATGTGTCATGGGGTTAGGCACGGTGTTGATGTAGGAAAGGAGACCGATGAGTTATGCTAGTCGGCGGGTGAAGGTCCAGGAGAGAAAATACCCTCTCAGTGATCTTGAGTTAGCTACCATTGTCTTTGCACTCAAGCCATGGAGGCACTTTCTTTTAGGAGAGCGGTTTGAGCTATATTCGGATCATAAGTCTTTGAAGTATTTATTTTCCAAGAAGAATTTGAACTTGAGGTGGTAGAGGTGGATGGAGTTCTTGGCATCGTATGACTTTGACATCTCCTATACTCCATGCAAGCGTAATGTTGTAGCCGACACCTTGAGTAGGAAGCATGTGATGTTGAGTCCTATATTTTTGAAGTGGAAGCACTCGAAGTTTATTTCTACATTCGACTATCATCAGATATTACCGTAGGACTATTAGCAAATTTGGATGTGCAGCGTACACTTATGGACCGCAAGGTCAAGTCAGAAGAAAGAAAAGAGCTATTGGATATTGAAAGGATTAGTAGAGGAGAGCAGTCGAGCCATTTGAGAGGTTATGCCGTTGACTCGAAAGGGTGGTTAAAAAGAGAAGGTATATTACGTGTTCCTCTCACTATGAATTTGCTTGAGATGGCACTAACCGAGTCTCATCATTCGAGGATAACCATTCATTTCGATGGAGACAAAATGTATTGTGACATAAAGAGAGTCTTTTATTGGCCTGGTATGAAGATGCATGTGGCAGAGTATGTGGCCCGATGTATGACTAGCCAGAGAGTAAAGGCAAAGCAAGAGAAGCTGGAAGGATTGTTGTAGCCATTAGATATGAATTTCATCGACAGACTACCAAGGAATAGGAGAGGAATGAGAGTATTTGGTTCATAGTCGACCGACTGACTAAATGTGCTCATTTTGTTCCAATTAAGGGTACGAGGCTGCAACATCTTTGGCGACACTTTACTCTAGAGAGATAGCTAGATTACATGAGGTTCTTGTTAATACCTTAGATATTGATTTTGATGATAATAACCATATAAATATAAATACTAATATTTTGCCAAGTTATATAGTATATATTACAAAATATTACATAGGTACAGAATGATTAAACTTAAAGACTGATCAGTATAAAGACTAAAGTTAAAGATTCAGAGATGATCAAGACTCATGAGTTTAAAGACAAAGATTTGAAGAACTCATAACTTTAGTATAAGTTATTATAATAAATTGTTAAAGTCCATAAATATCATATATTTGATATTTTATCAAAATAAATCATTTAAAATTCAAAGTATATTTTTACAAATATATTATAGAAGTTTTTATATCTTCAAAGTATTTAAAAAATATGTTTAAATTATTTTATAAAAATATAGAAGTTTAAAAGAAAATCTTTTTTTTTTCAAAATTAACAAGGGTATGTCGACATACCTCTCTTAGATACGTCAACATTAGTGACCGTTGGTTTGTTTTTTAAATTTTTAAAAGAAGTATCTTTTGGATGCACCTCTTCACAAATGGATATGTTTATTCATGCACTATATAAAGGGGAGTGCAAACGAATTTTCTAAAAAAAATTCTTACTTTCTTCTTACTACTTACCCTCTTGAAATATTTCTTGAAAACTACATTCTACATTCTTCAAACTACATAGAATCAACCCATACTCTACTAGATTGATTCTCTCCAAATTATCTACAGTTTTGGAAGCATTCTCTCTACAAACTCAAAGATTAGACCGCTATCAGAAGGGCTATAGGATATCTTATACCCCAAGTATAGCTATGTGTACTTGGAAATCAACAACTCTACTCTTATTATTTGGGTTTTCTTGTTGACCATTCAAATCAAGTGGGTGTACTTAGTAGGATGTCTAAATCGGGTGTGTGATCTTATTGCCCGGTAAATCAAGATAGTTTGGCCCGGACTCTTGAGACAGAAGGGTGTATCTTGTAGCCTTGAAATCGAGACTTTATTTTGGTTTACTAGTTACCTAGTTAAAGTGGACGATTGAAAAGAAATCTATACAGTATTGTACAGGACCAAATGTAGGATTGGCTAATCCGAACCAGTATAAAATTCCTGGTGTCAACTCTCCTACTTTACCTTTTGTTATTGCTTTTATATTTATCTGTGATTGCATCAGTGGCTGCTTGATTAATATAGATCTATGTTGATAATCTATGATTTGATTTAAACCTGAAACTGAGCTAAAAAGATTCATAAAAGTTATAAAACACTATTCATCCTCCTCTAGTGTTAAAGTAGCCTTAAGATCCATTACACCGTAACCCACATTTGGTATCGGAGCATTAGAGTTTTAAAATTTCATAATTTGATTTTTGAAAAGTATAAATGGCTAGAAATACTAGCAGTTTGCTTTTTAATATATTTTTAGAAAAATAAAGTTATGAAATCTGTATGAAATCTGCATGTTACTATCAAATAGATTAGAAACTAATTATTCTGAAAAATCACTTAATGTTTTTGAAAGGTATAATGTGAAATTGAAGGAACAAGCAAACTATATGGCTTACGATGAACAAACACGGATATTCATACATCATAAATCAAGAAGGACAAATGATTACTAGATAATGGATGCTCAAGACACATGGCTAGAAATCCAGAGATCTTAAAGGATATAGTTTAGAAAAATGGAGGATTAGGTAACTTCGGAGACAACTCAAAAGGATATATGATTAGCATCGACAATGTCGGTAACTTTGAAACTCTTATTACTTCTAATGTTTTTCTAGTTAGGAATTTGAAACATAACCTACTTAGTATTAGTCAATTATGCGATAACGGTTTTAAAATTAAGTTTGAAAAAGGTACTTGCCACATCGAGGATAGTGAGTCTAAAATTATCTTTGAAGGAGGAAACGTAATATTTACAATTTAAGTATGAAAGTGTCTAATGACAATCTTTGTTTTTTGGCTGAATCAGGTGACCCTTGGATTTGACATAAAATATTTGGTCATTTAAATTTTAAACACTTATCTAAAATTGCTAGATATGAACTTGTTAGGGGACTTCCTAAAATAAGTTTTAATGCCAACAACTCATGTGATGCTTGCCAACTAGGAAAACTTCATAAAAATTCTTTTAAATCAAAAGATATGATTTCAACTTCACAACTCTTGGACCTTCTTCACTTAGATCTTCATGGGCCATCGGAAATACCATCAGTAAATCATAATATATATGTTTTCGTAATTGTAGATTATTTTTCAAGATATACTTGGACAATACTTCTAAAACATAAAAGCGAAGCAATCGAAATGTTCAAAATTTTTGCTAAGAAAATTCAAAATCAAAAATCAATTAAAATTAAAATGATCAGGAGTGATCGTTTTGGAGAGTTCGAAAATGAAAACTTTGAAAATTTTTGTAATAAGAAAGGAATTACTCTTAACTTTTCTTTCCTAAGACTACTCAACAAAATGGAGTAGTAGAACGTAAAAATAGAACCTATAAGAATGTGCTAGGACTATACTAAATGATAGTGTGTTTTACCTAAAAATTTCTTGGCTGAAACAGTTGATACAGCATATTATATTTTAAATAGAATTTTAATAAGATCATTTACCAAAAAAACTTTATGAATTATTTTATGATAAAAACTAAAGTATCTTATTTTAGAATTTTCAATAGCAAATGTTTTATACTAAATGAAAAGGATAATTTCAACAAATTTCATGCTAAATCAAACATTGGAATTTTTATTGGTTATTCTAATAGAAGTAAAGCTTAGAAATTTTTTACAATAGAACTAAGATAATTGAAGAAACATAACATGTTTCATTTGATGAAAATTTTAAAGTAAATAATACCAGTACTGATGAAGAAGAAAATATTAATCCAAATGAAAATAATGAACTTACAAATAATGAAACCCCTAATAATGAAAATAATGATCACTCTGAAAATTCATATCCAAAAAAGAACAAATATTTGAAAGATCATCCTATAGAGAATATCCTAGCAAATATAGAGTCAATCGTAAAAACAAGAAATCAATTAAATAATATGAGTAATGTAGCCTTTATCTCAACTAATGAACCTAAAAATCCAAAGGAAACATCATTAGATTATTCATGGATTCTTACTATGTAAGAAGAACTAAATCAATTTACCAGAAATTATGTTTGGGAATTAGCTCCAAGACCTAAAAATAAATCTATAATTGGAACTAAGTGGGTCTATAGAAATAAAATGAATGAACAAGGAGAAGTCATTAGAAATAAAGCATGGTTAGTTGCTCAAGGTTATAGTTAGGAGGAAAGTATAGATTATGATGAAACCTTTGCCTCTGTAGCTAGATTAGAAGCCATTAGAATTTTAATGATAATTTTAAAGTACTTCAAATGGATGTCAAAAGTGCCTTTTTGAATGGTTTTATTAAAGAGGATGTTTATGTTGAATAACCCTCACTTTTCGAAGATGATAAACTTCCAAATCATGTTTATAAATTAAAGGAAGTTTTATATGGATAAAAAAGCTCCTAGAGCCTGGTATCAAAGACTTAAATCTTATTTAATCCAATCTAACCTCGAAATAGAGAAAATAGATGGTACATTGTTAATAAAAGAAATAGTAATGATATTCAACTTATACAAATATATGCAGATGATATTATTTTTGGATCAATAAATGAACAGTCAAATAAAGATTTTTCTTATATAATGACAAAGGAATTTGAAGTGAGTCATATGGGAGAACTAACCTTCTTTCTAGTATTACAAATAAAACAATTAAATGATGGTTTATTTATAAGTCAAGAAATGTATGCTAAGGAACTAGTAAATAAATTTAGTATGTCCAATACTAGTGGTAAGCCAACTCCCATGGCAATAAATGAAAAACTAAATTAGGAAGAAAATTCAGATGTAGATCAAAAACTATGTAGAGGTATGACAGATCTTTGCTTTATATAATTGCTAGTAGACCTGATATAATGCATAGTGTATGTCTCTATGTAAGATATCAATTTCAACCTAAGAAAACTCATCTAAAAGCTATAAAATGTATTCTAAGATATGTGAACACACACTAGACTACAGATTCTTTTACCCAAAAGATGACTCCTTTAACTTAATATCATATAGTGACGTGGACTATATTGGATGCCAATCAGACCGAAAAGGTAAAAGTGGAACTTGTCACTTTTTAGAACACTCTCTTGTTTCTTGGTTTTGTAAAAAGAAAATTTTTGTATCTCTATCCACAATAGAGGCAGAATATATCTCAGCTACATTAGCTTATTCACAGATTATATATATGCAACAAACTCTAAAAGATTTCGGTCTTAATTTAATACAATCACCAATATATTATGATAATACTAGTGCAATAAATTAATCTAAAAATCCAACACATCAGGCTAAAAGCAAAACATATAGATATAACACACCATTTCCTGAGAGATAACGTTAACGAAGAAATTGTTACACTAGAATTTATAAATATAGAAAATCAAATAGCTGATATTTTAACTATTCCATTGGCACAAAATACTTTCATAAAATTAAGAAGAGAGAATATGTTCCTTTGTAGAAATCTAGAAATAATAATTTTAACCCAAGAAGCATATGTCGACATATCTGGCAGTTTTCAAAAACTATTTTTTCACTCCTTAATTTAAAATTTGAAAACCATCTATTTAACCACCATATTTTGATTTCAAACTCATTCTATCATCTATTTCTTCAAAAAACTCTAAATTATATAAATAAAAATGGATCCCTTGAATTTCAAGTGCCCTGGAGAAAATAGTAGCCTTTCTGCGACTTCACTTTCTCCAAACTTGATAAAATCGAAGAAGATATAAAACTTGTCCTAACCATGCTTATTGAAATAGAGCTGCTGCAAATTCAATTCAAGAATGTACAAGATAAGCAGGGAAGAATGCTAAGGAATTTATAGGAACACTTATTGGATAATGAAGCAAATCTATTAATCATTGAAGAAGGAGACTCTGAAAATCTTAAGATTCATAATCCTACGAATCAAGATAATGAAGAAGAGGAAGAAGAGGATAATGATGATATCAGGGAAGAAGATGGAGTGAGTTACATTGAAGAAGTCTTTTACGATATTCACGACAACTTAGAACAAAAGGGAAACTTTTTTCTTCATTATCCAAATTACTCCATTCACAAATTTCCGATATTAAACAAAACATTGATTTGTATTCTAGGTGCGTATATATGTTAGTTTGGTTTGTATAGTTTAGGCGTGTCTTCCTTTTAGGTTTGATTGTTTGTTAAGGTTGTTTGAATATGATTACATCGTTTGAATTAAATTATGTAAGGTGTGTTTAACTTGGATTGGTAATAAAGTTTGGTTTTGAATGATACATATTGCATATATGTAGTTATTAATATTGATTTGACACCATATTCATAAGTATATCTCATTTAAGGGGAGTTTTTTTCCACCCACCTATATTGATGACAAAGAGGGAGAAAAATATAAAATATAACACATGCATATACTAAGGGGGAGTTATATTATATTTTATATACAGAAATATCTACATGGTTGTCATCATCAAAAGAGGGAGACTATTAATATCTCAAATATTGATTTTGATAACAACACTCGTATAAATATAGATACAAATGTTTTGTCAAGTTGCATAGTATATATTGTAGAATATTACACTGGTACATAATGATTAAACTTGAAGACTGATAAGTATAAAGACTAAAGTTCAAGATTCATAGATGATCAAGGCTCATAAGTTTAAAGACAAAGATTGGCAGAGCTCAAGACTTTAGTATGAGTCATTAGAATAAATTGTTAAACTCTCTTATAGCAGATTCTGATCTTTATCACAAATTTCTGCTCTTTGATATTTTATCAAAAATAAATCATTTAAAATTCAAAATATATTTTTTACAAATATTTTATAAAAGTTTTATATGTTCAAAGTATTTAAAAATTATGTTTAAATTATTCTAGAAAAATACAGAAGCTTTAAAAGAAAACCATTTTTTCAAACTTTACATGGGTATGTCGACAAATCCCTCTTTGATATGTCAACATAGTGACTATTGGTTTGTTTTTTAAATTTTGAAAAGAAGTATCTTTTGGATGCACCTCTTCACAAATGGATACAACTGTTCATTCATTATATAAAGGGGTGTGTAAATGAATTTTCTAAAAAAAATCTTACTTTCTTCTTGCTGCTTACTCTCTTGAAATATTTCTTCAAAACTACTTACTACATTCTTCTAAACAACATAGAATTAATCTATATTATACTAGATTGATTCTCTATAAATTATCTATAGTTTTGAAAGCATTCTTTCTACAAACTCAAAGATCAAACTGCTGTCAGAAGGGCCATAGGATATCTTGTATCCCAACTCCTAAGTACAACTGTTTGTATTTGGAAATCAATAACTCAACTCTTATTTGTTTGGGTACGCTTGTTGCCCGTTCAAATCAATTGGATTTTCTTAGTATCCCATCTAAATCTAGTGGGTGATCTTGTTTCCCGGTAAACCAAGAGAGTTTGCCCCGGACTCATAAGACAGGCATTGTATCTCGTAGCCTTGAAATTGAGTCTGTATTCTGGTTTGCTTGCTCATTGTAAATGGGCGATTGAAAATAAATCCATACAGTATTGTACGGGGCTGGATGTTGGATTGGTTAGTTCGAACCAATATAAAATTCCTGGTGTCATCTCTCTCACTTTACATTTTGTTATTGCTTTTTATTTATCTGTTATTGCATATATGACTGCTTGATTGGTATAGATATGTGTTGATAATCTGTGATTTATTTTAAATCTTGAAACTAATTTAAAAAGATTCATAAAAGTTATAAAACACTATCCATCCCCCTCTGGTGTTAAACCAACCTTAAGATTTGTTACACCTTAACCCACAGTTTCTTCTAGCATCGTGAGCGACCGAGATCCATTTTTCACCAGTGAGTTTTGGAGGAGCATTCAAGAGGCGTTAGACATGGAGTTGAGTTTAAGTACCACTTATCACCCACAGATGGATGGACGGAGAGGGTGAACCGGGTGTTGGAGGACTTACTTTGGGTGTGTATCTTAGACTTTGGAGGCTCTTGGGAGGATCACTTGCCGCTAGTGGAGTTTACTTATAATAATATCTATCAGGCGAGTATTGGGATGACACCATTCGAGGCATTGTATGGGAGGCCTTGTTGATCACCATCTTATTGGTGGGAGACTACAGATATGATTATTCTTGGACCAAATATGCCAAGGAAGACATCAAAGAAGGTAGATTTGATCTATAGAAAGTTGAAGATAGCTCAGAATAGGCAGAATTCTTACGTTGACTGGAGACTCACAAAGTTGGAGTTCGCATTGGGCCACATGGATTTTGTGAAGGTCTCACCGCTTAGGCATAATATGAGGTTTGGTAGTTTGGGAAAGTTAACGACGAGTTTTGTAGGGCCTTTTCCAATCACGGGTAGGGTAGGGAAGTTAGCTTATAGAATGAAGCTTCTCGAGAATTTAGCAAGAGTACACAATGTTTTTCATGTGTCATACTTGCGGAAGTGTTTACATGATATAGTAGCCGTAGGTGCACCGAGTCAGTTAGAGGAGGTGAAGGTAGAGAGGGAGTCACTTGTTCGCTGTGCACCTTCTTGTATTCTTGAGCATGGTACAAAGCGACTCCGCAATAAAGTTATTAAGCTTGTTAAGATCCAGTGGGGAGACGATCCAGTGGAGAGTACATGGGAGCCTTAGGAGAGGATCCGAGCTACCCACTTAGAACACTTTTCTGGTACATTTCCATTTTAGTTAAATAAGTATAAACTACTTATATGCTTAAGTTCTAGCTTAGTATACCCCATAGGTAGAAACTGTTGGATGCTTAGAATGGTTGCGAACGTGTCAATAGAACATGGTTTGGATGATGGATGCTGATGGATGTATTATTATATTGATCTTGCTCTTTTAGAGAAAATATATTTTCGAGTTTGCATGCACACACACCATCACTTGTTTTATTTAATGAGTTATATGCATATGGTTGTTGCATATGGATTGAATGGTAATGCATACATGTAGAATTGCCAATATATTTACATAGATGTTGCATATATTTTGGACATATGGCATAAGGATATGCATTAAAGGAGGTCGACTAGATCAGGAGATCGCCTAATCTTTGCATTCGTATTGATTCATATGCATTTCGTATATATATGTACATACATACCATTAGAGATGAAGATTGTAAGTGGTTGATGGATGAGTAGATAGCCGTATTTGTTGATTTTTGTACGTACGAGTTACATTTTTTCATCCTTGGAGATTTCGAGGACGAAATCTTTTTTAAGCGGGGATAGTGTAACACCCTCGAAAATTAAGCGAAAAATTTAAATAAAAGAATTTAAATTTAAATGCAACAAGGGCAAAAATGGAATTTTTGCAAACATTCGAATCTAGCTACGAAAATTACACCATTGCGTTCGTAATAATTTTCTGGATGATTTTCATATATAACCTTTTTAAATCAGAGCTATTACGAAGAAGTTATAAATGTTTTAAATTTCAAGATCAAAAATAATTACATAAACAATTAAGGGAACAAACATTTTGAAATTAGAAAGCTCCACCGGTCGACAGATGGATTGGGACCGGTCAACCGCCCCTCAACCATAGCGGTCAACTAAGTGACGATTCATGACGAGGGCTTGGGTTGGCCAATGGCCTAGATTTGATCATATTTTTTTCAACACTAGAGATTAAGTCGTATCTTTTAGACGGTCATAATTAGCTTGAGCCCCTATAAATAGATAGCTAATGTAAACTCTAATTCTCAAAATTTTAGTATGTACATCCAAACTCTGTCAAATTCTTTTCTTTTTAGGCCAAATGTCATCAAAACAAAATTAAATTAAAAACCAAAGAAGAAGAAGATAAATCAAATAATATCAAGTGGGGAGTTAGCGAATGGAAGAGATTCCAAGCATATCTTGGAGGGATAGCTTTGATTTGAGATGAGTGGGTATATTGTTAGTCAGATGATTTTAATACTGTTAATTTTAATATACCCTATCTGATTTAGATTGTTAAAAATTAAATTGAGAACACTAATTGTTTAGATCTAAGATTTTATGGTAAATATAAATTGGTACAAAACTATTAAATAGGAATTGATCCAAGTTATACCCTTTTCTCTTATCAAATATGAATTTAGATAACCTGTTGATGAAAGAATAGGTTAAAGTGTTTTACTGTATACTAAAATTGATTATGACTTTAGACAAATACAACTTAAATTTCACAAATTTGGGATTCACGGAAATTGGTATAATATAAAAACTGTAGGCTTATTGTTCAGATTTGGGAACAAACGTGATTAAACAATAATTAACGAATAAAAACAAATAATAATCACTAATTAAACAACAACGACCAATCGATCACTCTCATTGGAGCCGGTCGACAATAAGCGCTCGCCCACTCCAGTACCAGTGGTCGACCGGTTGGCATTTTCCGAGTGCACTATGAACCTCGGCCTAAGGCCCAAGTTATAAATAGAATAACTAGTATAATATATATACACACACACACACGGATGAATGTTAGTTCCCTATGTTGACGACACTGGAACATTGCGGGACTGGATAAATGTTATTTATCATACACAGTCAATATTCGACTTAAGGCCAATTCTACCGCAAATTGCACTCATAGGAGGTTCTTCTATGGACGCGCAATAATGACGATGATGCATGATTTCTCATTCGGCACCAATGGGAATTCCTCGGTATTCACGGTGACGCGATGATTAGGGCTATAAATTTTATACGATTATCCGATATCTCGCTCAGTCCGAGGCTATACGGTGTAATGACCCGCTATTCTGAACCATTCAAATCGACAATCATCCACTCATGTCAGACTTGAATTGCTAAAAACAATAGATTGTTAATTTATATTTGGCAATACTTAGCATATACAGTAAATAAATCAATCACAAAATCACAGACATAGAGTTTACAACAATAAACAATGGAATAGATAAGTAGTAGTTCATGAAGCTACTATAATAAACATCAGAGTCAAAACAAATACAACGGATATCCCAAATACAAAGGAATCTCTAATACAGAAGCAATGACAAGTCTGAATATAAACAACTGGAATAAACTGAAATAACTGAAAGCTGAAAGATAGATCTTCAAGCAAAACTCCAAGCTCCAAAGGTGAGTCTCAAATGTTGTGACATTCAGTCTGACCCAAGCATAAAGCAAAACACAAAAAACTTGAATCAGGATTAACATTCTTATACCAGTAAATCAACTCAAGTGAAATGTCAAGTGAAATGCAAATAACTTAAAGGATGTTTGGGGTACCCATACTCTAAGGATCCGTTAAACTATCTACATACATAGTACAATACGCTACATATATAATGTCTATAGTAAAGCAAATTATTAAAATAGCGTTAAGACCTTACCCATATCCCTCTTAACACATTTTATATATTCCCATCTATACAGATACTGTAAGCTCCACCAAACCAATGGTTTACTCAGGGAGTACTCCATAGGTACGGTACAAAACAAACTCGTAGTGGCACGATAAGGCATGTGCCAAGGCACGCGAGGCAATGCCCAGGGTAGGATCCTACCGTTTTGCACTCCCGGAATGGTGGTAACGCGTAGCAGCTACTACCGCCCACCTCGAGACACACTCCCAAATCAAAAGTGCACCCAATCAAATCACAAAGTAATAGAATGGTATCGAAGAAGCATGCTCGATCGGAGGTGCGACCTCACTTGGCCCAGTATAGCTCCTGTTTTAGCCACACCAAGCTGACTTGCGGGAGTCAAGGCTGCGTTAATACCTCATATAGAATTGTCGCCAAACCATCCTACTTCGTTCTGGAATCTCCACCACGTACACAGTTTTTAAAGTGGTTTCCGGTATTGGTAGAGAGTATGACAATATCTGATCCCGGTCTCTTTAACAACCAAACGCTTATTTCACACCGTGGTCATTTTCATTTAAACAGTTCATAATTCATATCAAAATATATCATATACATTTCAAATCATATCACTTTCAAAATCATACTCATTTTTCGAAATCACATCACTTTAAATTATATTCACACTTCCAAAATCATAACCACAAAATAGTTTAAACCATCGTATTAAAATATTCGCATTTAAATCCATTTAATCTAAATCACGACAGTTTAAATATTTAAAATAGTTTATATATTGAAATAGTTTAAATAGTTCAAAATTCATTTTTCACATTTAAAATAGTTTAAACAGTTCCAATTTTATAAATCAATTCAAATCCACTTTAGTTCCAAAAGTCAAATTAATTCAATCCTAGTTCAACAACTTCCATTAACAAGTTAAAGGTTTAATTCAATTTCTCATTTAAAACCATTTTGAATTTATATCGATTTCAGATCCAGGTTTGAACTACAATTTAAATCCAATTCAATAGTTTCGAAGTTTAAATATTCTAACAATTTACAACAACTCAATTTGATAAATTTCATTTATATTTCAAAATCCAACTTTAATTTTATTTAAATTTGAAAATATTCACCTAATCATTTTTAATGACATTTAAATAAAATCTCATATTACAATTTAATTTAATATTAAATATTCAATTTCAATTTTATTTAAAGTTGAAAATATTCATTTAATCACTTTATATCAACTCAAGTTATAAAATCTTTCCTTTCAAAATCTCAAAATCAATAAGTTTCCTATCAATTCTTATTTATTCAATTCTCAAACAAACTAAATTACAAATTAACTTAATTTATCCTCCCAACCTTTATTTTATTAAAGTTACTATAAAATCTATTTTCAAAATATTAATATAATTTTATATAAATACTAAATATATTATATAAACTAATTAAATTAAATTTCATCAAATTTAAGTATATTAAATTTTATTAAATTAAATCTTATTATTAAATTCAATTTAAATAGTATTTTAAATATTTTAAAAATAATAAAATATAAGTAAAATCTTAAATTTACATTTTCACAACTTAACTTATAATTTTCAAATTTCCAAAACATATAATTTAAAACGGGTACTAGTACAACCCATTTGTTTTACCGATTTTGCCATGCATTGGACGCCGAAACACACAAATGAGTATACTGCGGAGATCAGCACGACGAGACGAACAAAATGGTACACAAATATCAGTGATACGACCATCCTATCAAAAGTCGATATTCGCTGCCAAAAATGCTGCTAAAACGCCGAAAATAAGATAAACGGGGCTATAGCAGTCCAAATTTGGCGAACGAAATACGACGTCTCACTTAGAAAATGATTTACATTTTTATTATATAAAAATATTCAGATTTCAAAGATATTCTATTTCTGTCAAATTTTAATTGATTTATTTTTTTTAATTGAAATTTCATAACAAAACTAACTTTCATATTTACCAATGAAAATCTACCATTTGCTATGTTTAAATAGACGCATACCAAATATCAAATTTTCATTGCTAAACTTTATTATTTATTTTCAAGAAAATTTAGTTAATTACGTTATTTAAAATCGTTAAAATTCCCGGATCGTTACATACGGCGTATAGTCTGTGTCCGTATGATTCTCATTTAGGATACGAATTAGGATAAGAAATAATGTACGAAAATATATTGTTTGAATATTGTCCGTCTAGCTCGTACTAATAATTTCCGAACTTAATGCTTATCTGATCCGTGCACGTCTGAATCTCTTATAGAACTAGAACACATCTTCTTTCGGTCCGGTCTGACATGTTTACACCCATAGATGTGATGTTGTGCTATTGATGGGTCTTGACGTGATGTAGTAAGAGGCGTTACTTTACCATTGAGAGGAGGACATGGATTCAAAGACGATGAGACATCCTGGTGAGTCGGCATTACGGGCTCTCCCTCGATGCGTAACTTGGATACGTGTAGTTGTAGTCGTGGGAAATATAGTCCCATGGTTGATATGATATGTGTATTCGTAGTGTGGGAAACTTAGTCCCATAGTTGGGAATTGTCAGTAACCCTTATGTTGGAATAGTTTCAGTAACTATTAGCCGATCATTGGTTGTCTTGAAGTTCGACTAGCTATTCGACCCTAAGAATGAGCCTGCACAAGTCATTAGTGTAGGTGTGTGCTGAGCTAAATGCCTTAGGCAAATCAATTAAGTAATTCATAGACACTTGTTGGACATTCTAGGTCACATAGATTATTACTAAAGTCAAATTGTATGTGATCACCATATATTAATAATGTACTCATTCACTAGACTTTTGTCTGACCCACTCCTTTCCTTTCTTTTTCCCCCACTACAGGAGGACATGACAACAGGTGATAGGCCTGAGATTAGTACGTAGAGAGATGAGCTCAACATTAGAGTTGCTTATCATTTTATACTATTCTCCATGTAACTATTGTCGTATTCAGTTCTTAGTATTTATCAAACTATGTAATATATTTCTGTGTACTATGGATATGGTTATGTAATGTTACTGAAACAGTGTTTTGAGATATTTTGTAAGATGATTATTTTTTGTATTTATATTTTGTTGCCTTCCACTATGAGATCTGAAAGTGTAGTATGTCTTAGATCAGATATGTATATTCTTAGTCTTTGTAATGTTTTAGAAACCCGATCGCTCGTACTTTTGGCATCGACGCGAATCCAAAAGTCACCCTAGGCTTTGGATTGGTATGTCGGGAGGTGCAGGTTGTCACATGCATCTTGCGATGGCTTCCCAATCTAGTTGCACCTGAAATTATGCCCAAAAAGGGTTTGATCAGGGAATCCTTCTAACACCCATGTTACTATTACTAAACTATCAAAAAGAAACCTTTCTGCTTCCCCAATTCGTTGAATATATTTGACTTGGGGCTCCTTTCTTCATATAGTTAATATCATTAATCTAGTGTATTGAATACTTAGAGGTTGCGCAGCTCTGCTACTTAGTACAACAGTCTGATATGGGCAAAGAATGAGAAATATTCTATGATCATTCCTATGATTATGAATGGATGATTCTTTGCTTCGTTTCAACATCGAATATGTCGTACTCCAACGTCACTCTCGCACACCCATTCTCATAACTTTAGACTAACTTGGACTCCTTGAAGGTTAGTGGGATTATCCATAGCAATGAAGGGGAGTACTATTGACAAGTAGCCAGATTAATATATTTAGCTTGTTGGTAACCTTGTTAGTTTCTCTTCCATTTGGACTTGGTATACAAGGCACCCAATTAATATTCTGGAACTCTTTTTAATTAATATACCGGCATGACCTAGTATATTCAGATTACCAATAACCTTGGTTAAGAATACTGATACGCTTGCTCTAATAATGAAGAAAGACTTGTAAGAAATCACCGGTTGAGTCCAAGAAAGGCACTAGACTTTTGGGCATCGCTTTGTTCTCTTATGAATTTGATTCCTTTCAAAAATAATGTCAAAGCTATATAGGAAATAATCAATAGGTTGGCTAATGTGGTGTAACCGGTGGACTCAAACCAAAGACTCTACCCTTCCTCTTATCGGGCAGCTATCTCAAGCTCATTGAATAGTTTCCTCTTCAAGGCTTACCACTTCCAATGATTCGAGATCTTGATAGCACACTGAGCTAAGCAGCAAAATAGGACCTAAAGCGCTCTAGTATATTAATCGTGGTTATACTCATATTTGTAAGATTGGGAAATAGCGATCTTAAGGCTAAATTAACATTAGAGGAGGGAGAGTGTAACGACCCCGAATTTTAATTAAATTTAAATTGATAATTTATTGAATAGTTGAATTAAAATTGTGAAATAAATCGATGAAGTAATGCGAGTTTCCCCGAAATCGAATAAAAATGCGTTAAATCATCTAAATTTAAAATGTTGTATATATATGTAGATATATATATATATATTGGTTTGAATTTAAATAGTAAATAAATTGTTTAATAATAAATGATAATAAATCTGTTGGTTTCTGAAGTTTAAACAAAATCTAGATTTATGAATTAAAGATTGAACTGAGTTTTTTAAAATCAAGTTTTAAATAAGTTTAATGGAAGATAAATCAAGTTATACAAGTTATATAATGTATATATCTGGTTTTAAAACATCCTTAAAATATTTTGAAAGTATTAAATCAATTTAGGATAAAGGAATTATCTTTTGATTTGATTAAAATCTTAAGTGTTTCAAAGATCAATTATTTGATTTAAGTAATTAAGGATAATTTATTTAATGATTAAAGTTGATTAATCAAATGATTAGTGAAAGAATAATTTATTAATATGGTTAATTAATTAAAGCAATTAATTTGAAGATAATTAATTAAAGGTTGAAATGGTAATTAATTAGTTACGAGTCAATTTATTAATTAAAGATAATTAATTAAATGGTGAATTAAATAATTAAAGGATAATTATTTAATAATTAAAGGTTGATTGATTATAATTGAAGGTTAATTAATTTATTATTAATGGTTAATTTATAAATGATTAAAGAATAATTAATCAAAAGGATTTGTAAATTATTGATGATAATTAACCAGGATTAGTGATTCATAAGTAATAAATCTGATTTGAATAAATCAGACAATTAACTTACCCTACTTATGAATACTTGGATTCTATTGAATGATTTGATTGTTTGATATCCCTGATATATGATGCTTTGTGATATACCCTGATTTATGTTGTGATCTGTAGTTTACTTATCTATGACCTTTATATATCTATGATCTGTGAATGAACGATAAGCGTTGTTCTTATACCGCTTATCAACTATATCCTGTATTCTGATATGTGATGATTCATTGTGTTGCACTATTGTGTGAAACCCCTGGACTACACTTTTACACACACAAATATGGATTTCACGTGGAAATCGGTTAAGTCACAGATAATTCAAATCTGATGTTTTTGAAATTGAAATTTTAATTTCAATTGATTTTGAAATTAGAGATTCGGGTTTAAAGTGAAAAGCTTTTGAAATAGAATTTCAAAGATAAAAGCTATTTTGAGTAACTTAATTGAGTTTTGAAAATTTAAATAATTTGATTTAAATTTGAATCCAAGTTTGAAATTGAATCCTATGATTTGAAACTAGGGATTGAAAATGTTATAAATGTGTTTGTATGAATTAAACCATTTTAAAAGTATAAAGTTTGGGAATTTGAATTTAACCCAAGGATTTCAACTCGTATGAATGAATCAGATTTTCTGAAATGAAACTATTTGTTTTCAAAAGAATAAAAGCTTTCAGATAAGAAATGAAATTCCAGTTTAATTAAAGGAATTTCAAGATTGAAGCGAAAATGGTTTTCCAAGTTATGAATGAATTGTTTTGAAAAGCTATGAATTGAATCTGTTTATTTTTAACAGATTTAAAATGATCATTTGTTTAAATCATTCGAAATGAAATTGTTTTGAAAGCTATAAGTTAAATCTTTGTTTTAAAGATTTAACGAGTTAACCATATGAAATGGAAATTGATTTGGAAAATCTGTGAATGAATCTTTTGTTTAAAAGATTAAAGTGTGGAAATTGTTAAACCGTTGAAGGTTGTTAAAATGAATCTTTTTGCTTAAAGATTTTGAAATGGTAATCTGTTAAACCATTTAAAGAAAAGTTTTGGGTAATAAGTTGTGACTTAATTGAAATCCCAATATCCATATGTTTTTAAAGATTGCGCTCGTTATTCGGTTTAGCCGGGAGAGGACCTTTGTGTCATATAACCCGTTCCGAATACTGATACGTCGTATATGGATAGCATTTGAAGACCGGTGGTGAAGATCGGATATTTTCGAAAACGAAAGGACAACTCGTCGAATGTCTCTGCATCGACTGGTCCCCGGTATAGAGATTTTAGCACCCTTTGTGATGGGAAGTCCGGACGTGATTGGAAATTATCCGGAATTGCAAGGGCTTCGTGAGAAGTGCCTTCGGTTCTGTTCGAACCCGGAACAGACTTATATGGATACATGTCTGACATTACACTTTGAGATATAAAGCCGATTTCTTTCAAATACATTTCTGTTGGTGGCGGAGAATTTATTCTCTTAGCTTAACACCCTTCTCTGAGACGTACGAGCTCAGAGGTTATGTAGTTGAAGGTTATCAGCGATATATTCCCAATTTGGTAATGTGGCATGCTGAGTGTAGCTGTGTGGTGATCATCGTTTGATCATTTGTGATATGATCATTTGTTTGATCATTTATCTTTGTGATCATAGGTTGATCATCTGTTGACCCAAAGCATGGCTTTGTGACAAAGCGTAGCTTTGTGGACGAGACTTCGTCAGGGCCTCACAACCCGGAAATGGTCGAATTAGGAATGTTGCAGCAAGGTTATGAGGGTCGCGCCCTTTAGGGTATGTCATTTCCTTCTGGAAAGGGGTGGTATCATGGTATGGAGCCCAGATACTTACTCATGTGGATACACTTTATTATGTGTGATGTTGGTTTAGAGGCGCCTCGGATAAAGGTCCCAAAGGACCGGGGGGTGGCATATTCGTGAGTTACCTGTTACAGGGGTAACCCGGCCTTGTGTTGGCAGAGAGCAGTTTGTCTCTCGGGGCGTCCCGCCAGAGGCGTTCCCATGCGGCGGAAGGAAGTTCCTTAGCCTGACCATTTGTTGGAAATCCAAAGAAACAATACGAACCTTTACGATTGCAATTGTATAACCTGCTATGGAATGTGGCGATAACCTGCTATTGAACATAGTAGCTATAGTAGGCATACGATACTGGTCGTATGTTGGCTAAGATTAATATTATACTTTCGAAATGTTTTTCTACACTATGCACTAATAATAATATCCAATGGTTTTGCGTAGTAAGCATCTTTGACTATCATAAGAAGAAATCTCCTCCAATTCTGCGTTTGCATTGTGTGTGTGGCGGGAGGTCTTATGGTAGTTTCATTTTCCAAAAAGCATTGCGGATTTCAATGTTTAAATTTCTTTTGCTGTTGTTTTAAAGATAAACTGTTTTTGTTGCTCACACCAGTCCCATGACTGATCCGGAGTTTATTGTTCCCTTCCTAAACTCTGGGTGCCCACTATTTTCCACACGGGCAGTCTAGAGTTGGGTTTATTAGATATTCAGGTTTAGTAGATTATCTGGTTCAGTTCTTGGAGTTCATGGACTGACGTTGCTTATCTTGGAGCATTCTATTGGAGATATTCTATCTGCTGCTGATGATATCATTTTCTTTTCCGCTGCTATTTCTTGTATCATATCTCTGATGTATATTGATATTCATTGTATCACTCTGTTGTATCAGATATTGTATATCAATGTATTATTCTTTCCTTCCGCTGTGTTATTTACTTAATTGTGTTATAGCTCCGGCGAATCGGATTTGAACGGTCGAATCTGCGGCATTCTAGTACAATGTAAAGTACGGATGTTGATTTTCGAGCGGGCAAAACCCGATACGTTACAGAGAGGGTGAATAGTGTTTTCTAATTTATGTGAATCTTTTTGAATTCTTTTGAAATTATACTTAGAATAATGATATTAACAATCATAGAAACAATCACATAATCAAAACACAGATAAACAATAAATGCGGTAAAGTAAAAGGAAAGAACACGCCAGAATTTTATACTGACTTGGAGTTACCCTACATCCAGCCCCGTACAATTCCTTGTATGGATTTCTTTTCAACTAGTAAATGCAAATACAATCTAAGTTTCAAGGCTACGAGACCCAATCTCTAGAATCCCGACCTCTGGGTAGAGCCGCTTGATTTTTGGACTACAAGCGCACCCATTAGATTTATGGGCTACTAAGCACACCCAATTGATTTCATGTGATACAATCACACCCGCTATATTTACGGGCTACTAAGTACACCCAATTGATTTCACGGGCTACAGTAGCACCAACAAGTATATCGGTTTGATTTGATAGAGTTTTATAAACTCAGAATTCCAATCTTGATTACAAATGATCCTATAATCCTTGAATAGCACTTAGATCTTGATTGGAGTGAGAGAGATGATAGAAATCCGAGAGCAAATTATAGAGAACCAGACTAATGGTAATTGAGTTTGATTCTGGTTGAAATTCGGCAGAGTATGGTTATATTGTTGTTTAGAAAGTGAAAGAGAAGAAGGAGGAGAGAAATACAATGAAAAGTGATTAAAAAATTCATTGGAATCACATGTATTTATAGAGGAATAATGGTCATGTCCATTCGTGAAGAGATTGACGAATATACACTTCTTTTGAAATTTGATTTTTAAAACTCACGGCTGGTATGTCGACATATAGGGTTAGAGAATGTCGACATACTCTTTGTAATTTTGAAAACATTTTAAAGTATTATTTTGAAAATGTATTACTCTGTGAAATAATTTTATACTTTGTAAATATGTTTAAATATAATATATATATACATTATAATTATAATAAAACTTAAGTAAAACTATGTGATAAGAATTTTGAAAAATAAACTAATATAAATTAAAATTTAATAAAAACAATAACTTGGTAAAATATTAAAAACTAAATTGATAAGTATAAGAAATTAAAAACTATTTAAAAGTTGTTTTGAAAAGAATATTTAAAAACTTATTTAAAAATAGAGAGAGAGATGAGAGAGAGATCGAGTGCTATTAGAATTAACAAATATTCTAGACTCTATAACTTATCTGGAATATCTTGGAATCTTAAAGTCTTGAATACTCATGAGTCTTCATTCTTGAGTCTATATATCAACATCTTTAACTCTTCAATCTTTACTTGTTATTGTATAGTCTTCTTATATCAACACCTGTCTAATATCCTACACTATATACTATATACCTTGATAAAACATTAGTATTTATATTTTATATGATTTCCTAAAGTTGTTTTCATCAAAACCAAATCCTTAGGTACTAACAATATTTCGAAGTTATTATAATGGCAAAGGGAAAGCAATCGTAAAATCAAAGGAAGAGCTATCGTAAAGGAAAAGCTCTCGTGAATATAGAAGTGGAAACCATTGTAAAATCAGGATGAAGGCATGCTATCATGTATATACAATCACCACCCATTTTAACAATACAATAGCCAAGCCTATCGTATCAATGCAATATCAAGGCTATCGTATTAATACGATAGGTAAGCCTACCATATCAACACGATAGCAAAGCCTATCGTATAGTTATGATAACACGTCATCCGCCATAAAGTCCAACCCTTTAATAGCATTTTATAATTGCTATGAAAGGCTATTATAAACTTTTTATAAACGTTGTAAAATGACATGTTATAATAAATCTAGTAGATACCATAGCATTATTTAAAACGCGGTAAAAATTAACCTGTCCTAGTAGTCCATAGCATTTTCTGTCATCATTGACTATTTATAACTTTATTGTTGATATAATTTACTTTCTATAGCGTTGCGTTTCTATAGTTGCTATAGAATTTTGTCATTTCTATGGAACTTTTTCATTGCGTTTTTAAACTCTATAGTATGTGGAAGATGTGCCAATGTCTAATTTGATAGCACTTATAAAACGCTATAGATTATTTCTTGCAGCATTTTTAAAATGCGTAGTACGTAAATCCGTGCCTTTTCCACAGTTTTTAAAACGCTTTAGGTTAGTTTTCATAGCATTTTTAGTGTTATATTTATTCTTTCACTTACAATTAAACTAAGCTTATTTTAGCATATATACTGCTCAAAATACCACAATCTACACATTGTAATGTATGTAATTAAAAAAATTCATAAGCCAAACCACAATATATATATATATATATCATAAACAAAGTATTAAGCATACAGATACTTGTGACCAAAAGTAATACTGTGTACAAGCATACAAAACAATACATACAACCACACTAACTAAAAGTAAAGTTGAATGAACATAGTTATATAATAACACATTATAATGTAAGCATGACTTATTTTTAAAGGAGAAAGATGGGGAAAACATACTTTTGTCTGCCTTCCACAATGTAGTCTAACCCCAAATGCATCATCACTTGTGAAAAAGAAAGTTGTAATCAAATTCCTACATAACTTATCTGACCCTAAGTTAGATGGTCTAAAACTCAATTTGTTACGCTCTTGAGATACTTGTCGGTGGAATATGATTACTTATCAATATGAAATCAATATCCTATAAATTGGTTCAAGGATTTTCTGCAAATTAGACTTTTTTTGCATAAAATAAGTTTAAGAACTATGTTCTTCCTTATGCATATTGTTCAAATATTGTATTTGTTCTAGTAATAAAAATAATATTTTCTTGTTGTGACTATTATTATTTATACCATCACTAATACTATTAATTTTTATGAAATTATTCAACTTTTGTAAAACTTGATTTATTTTTATAAAATGTGGTTGATTTGTAGAAACTTGGTTAACTTAGCTAAATATTCATTAAACATAATAAATTCTTTAGAAACTTAGTTAATTTAGTTAAGGGTTTATCAAACATAGTTAATTGTCAAATGTTTATAAAACTTGGTTAACTTTATAAAAATAAGTTAAAATTTATTAACTTAGTTTTTTGCAAACTTAGTTATTTTTCAAAAAATTAATTAATTTTTGTAAACATAGTTATTTTATAAACTTATTTGATCTTTATAAAATTTATGAACTTTTAAAAATTAGATAAATTTTTACAAATTTAGTTAATTTTTATAAAACTTAGTTAACCTTGTTAAATTATAAAAAAACTAGTTAATTTTTATAGATTTATTTAATTATTATGAAATGTTGTTAATAATTAGAAAATTATTTAATTTTATAAAAATTGATTAACCTAGTTAATTTTTAGAAATTTATTTAAGTTTTATAAAACTTAGTTAATTTTTAGAAAATTATTTAATTTTTACAAAACTTTGTTAACTAGTTAATTTTTATAAACTTAGTTAGATCAATTAAATTTTATGACAATTAGTTTATTTTTATAAAGTTAGTTAGCTTAGTTAAATGTTATAAAAATTAATTTTTATGAACTATTAGTTAACTTTGTCAAATTTGTATGATACTAAATTTTTTATTAGCTTAATTATTTCTTTATAAAACTTAGTTAACTTAGTTAAACTTGTAAAACCTAGTTAGTTTTTAAAAATGTGTTTAATTTCAATAAAACTTGCTTTACATAGTTATTTTTTGTAAAAGTTAGCTAATTTTTATTAGTTATTTTTATAAAAATTTAACTTAGTTAAAATTTTGTAAAACTTAGTCAATTTTTATAAACATATCAAATTTCATAAAATTCTGACAGCACCTCCTTTATGCAGTTAGTGCTTTCATGCATACCCAACTCGGTATATATTTACACAGATAAAAAAAGATCATATTCATATCATATATAACTGAATACACACCATAATAGCATACACATTTAAATGCATAAAAACATAAGTTTTATTAGCAATTTTTGCTAGTAATCTTCCATATATAGCGAAAGCAACATTTTTTTTTTGGCAAAGCCAGCGGGGTTAGAAATGGGCCCCTACCATTTATTGATATACCAGGAACGGAGTACAACAAAGAAAATTAGAAAACAAAGGAAACAGGCATATCAAAGAAAAGAAATAAAAAACACAAAAACCAAAACACAACATAGTACAAGAAAACCACTACGATCTAGATAAGGCAGACAAGAACCTAGGTTCAAATCGATGACTTGAATCAGCAATACCAAACTTCAATCTCCCAATGATATTATCTTGCATTTGAGTATAAGATTTCCTTTTAGCACAGAAAATTATAGCATTTCTCTCTTCCCTTATCAAAGTAACGAAAATTTTAAGAGTGAACAGCAAAATGTAGGTAGATTCACCTCTCCATCTAGTTGCCTTGAAAATGATATCCCACTCCTCTGCACTATCATTTGCTACACGCCTACTCGATATGAAGGAATTTGTTAAGCACCATAAACTGTGAACAAAAGAACAATTGAAGAAAAGGTGATGAGTGTCCTCATCCGCCGCTTGGCAGAAGCTACATGTTGTATCAACGGTGAGACCTCTCTGTCTCAGTTTAATTTTAGTTTTCAAAGCATTACCAAATATCTTCCATAACATAAGGTTCTGAGTTTCAGAGTTGTGATTCAACCAAATACGTCTATGCCAACTGAGCAAAGCAGTATTAGAGCCGCAAACAAATTGCTTATACATTGCACCAATCATGAATCTGCCATTGCAACAAGACCAAGATATACCATCACGAGGATGAAATTTAACCTGTCTACCTCTCAACTGATTCCAAAGTTGTCTAACACTGAGATTGCTTGAAAAAGGGAGATCAACTTTACCATAGTTAATACAATCCAGAGCTAGGGCAGATGGACTAATACCAGATTGCAATTGTTGGTTGTAAGTAAGACTAAGACGTAATATTGTTCCATCCTTAACCCACGGGTCATGCCAGAAAGACATACGACCATTATAACCAATTTTACTTCTAGCAAATAGGAGAATATCAGATCTAATTTTGAGAATACTACGCCATGTCCAGCTACAAGAGTGAGGAATATCCATGGTCCAGAAGTTTTTGTTGCCGATGATATATTTGTATGACCAATTCACCCATAAACAATCTTTATGATTCAAAAGATTGTCAATGTGATAAACCATTGCCGCACGGTTCCACAGAAGCATGTTTTTAATTCCTAGACCACCTCTGGATTTTGGTCTTTCAAGATTGAAGAAGGCACATGGGGAGAGCTTATTGGAAATAATCGAACCATGCCAGAAAAAATTTGACATAGCAGACCTTATCATTTTGATTAACTTGGTAGGAAGGATGAAGGAACGAGACCAATACACAATCATAGCGAAAATTATGGAATTTATTAGAGTGAGCCTTCCTGCTTGACTAAGCAGTCTGTTAGTCCAAAATGAAAGTCTAGCAGTTATTCTGTTATAAAGAGGTATACACTGAGCATACGAAATTCTCGAAGTTGCTAAAGGAATGCCAAGGTACATGGAAGTCTCAGCAGCATGTGAAATGCCGGTGAAGGTAGTGATTTGAGAAATCAAGTCAGGGGAAACTCCAGCTATCATTAGTTCAGATTTTGTTAAATTAATGGCTAAGCCTGATATTTTGTAAAATTTGTCGAGACCAGCCATGATAGATTTAACAGTCATCATATTTGGCTTGAAGAAAATTACCAAATCATCAACAAACATCAAGGAAGTGACAAGGGGAGTCTTACATTTTGGATGAGTCGAAAAACTACCTTCATTGACAAGGTGGATAAGAATTTGGGATAGAATTTCCATCACTAGAATAAATAAGTAAGCAGACATAGGGTCACCCTGTCTAATACCCTGTTTTCCTTGAAAAAATCCAACATTACAGTTGTTGACCATTATCGAATACCTAGGGGTAGATATGCAGGAATGAATCCATGCAACAAAATGTTTGGGGAAATTCATTAACCCCATAATTCTAACTATAGAGTCCCAATGCAGAGAGTCGAATGCTTTCGATATATCAAGCTTGAACATAGCTCTGGGAGAAACATGAGAGTTTTTATATCCCTTCAGCAATTCATGAGACATCATAACGTTATCCAAAATGCTTTTACCTTTTAGAAAAGCAGCCTGGTTGGAGGAAATGACCCTATCAAGAACCATTTTTAGCCTATTAGCTATAATTTTCGAAATGCACTTGTATATGGTGTTACAACATGATATCGGCCGGAAATCAGAAACTCTACAACTGTTCTTCACCTTAGGGATAAGGGCAATGTTAGTGGCATTAACGGACCCTATCATCTTGCACTTGTTAAAGAAATTATGAATAGCTTTCAAGAAAGTTTGGCCAATAATTTCCCAGGAGGTGGTAAAGAAATAAGCATTGAAGCCATCCGGACCGCCACAGGAATTAGCATTCAGGGAAAACAGGGCAGCTTTAATTTCACTGTCAGAAATAGCAGAGCAGAGGTAGGCATTGTCTTCGTAGGAAATTGTGGGAATATTAATCGACTCCAGAAGCTCAAGCGATGGATAGACTTGATTACAGTTTCCAAGCATATTACTGAAATGATCAAGGAACATATTATCAATATGGTTAGGGTCATTAATGTACTCACCATTTTCATCAATAAGAGTACTGATTAACTCTCTAGACTGCTTGGCTCTTAGCGAGGAATGGTAGAAAGCAAAGTTTCTATCACCATCCTTAAACCACTTAAGCCTCGACTTCTGTTTAACCATATCAGCTTCAACCTTTAAAGCCTCATAAAGTTGGGATGATAAAGTTGCCTCTTTTTGCGCCAGCTCACTGTTTGTTGTATCACTCAAAATAGACTCCTGAACATGCTGAAGCTCGGTTGAGATAGAGGAGGAAGCCTTATTTCCTAGACCAAAATTGCTCAATGCCCACGCTTTCAATTCAGTTTTAACAACTTTCAGCTTGCACTGCAAGATAAACATAGGATTACCAAAGAATTTAGTTGACCATGACTTGTTAACAATTTGAAAGAAATCAGGGTGGTTAACCCAAGCATTAAAAATTTTAAAATCTGTATTTCTTTTTCTCATGGCAGCACCAAAGGATATAATCTGGGGAGAGTGATCCGATAAGCCAGGCATTGGGATAAGATTAATCATATTAGGCCATTTGGAAAGAGCATTGAGATTCGAAAAGGAGAAATCAATTTTGGAGAAGGTACGAGGGGAAAGTCTACGAGAATTATTACATGTGAAGGGAGCACCGACAGAATTTGTCTCAATAAGGTTAGATTGGGAGATAGCACTGTTAAGGGGTCTTATTTGACGGAGAGATAAGGGGTTTCCACCTTGCTTATGAGATAATAGGAAAGAGCAGTTAAAGTCACCAATAACAATCCACGGGTAAGTTTCTTGTCTCAAAGAAGGGAGAAGAGAGAGATAAGATTGTCTAGCTAAGACAGAGTTATGACCATAGATGACAGTAATATAAAAGGAAGTTGAAGTTGAAAGATGAATACTGTGAAGGTGGATGAGCTGAGAAGTTGTCAAGATAGGATTTAGCTGGAAAATAGATGGATTATATAATATAAGAATTCTACCATAGGGAGCATCAGAAAGATTATTAATCATTTTCCAAGTCGGATTAATGAAGGTAGCTGCCTTGGACGAGAAAGAAGCATTAAGCTTAGTTTCAAGAATCGCAAATAGACTCAACGAATGAGCAGAAATAATTTGTTTGCATTGGTTTAATTTAATTTCCGAGTGTGCACCTCTAATATTCCATGCTCCAATGTTGTTCACCATTGAGCAAACAATTGTTTTTGTTGAAGTTTCTTCTTGCCACCCCTGGTGAGAGGTGAAGATTGGACATTTGTTACCGGAAAGGAAGGGGTAGATGCAGATCCAACACAAGGGTTGAGATCCAGGTCATAATGTAGATTAGATGATGCCTCACAGTTTCGATCTGGCAAATTTCTTAAATTTAATAACTCAAGTTGATTAGCTTTACTGGAGGTAGGGCTAGAAGTGGATGGAGGGGGTTTCCAAGCATGAGGAGCAGAAATGTGATTATACGGTTGATTAGTTTCATGGAGGATTTCAGAAACTTTAGTTGAAGGAGATGAAGCAGATACTGGATTACCATTGGCATCATTTGGATTGTGCACGTGCACAGAGGAAACATGCACAGGCTTTACTTGGGTTGTTGGATTTTGGTTTAAGGTACTAAAGTTTTCTTTGGAATAAGATGATGTTGAAGAAATTAAAGTTGGATTAGATGAGGGGATAACTTTATAAGTGGCAGAATCAACATTGGTGTTGCATGGAGGGAATGGCATGGAATTGCTTTCTGAAATGTTGGTAGCATCGGGAAACAATACTTCAAGTTTACCTTCAGGAGATTGGAGAGTTACATTCATTTTAATTTGATCAGTTGGATTTTGGGTAAATTGAAAAGAAGATTCTTCGATTAAGGTAGAAGGAACAGAAGACAAAACAAGATTGGTTTTACATGGAGGAAAAGTGATGGGATTACTTTCTGAATTATCGCAGACCACTGGGTTAACAGATTCAAGATTACCATCAGCAGTTTGAAGAATTGAGGTACTAAATGTTTGGCATTTACATGTTCATGTTCACCAGAAACATTATCATCATCACTTATATTCTTCTCAGTGCCATAAGTTTTGCATAAGTCCACTTCTGTATCATTACCACTCATCCCAGTTAGAAGATGAAAACCATTATTTTTCAGAATTTCACAGTTTTCATAATCATTCAATTCTCCATGTCCAGATGACTTAACAGAATTACCATTTACTATCACACCTCGATTAACTTCCTTACCAACTGACCTTTTAGAAGAATCAGTGATATTATCTTCATTAACATCCAACGACCGATTTTTCATAACAGGTAGATTATTTTTCTGCTTTCTAGATTTGCTTACCATTTGCCATTTTTGTTTTTTTCGTCTAAACATTAAACCATTTTCTTTTGTATTTTCTTTAGTTTCTTTTACAGTGGCTGCTTCAGGAGGAATTCTCTTTTCAATCTTCTCCACTGAACCAAAAGGCAAAATCTTTTCACAGTTAGACTCCGAATGTCCAAAAATGCAACAATTAAGAAAAATGTCCGGCTTCCAATGGTAATCAATATGAATATATTGGGTTCCACCATCAAGAAGTTGAACTGGAAAGGAATCAATGAGACCGCGGTCTGGCTTTATTTCAATTAAACACTTAGCAAAAGACAGTCTCTCCATTTTTTCAGTAGATTTATCCATACAAACTAGCCTTCCCAATCTGCTTGCTAACCAATTAATGCCGCAATGAGACCACGCAAACATAGGAATATTAGATAATTTAACCCACACTGGCACAGACGAAATGGTTGCACAAGCATTACCAACATAAGGAGCCCATTGTTTGATAATAAATAGCTTATTACGCATGACTATTGGATCTCCCTTCAAGATTCTGGTTCTATCTTCATCACAAGAAAGGTGAAACAAAAATAAAAAACCATTAGATCGGACTTTGATCGCACCTTTCAATTTCCAATATTTCTTCAGGAAATTAATGACCATGGTATACGGGAGTGGTTTGTCAAGAAAAAACCCAACAAGGTAACTGCTCCACACTTCAGCTCCAGCTTCAATGACGCATGAAGGAGGAATCATAATCTCATTCACGTACTCGGGGGACATATCAACTGGAATGTACTTCCCCGCATTACTTGGTTTACGCTTGAAAAGGGAAGTCCATTGCAGTTGAGACGGTTGAGAAGGAAAAGGGAGGAGAGGAGATGGAGGTTTTGGAAACTGGGATGAAGATGGGTTGATGGGGGAAGACGAAGAAGGCAAAAGCGGAGGAGGGGGTTCAGGAGCTGGACGAAATGATGGAGCAGATGTTTGATTAGAGGGGGACAGGGGAGGTACGGTAGGGGATGGTGGAAGGACAGGGTAGGTACGGGAGGGGATGGTGGAAGGACAGGGGGAGGTACGGGAGGGGATGGAGGAAGGACAGGAGGGAAGGTGGGAACTGCCATGAAAAAAGTTTTTTAAAACTTTGGGGCCATGGATACTTTGTTAAAACTTTGGGGCCATGGATACTTTGTATTCCATTGCCTTCGGTTAGCCGGTTTTATAAGTGGCCGTGCACTATGTCTCATTATTGTGGCCGCTGGGTATCGAACCGGTGCCACTACAACACAATGTAGCAACTCCACTATGTCTTAACCACTGGACCACTAGAACTTGAAAAAACTTTGGGGCCATGGATACTTTGTATTCCATTGCCTTCGGTTAGCCGGTTTTATAAGTGGCCGTGCACTATGTCTCATTATTGTGGCCGCTGGGTATCGAACCGGTGCCACTACAACACAATGTAGCAACTCCACTATGTCTTAACCACTGGACCACTAGAACTTGACAAAACTTTGGGGCCATGGATACTTTGTATTCCATTGCCTTCGGTTAGCCGGTTTTATAAGTGACCGTGCACTATGTCTCATTATTGTGGCCGCTGGGTATCGAACCGGTGCCACTACAACACAATGCAACATATTGTTTACCTATATAGCAAATTAAAGGGAATAATTAAGATGCAAAATAATGACACGTAATATGTAAATGAATTATGCGCTTGGCATGGGTATAATTTTCAGAAAATGTCTGGAAAGAACCTTAGCTTGCCGAGGTCATTGAAGTGGAACCTCATGCCCTACTGCAATGAAACCTATGCTATTGCATTTTATAACTCACTTTGTGAACTGGGTTACATTTGCAGCTCAGCTTTTCAAAACTGGAGTTGCAATTGCATTTGAGTTGCATTGCAAAAGAGTTAGGACATGTTGTGACTTTTGGAAGTATTTTGTTATGTGGTAATAGTTAGGATATGTTGTGACATGGACCATCCATAATATTTATCTAAAGCTGTTAATCCTATTCAAATAACTCATTTTCAACTAAAGAATCTGTTAAAATCATTTAGAACATTAACACGTTTTTTTGTTAAAGGCGCTTTCAACTAACCAATCTTTTTTCAATTTGATGTTCCTTAAGGCTGTATCAGTCACTAATACCTCACATGTAATGGTCACTAAAAGGAAGATTGATCCTTTAGCCTGTTTAGCTTATTATCTCAATTTTCTAATAGTTAAAGGACAATCAAGTAATTCCAATTTATAATTATATTCATTCAAAAAAAATCGAAATTAACTTGTTTAAATTCCAAAGATAAAAAAATCACAGTTAAGATCCTAGTTCAAAAAGCCTCATCAACAAAGATTCCAGCTACATGAATGCAAATAGAAAATTTCCTTGCACCATTTAAATAAAAAAGTTCTGCTAATGTAAGAACCCAAAAATTCGAACACTTCGACTTTGAATATCGTAACGTTTTGAAATATAGTTAAGTGTTACAAATGTGATTTTATAACCTTATTCACATCTTTTAATTTGAGAAACATATTTTTGAAATTTGTTTGCAAAAATATATTCTTTGAAGAAAAATCGATAATGTGACCGAAAATTGATTTATCCGTAAACAACTTATTAATAGATATAAGTTGTTTAAACTATTTTACACTTAGCTAATGAACATATGAACATTTTAGGGACTAATCAACACACTTTTATTCATGAAGAGATTAGAAGGTTCTAGAAGCTTCTGAGTGGATAAGAGATATTTCTATGTAAGGGGGGGTATAAGGGTAATTTGCTAATGGTAAGAGGTGTAAAGAAGAAGTGATGGACATGTGGAGGGGTGAGCCTTCCATGGCATGGTTTGGGGGGGTGGAGGTGAGAGAAAGTGTAGGCAACACCATATTGAGCCTATCTAAGAAGGGGCATACCCCAGATCCATTTCCATATTTTTACACAAAAAGTTATCATTCCTCCATGTCATTCTCTACACATAATTTCTAAACAAAATAATTTCAAAACACATCCACTTCCACTCAAACTTGGACTAGAGCCTTAGGTTAACATCACAACAACTACTAGATACTTGGATTTGGAAGAAATAAAGCACATCTCACCCCATCTTCATAGGTCGTGAGCAAAAAGTAGGCATTATTACCTAGACAAGCGCAAAGCTAAGAAAGAAGGTAGGAAGTTAGTGTTTGCAAGGAAGAGGTAGGAAGTGGTTGCTTAGACTCACTTGTTCACTTGATTAAGGGTGAGCTAGCTCACAACCTTGAATGGAAATTAATATATGTATGTATATATATGTATATGTGTGTGTGCGCGCGCTTCTGTTGAATATATATGATGCGTGAATGGATATTAATATATGTTGTAATATTGATATATGTTTGTAGTATTCTTTCGATTCTTGCTTTAAAAGAAAATGACATATGTAATCCATATGTATGGACTTGAATGGACTTGTGGACTTGTAGCATATCCTTAGAACAAAGCACATAGGTTGTAGTTGAAATCTAGTTAGGTTGAACTTGGATTTGAAAATGCTCTTATAGTGATAGTCTCAATAGTCGCACTTAGGAATTGCCTTTATGTTCGGAAATTTCTAATGAACTTTGTAGAGAGATCCTTAGAAGTTTCTCACCACATTTGTGATGTTTTATATGTATGTCTGCTGCCATAAAATATTTGAATGTTAAAAAGATGAGTAACATATCGAAAAATGGCCAAACTTACACTTGTGCAAAACTGCCACGTTTTAGCCTTTGTTTTGGACTTTAAAGGTTTAAAAAGATATTTAAATTTAAGTATTTTTCTTCATTCTTTTTACAAGTGTTTGCTAACTTTTATTATAGTATTTTAAAAGTGGTCTGAGATTCTTAAATATTTTTAAGAATTAGTTATGATCTTTGAAAAAAGGGTTTATTTTTAATATATAAAAAATAGGGGTTTTCCCAGTTTCAAAGTGCTTTATAAACTTGTTATCTTAAAGTAACATTTTGAGAAAATGTTTTAAAACCTATTATAAGTATTTTAAAAGCAATTTTAAAAGTATAAATAAATGATTTCCAAAGAGGTTAAGAATTGCTTGGTGGCTAAATCGTGTTTTGTTTACTTGTTTGAAAAGTAATTAACTATGCTTAACACTAAAAGCCGAGCGAGGTAGACTTCTCTATTTGTTAGATTTAAGATTGATGTTCAAGTAGGGATCGAAGCAATAGTGCTTTAACCTACTGACTTCCCTCTTAACCGAAGAATAGTTAAGTTGGAATGTCAGAAACGTATTAATCTTGTTGATTACTTACTTCTTTATGGAAGTCATTAATACTATACTTAACACTAAAAGTCGTCGAGATAAACTTGCCTATCTGTAAGGGTCATGAATGGAGTGTCTAGGCAAGGCTTTGATAAGTAACTAGTGCTCTAATTTATGTGGCTTCACTCTTGACCGAGGGATAATATAAGTTGGAATGTCAGAAACGTTATAAGTATTTGAACATTGATTTGTATAAGCGATTGTTTTTTACTAGATAGTCGATTTCGACTATCAAACTTGACTATGTATAACTTAAGAATATCTAAAAGCTTCACGGCTTCATACACTTTGAGAAACCCCGGGGAGGAGCATTGGTATGAAACATCCCTAGCTTTAAGAACTTATATATATACGAGATCCCCCAAGAGGGACCCCTTTTTATATGGTTTATTTACTTCTTAACTGTGTAGTTAAAGCGCTCGGAAGATTCAATGTGGCGGAGGTGCAAAAAGTCACAACGGGGATACAACGAGGATATAGCGGGATATGGTGGATGACTCTAAAATAGCATATAAAACTCGTACTTAATGTTTTTACAAATATATAAACGGTAATTAAATGAAAAATTAACATTCAATTGAATTATAATTAATACATAAATAATTTTAAATAAAAATATGTGCGAATATACTGTAAATAAACGTAAAATTGTTATATAACATAATTGAATTTAGTAGAATATTAGAGTATTTTCATTTCTGAAAATATATTAAAAATTCAGTTAAATAAATTAATTTCGTAATTTTTATAATGTATAAATGTCTTTTTTCAATTAATTTCTTTTGAAGAAGATATAGCGGAAACAGCGGAATATAGCGAAAATAACGGGGCTTAAAGCGGAAAGGCTATATTTGGGGTTATATGGAAAAATCGTAGCGGTAGAAATCCGCTATGAGATATAGCAGGGTTATAGTGGGGTAATAGCGGGGCATTAACTACACAGCTTCTGAAAGAACCAGAATTGATCTTACTGAAAATTCATCAAATTAATCTTGAAGAGACTGGGATTGGAAAGTGTTTTACTTACCGAATACCACTTCAAAACAATTATACGAGTTCTATGTTTTAGAAGCAATTGTGAAGAGGAATGTTATAGAGTTGAACTATCTATCCTAAGGTTAAGTTCAAGGGAGAGGTCAGCGTTACCATTCATTAAACGACTTATGCGGGAATCCATAGAGTGATTCGTGCTCTATTCAAGTGATGAAGACTCATGTGAAAGATGTCAAACTTAACCTCGATATTGGAAATGACTAAAAATAGAGTAGGCCTCATAGCTTGGGGTTTAGCTAACTTGCGATAGGATATATCGACTCCCAATCTAGAGTATGCTTATCGATGTTGGTACCGGGAGTTGATGATATATGGGATCATGTGTTTAAGGCATGGACTGGCATCTTTACCTAGAGGTATATTTATCTAGAGATGTACGATGCTTGGAGGTAGTTTCTGACCCTTGTGCAAGAGATTGGATTCGACTTGACCAAAGATATCTCCACAGAAAAATCCATATCCGAACGTTCCCTAGCGGTTTTAGATGTATTTCTAATATTGTTGTGTTGTGAGTTGCAAGCAACACAGCTATTTGATATGTTTTATATTCTACACTTTAGAAATTATCCATTATATCACTATATTAACTTAATGAATGGTTGGTTTCTTTTGAGGGAAAAACCGTTACGGGAATCAATATGGTCTCAACAGTTATTGTTACATGTTGCATGTATCTTGAGTTTTCTCATACCAGACTTATGTTTGACGCTTGGTTTTTGTTTTCCCTAAATTCCTCACATACTCATTTGAGTATGTTGAGTAAAGTAGGCTTTACTTTGGATATTTCAGAGTATAGGAGATGAGCTGGAGACTTCCATTATCTATCTATTTCTATTTCTATTGCATTGTATTATGTATGTATATATCAGCATTATGAGGACATGTAGTTATAACCGTCCAAGCTGATGATAGTACTTAGGTTTTGTAACTATGAAATTTATGTATTAGGAGTAACCCTTTTTACTGTTCTTTTAATATTATATATTATCGATCTGTTGTGAGATTCTGATGTTGGGTTCTTTCTTTCTTGTTATATTCACTTTTTTACCCTAACCATCTGTCTTTACGGTACTTGGGTGTTCCGCACACAATACCGTGGACGTACTTTGCGTCGACATTCGAGGGTCGAAAAGTCAGGTCGTTACATCTAACTACCCATAACTTTCCCATTCTTAGTATATGATGGTTTCATGTTGCTTTTTGTTTATTATGGGTATATGCTTAGTAAACAACAGTCTATCATTCAATTAATTATAAATCTACTATTAAAAAAATATTGTTGACCAAAAGTTAATGGTATAATTAAACATTATCACTTTTTCCTTTTTCATTATACACTAAAAGTTAATGATATAATAAATAGGCTTCCCTATTATTAACCAAAGAGAAAAAGTTCTAACCTTTCTAGCAAACTCCCATTATTTGCTTGAGGAAGTAATAGGAGCTCCTAGCAGACAATCCTCTCTACAAGTCCTCCTGCAAAACTACAAGCATGTTTAGTATTATTGAACTTGAGGAATGTTATGTTTGCAATTAAGGAGTACCTTCTCCTGATTGAGCCAGTCCTTTCAAACACTAAAAGATAACTCGAGCACCCATGGAAAATCCTGTAAGATCTAGTTACCGGTCTATAAAAATAATTTATCCTTTAACTGAATAATTTATATTATCATTCCAGTAGCTTTTATCCAAAGGAAAATCCTGTAAGAGTTACCGGTCTGTAAAAATAATTTATCCTTCGAATGACTAATTTATATTATCATTCCAGTAGATTTTATCCAAAGGAAAATCCTGTAATAGTCACCGGTTTGTAAAAATAATTTATCCTTCAACTGAATAATTTATATTACCATTCTAATAGCTTTTATCCATCACTAAAAATCAGTTTCATATTTTTCATAAAACTTCTAATCCTCGAATATCTAATGAACTTCTTATACTATTTTTTGGTCCACTATGTCATATTCAATACTCTTATGTTTAAAATGAAAGTAGCCGAATATAGAAATGAAACAAATTCCAAATTATAGAAAAATGTGGCTTTAGATAAGTGAGCACTTTTGATGTGTCACATAAATTTGTAAAGAGTTTTGCAGTTTGGCCTACATGTTGCTCGGGAGATTATTCAATAACACTATGTAATAGTTGTTTTCTTAGAAAACATAAACCATAAAAGAAAGGAAGGATGTAATTAATGAAGAAGGTGAAGAAGACAATGGGACTTTTCAAGACGGCGAAGAAAATAAATGGTTTCGATCTGTGAAAAGACGCATGTATATATATAGTAGACTATTAATTTTGAAATTAATAAAGTATTTGCATTTCTAAGCCTAATTTTATATACCATTTGTACTTTTCTTTTATATGAGCTCTCTTGGAAGCCTAGGCTCTGAGTTATGTTGCTCATTTAGCCCGACAAAAGGGTCGGACTAGTCAAAGTACCAATAATAGCCCTTTGAATAATTTGAAGTATGTATGGTGAAGTCGGTACACATATCTTCAATAGTTCATTGACCTATCGAAGTATTTAAAGGAAAAAAATACTACATGTACACTCTAAGAAATATGGTCCAACCTTACAACAGTAAGTACTTTAGAATGTTCTAAACAATGTGTACCTATTGCAATTCAACTCTTGCATCCATTTGGAAGTCAGATAACACCTTTTTTGTATAACAAAAATGATTTCCTATTTCAACTATTTAAGTAGCATTATCAAATAAGTTTGTAGGAAGAGACCTTAGAATATGCATGAATCAAGACTAGAAAACCAAGTATCATTGACAACGACATCCAGATTTCTTGGCCTTGTGTTGAATTCAATAGTAGCCATGGATGAAGTCACAACCACTATTTTAACTATAGCTGACTTCTTGCATGAGGCCAAACATAGAGTTCCTTTCGCTGTAGGTTCAGTTAACTTAGCCTGTAGAAAATTACAATAAATACAAATACAAGAATGAAACTGTGTCCATGTAGATTAGTTAGAGTGAACATAAAAATATTATTATTTATATGTATGAACCTAAGGATCGGTGACTTGAATGAGGAAGGGAGTCTGTAATAAACCGTGTCAAGTACTAAATTAACTAATAATTAAATAATGATTATTAATGAAATAATGGATATTTGAATATAATTATTATGAAATTAAAGAAATGATTCGAATAATTTGATGGAAAATATTTTATTAAAATAAAGAAATTAATTTGAAAAGAGTATTGACTTAATAATTTATTTGGTTATTTTCAATGTGAAGTTAAGAACTGTTATTGAAATAGATTGGTAAACATGCTCTGTTGGGATTTTAAAGTAAATGATATTTGAAATAAATGTGACGGAATTTATTTAGATGGTAAAAAGGATTTTATAGAATTAAAAGAGTTTGAAGTTTATTTAGAAAGGAATTTAAATGAAAATAAAGAAATAAATTCAAACAATAAAACAAAGCCCATTAGTACACAAGTCCAAGCCCAGTTTGATTTCATGTAAATGATAAAAGCTAATGAAGTGTTGAAATAGTTTTCATAAGAACAAAGTTAAGTAAAGAAATGTTTAGATATGAAGTAAGCCCTTTAGTTAAGACCAAATTCAGAAATAATAAAAGTTTACTTCATGTAAGAGAGGCTCTAGTGTTTTCTAACTCTAGAGGTTTCTCCCTCTCTTATATATACTACCCAACCCCATTTCTAAAATACACATGGAAATAATTAAATTTCCCACCAAACTCTTATCACTTTAAAACTGAAATAAATCCATTTAAAACACTGTAAATTCCTACAATCAAAATCAAGCTTCAAGTTAACTATCTACACCAAGTAATACAATAAAGCAAAAGGGTTGTCCATCCAAATTTAACTTCATGAAGAGAAGGCTAGAAGAGGAAGACAAGCAATATGATCTTCAATTCAAGGCGAGTTCCCTACTCAAAACTATGTTTAATGGATTTAGTGATTGTAAATCAATGATCATGTCACGCATTAGAAATATAGTGATCACTCCTCTATATATGTGAATTGTGCTTCATCAATACAATTGATCACATGTCATTAAAGCATAGTAGATGTATGAGAGAATATGGGAGAATAACACTAATAAGAGCACAGTATCTAAAAGAATTAGAGCGGAGAATGTAACGACTCGCAGTATATTATTTTAATAAACGTATTGATTTGATAATTATAATGATTTTGATAACTCATTTCAAATAGTTATAGAGTAATAATTTATCATTAATTTTATAAAGATGTATACTTGATTTGAAATCATAAGAAAAATTCATTTCGCTTGATCGATATAACAACAATTTTGTAAATAATTATTAATATTAATTTATATGGTTTTATAAGTGAAATATGATCGTTTTAATTGGTTAAAAATGATAAAAAAATTATTTTCAAATATATGCGTATTAACTAAAAAGTGAAAATACGAACGAAAATCAAAATCAAAATTTGTAACGATACAACGTATAGAAGTTGTGCAACGTTGTGGAGATATATAACATACACATACACATGTACATGTCCATACATGAAAACATATTCACTTGAACATAAACATACATATACACATATATTTAAGTATATAAATATTATATAAAATATATAAGATATTTTTAGTTTTCTTACTTCTTAAGTATGCAAAAGTCAACATATGCATGCCTTAAAGTGATGGAAGTGATAGACACATGGCTGATGGGATTCAAGCCATGCATGGGGGGGTGATGATGAGGATGCATGTGATGGGATGTATGCAAAGATATTTTTTTTACTCTCTTCTTTGCCTAAAAATACCATACACTTTCCTCTTCATTTTCATTCATCTTCCTCTTCATTTCCTAAGCTTTCTCTCCATACTTTCATGGCTTCCAACCTAAAGGAAATGATGCCAAAATATTTCTCAAAAGGAATTTAAATTTATAATATATACTTATATACACTTAAGCACCTCAAAATGATTCCAAAACTCCACTCTTCCTCACTACATTCACGGCCTCCACTTCCTCCATTGAAGGCCGAGACTTCTTCTTCATCTACCCTAGGCCGTGTATTTTTCAAGCCATACCAAGCTTAGGGTAAGTCACTTAGGAGCTTAAGACCAAAGGATCGTGAGCTTTAAAATCCAAATAGCGGAGCTATAACCAATTTTTAGTTAGTCGTTTAAACCCAAGGTGAGAAACTCCTAAACTATAGTATTATATGCTATTGGATGTTATATATGTTTGATTGTGATGGTTGATGATGATTGTTTAATATGAATTTTGAATATATACGCAAGTCAAGGAGATACACGTCGATAAGCACAAAGAAAATCACTTTCCACTATTTAATGAATGGGTGTATATGGGATGTTAAACCTCTTTAAAATGGTTTAAAAATGAGTTTGAAATGTTTTATGAACATATGAAAGTGTTTTGGTATAGTTAGGAAAGTAATTGAAAAATTAGTCAAAAATAGGCGCGTCGTGTAACGGCAGTTCGCGATTTCGCGCCATAAAAGTCAAATTAGTATATAGAATGGAATATAGCTCGGAATTCTTCGAGATAAGAATTTTCTGAACTATTATATCCATAATTTTCAAACAAAGGAAGAAAATCGATATTCTGATAAGTAGATTTTGAAATATGAGTAAAACAAGTTTTTGGAAAAATCACGGTTTTGCAGTTCGGAATCCATAATTGGATTTCTTTAAAAATGATATTTTAAAATTGTTTAAAAATATGAAATAAATTATAAAAATCTTTTAAACTATTTTAAAAGAGATTTGAGTTATAAATATGAATTTCCAAATAAAAAAGTCGTTTTGATCAATATAGCTTAGAAAAAGCACTTTCCGTAGCATTTTTCTATAACTTTTGAAATATAGTTTTAAACGCAACCGTTCTTTTCCAAATCATTTGTAAATGTTTTAAATGATTTATAAAGTATTTTAAAGATGATTTTGAAGGACTTATGGAATGGTTAAATTTTAAACGATTTAGAGTCGATCGAATAACTTGACCGCCTTATGGGTGTCAGATAGTGTCTAGGCTTGAGTTTGGAAAACCAGTTTCCTACTCTCCCTGGCTATCCGGACTGGTCCGATGGAGGGGATAGTAAATTTGGCTTACTCAGGTCAATAATTTCCTAAGTGAAAAAATGAAATGATTTCGAGTTTGTTCCCAGTTTTAAAAAAAGTTTAAAAGATTTCATAAGAGAGGTTTAATGATTCCATATATATCGGAAAGTATGTTTTAGAAATATATATAACTCCAAAAGGGATTTTGATAAAAAGAACTTAATAAATTAAAGAGTGATTCCCTATTCACAGAACATCTTTTTATCGATGATTGTTTCAAAGGAACCAGGGTCGAATTTGGGTAATTCCTATTTGAAGACCACTTCGAACCAATTTACATATTCGAAGGGAAGATATGGATATGATTTGGAAGATGGAATGTAGGACTGCTTGTCACTGAACCTAAGGGGAAATTTATCATATCATATTATGTGGAAGTAATTCTTCATTTAAGATCTTCGATGCAAGGATTTCTCGCTACTAATCCTAGGGGTAACTCCCGACAGGATGTGGTAGAAAAGTGTCTTCGGTTTGTCATGTTCTTGAACAACTTGTATAAATGAATGTCTGACGTTGCATTTCTAGTTACATAAGTGATTTGTATGAACGTATCATCTACCTGGTGGCGGAGAAGGCAACTTCTCTTAGCTGGACACCCTTTCCTAAGACATACGAGCTCAGGACTTATACATTTGTAGAAACCAGTTATGTGACCATGGAATGGCAGTGTGGCGTTCAAAGTGAAATGTGCAATGTGAAAGGTAAACGTTACCTCAAGCCTCACACCCGAAAATAGTCGAAATAGGATAGATGCAGCAAGGCTATATGGTTTGCAACCATTAGGGTATTATCATTCCCTTAAAGATATATTTTTACCTGCTATGATGATCGGGTTTAAATTATTATGGCGTGTGCTAAGAGACGTCTAGGATAGGTCGTTAACGACCGAGGTGATGCCATATTCGGTACTATCTAGGGAGAGGTAGGCCAGTCTTGTGTTGGTAGAGGTGCAGATGTTCTATAGCCACGGTACATTCCTCTAGAGATACATTGCCGGAAGGTAGTCCTTTCCCCTGGTCATTTGTATGGAAACCCATTCTCCAATAAGTGCTTTCCATTTTGTTTGTAGAACCCACTTTGTGGCTAATATGCTTGAATTTAACCAATGTAACAATTTCGGCTAAGATTAATAAATTTACTTGCAAATGTTTTCAAAGATATGTCATTAAAAATAATATCCCTTATTTTTACGTAATAAAGATTTGGTTATCATAAGATAAAAACATGTTCCATGTTTATGTGCGGCGTGGCCTTATGAGATACCTTTTTGTTTGCAAACATCGTATTTTGAGTTCTCACACCAATCCCATAACCGACCCGGAGTTTATATTGTTTCCCCTTTAAACTATGGGTGCCCTATTTTTTTGGGTAGCCAAGTACTCAGGATCATGTTAGGAGTATTTTGGTGAAGTATTCTGAAGGAGTTTTTGGAGCATGGAGTTGGAGCATCTTATGTGGATATCTATATGTCTTTTATTTTGCGCTCTATCTAAGTTTTGTTTGTACCAGCAAGTATGAGAGCGGGCAGTTATAACTGTTCCTGGCTGGGTTAGTTCATACCATAACTCTGATGTACCTTGGTAAGTGTGGTTGTGTGCTATCTATCTTTATAATTAAACAAAATGTGAGAATTTTTGTATTTATCTTCTACCTTTATTTTACTTTACCCCTGATAATCTTCCTCCCCGGCACTTGTATTTACGGCACGTGAATACCGTGAATGTATTAGTGTGGATTTTTGAGGGTCAAGGAGACGGGTCATCACATTTGGTATCAGAGTTGAAGGTTAAGCAAGAACCTTGGCTTTGGTGGGGTATGACTCATTAGAGATAGGGTTAGTAATATCTTAGAATGAGTTTAATCTTTAAGAGTGCGTGTTTAAAACCCTTATCTAAAGAAGAAAAAAATCAATTTATGCTTAATACCCGTTCCCCAAGATAATTTCATCTTTGTATTCTAAAGTTATCTTACTAAATTCAGGTAGTAAGACATGAGTACTCGTAGAGGACGAAGACGGAGAAATAGCGACACCACAACAACCAACGGTCGAGCTCCAACCGCTGCTATAGTAGAAGTAGCTCTCGCACAAACCCATGTTAATTTTTCCACCCTGTGTAAGAATTTTACCTGCTTAGGGGGAAAACCATTCAAAGGCACAGAAGCTATCATTGAAGTACAGGATTGGATTAAATCATGCGAAAGAATCTTTAAGGCGTTGGATATTAGTAATGAGCAAAAGAGATTTTTGGCCTCGTGGCAACTATAGGAAGGGTGTCTGGCTTGGTGGGAGTCCGTTACCCTAAATGATTCGAAAGACAATTTCTTTTGGAAAAGGTTAAGGAAGTCTTACAGGAGCAGTATATGCTAGCATCCGGGAAATCTCGTCTTTACAGAAGCTTTAAGGATCTGAACCAGGACGAAATGACTATTGAGGAGTATGCAAATAAGTTCAATGAATTATCTTGTTTTCGGGCAGGTTTGATTGACATGCCTTTAAAGAAAAACGAGAAGTTTATTTCCAGAATGAACGAGAAGTACCAGAGTAAGATGACTGCTCATGTAAAAGGATCATTTATAGACTTGGTGGATATGGGATTCTGTAACGAAACATTGGATAAGAAGAATCCAGTGGTAGCTCAGACCAACAACATCAACAACTGGAAAAAGAGGAAGTTCAATCACAATGGGAAAAAGCCATGGCAAGGAAAACCCGAGGACAGATCTTAAGGAAACCGCTTTAAGGATTACACTTGTAACAATTGTAAAAGGAAGGGCCATATTGTAAAGGATTGTAGGAGTCCAAAAGCACAGGATTCCGTCTCTCCTATGGTTCAGAATAGCCTTTGCTATAATTGTCATCAACCGGGGCACATGATAAAGGATTGTCCAATTATGAGGACGAGAGATCAAGCCAGAGTTTACGCTATAAAGGATGAACCTTCAACCTCTCAGAATGTGAAGGGAAAATGAGTTTTGGAAGGTAATATTTTTATCAAAGATGTTTTAGATAGAGTATTATTTGATACATGAGCTTCTCATAGTTTTGTTGCTAAAGAAATCATAGATGAATAAAACTTGACCCTAAATTAGTTGATACCCCTATCTGCATGATTAATCCTATAGGTGGTGCCACTAACCTTTGTATGAAATGTGAAAAAGTCCAAATTTCCTACTCTTCCCATAGGTTCCTTTTGACCTATTTGTCTTGGATTTTAATTGATTTGAAATTTTACTCGGTATGGATTGGTTGACTAAAAAAGAAGTAATTCTAGATTATGTAAAAAGAACGGTTTCAGTAAAAATGAAGTTAGGGAAGTTTATAGAAATATCTTGTGAAGATTCTAGTCCAAGGAGAGATAGTTTTCTATATGCATTAGATTCATCCCAGAAAGGATTAGAAACAATACCTATTGTTAAAGAATTTCCAAACGTCTTTGAGAAGTAAAGAGTTTATCCACACATCCGGAAATCGAGTTTCGTATCGACTTAATTTCTGGTGGAAGGCCAATTAAACAAGCTGATCGAAGTATGGCTCTAAAGGAGAGGAAGGAGTTAATTAACCAAACCCAAGAACTATTAAATAAAGGGTTAATAAGACCTAGTCATTCAAGTTAGGGATTGGCAGTGGTTTTTGTTGCCAAGTCAGATGGAACTTTAAGGTTGTGTGTAGATTATCGAGATCTGAATAAACAAACGATTAAGAACAAGTATCCTCTACCCCGAATAGATGACTTGTTTGATAAGTTACATGGTGCTCGGGTATTCTCGAAAATGGATCTAGCCGCGGGATTCCATCAACTAAGAATCGCAGAAGAATGCATCCATCTAACTGCATTTAAAGGTCCGACTACTATCTTCGAGTGGTTGGTTATGCCTTTTGGGCTGACCAATGCACCTGGTTATTTTGTAGGCCTTATGGATAGAGTATTTAAAGATATATTCAATAAATTCGTGTTAGTCTTTATCGATGATATCCTTACCTATTCTAAGACAGAAGAAGAATAAGAAAGGCATATAGAAATTGTGTTGGAGATATTGAGAAATAATGTGCTTAAAGCCAAATTCTCAAATTCCATTTTTGGTAGAAGTAGGTACGATTCCTTGGACATATAGTGTCAAGGGACAGGATTTTAGTAGATCCTATAAAGGTTGCAGCTGTTTGAAACTGGAGACAGCCACAAACTCCTAAAGAAATTCATAGCTTCTTAGGTTTGGCAGGGTATTACAGAAGATTCGTTCAATACTTCTCAAAGATTGCCTACCACCTAACAAAGTTGACAATTAAGGATGCTAAATTTATTTGGACTTCTAAATGTGAAGAAGCGTTCCAGAAACTCGAAAAGAAGTTAACAACCACTCCAGTTCTAGCAATTATAAATGGAAATAGTGGACTAATACAGATGTTTATGGGAAAGGAGTTGGTGCAGTTCTAATGCAAGAAGGGAAGGTGATTGCTTATGCAAGTAGACAGCTAAAGACTCATGAGAAGAATTATGCAACACATGACTTAGAATTATTAGTCGTGGTGTTTGCTTAAAAAATAAGGAGGCATTATTTGCTGGGTAAGAATTTTTCATAGTTTATTTCAATAAAACTATGAATTGACCTTAGTAAATAAAATTCCCTCTTTAAATAGGTGAAAAGTTTGAGCTCTTCACGTCCAGAAAGATTTAAACATGATGCAACAACATTGGCTAGAATTTCTCGCATCTTATGATCTAGATATCCTATATACACCCGGGAAAGCCAAGGTAGTAGCAGAATGTTGTTATTTCTTATTTAGTAGTAACTCCAACTCTTCTAGAAAGAATTACCAACAAGCAAAAAGAAGATATATTCCTAAAGGACATTATTAAAGATATACACAAAGGGAAGAATTCAAACTTTGAAATGGATAACTGTGAAATATTGCGATTAAATGGGCGAATATGTGTTCCGGATGTGGAAAATCTGAGATAGGAGGTGTTAGCTGAATGCCACAAATCCAAACTTAACATTCATCTGGGAGTTAACAAAATGTACAAAGACGTGAAGCACACATTTTGGTAGAGAAGTATGTAAAGGGACATATCCATTTATGTTAGCCAATGCATAAATTGTCAACAAGTCAAGAGCGACCAACAGAAAATTGCAGGATTACTTCAACCTCTGGAGATTCCAGTTTGGAAATGGGATCAAATATGGCTTACCTTGAACGAGGAAGGGAAATGAAGGCATCTGGGTTATCATAGACCGCTTAACTAAAAGTGCACACTTTATTCCAATAGAGCCAATAAGGACCGCTACAAGCCTTGTAGAGATATATATAAAAGAGATTGTTCGATTGCATGGAGTTCCAAGCAGTATAGTAAGCGATCGGGATCCAATCTATACCAGTCGGTTTTGGGAAGCATTACAGACAGCATTGGGAATGAAGTAGAATATAAGCACTGCCTATCACCCTCAAATTGATGGGCAGATGGAAAGAGTCAATCGTATTTTGGAAGATCTTCTAAGAGCATGTATTCTAGACTTTGGAGGCTTATGGGAAATCATTTGCATTTAGTAGAGTTCTCCTATGACAACATTTATCAAGCTAGTATCGGCATGGCACTGTATGAAGCTCTATATGGTCACCCATGCAAGTCACCAGCATGTTGGATCGAGACAGGAGATCGATTAATACTTGGTCCTGATATGATACGAGAAGCTTCAGAGAAGGTTGATATGATTAGGAAGAAGCTAAAGGAAGCCCAGAGTAGACAGAAAAGTTATGCAGACCAAAGGTGTAGAAATCTAGAATTCTCAGTTGGAGATTCAGTCTTTTTGAAAGTCCCTCCGATGAGAGGAATGGTGAGGTTTGGAAGGGCTGGGAAGTTAGCACCCCGATATATTGGACCTTTTCCCATTCTTGAACGAATCGTCCCACTATCTTATCAAGTGCAATTGCCAGAAAGGTTGTCAGGAGTGCACAGTATCTTTCATGTATCTCATTTGCGAAAACATGTGCATGACCCAAAGAAAATCATGGAAACAGCTGCTCAGGAAGACTTGGAGGTGAAACCAAATTTGGTAGTTATTAGACGGCCTATTCGAATCGTTGATCATGGTGAGAAACGATTAAGGAGAAAGGTGGTAAGTTTAGTCAAAGTTCCATGGTGTGGAGATGCCGAGGATTGCACTTGGGAAATGGATGATAGAATGAGAAAAGCATATCCTGAGTTTAGGATTGATGTATAGACTGTATAAATCATCTCGTTATAGTGTGCTCACCACCTGTGGTGTAGTCACTTATCTATACTCTTGTATATATTCCATCTTATTGAATATATTTCCTTTTAAGCTATTTTCTTCTTATCTAAATTTCGAGGACGAAATTCTTTTAAGGGGGAAGTCTATAACGACTCGCAAATATATATCATTTTAATAAACGTATTTATTTGATAGTTATAATGATTTTTATAACTCATTTCAAATAGTTATAGAGTAATAATTTCTCATTAATTTTATAAAGATGTATACTTGGTTTGAAATCATAAGAAAAATCGTTTTGCTTTATCGATATAACAACAATTTTGTTAATAATTATTAATATTAAGTTATATGGTTTTATAAGTGAAATATGATCATTTTAATTGGTTAAAAATGATAAAAAAAATATTTTCAAATTTTGTTTACAAATATATGCATATTAACTAAAAAGTGAAAATACGACCGGAAATCGAAATCGAAATTTGTAACGATACAACGTATAGAAGTTGTGGAACGTTGTAGAGACATGTAACATACACATACATATGTACATGTCCATACATGAAAACATATTCACATGCACATAAACATGCATACACACATATATTTAAGTATATAAATATTATGTAAAATACATAAGATATTTTTAGTTGTCTTACTTCTTAAGTATGCAAAAGTCAACGTATGCATGCCTTAAAGTGATGGAAGTGATGGGCACATGGGTGATGGGATTCAAGCCATGCCTAAAGGGTGGGGGGAGTGTGATGAGGATGCATGTGATGGGAGTATGCAAAGATATTTTTTTACTCTCTTATTTGCTTAAAAATACCATACACTCTCCTCTTCATTTTCCTTTATCTTCCTCTTCATTTCCTAAGCTCTCTCTCCATACTTTCATGGCTTCCTACCTAAAGGAAATGATGCCAGAATATTTCTCAAAAAGAATTTAAAATTATAATATATACTTATATACACTTAAGCACCTCAAAACGATTCCAAAACTCCACTCTTCCTCTCTACATTCACGGCCACCACTTCCTCCATTGAAGGCCGAGCCTTCTTCTTCATCTACCCTCAAGGGAAATTTCCCATATCACATTATGTGGCAGTAGTTCTTCATTTAAGATCTTAGAGGCAAGGACTTCTCATTACTAATCCTACGGGTAACTCTCGACAAGATGTGGTAGGAGAGTGCCTTCGGTTTGTCCTGTTCCTGGACAACTTGTATGGATGAATGTCTGATGTTGCATTTCTAGTTACATAAGTGATCTCTATGAACGTATCATCTGTTTGGTGGTGGAGAAGGCAACTTCTCTTAGCTTAACACCCTTTTCTGAGACGTACGAGCTCATGAGTTATACATTTGTAGAAATCAGTTATGTCACCATGGAATGGTAGTATGACATTCAAAGTGAAATGTGCAATGTGAAAGGTAATCGTTACCTCAATCCTCACACCCGAAAATGGCCGAAATAGTGTAGATGCAGCAAGGCTATGTGGTTCGCAACCATTAGGGTATGATCATCCCCTTCTAGATATATTTCTACCCACTATGACGATCGGGTTTAAATTATTGTGGTGTGTACTAAGGGATGTCTCGGATAGGTCGGTAACGACCGGGTGACATAGTCGGTACTATCTAGGGAGAGGTAGGCCGGTCTTGTGTTGGTAGAGCTACAGATGTTCTGTAGCCTCGGTACATTGCTCTAGAGATGTACTGCCGGAAGTTAGTCCCTTCACTTGGTCATTGTATGGAAACTCGTTCACCAATAAGTGCTTGCCATTTTGTTTGTGAACCCACTTTGTGGCTAATATGCTGGAATTTAATCAATATAACAATTTCGGCTAAGATTAATAAGTTTACCTACAAATGTTTTCAAAGAAATGTCATTAAAAATAATATCCTTTAATTTTACGTAATAAAGATTTGGTTATCATATGGTAAAAACCCTGGTGTGATCTTATGAGATACCTTTTTTTTCAAACATCGTATTTTGAGTTCTCACACCAGTCCCATGACCGACTCGGAGTTTATTTTGTTTTCCTTTAAACTCTGGGTGCCCTATTTTTTCGGGCAACCAAGTAGTCAGGATCATGTTAGGAGTATTTTGGTAAAGCATTCTGAAGGACTTTTTGGAGCATGGAGCTGGAGCATCTTATGTGGATATCTATCTATCTTTTATTTTTCGCCGAGTCTAAGTTTTGTTTGTACCAGCAAGTGTGGGAGCAGGCAGTTATAATTGTTCCTTGCTGGGTTAGTTCATACCATAACTCTGATGTACCCTGGTAAGAGTAGCTGTGTGTACTATCTATTTTTATAATTAAATGAAATGTGAGAATTTGTGTTTTTATCATCTACCTTTATTTTACTTTACCCCTGATAATCTGCCTCTCCGACACTTGGATTTACGGCACGTGAATATCGTGGATGTATTAGTTTCGATTTTTGAGGGTCGAGGAGACGGGTCGTCACAGAGAAGTCGACCTTTTAGGCTGTGACACCCCACCCTGAGACCCATATTAACAAAGAGAATTACATAGTAATTATGTCTGCTAATGCGGAGAATAGGGCTGGTTAAGGGCGACCATCATAGTCTTGCATTAGATAAGAGCTAAGTACGTCGATATTTATACTCCCTTTTTTTTCATTGCGTCTCGAGTATTCGACATACTTAATTCATATCTGATACACTACTATGGTGGCTACAGGATCGATTCAGAAACAAAATATAATAACTATCAATTACAAATCACAGAACAGCAAAGTAATATAGTAAAGAGTTTGAGAAATTTTCAAATGTTGAAAATTGAGATTTAAAAATTTAATAGATGTTGAGATTTAAAATTCTAAATATCTTGGATTAAAAGATAATTCGAGCTTATATCCTTGTTCTTAAGAATATGATTTCATATTTTGAGATTTATGGTTTATGAGGAACCATCACGATGTTTTCACTTGTCGATGAGATGAGACGAGTATCGATGTATATAGTGTGGTTGAGTACCACCTTTATTGTATTCATATTGTATTGTACTGAACATGTATCAGTGTATATGTATATATATGATGTTGGTTACTGTTCTGTGATGTGATTTACATTTAGTTATTGTATTTTGTTCTGATAGATCCGTTAGCCATCTATAGTTTTGGATTAAGCATTTAATGGGTATGTCGATCCACTTGAGTTGAAAAAAAAATTATATTGCATTTATCGACGTATTCAATAGATATTTAAGACAAAATTATAGATGGTCGCCCTTAACCAGCCCTATTCTCCGCTTTAGTAGACAGAATTACTTGTTAATTCTCTTTGCTAAAGTGGGTCTCGGGGTGGGGCGTTATAGCATGGTATCAGAGCCTTTCAAACATTCAATCAGCTGAAGGCTATAAATGGTCGACTGATAACTTATACAGTCGACTGGTTCAGGAATTTAGTCGACTGAACTAGTATGAATTCAAACCCGAGTACAATACCCAATTTAGTCGACTTTTTTAGGATTTTAGTCGACTTGGACCAGTCGACTGAGAGGATCTTTTAGTCGATCGAATAGTGTATTTTTGGTTTTCTAAAAATATTTTTTTTTGTATATTTTATTTTATTTAATTATGTTTAATTAATGATTATTAATGTTTATTCTATATTATATTATAATCTTTTCAAGAGCTATTTATGATGTTTAGTAGTTTATATAACACGTGCGCGCGCACACAGATACACACACACACACAATATGATTTAATATTAAAATTTCATTTTAGAAGTTTATTTTGTTTAATATAAATTTATTTGAAATTAGTTTATAATCGTTAAATTATGAAATGACTTTATGTTATTAGGCGATTTTAAAATAGTTAATAATGACTTTTGAATACATATATAGAGAAAGATTTGAATTATATATATATATATATATTTCAATGGATTGAAGTACAATGGAATTATTCTAAAAGTCAATATATTTATCTTATTATAGTATTTAATTATAGAAAATTATAAAATGATTAATATTTGATTTTACAAGTTATTTAGAGATGTTCATCAATTGAATGAGGTTGTTTAATAATATTACAATTCAAATGGAAAATTATAAAGCTTTAGTCAAATCTTATTTTAAATTATCAGGCTTTTATGATGTTTGATAATTATTTTAAGTTTACATTATGGACTTGTGAAAGTACTATATCGTGTTTAAATATTTGTTTGGATTTTACTTTATATTATTTAATTTAATAATGTATCATTTATCTTATATAACTTTATTTGTGAATTTAATGTTGTATATATATTTATATTATTACTTTTATTATTGTATATGTGGTTTCACTTCTGTGTAATGAGAAATTTGAATAAATGGATCAGTGATACCATTTAGTATGGAATTTTCGGTAACACTATTCTGGTTATTCATCAGACTTGTTACATAGAGATATCTAGTGTAGACTGAGTGTAGTTTATGAGCATTGAATAGTTATTCGAATAACATGCGGTGGTATGGGATGCCATTATGTTATTTGTTTAAATATTCATTGTAAGTAAATGTCATCTAAACAGGGATTACACTCATGTTTATGTGGTGATACTCGTTGTGGTAAGTATTCAATAGTCATGTATTGACTTATGTGAGCCATGTATCGGGCTTCAATTAGAGATATGTATAGTTATAGGATGAGTACTATATGACCATCCACATTGTGTCCAACTCCCTTTATAGTTCGAAAGTGAACCAGATTGGCCGGTATCCACTTGGCAGCCTGATCGTAGGGTCATGCCCAAGATCCACGACAATGTTGTTATTGTTGGTTAGGGTAGATGCCTATAACCCCTTGTGTCGCTTAGGTCAGCAATATGTTACCTATATGGGCAAAGTAGGGTCGTGACCTAGGCTACGCGTTGACGATCCATTGGTGGATGGGGCACGATGTCTGTTGAGGTAATTTAATATTGTAGGAACAGATTCAACTATTAGCAGGAGGCTAGTAGACCTTGGGTTCATGGAGTGGGCATGCGGCCATCAATCTCCCATTCAGTTTTGGTATATGTGTGTGTAGTGGATTGGCATATATTGTTCTCAATTCTATGATGAGTTTGACTATGCTAGAGGCTGTATGGCTAAAGTAAGCTCAATCCTCGTTATATCCATATTACACTGATGCATTCATATATGAGGAGATGCGATTATATCTAGATAGGTGTCTAGAGAATGGTGGATCCTCGTATCTTTTATTATGTGTTGATAGGCAGTCTATCCTATTTTGTATATTGATGAGAAGGTTTTACTATTGAGGTTGAGGATTATATTTAGGCATGGTTGTGAGCTAGCCTAATTATGTCCGATGATATTTCATTATCGATGTTTTCTTTATATTGATGATGATTTTGGGATTTGGACGACTCACCCATTTGTAATTGATCTTTATGATTTCTGATTTGATTTACTTCGAAATGGATAATGATAGCTTTTTGTTTGATTTGTAATATTTGAAAATTGTAAAATTATATTTGAAGTTGTCTATGTCATTTTAATTTTATACTTCACATATGTTATCATGTAACTAGTAATGTTATGGATGTTTTATTTCCATTTATAGTTATATATATGTGTGTGTTTGTATGTGTGTGTGTGTGTATGTTCATATATTAGCCCTTGATATAGACATAGTCCGACCCGTATGTTATTTATAATACTCGGGTCAGTCCAAGACATTTCAAGTTCAGGGGCAAGTTGTAACATCCCCAATCTGGAGGCCCAAAGCTAAGCGCTACAGATGCTGCAGTCGTACAAAGTATTAACTTCCGGTGACCAAATACAGTAATGTTAATGGTACCCATAATATTAGAGTCACATGAATATGAAATAAAATCATCACAGATTAAAACAACTTTCATGATCATATTTCAAAACAATATTTCATATTCAAATTATATAATCCCATCACTTTCCCAGGTTCAGAAAAAAAAAATTACATAAATACGCCAAGAGCGACAAATGAAGATGCCCCTTGGTTGACCAGAGTACTATATAGTCATATATGACTTAATACAACACAGCGGAATTAAAAAAAATAGCAACTCCTAAATAGCTATCCGTCATCCACCCGCTCGTCTCCGGAAGCTTTATTCGCCAACGTACTAAAAACCTGTAAATCTCAACCCTCAATCTACTCAAATCAATTTTGAGCACCCGAGAGTTTAAGGGGTAAACATAAACTTCGAGTCAGACATAAAACCTTGTGTGAATAATACTATACATCTCGGTTATTTGATATTAAGTGAGACCATGCCGCTTAGCAGAACGGGTTCCCCTCACTAATATCCTTTTTAAACATATCTTTTGCAAATCATTTACTGCAACCAAAACTGGTTAAAAATTGTAAAGCAATATTATGTAAACTTACATGTCAGGTAACAAATGAACTATCTGTCCGAACATTATATTTTTGTTTGGCTAACTACTAACCTTTGGCTGACTTGGGCCTACCAGACAATATAAATAAAATAATCTAACACATGTTAGATACTCCTCTTCTGGACGGTCTGTCCCTAACTTATATGTTAGATACTCCTATTCTGGACAGTCTGTCCCTAACTTATCTTCTCCCAGGGTCACATGATCCTAATGGTTTTGCGGGCTCACCAATAACGTACCTCTGTACAACTGTATATTCCTTTCTGTGTGTAATCATAATTTTAGTCTTACAAGTGACAAAGCCCTACACACTGGAATTTTGGACTAAATTAGTTGTGGCTAATAGCTAATGTATAGGGCGCGACCCTATACCAGTCCCATCTGATATAAAATTATCCGAGTCATTTTACTTAGGGTAATCTTCCCTTAAATTTTCCTTGAAAACCTTTTCTTCTCAAATTGATTTAAAACCTTTAAATCAAACTTAAACAAGGAAAATATATATACTCTATGCTTTACTCAAAATCATCTTGCCATGTTATATATATATATATATATATATATACTTTACTCAAATCTTTGTTGATGAAAATATTTAAACCTTTGAAAGTATCCCTTTCGAATTCATTGAAAGCACCCCTTTCGAAACCAAGTAAACCCTTCTTTATAACCTAGGCCGAAAGGCCAAAACGTTCCTTACGAAACCATTCATATAAACCTTTCAAAACCATTGAAAAACCTTTCCTTCAAAAGCTTTAAAAGCCTTAGACGTCCTTCTTTAAAACCTTTAAACATTGCCTTTCGAAACAGTTGGAAAACCTTTCCTTTAAGACCTTTCGAAACCATTAGGGAACCACCCCTTAGAAACCTTTCTTTAAAACCTTTCGAAAGCATCAAAACCTTTGTAAACAACAAACCTTTCGAAAGCATTGGGTTCAATTTAAAACATGTGGAAACACCTTTCGAAAGCATTGGGTTCAATTTAAAACATGTGGAAACACCTTTCGAAACCATTTAAAATTAACTCCTTCGAACACTTTGGGTTCTACCTTCAACAGAGCAAAAGGGTCACTAAAACCATTGAAGTCAAAAGCACTCTTTCGAAAGCAATTCCTAAGTAAAGAAGTGATGGTGTCGAAACCAACCCTTCCGAAAGCATTGGAGAAGTGACTTGGTTTTTAAAACAAAGTATACCTTCCGAAACCATTAGCTTCGAAAGGTGGAAAAGCAATAGTTAGGGGTTTCAAATCCCATTCGAAAGCATTTACTTAACACAAAGGCGAAACCCCATTCGAAACCATTCTTAAAACAATTTGACCCAGTCGGAAACGAATCAAGCCGAAAGCATATCCTTCGAAAGAAAAGCAGGCGCGTTTTTCATTTGAAAGCTAAGTAAGGTTTCGACCTCCTTCGGAACCCCTTGTTTCGACCCAATGCCTTCCGCCTATGTCCAATTCGCTGCACACCAAGTCTTTGATGCTATGTGCATTGGTTTCGATGGCGATGGAGGCGGAGCTACTAAGTCGAAACATTTGGTATCGAAAGTGGCGAAACATGTAAAAAACATGTTTAAACTAATTTTTATCTTTTTAAAGTAATATTTTCAACTAACCTGCCTTATTTGTCAAAATCTGATTGGTTGTTAATTTTCTTTTCTAAAAGTGCTGCCAATATTTCATAAATAAACAATTTAATTTATTTACAAAATACCCCTTCTCCTTTTATAAATATATAAAACATTTAAGTCTCGTACCTTAAATAATTTTATATATCTAATAAAACACTTAGGAAAATTCTACAAAAATTCTAGAAAATCATTTTTAATATGTTTTCTAACATATTTTAATTTCAGACCTAAAACATATATTATTTAACCGTAAATAATTTTAAACTCAAATAATCATTTTCCTTACTAGAAAATCAATATAAAATCCATATTAATTCAAAAAATTATGAAAATCGAAACCCATCTGTAAAATATCATTTCTGATATTGTATTAAAATCGCAAGGCATTTGGATGTCATTAAATAGGGTTTCAACATGAAAACATATCATAAAACCTATATGAGTTATCATAAATCATCAACAAGCATATATAAACATTTAATCCTTCAAAATCATGGCATAACATTGCAAATAAATTCGGATTATCCTTAAAACCGAAAACAATTAAGAAAACAAGAGATGTAGTCATTATTCACCTTAGCTTTGTGATTAAGGATTTGAGATTCGATCTTGGTTAAGTTGCTTACGCTTTTCCTCTTGAAATCTTCTCTTTGCTTTTCTTAATGGTGGCCGACCTCTAGCTTGTATTTTTGTTTTATGAAGTTAGAATGAACGTGAGAATGATGGGGTTAAGGGTTTAGGGTATTAGAATGATCTCTTTCCTATTTTACCCCTCCTCTATTTCATTTTAACTCTTATTTAGTTCATTGGTTACATGGCACGGCTACCCCTTATTAAACAAATCTCAATCCCTTAATCATCACATTATTTTACTTAATTTAGCTAATTAAATGTCCTAAATAATGTTACTAAAAATACGGGGTGTTACAATCTCCCCTCCTTAAAGAATTCCATCCTCGAAATTACGATAAGGTACACAACATATAAATCAAAAAGGTAAAACATACCATCTAACAAATCAGGATAAGCATCTCTAATCCTGCTCTCAGTCTCCCAAGTACAGTCTCTCTCATCGTCGCTCCACTGGACTTTAACTAATATGACTATCTTGTTCCTTAGCCTCTTCTCATCTCTCGCGACTATACGAATCGGCTTTCTAACTATAGTCAAGTTTGGTTCTACTACTAAGTCAACTAACACAGTCGGTGCTATAGTAGACTCTGGATCTCTAACACACTTCCTTAGATGAGAAACATGAAAAACATCGTGGACTCCTGCCAAACTATTCGGTTACTCTACTCTATATGTTAGTTTCCCGATCCTCTCTATAATAGGAAATGGTCCTATGAATCTCGGTGCCAACTTCCCTGATTTTCTGAATCCAATCACACCCTTCATCGGTGATACCTTAATAAAAACATGATCTCCAACTGAGAACTCTAAGCCTTTCCGTCTTCTGTCTACATAACTTTTCTGCATAGACTAAGTTTCCTTTGTCCTAGCCCGACTCAATTCAATCTTTTCTGCAGCTTCTCTTACCAAATCTGGACCAAGAACCAACCTATCCTCGTACTCTAACCAACAAACTGGATATTTGTATGGCCTTCCATACAAAGCTTCAAACGGTGCCATCCCTATACTAGTCTGATAACTATTGTTATACAAAAACTCGACTAATTGTAGATAGTCTTCCCATGATCCCCCAAAATCTAACACACAAGCTCGTAACAAATCCTCCAAGACTTTGTTAACTCTTTCTATGTGCCCATCAGTCTGCAGATGGTAAGGTACTCATAATGAGCTTGGTTCCTAAAATCTTATGTAGACTCTTCTAGAACTCGCTAGTGAATAAGGAATCTCTATCACTTACTATGTTACTAGGAATTCCATGTAGTCTAACTACATTCTTCCTAAATAACTTAGCCAAAACAGGTGTCGTCCTAGTTGACTTAACTGGAATGAAATGGGCGCTCTTGGTTAATCTGTCCGCTATGACCCGTATACTTTCATTTCCTTTGTTTGACCTTGGCAACCCGTCAATGAAATCCATAGAAATAGAATCCCACTTCCATACCGGAATATCCAATGGCTGAGGCAACCCACTTGGCTTTTGATGTTCGGCTTTCACCTGCTGACTGTTCAAACACCGTTTCACCCATAAGCCTACATCCCTCTTCATACCTTCTCAGAAGAAACTACGCTTCATGTCCTGATACATCTTAGTTCCTCTCGGATGAATAGTGAACTTCGAATGATGGCATTCCTCCAAAACTTCCTTCCTTATGTCTCCCATATTCGGAATACGTAACCTTCCTTTCTTTCTTAACCACCCATTTTGTTTAAGATTGAAATCCTTCAAGTCGTCGATCTTCGTTCCATCCCTTAACTTTCTGATCCATACAACTAATATTGGATCCTCCTCCTGTTTAGAAGCAATCTTTTCGATCATCACCTCTAAACAAGACAACACAATAGTTCCTTCACTAGACCCAACTTCAGATCTTCACTGCACTCTGCAAGTCGACAACGCTTCTAAATCTTTCCACTCTACTATAATTGCCAACACTGCATTTTGATGCTTTTTGCTAAGCGCATCTACAAGCTTATTACCTTTCCCTGGTGTGTATTCAATCCTAAAATCATAAGCAGCAATAAACTCTAACCATCTCTACTGTCTCATGTTCAGCTCATTTTGAGAAAACAAATACTTCAACGACTTACGATCCATATAAAGTTCAAACCTCTCTCCCAAAAGGTAATGTCTCCATACATTCAATGCAAAAATCATAGCAGCCAACACCAAATCATGCGTTGGATATCTAACTTCATGCAATCTAAGCTGTCGAGAAGCATAGGCAATCACTTTTCCTCTCTGCATTAACACAGCTCCTAATCCAGTTCTAGACGCATCTGTATATACTACCAAATCTTGATTTCCCTCCGGAACAACTAATATAGGTGCATGGCTCAATCAGTGTTTCAAGCTCTGGAATCCTTCCTCACACTTGTCGGTCCAAACAAACTTCACATGCTTTCACGTTAGCTTGGTCATCGGTGCGGCTATCCGTGAAAAATCCTTTATGAACCTCTTGTAATATCTAGCTAATCCTAAAAAACTCTTTATCTCAGTCACTGTCTCGGTTCTTTTCCAACTATTCACCGCTTCAATCTTATTCGGATCTACAGACAACCCAATCTATGAGACTACATGACCAAGAAACTTCACTTCCTTCTTCCCGAAGTGACAATTCGAAAACATCGCCTTCAGCTGATTCTGCCTCAACGTCTCAAGCCCAACTCTCAGTGGAACTTCATGCTCCCTTTCATCCTTAGAGTATACCAAAATATCATCAACACAGACCATCCAAGTATTCTCGGAAAACTTGGTTCATCAAATCTACAAAGAATGCCGGCACACTAGTTAGTCCGAACGGCATAACTAACCATTCGTATGATCCATATCTTGTCCTAAACGCCGGCAAAGGTATGCTATCCTTTGCTACTCTAAGCCGATGGAAACCTGTTGCTAAATCCAACTGAGAAAATACCTTGGCTTCACTCAACTGATCGAACAAATGGTCAATTCTAGGTAACGGATATCGATTTTTTATCGTCTTCTCATTTAACTTACGATAATCAATACATAACCTCAACGATCCGTCCAGCTTCTTAGCAAACACTACGGCTGCTCCCCAAGATGAACTACTAGGTCTAATAAAATTCTTGCCTTCCAAATCCACCAATTGCACCTTCAGCTCTCTCATCTCTGTAAGTGTCATCCTACTTGGCGGCCTACTTACTGGTTTTGCTGTAGGCACCAAATCTATCTGAAACTCAATGACTCGTTTCGGTGGTAATTCTACTACAGGTTCAAAAACATCCGCGAATTCTCTAACCATGAAAACTTGATTCAACTCAACTTCGACCTCCACAACACCCAACAAAGCATTCACCTCACAGTTAGGGCTTTCTGCGGTATATACAATCCGATCACTACAGTTAGGGTGTCTAAGTGATATTTTCCTATCATGGCAAAATATCCTAGCATCATACTTACTTAACCAATCCATACCCAAATTAATTCCGAACCCTACAAAGTCAAATAAATGCAAACTGCAAACAAAGGTATGACCTAACAAATCAAACTCTAAGTGGTCACACTTCATCCTAAGTGTCGCATACCCTCCTATCAGATTTGCGACCCTTAAGGATAACTAAATATGAGGGTTCTAGGTTAAGCTTATCTACCAAACAATGAGATATAAAAGAATGTGATGCACCAGTATCAAACCGAATGCTAACGGGCATACCATGAATCTGAAGCGTACCTCCCAACACTACCTTCCCTTTCTCCTGCGCTGTTGGTCCCGATGTAGCAGGTTCCAATGCAAATACTTTTCCCCTTCCGTCCTTAGCAGGCTCTTTGCATTGATTCTTATAATGACCAATCTGATCGTAGTTGAAGCATCTAATATTCTTCTTTCCGATCACTTCATTCGCCTTTCCAGTACAACATTCATTAGAAAAATGTCCCTTCTCGTCACACTTGAAGAAAACAACCTCGGACTTTCCCTTCTTTGCTGCTCCACCTTTCTGAGCACCCTTCTTATGAAAGAACTTCCTTTTCTGACTCTACCCCATCTGGACCTCCTTTGTCTTACTCTTCTCCAGAGAAGCAAGCATCTCCTCATGTCTTAAAGTCATCTCCACCACAACATCACAAGGATCCCTAATATAAGGTACTGTAGCTCTTGCCAACTAAGGCTTAAACCCTCTGGTGAACTTCTCATTCCTCTTCATTACGGTATCCACAATAGCATATCCATACCTTGCCAACTCCTCAAACCTTCTATAATAATCCAACATAGACATCTTCCCCTGCTCCAGCTCAACAAACTTTTTGAGCAAAGCAGACTACGCCATCACAGACGTGAACCTCTCCTGGAACCTTCTCCTAAACTCAGTCCATGTCATCATTTCCTCATCCACTCCAGCCGTTACACTATTCCACCAAAATAAAGCTACTCCTTGAAGGTTTCTCAAAGCAAGCCTCCTCTTATATACTCATCATTGAGCCCCAAGTCTGCAAAGATCCTCTCATAATGCAACAACCAGTTCTCTACCTCAATAGCATCCTCAGTTCTGATAAATGGCTTCCCTCCAAACCTAATATAATCTCTGCTCAAGATAGCATAATTGTTGACCACCGGAGCTTCTTGAACTCCTACTCCAGCATTTCCTCCAACCACTTCAACAACAATTTCAGCTTGCATCATGTTCACGAAAAACTGATAATAGCTCCTATATCCACTTGTGGGACTCCAACACCAACATTCCCCGCTTGTGCCTGACCTTGGTTCCTTCTAGTATTTGGTCTGGCATTTCCATTTATGGTGGTGCTTCCTCCAAAATTCACTCTTCCACTTCTAGCTTCCATATCTGTATTCAAGCCTTGTGAGATACAGAAGAATAACCTAAGAGAGATAGGAGAATAGAGATATAGCGTATACTTATATATAGCAAATACAAGTACGTTACTATAGCGTTATCCAATACCCCGATCTTATCTCTAATTCCTTAGGATTATGTTTTCAAAAATCATTTTTCAGTTAAAGTTATTCATAAACCTATACTCTAATACCAAGTTGTAACATCCCCTATTTGGAGGCTCGAGGCTAAGCGCTACAGATTCTGCAATCATCCATAGTATTAACTTCCGATGACCAAATACGGTAATGTTAATGGTATCCATAATATCAAAGTCATATGAATATGAAATAAAATCATCGCGGATTAAAACAACTTTTCTGATTATATTTCTAAACAATATTTCATATTCAAATTACATAATACTATCGCTTTTCCAGGTTCAGATAAAATATAATTATTACATAAATATGCCAAGAGCGACGTATGAAGATGCCCTCTTGGTTGACCAGAGTACTATATAGTCATATCTAACGTAATACAACACGGCGGAATCAAACAAAATAAAACAACAACTCCTAAATAGCTATCATCAGCCATCTGCTCGTCTCCGGAAGCTTTATTCGCAATGTACTAAAAACCTGTAAACCTCAGCCCTCAGTCTACTCAAATCAATTTTGAGCACCCAAGAGTTTAAAGGGAAAACATAAACTTCGAGTCATACATAAAGGCTGGTGTGAATAATATTATACATCTCGGTTATTTGATATTAAGTGAGACCACCAGCTTAGCAGAATGGGTTTCCCCTCACTAATATCCTTTTATAACATATCTTTTGCAAATCATATTCTGCAACCAAAATTGGTTAAAAACTAAAAGCAATATTATGTAAACTTACATGTCAGGTAACAAATGAACTATCTGTCTGAACACTATAGTTTTGTTTAGCTAACTACTAACCTTTGGCTGACTCGGGCCCACTAGACAATATAAATAAAATAATCTAACACATGTTAGATACTCTTCTTCTGGATGGTCTGTCCTTAACTTCTCTGTTAGATACTCCTCTTCTGGACGGTTTGTCCCTAACTTATCTTCTCCCAAGGTTATCTGATCCTAATGGTTTTGCGGGCTCACCAATAACCTACCTCTTTACAAATGTATAATCCCTTCTGTGTACAATCATAATTTTAATCTTACCTATGACAAAGCCCTACACAATTGAATTTTGGACTAAATTAGCTGGGGCTAATAGCTTATGTATAGGGCATGACCCTATACCAGTCCCATCTGATATAAAATTATCTGAGTCATTTTACTTAGGGTAATCTTCCCTTAAATTTTCCTTGAAAACTTTTTCTTCTCAAATTGACTTAAAACCTTTAAATCAAACATAAATAAGAAAAATATATATATATCCTATACTTTACTCAAAATCACCTTGCCATGTTATATATACTTTACTCAAATCTTTGTTGATGAAAACATTTAAACCTTTGAAAGTATCCCTTTCAAACCCATTGAAAGTATCCCTTTCGAAACCAAGTAAACCCTTCTTTATAACCTAGGCCAAAAGGCCAAAACATTCCTTTAAAAACTTTTTTCATATAAACCTTTCAAAACCATTGAAAAACCTTTCCTTCGAAAGCTTTAAAAGCCTTAGACATTCTTTATAAAACCTTTAAACATTGCCTTTTGAAACAGTTGGAAAACCTTTCCTTTCAGACCTTTCGAAACCATGGGGGAACCACCTCTTAGAAACCTTTCTTTAAAACCTTTCAAAAGCATCAAAACCTTTGTAAACAACAAACCTTTCGAAAGAATTGGGTTCAATTTAAAACATGTGGAAACACCTTTCGAAACCATTTAAAATTAACTCCTTCGAAACCTTTGGGTTCTACCTTCAACGGAGCAAAAGGGTCACTAAAACCATTTAAGTCAAAAGCACTCTTTCGAAAGCAATTCCTAAGTAAAGAAGTGATGGTGTCGAAATCAACCCTTCCGAAAGCATTAGAGAAGTGGCTTGGGTTTTAAAACAAAGTATACCTTCAGAAACCATTAGCTTTGAAAGGTGGAAAAGCGGCAACTAGGGGTTTCGACCCTATACGAAAGCATTTACTTAAAACAAAGGCGCAACCCCATTCGAAATCATTCCTTAAAATAATTTGACCCAGTTGGAAGCCACCTAAGCCAAAAACATATCCTTCGAAAGCAAAGCAGACGCGTTTTTCATTTGAAAGCTATGTAAGGTTTCGACCTCCTTCGAAACCCCTAGTTTCGACCCAATACCTTCCGCCTATATCCAATTCGCTGCGCACCAAGTCTTTTGTTTTTCATTTGAAAGCTAAGTAAGGTTTCGACCTCCTTCGGAACCCCTGGTTTCGACCCAATACCTTCCGTCTATATCCAATTCACTGTGCACTTAGTTTTTGATGCCATGCGCATTGGTTTCGATGGTGATAGAGTCGGAGCTACTAAGTCGGAACTCCTGGTGCCGAAAGTGGAGAAACATGTGAAAAACATGTTTAAGCTGATTTTTATCTTTTTAAAGTAATCTTTTCAACTAACCTGTCTTATTTGTCAAAATCTAATTGGTTGCTAATTTTCTTTTCTAAAAAGTACTGCCAATATTTCAGAAATAAACAATTTAATTTATTTACAAAATACCCCTTCTCCTTTAATAAATATACAAAACATTGAGTCTCATACCTTAAATAATTTTATATATCTAATAAAACACTTAGGAAAATTCTACAAAAATTCCATAAAATCATTTTTAATATGCTTTCTAACACATTTTAATTTCAGACCCAAAACTTATATTATTTGGCCGTAAATAATTTTAAACGCAAATAATCATTTCCCTTACTAGAAAATTGATATAAAATCTACATTAATTCAAAAAATCGTGAAAATGAAACTCATCTCTAAAATATCATTTCTAATCTAAATCTAAAATTGCAAGGCATTTCGATGTCATTAAATAGGGTTTCACATTAAAACATATCATAAAACTTATATGAGTTATCATAAATCATCAATAAGCATATATAAACATTTAATCCTTCAAAATCATGACATAACATTGCAAATAAATTCGAACTATCCTTGAAACCGAAAATAATTAAGAAAATAAGTGATGTAGTCATTATTCACCTTAGCTTTGAGATTAAGGATTTGAGATTTGATCTTGATTAAGTTGCTTAAGCTTTTCCTCTTGAAATCTTCTCTTTCCTTTTCTTAATGGTGGCCGGCCTCTAGCTTGTATTTTTATTTTTGTTTTGTGAATTAAGAATGAACGTGAGAATGATGGGGTTAAGGGTTTAGAGTATTAGAACGATCTCTTTCCTATTTTACCCCTCCTTTATTTCATTTTAACTCTTCTTTAGTTCATTGGTTACATGGCATGGCTACCCCTTATTAAAATCAAATCTCAATCCCCTAATCATCACATTATTTATTTAATTTTGCTAATTAAATGTCCTAAATAACGTTACTAAAAATATGGGGTGTTACACAAGTTGACCAGTTTGTGGATTTGTGGATGCTTGAGCATAGAACGAGAATAGGACTTTATTATATCATAATATACTATTGAAGAATATTTTGATACAGCTAATATATGATTAAGAAATGGTATATGTTTTTCTATTATATATTATCGCTTCATTTAATCGACTCTGTGTTCTCTCTGTTATCTATATTATATTATTTTGTTCTACGGGCATATATGTTTATTGCTTTGTATCGAGACCGTGTACGAATATGATAAGAATTGTTGATATTTGAGATACATACCGGCGTTGGTCCAGAGGAATATTCACTTGGATGCCCATACCGCTTCATTTTCTGTATTACTCGACGGTATTACGTAGTAGTACTCTTAGATATTATAGGCATAGAAGTGGGGCCGTTATAGAGAAGCTCAATGGAATACACAATCACACTTATCAGTAATGGAATTAAAAGATCCCGCATCCAAAAGATTTGCTTTACATAGCTACAATCTCTCTTTTGCACATCTAGTGCTCGGAGGTGTTCCGTTTTTATTAGGTTTGCTAAAATAGAAATTTTTTTATGATGTTTATTCAATAATGTACATTTTCACATATATATTTAGTTTTTTCTTGGTATTCTAGAATCTTAACTCATGGTTTCAACTTTCAAAATAGATGCACAATTCAATATATCACAAAACAGAAAATATATCAAACCAATACTACCAAAAAAACCTTACATACTAGTGAAAAAAACATGATATTTAAATAGTAAAAGGATAAAAATAATAGAATACCTGGGTTTGCAACAAAAGCTTTAATGTTATAACCTTGATTAGGCAAAAGCTTAACAAGCCATGAAGCTATGTAGCCCAAAGCACCAATCACACAAACAATCTTTCCATTCGAACCCACGACTACTTTTTTATTTAGACTGCTCTCACAGTTGCAGCTTTTTGTCTTTTTATATACATCTATTGTCGTTATGATCAAGGTTGTTAACTTTGATTATGTGTTTGGATTTTTAATATTATGGAAAACAGGCAAAAAATTGGTATACCTGCCATTATAATAGTTTATGTCCAAGTACACATTGGCAAATTGCATAATTGAGTGTTTGAATACAATGTGAGGATCATTCGGCTGCTAGTTTTGATACATTCATATTTAAACCTTCATTTTTTCACATATATTTCCAGTAAGTTGTAAGAATCCACTACCTTAATAATAAGCGAGGTCAATAATGATCAAGACGACTAAAATTTCATTTGGAACTCCTAAAACTGTCACTTAGAGTCTTATAAATAAAAGAAACTCTAGCATTAGACTGGATCCTCCGATATGATTTGGTGCATGCAACATTATTTTAATGTGAATGTGACTTGTTTTACTATTGAAGAATCATGGTTGTTGGCCAAACATTTTGAGTTTCATCATTCACATAATGTAATTTAAATTTGTAGCGAACACTTACCTGAGCCTGCTTTGCAACATCATTCATGTCAGCATGAACAACTGGTATTACTCTTGGATTTAAGGAAAAAATTTGCAGTGTTAAATTAAGCAACATTAAATTGAATAGATAATAAGCTAGTAAGCCTTATGTAATTAGTCCAATCCTAATTTTTATTTTGAAAAAAATGAGTAATCCTCACAAGGAGAAGAGCACTCTTATAATTTTATTCTACACTATTGAGGAGCTGCCAATAAGCCTTGCAGATAGCAATACCCCCCATACAAATAAAAGTAAAATAATAAAGACAAAAAACTCCCAAAAACCTATACAACTAAGGTCCAAAATAAAGTAAAACAAAAAACAAAATTCAAATCTTCAATGTCCGCAGAAACTCGCTAGTCCAATACCAACACCTGTTGCTGCTAAGAAAAACTAAACAAGAAATGTGAAATAGAACTACAAATATATATACATAAATATATATGTATATATATAAATCGTTTATATACACAAAATTATACAAAGCATGTATTAATTAAACTAAAAACCAACGTAAAACAGATGTCTACAGATCACTATACCAAGTCAAGAATAAGCTGCCACCACAAAATAAAGTAACTCGGCCTATAAAACATTAATACAATATAAATCGGCCCAACAGCAAAGTATGAAGAAATTATACCAAAAGCGAACTGATACACAAACATAAAAATTATCACCTGACACTTAAAAACACTTATACAACACTAATGAAAACAAGAAAAATGGGAAGAAGAAGACATCAAATATTTGCCACTTGATATATAAATATAAATACCTAGTAGAGACAACGGATTCAAATAACTAACACTAAATTAATCGATAATAAATATGACTTTCCCTGTAATCCAGGACCACAACCAAAAAAGATATATAATACTTTATCAACTGCAATTATGAAACATTTAATAACATCAAAACTTATAACAGACACAATTGACAGTAACAACAAGGAGACACTCAAAACATATTTGAACATAAGAATTTATCAAGAGTAAAGATAACTCAAATTACCTATCACTATGAGAAATAAAACACATCATATACCTGAACTTTAACAAAAACGAATACTTAACTATAACCAGAACAACTAAATGAAAAAATTAAGAGAAACACGTCCAATATGATATCAAAGAGTAGAACAGACTCACAAAAACATAAAAGTTATTACCAATTGATCCTATACTTCATATTAAGCAAGCATGAAACCAAGCCAGCAAGCAAAATATCATAATTATTGCAAACATCAGATACATACGCAAGAGCAAGCTGAAGATTTGCAAAACCCAATCTGTTACAGTACAAAAATTAGAATAGCAGCAATAGAATAGAGTTATACTTATATCATATTAGAAAAACACATAGCTGCCATTTGTTTTCTTAATATAAAGAGTTAGTACCAACATAACCGTTGAAAATAATTCAAGAAAACAAGAAAAAAAATAACAGCTATAAGTTTTCTTGTTTCTGTAATATCATAACGGCTATTATCATAGCAGCAACATCTATGCAACTATTTGTTTTCTTATATTCTATAGTATGATATTATAGAAACAAGAAAACAAAAGGACAACCTATGACATGAATATTACAAATAGCAGCAAATGATAAAGTTAGACTACCTGTGTCATGTAGTAAAAAAGAATAAAAACATAACTGTTGAAAATAAAGTTAATACAATAGTAGAAATTAGAATTTTCGAACTTATAAAAATTATCAGCAATTAAAAAGCCAAGCATAAAAAACACAATCATAAAGAACTATTAGTATACTAATGACAATTAATTAGAATTCATAAAAAACAATATCTTGTAAAGTTATACCTGAATCAAAAAATATATCAGCTAGCCGTAGAGTAAAGAGTTATGTCACAAAACAAGCAAAATATCATTTGAAAATAAGCATGAATTCCAAAACAATATAATACAAGAAGAAAGGAAACTTTTACTGCTTGATAAAAAATTAAGAATATGTAAGCAAATGTCTCACAAAAACTGAAAAACCTTAAGTTTCAAACTGGAAAACCTTAAGTTTCAAACTTACAAGACTGAGTGAAAAAATATTGCTGCAAAATATAAGAAAATTACCCAACACTATCAACAAAACTTTAAATATAGTAACTTATACTTATATATCATAAGCCAAAAATCTACAAAGTGAAGTTAAAAGATAAAATAAACATGCATTTGAGAATAAAATAAACAAGACCACTAAAAGTAAGAGGTATATAACAAATTATATTAAATTAATATTCTAATAAAGGCAAATAGTTAAAGGAATTCCTAGAATCAATGTCTAAGTAATCTAAATTCAGACTTATAGTGTTGTTACAATTAGAAAAAATAGATTTTCTGAAAGAATCTAAATGAAATTTTGTTTTTCTAGGAAAATTTTAAAATTTTAAAATTTATATTTTTATTTAATTTATAACTAGAATTAGAAATCCAATTTAAACAAAATATGGAAATAACATATATTACATGATCCAAATTTAAATTAGATTTATTAAATATACGTTGATTTCTATCAAACCAAATATACCAACATATAATGGTGAAAATAGTGTCTAGTAAAAATCTATTTGAACCCATGTAAAGAAATCTAATATTATTCCAGTATATCTCACAAATAATATAAGTAAAACTTATATCAAAATTGAAAAGACTTAAAGTTTTTGCAAGAATATATTTAGTGTTATTACAATTAAAATATAGATGCAAAATATGCTCTTTTTTATTATTACAAAAATAACATTTTTTATCATTAAAAATATTTTTCTTTTTTAACAATTCGATAGTATTCAATTTTTTATGTAAAATTAACCATATATGCACCTTGGCTTTAGATGGAGCATTGGCTTTCCAAATGTATTTAAACATGTTCGTCCGCGGGTGCGGCGCAGTGAAAAGGAGGCTTGGGTTCTTGTAAAAAGACTCAGGTTCGATTCCTACCATGCGCTTTCCTATCATATATAAATTTACCCGGGGGTATGGGGCTTGGATCAGCGGACGGCTTTACTATACCCTTCTCAGGAGTTTACCGGTCCGCCGGGTTCTGGGTTTTCAAAAAAAAAACATGTTCATTTTAATTCCGGAAAAATTAATAAATTTGTAAAAAAAATTAAATGTGTATTTTTTACTACTATCCCAACACCAATTTATAATATCTTTCTCATTATCTATATTATAATATTCTAATTTAGCACACAATATTGCAAATTGAACAAAAGAATTACCGGTTAATGTATGATTAAAATTAAATTCCCAAAGAAAATTTAATTCTGGTCTATAAATATTAGAAATTAAAACGAATTTAAAATTACAGATTTCATATAATTCTTCAAATTCCACATTAAGAGGAATATTCGATAACCAACAATCATGCCAAAACGACAAAGTATTATTACCTGAATGTACAATATTATTAATTCCTAGTTTATATATGTTAAAATTTAACATTACTGATTTCCAAAAATGAGATATATTATTAGAATTACTAATGCACAAGTGTGCCAAATTAAAAATACCACCATACCATTGGTTCGAAATTAATTCTTTCCATAAAGAAGCTTCATTATTATCTCTAAATTTTCAAAACCATTTTTCTAAAAGAGAAATATTTAAGTTATGCAAATTTATAATCCCTAAATCTCCTTCATTTTTAGATTTACAAACCATTTCCCAGTTTACAAGACATTTATTGTAACGACCCGTAAATTTTAAATAATTTTATTTTGTTTTATTTATATATTTAATTGTAATTTTGTGGAATTTTAAACAATAAAATTTTGAAGTAAAAATTTTATATTTGAAATACGCCTATTTAAACATAGCAACTGGTAAATTTTCATCATATAATATGCAAGTTTATTTTCTTGTGTAATTCTATTTCAATTCAAATCAGTTAAATTTGATGATAATAAAATGTTTTCTAAACCTGAATATTTTTCTATAGAAAATTTGTAAATCATCTTCTGAGTGAGACGTCATAATCCGTTTCTCCAAATTTTAACTTCTATTACTCCATTTATCTTATTTTTAGCATTTTAGCAGCATTTTCGGTACCGATACCGACTTTTGATCAGATGATCGTACCACTAATATCTGTATACTGTTTTGATCGTCTCGTCGTACTGATCTTTACGGTATATTCAATTCCATGTTTTGAAGTCCGGATCACTATGGAATCGATAAAAACGATTTCGTATCGATACTGATTTTAAATCTTTTGGTCTCCATCTACCTACCGGTCCAAAATTGAACAGCCGTAACTTTTGAAATTCCTAGAATTTAACAATGACATTTACTATTCCCAACCTTTAATTTATTGATTGGTTCATTTCATTCGTTTTGGTTCCTCTGCCTTCCTCTTCATTTGTTTTCTGTTCCAATGCATAGTTTTATATTTTAATGTTTTACTGCCTTTTTCTCCGAAACCTGCCTCTACCACACATGATCGACTTCCCTTTTTCCCCTCGTGCACACAAGCCGATCTACCATCCTCGGCCTCAAATTTCTCCAGCTTCCGCCCCATCGCCAAGCCCGCATCATCTTCCCTCCAACGCCGCTTTTCAGCCGACCCACCCGAGAGCTCCCCTCCGTCCTCGACAGCAACCCACGTGACTGCCACCTTGTCAACCCCTCTGCCCAGACCGCCTCCGTACGGCAGCCCTCCCATCTTCAGCCGTAAGCAAAGCTTCACCCTCTCCTTTGCTGTGCACCGAAACCCGCGTCCAAACCAATACGCCACCTTTGCCTCTCTTTTCCATCCCCTGCTTCGCGTGCAGAAGCCTCCGCCTTCCCTTCCGAGGCCGAGACCCTTCACCACCCGCTGCCATACACACCTCGAAACGGTTGCTCCTCTTTCCATGCATAGGCTCATTCTTTTGTGCTCTCATATATGTATGAAGAAAGGTATGGGTTGAAATAGTGTTTGCATTCATTTGCGTTCTTGTATGCTTCCAGTCTTCTCGTTTGTTACAAAAAAAAATTCAAAGCTTGTACTGTTTTTTTCTTTTGCTTGTTGAAGTGTTGTATAATACGAGTTTTGTATATATATGAAGTCATACAGTTATATTTTAAAAGTATATTATGTTATAAAGGTTTATATATGTATATAATTTATAGTATTTCTTAGTTATTTTTTAGATGCAGTTTCGTGTGTGTGTGTATATGTATATATGTATGTATGTATATATATATATATGTATGTATAACACGTCAGTTTCATATATATTAGTAATAAAGTGATAAGTAGTTCACATATATTATCTTTGTAGTAATATATTACTTTTGTTTTGATAACTGTAGTACAATTTGGAATCTATAAATATAAATAGATGTTCGAAATGTATATATTGTGTTAGTTTAGTCATACTATATGTTAGTATTTACTGTTGTATAAGTAAACTTAGAGTCAAGTTTTAAGTTGTATAATTGCTGTATTCTATTTTATAAAAGAATTATATATTTTTCGTATGCATCTACAGTAAGCTTAGAGAATGTAGGTAAGTATTGTTAATAACTGGTAGGTGTAAGTATGTACATATTTTGTTTTGGGTTTAGTTAAGTATATATTTTACATCATAATCAGGGTTCGGGTTTTACTTGTTGATTTTTCATATGTCCATGTTATAAAAGTATAGTTTTACTTTTACAAAGCTTGGTTTTCTTATAAAGTATGTTCCTATACGGTTATTTATAGATCATTTTATATATATTGTGGATTCCAAAGTGTTTAGGTAGATAAGTTAAAATGTATAGATTTATATATATTCGTTTTATATATATAAGTAATGATATAGTTTAGTGTGTGTATATAAGAAAATATTTCAACATATAGTATGTATATTGATATACTTGACTCCAATCTATGAGTTAATTTAAAATAATGATTTCGTATTATTTTGATTTGTCTTAAATTAAAATCTTTGAGAAAGAGTATAAACATAATATAATAATAATGTATATATTTTCAGTTATTCCAAAACTGATTTGATTTGTTTCATCGATTTGTGTTATCAGCTTTGTTCGCCATATTAGTGCCATCTCAGTTTGTTTTGGATTCGTGCTTGGATTCGTAATTCGATTTCAATATCCGTATCAGTGTGTGCCGTGTCCTCTCTTGTTCTCTCTAGCCTCGAAAGGTGAGCAATCACTCACGATTATTGTTCTTATATTTATTAAATTTGATTTCAATTGATACGACAATTGAAATATGCTGCTGTTAGTTATTTACATTGTTATATATATATGTCATTATCTGTATTAGTTCACCTGTGACATTCTGACACCATTATTTGTTATTTATATTGATGTTGATGATATATGCCTGTTATGTTCTTATCATATCTGTTATCACTCTGCAAGTTCCCTGTTAGTATAGAATTCACTATGGGTTGAAATGATACATACCCGAACGATCTGTAGAATAGGAGAAAATCGTTATGGGTTGAAATAATAAACCCAAGCGATTTTCATTGAATTGAATTTGGGATTGCGGGTTGAAATGATATATACCCGTACATATTTAAATTGTGGATTGAAATGATAAATATCCGTATCACTTGACCATAGGGTAGAAAATTATATACAGACACCGTTGGTCTATATATATATATATATATATATATATATATATATATTTTGAAAATGATTTTTATGGTTTTGAAAAGAAATATATGGTTTTGATAAGTATTGATTTTAAAGATTTATTAAAGTTGATTTAATAAAGTTGATATATAATATGTTTAAGTATTTACTTAAAATTTTATATTTTCGAATATAGAGTTTGTAATGATTCGGGTTGTAAAGATAAATTTGAAATTGATTTGAAATTATATTTATTTAAGAATTATACTTAAATAAGTTTGATTTGAAATTTATTGAATTTGAAATTATAAAGAAGTGTTTTACAACTTGAAATTTGATTAAAGGTGACTTAAATGGATATTTCAAACTTATATAAATTTAAATGGGAAATTTGTAAATTGAAATTGTATTCAAATGATATTGAAATAATTAAGTAAATATTTCAAAACTAAATAATAGTAAAATGAATTTGATATACATACGAAATTATTGAATTTAGTTTTGAAATATTGAATATTTAAACTTTGAAATATATTGGAATTAAATGGTTTATTTTGTGGTTCAAATATGTATTTGAAATTGATAAATTGAAATGGTTTATTGAGAAACTGAATCGAATTGAAATTGATGGTTTGAGATTTTATTAAATTTGGATTTTTGGAATTCGAGTTGATTTGAATCGATTTGTGTAATTGAGGAAGCTATTTTATATAAAGTAAATTTAAACAATATCTAAAACTATTTATATTTTTTTACTTTATAAATTATTTTAATATAAACTATTTTAATAAAAATCATTTTCAATATAAATATTTTAATATAAATTGTTTTAACTTATAACTATTTTATATAAATTATTTTATTTTATAAACTATTTTATTTTATATACTATTATTAATATCTAATCTGTTTGAAGGAAAGTGTTATGTTTTCAAAGTGTTATGATGTCCAAAGCTATGAATTTCAAAGTAAATTGATTACCAAAGTATTATTATTCAAATTGTTTGGTTTCGAAGGTATTATAACTTTGGAAGTACTGTGATTTTGGAAGCGAATATTTTTGAAATGGAAATGATATTGTATTGATAGGGATTTTGAAATAGAAATGATATTTTGATTTTGAAGTATAGACTATTTTGAAATGACCGCGATGTTATAATAACGATTAGTTATTAAAGAGACCGGGATCGGATATGGACATACTCTCTGTCGATACCGAAAACCACTTTGACAACTGTGTACGCGTTGGAGTTTCCAGAATGAAGTAGGATGGTGGCGACGATCCTTAAGGTATATGTGTGGACCCAACTCCCGTGAGTTGGCATAAGGTGGCTAAAACAGGAGCGATCTCGGGCCAATGAGGTAGCTGATCGGACGCACTTCTTCGATACCATTCTATTACTTTGTGATTTTTTTGGGTGCACCCCTTGATTTGGGAGTGTTGTTCGAGGTGGAGCGGTAGTGGCTGCTATGCGTTTCCACCAGCCCGTGTGTGTAATTGGTATATCTACCCTAGCATTGCCTTGTGTGCCGTGTCACCTACCATATCGAGCTTTACTACGAGTTGTGATTTCTCCCGTAGCTTGTGGAGTATCGAGGGTAGCCCCCATTTTAGGAGTATGCTAATACTGGATAGACTACTGGGACTATTACGTGTTAAGGGCTATATGGGTAACCCATTGATGCTATTAAAAAGTATGTTTATTTTACATTAAACATTATTATAATAGCGAATATTACTACATAGTAGATAGTTTAACGGATCCTTAAAGGATGGTTATCCCAAACATCCTTTGAGTTACTTGTATTTCAGTTGATATTTCACTTGAGTTGGGTTTATTGATATAAGAATGTTAATCCTGACTCGAGTGCTTTGTGTTTTTCTTTACGCTCGGGTCAGACTGAGTGATACAGCATTTGAGACTCACCTTTGGAGTTGGAGCTTCGCTTGGAGATCCAGCTATCTATCGATTCTGCTACCAGTTATTCATTTGATTCCAGTAATGTATTCAGATCTTGTATTTGACTATTGTATTGAGATATCTATGTATTCAAGACTCCGGTTGTATCTTGTTTAACTCTGTTATATATATATATATAGTAGCTTCATGAACTACTATTCCTTGTTTCCGCTGCATTATTTTATATTACTCTGTGTCTGTGATTCTGTGATTATTTATTTACTATATATGTTGAGTTTTGCCAAATATAAATTAACAATATGATATTTTGAGCAATTCAAATCCGACGTGTATGGATGCGAATGGTTGAAAATTTCAGGTTGTTACATTTATTGCTACTATCAGAATTGTCACCACTCCATAAAATATCTCTTCTCAATTTATCAATTTTATCTATTACCCAATTAGGAAAGCAATAAAACGATATCCAGTAAATGAGTAATGCAGATAAAACCGAATTAATAAGAACAATTCTACCTGCTCTCGATAAGAATTTACTATTCCAATTAGAAAGTCTATTATTAATTTTATCAATAAGGGTATTCCAATTATCGTGTTTAAGTTTTTGCGGTCTAATTAAGAAACCTAAATATTCAATTGAAAATTTCATTGTATTAAAATTTAAAGTAAGTGCAATATGATTTTCTAAATTATCTATATCATTTAATACTAAAACAACACTTTTGTCAAAATTTATCTTTAAACCGGAAAGAAGTTCAAAACTGTATAGAATAAATTTAAGAGCAATAATATGTTTAGGTAAATGAGACGTAAAAATCATGGTATCATGTGCAAATTGTAAGATAGAAAGACCATTGCTAGTAATCTCATTACCAATACAACCTAATAATCTAATGAAATATTATCTAATGAAGTCTGAATCCATTCGTACAGGTATTTAGGCTAAATTGAAGGAACGTGATGATCTCAAACATTTGCTAAACAATATCGATATCACAATATGTAATGTAGCTATATATATGTAGGTATCTCATTAATTCCTGGCACGGTAGCCATGATATTTGGCATGTTTGAACATGATTTCAATAGTTGGTTCTAAGTATAAACCTCAAAGAAATAACAAACTGTAGCAATCCATTTAACAATAGTTCCTTATCTCCATTATAATTACGGCAACAGGAAACTAATCTTTGAGAGTACATAAATATCAAATAAGTGATCCACAAGATAGGAGCAAACATATTTAAGACATTAATGTTGATCACAAAATACAATAATCCAACTACATATTCATGATTTATGTGAAAGTCATATATAGAATAATATTTTCAATTAGAAAGACCACCCAATCTACCAGTAATATTGCTATGTTGATTGTACATCTCAAAAAAATAATGAAATAAGCAAAGGATAATTCAAAGCGTAAATAACTTATAGCCAATATGGTTATAAGGGAATAATCTATTTTTATTATGCTTGCTACTCAGATTTATTTTTTGAATGAAATCCCTGTTAAATTGGGGCCATTAAATGAATTAGTTTTGTACTATTACAAAAGCTATCAATCTTTATCACCCATGAAGTTAGCTTATTAAATGAGTTAGTCGTGTATTGTCATCTGAACCAAAAGTTGCCAAGAATGAAAAATTGGTCATATGCATATAAACATTTTAAATGTCCAAGTATTGACTATTTTCATGATCGTTTTGTAAGGGTATTTCTAACAAAAATGTTGGTCGGTATATTAGAAAGTAATTTATCACACCAATCCCTACCCGCTTACCTCCAACAACATAGAAATGAAAAAAGTGAACCAAATTAAACAACATTTAGAAAGCATGATAACTATGTTCAATCCACCCATAATACATGGTAATTTGCACACACTTGTCAGGTTTTAAGAAAGCCGAGCAATTAGCCAGCTTTCTTGAGGCCAGATATGATCCATCCTTTATTTACCAAAAGGATTCTGGATAATTGCTTTGGTTTCTCAAATGTGAGCATCTAACTCTGTGTTGGGGTGGGTTGTCATATCATTCATATTATAACTTGTTTTCTTAGGTATTTCATTGTTTTTACTAATGTGAGGAAATTGGATTGTTATTTTCCCTGTTACAAGATAGTGGATAAATGGTAATTGATAATGCAACTGTGATTATAAGATAGTGGACAAATGTTAAATCAGAGAGCTAACAATGGTAGTACCAATGATGATATAATTTCTTAATGAAACAAAATTAATTAACTATTAATGCACTATACATGTAGTAATTCCATGAGAACATAATGAGGTGCTTACAGGCAATTGATAATGTACCGAGCAAAGGAATAATAACACCTCAAATTCATATAAAACTAAAACTACAATATGTTATTCAGTGTGACATTAAAGTGGGAGCATGTCGACTCTTCATTTTTCTGTGCACTTAATTTAAATTTAAAAAAGAAAGGATGAAACTAGGTATTTATTATAACATTCTTCAATCTAATATTCAAACTGTCACTAGGATAGTACAAACATTATTGAAATATTTTTCTCTATTAATTTTTATATTGAAAAATAATTTCATATTATAGTTTTTTCCTTCTTAGATTGCAATTGGATCTAACGGTGTACGTTCGTATACCTACATTAGCACTAACATTTTTCTCACAATTAGGTCTAGTAAAATATTGTCCTCACATAAAGCGACAATTGGAGGATATAACAAAAGGCAGTGTCTAATGAACTATTTTATATAGATCCATGTATACTAATTTCAGTCTATCATATAATATTTGAACTGTATTTGCACTTAGCCTTTTATTTTAGGAAGTAATTCATTTTCCACATTTTTAGAACATACAAACTTGGTAATAATGGTGACAGTGGAAATTGCCTTTAAGATTTAGATGGCATGTTTAATAACGAGGACATGTTGCTTTCCCACTTGATAAACGTTATATTATCAATGTATTAATTTATCAGTTTATCATACAAGAAAAACATATATACACAGAGCATGAGAAGAATGAGCATACAAGCATAGATAAACCTTATATTATCAATTTATCATTCAATATGAAATAAAAGATCAACCAGGCAAGGCTTAACCCTAATTTGAATTGTTTAACATAGAAAAAAATACCCTTGAATTAACATGAAATTAAGAAAATAAATTCTCTAAAATAGAAACATGGGACAAAAATCATGAGATTGATGGACATAAAAAGATTGCTAAGACACGAACTTGGAAAACCTTCTGCGGGACAGTGTAGAATGCAAATTAGACGACACAGCGAATTAGAAGAAAAAGAATTAGGTTTTTCCAGAGCAAGCTTGTGTGATAAAAGAAGGGAAACCTAATTAATTGGCAGTTCTATTCCCACACATCTTTCCTCTTTTTGCACCCCCAAAGTTATAAATAATCATCACACCCCACTTTTTCCTTTCGTCCCCCAATTCATTCCAAAAATGTCATCACACTTTTTAAACCACATTCAGATTTGACGTTGTTTATTCACGAAGCACGTTCGGTCCGAACTAGGTTGTTACACAAACCTCACTCGACTCGAACTAGGTTGTTATACAAACCTCGCTCGGTCCGAACTAGGTTATTACATGAACCTCGTTCAGGCTGAGCGAGGCTTTTACATAAACATCGCTCATTTAGAGATTTTGTACGTAATTATTTCATTTAAACGTAATTTGGTGTGGTTCGAAGATAGGGCAATTTTGGAAAACTTGAAAATTGATGAAGTAGCGGGGTGTGAAAGGAGGAAAATGGGGTGTCAATAGAATCAACCGAATTAATTTGCCTTTTTAAGTTTCTGGATGGCTTTTTTGGTGGGTTATGTATTATTTTCTTTAGTGTCATCAGATTAATTTTTATAAAACCCAACTATAAAAACTTGGTAGCCCGACTTACTACACCATCTTTAATTACTATTAACTTGGATTTTTCTTATAGTGATTGTAGAACAATTTCACATGATTCCCCTGATCTCCCTATCTCATTTACAAATTTGTACATTAATTTATACTATTTTATTGCAGCACTATTCAAGATGATGTACTTAGCCTTTCCATTGAATCATCCATCACCCTTCATTTGGAAATTTTCCAATTTAAGGTTTCTTAACTAAGGTTGAGTTTTAATTTTTGATTAACTTAGAATATTCAGTATTACTTATGAACTTCAAGCTTGAGCACTCCTTTATAAGGATTTCATTGTTTCTTAAACAATTCTGTGATATTTCATTAAATACTTGAGAATACTCTTCAATACCATTCGACAATATTAATTTGGATTTGGTGCTTTCTCCTTGTGTCGAATACATAAGTGAAACGATATGGTAGGCAATATAACATATAAGATAATTTTCATTTCCAATGCATAAGAGATTTGTTTGCACCAAAAATTGGCACAAACACCCAATAAAAGTTTTAAAAAGAAATAAATGAAGAATATAAAATGAAAACAGAAGATAATAACAAATAAACATAAGTAAATAGGAAGAATAAGACACACACAACGATTTATAGTAGTTTGGCGTTGTTTGCCTACGTCCGCTTTAAATATATTGCTTTATTAATCACTTTATAATCTGAATACAATAGGGATCGAATGAAAATCATTAGTTACAAAAGAATATAAAGCAACTAGCAGCGTAAAAGTCTCGGAAATAAACAACCAAGCTTGTATTTATAGACGAAGACAACTAAATATCTCTCTAAAAACTCGACAGAAGGATCCTCGGAGCCATATGGGCCCACATGAGGGATCGCATGGCCCAATTCTCAAAGAAGAGGGATCAGTACTGATCCCTTCTTTGGTTGAATTTTTGGGAGCGATCCCTATGGTGGCTTCCTCATGTTAAAATACACTTAGCCACCAAATTTCATGCTAATTGAATTAGTAAATCTTGAGATATGGCTCGATCTTTGTTCCATCATGGTTTGCTTGCTTATTTCTGCCGATCCCTTCCAAGGGAAGTATAACGATCCCTCCAACCTCATCTCCTTAAGGTGCGATACCTAGGGTAGGCTACCTAGGGTCCCCATGCCTTGCTTACAGAATTTCATATGCATTGGACATGTGGATCTTGAGATATTAATTGTTTTCCATAGGAATGCTCTCACACCTTGAAATATGCCGATCCCTATTATTGGAGCTAATTTATGTCGATCCCTCCTATGTGTTGAATCGTATTTCACGCTTCGAACATTCTGCCTTACGTATCTATAAAGTCCATTCAACCTTGACTTCATGTTACCATCTGTACTTGACTTATGGGCCCCACGATCATCACTTTGGAGTAATCAGTCTTAATGGTAGTCGAATCTAACTTGTGCAATTAATTCAATATAGCGGGGTTAAAATACCGGATAACACTTGCCCTCAAAGTTCAGCTTGTGATGAACATAACGTGCTTTGAATCAAAACAAGTTAGAATCGTCAAAAAGAAATATGCCCAATTTTTTGAATAATGGCTATTCCTCTACCAGACTATTTTCCCAAACTGTTGCATCTTATTTTGATCGGTTACGACACTTGGTCGATTCCGATAGTATAAATTCAGGGTTGTACTCTGCCAGTTGATATATGAGTCTTGTTTCACGAGACTAATAAGCTTTGTATATCTGGTCTAGCCTCGAACTTGAAAGCTTCGGGTTTGATTTCAATTTCTGTCGATTTCATAAATTGAACCTTTAAGTCACATACGTACACATTCATATGCACGTTCTTGTTGTTGGCCTCCAAATGTGTTCGTATGCTCATGGGTCGTCACCAATTTTCATTACATTTTGTATGTATGTGCTTTGAATTATCTTCATGCTTAAGTTTATTTGTGTGCAAGCTCACAGCCGATCCCTCTTTTTTTTAAGTGTTTATAGGGATCGACATATGTTTAGCCGATCCCTCTTCTCCCTTTCTTTATCTTTGCAGGGATCGGTACCTTTTATGTCGAACCCTCTCTCCTTGCTTCGAGTGTCGACCCCTCTCCCCTTATATAAGCTAACATTCCTCCTTCCGATCCTTTACATATCCAACATTTCTAAATACTTCCGTTTCACATCCTTAAGATCGAACCCTCCTTTACCTCTGAAAAACCCGAACCCTTCCTCCCCTACTTAAACATCGCCTTCGTCCACACATTAACCTTTCAATTCAGCTTTAGATTTCCATTTCGCTTCCCATTCGAACCATAATCCAAATTTTCTCCCCGAATCGCTCATCTTAGGTTTATTCAGGTCGGTTACTCACCTTTGATTTTTATCTTATGACGATACGATGGATTCCACACCAACGACGACGAGGGTGAAGTTAAACGCAATGTTGAAATGATGGCCGAGGTTGCCTAGAAGATGAGAGAAGTGGGATTTGATAGGGTTCGGCAGAGCAAAGAAGAAGAGGAAGAAGAAGGGAGTGCATGGCAAAGGGTTCGGTTATGTAGGAAGAGAAGATGGCAGGTTGGGTGGAGGAGGGATCGGTGGAAACTTGATGGGAGGAAGGGATCGGTAGAGTGGACTAATATGGAAGGATCGATATTGGAAGTTTGGTGGAAGGTTGAAAATAGTAAGTGGAGAGATCGATGGAAATGGTTAGCATGGTGGGATCGGCATTTTTTGTTAAAGGAAAGGGATCGGCACCTTTTGTTTGGAGAGAGGGATTGGTTGTAATGCTCTAGGATAGGGGTCGGCAAATAGGGATCGACATATGGGGGTCGGTATATAGGGATTGGCATGTACTTGGCTAATTCTCAGGCTTTGAATTGAACTCGAAAACCAATCCATAATCACTCGTTTGAGCAATCAAAACCAATCCCATTTCAATGAACTTGAACTTATGACATTGATGAACAACAAGACTTGCATATTCACTATTGAACTCGAAATTGAACAACCAAATCCTTGGGACTTAGAACATGAATTAGAACTTAACATATGGACTTGAATAACAGATTTCACACTTTGATATGCCGATAGTCGATCCCAAAACATACACAGCCGATCAATCTCTTTGCTAGTTAAGACGATCATCGATGACAGTCGCTCTGGTCGAAATCCAAAATCTCGTCAATTAACTTCGCTTTCTTATTTTAAGCTGCTTATTTCCGCACTGCACTACACTGCACCACACTAGCTTACACTTAGCATGGGGGGATAGGCAAACTTTTCTAATCCCGATTATCTACTGAGTATAGTTGACATGGACTTCAGACATTCAGAGCATCTAGCTGCAATGTCTTCCAGACCAGCCTCGCAACATAGTAATCCTGAAGTTGAGTCGAGTTCCACAACCATATTTGGTAAGCTTTCCGCTGGTCATAAAACTAAACAAATGGAAGTTTCCAGCCCGTCAACCAATCTTTTTTCTGACGTTCCCATCCTCTCGACGAAAGATATAGCTCCTGCACCCGACTCTGTGGAAGGCACTATACTCTTAAATAAACCAACAGATTCGCATGCCTCCAGAATTGGTGAGGCCGCCCTTCGCGGACTATGTTCCAAAACATGAAATTCCATTCGAAGACGTCCTGGCTCCTTTAATAAATGATAGGGCTCACTTTCCCCTGAAGGGGTACACAGCATGCAACAAATTCATGTGCTGGGCCGAATGCGTGCCGCCCTTTAATTCTTTCATCCGGGAGATGCTAAAATATCTTAGAATAGCCCCCACTCAGCTTCACCCGAACCGCTATGCCTTTTTCCATGGCACTTTCTTATTATTAATGAGCATTTTGTTCTGCCCCCCAACTCCTGAGGATAATAAGGTTTATCTACAACTTTAAATGACGGTCATGAAGTCCTTCTTATGTTTTCCTCAACCCTTTACCCAACTGTTAAGTCTTAACGGGTGCTTTGAACAAACTCACCCTTTCGAAACATGATTGGTTATTCATTCGATATCCGCCTGGCTTTGCAAGGCGATGGTTGGAAGGATGTAAGTTTCGTCTTCGCTTTTTTTCAAATTCCTTAATCCAAGTCGTATATTGAATCAACCAACATTCTGAATATCTATAGGTGTCCGCCCACACCCAGTGGGCGATAGCTTTTCAAGAGCAAATTTTGTAAATCGTGCTACCCTGGTCGAAAATAGGGACATTAAACTCCTCGTAACCGATGAGTGGTTATCTCTATTTGGGTACTAGAAGAAGGCCATAACATCAGGCTTCCTAGAAGTGCTGCATTACCAAGAAGCGTTATAAATGAAAATGGGATATCAATAACCCTATCGTGCCCCCAGTTGAGGGGACTCAGGATGACCCCAAAGAAGGCGAAATTAGGGGTGCCCAAACCAACGAGCCTGGCGACGCTGATGCAGGCCTGGGCAAGGCGCCTATGGTCGGAACATCACAAGGTGCGCAACCTCACACATCAGTTAAGAGAAGAAATAAGCTTGCACATAAGCTCCGTAGGAGAAAAACTACTAAGGATCCGAAGTTTGTTATCACTTCTATCGACGAAGAGTCATCTTCCCAACATTTAGAAAGCTCGATGAAAGGGTTTTCAAATCTCCAAATCCTTGATGACATCATAACCTATGACTTCCCTAACACCAAAATCGATAGGCTCAATTCTCCCACCAGAAGTGGTGATGGCATTCTTCCTACTAGCAAAGGAGAGAAAACTCCCATGAGCAAGGCTACATCAACCGGTCCGTTGGGGGGACACTAGGACACTCACAATCACATGCACTTCACCGCACGGTTTCCATTTATCATTTGTGCAATGGTCACTTATACTATAGTATTTGATTTTTTGCAAGTGCGATGTCTCAATTTCGAGCTTTTGATCGCTTGTGGGGCTCCTCGACGTAATACGGATCCAAATGTGATTCAGAATCGGGTAGGCGTAGAGAGAGGGATGATGACTAAGAAAGACGTCGTCATTCGAGGGAATCTTCATATTCAAAACATAAATTCCAATCTTGCCCATCCGATCAGGAAGTGCAATCTAATGTTCCTGTGCATAGTGGCGATCAGACCTCTTTCCATGGTCCTCCAGCTGCAGTAACACCTGAGCATTATTCAGATTCATCCAGCTCCAAGCAGTCCTGTGACCACAGGTCGAGCAAAAGTCCAATCATCGCTTTCGATCCATCTTTGCCGACCGCTGCTCCTAAAGCTTCCACAGTAGAGGAATTGGTTGAACTTAAGGTCGTTTTCCCAAAGATTTGTTTTGACGGGCTTAAGTTCCTCCCATCCATTCATACAATCCTAGGAAATGTTAAGGCAAGTTCTCTCGCATGCGTCAATGACGTTTTTGTTTAACATGAATCGTTCTAACACTTTTTAGAAAAGATCTATGAGGTGTCTATTGAGCGACAGTATGAAATCGATTGCCTAAAGCTAGAGGCAATCCATGACAAAGATATAATCAAACACCAAGACACTGAGATCTTGAACTTGGCGGTAAAACTGACCGAGGCAGAAAAAAGTGCTAAGGAAACATCTAAAGTGGTGAGTCTTCTAGAGGTTGCCCACAAAAAGGAACTTGATGCTGCTCTCAACTGCAGTGGTGCACTTTCCTCGGAAAAAGATACTTTGCAAAAGAAGAACAATATTCTGGACCGTCGGGTTGAGGAGCTTGAAGAACTTCTTAAGAAGGAGAGGGAAGAGAACATTGAAGCTCAAGAAGAATCGCAAAGATATTGCAAAGAGGCTGTTGAGGCCCGGACTTTGAAGATTAAGCTTGATGAAGAACTTGCTCAAATTGAAGTCCTCAAAGAAGAGGTAAGGGAAGTGGGCCGCAATGAGACGAGAGAATAGCTCGAGGCCTAGGTTGAGTATGCCAAGGAAGCCAGTCGGAATAAAATCAAGGACATGTTCGATCCCTTGATCATTGAATACAATGCTAAAGTCCTTCTCTACCGTGATTTGAGTTTCTAGGTGAGAGTTATCTTGAGTCGCTTGCCGAGGCCTGGGCATATACTATTGAAATGAAAAAGAAAACCCTCAGCGAAGCTAATTTGGATGAAGAGAAACTAATGCAGGAGATCCTTCGTTGAAATGAACCCCTAGACCTTGCCCCTACGAGACTCCGATATTTCGACATTCTAGCACCTTCCGGCAAAGGGTAAAATATCGATCTCTTCAGAGTCTGATCCCAAGGGCCCCTCATCTTTTCAAGCAGCCGGAGCATCAGTTTCTTTCAGCCTAGGTCAGAATTTGAGCTACAATCCAGACAAACCCGGTTATCAATCTAAGGTGCTAATCCCTATTCTGGAAGGGAGCACTCAAGCTCTGTACTTGTTTGATAGTCTTCGACGCTTGGATACTGCTAATAGCTTGGACCTTCTCAGGATTCGCTTCGATTCCACGGGCATTAATGATGAAACCCAAGAACATTCCCAATGCAACGCCAAAAGAACACTTCAGAGGATTAATCTTCATCTTGTAATATTGGAGGATGTCGAACATTTCTTCTAGGTCTCTAGTATGGTTGCTTGACTGTTGTGGCTTCATGAGCATATCATCCACATATACCTCCATCGTTTTTCCAATCAGATCTTTAAACATTCTTTTGAATAGGTGCTAGTAGGTTGCTCATACATTCTTTAGTCCAAATAGCATCACCTCATAGCAATATAATCCAACATCGGTAATGTAACTGGTGTGCTCTTGATCGAGAATGTGCATAAGGATTTAGTTATATCTTGAGTATACATCCATGAAAGATATCAATTTGTGTCCTGCGGTTGAGTCTAGTCTATCCTTGGAAGGGGAAAGCTATCTTTTGGGCATGCCTTGTTTAAGTCCGAGTAATCAATGCATGTCCGCCATTTTTCATTCGCCTTTCTCACAAGTACAGGATTAGATACCCACTTAGGGTAAAGGGCGTTGCAAATAAACCCATTGTCTTTGAGTCTATCCACTTCCTCTTTAAGAGCGGCAGATCTCTTCGGATCCATGTCACATCCTTTTTGTTTCATCGGGACATGCTCGGGTCGATATTCAATGCATGGCTTGCAATGGTAGGCGAGATCCCACACATGTCAGAGTGAGTCCAAGTGAACACGTCGAGATTCGCTTGGAGAAATCTAGCAAGTTATTTTATCATCGGGGGGCTGAGCTGTAATCCGATCTTCAGGACCCGTGATGGGTCTTCGTTGCTGACTGTGATGTCAATCGTTAGCTCAGACGGTGCAGCCTTGGTCTCTTTGGGCTACTCCTCATCATCACTCTGATCTATATCTCTAAAGAACTGACTATGGCACCCGAGCCAAGGCTCAGGCAATAGTTGTCAATCTTCAGTGGTTTGGATATGGACTGACTTATCCACACCCTTACCTTTCTCCTTCTGTTGAGCATTCCTCAACTCAGCTACATAACAGGCACGTCCGGTCGCCTGATCACCATGAACAACTCCAACACCATTATATGTCGAAAACTTCAAAGTTAAACACCATGGCGCAAGAGCTACACGGAACATAGCTAGGGCATGTCGGCCTAGAAAAGCATTGTATGGAGAGTCAACATCAAAAAAAAACAAAAGGCAGAATCCGCACTCTCCTACGGTCACATTCTCGCAACTTTATAGGTAATTCAACATAACCAATAGCTTCAGTTGCAGCACCATTAAAGCCATGAATGCGGGCTTTACACGGGTTCCAAGTCCTTGGCTTCCATCCTCATCTGATCTTAAGCCTTTTTGAAAATTATATTTACAGAACTTCTACATTAAACCAATATCCTTCTCACTAAAGCGGGGCCGATCATGGCCGAAATGACCATTGGGTCAATCGTTGGAGCCTCCACCTTGTCTGCATCTCTGTTTCTATACACGATAGCATCTTCCATTGTACGTTGCTGTTTTGCCGGAGCTCCATCTTTCGTACTTGAACAGCATTCAAAATCCACATGCTTAATCGCACTAGCATAGCGCTCCATCTCATGCCAACTCTTATCAGTTGGATGTGGTCCTCCGACTATTGTATTGATTACCAATCTTCCACCAGTCTATGCATGCTCCTCAGCCCTATGCGGTGTTGTCCTCGGTTGGGGTTGGATGTCCCCTGCCCACCATCTTACGGGGTTTTTACAAACTACTGTAACTTCCTTTCTCGAATCAAGTTTTCGATAATATCCTGGAGATGCCTGCATTCATTTGTGTTATGTCCATAGCATTCGTGAACAGACAATATTTTCCGGTTTGTTTCTGCTTCTCCGTTGATTCTTTTGGAGGCGGCTTCCTGTACTACATGGTATTGCAGGTGGACAAATAGATATTCTCCAGGGACATATTTAATGGCATGTAAGTATCGTACATCAGAATTCTAGGCTTTCCTTTTCCAGAATCCCTCTTTTGCTCTCGGCTCTTATCTTCGCCTTTCTTTTGTTGATTGGGTTTGTTCTGGACATTCACTTGTACTTTTCCAGAGCTATCATCAGACTACATTACTACAATATTACTCTGTACTCCCTCTCCACTTGGTCCTGCAACATTATTCTTCCTGGAGCATCTGGCTTTCTCCTTCCTCAAATACTGAGCCGCCTTTGTGTAAAAGCGCTCCAATGTTGTGGGTGGCTTGCCAGCTAACCAATCGCCAAAATCAGACTCTGGATCAATCTTTCTTATTACGGCCGTTAATATTGCATGGTCATTCGGATTATCGATTTTTGTAATAGTTGTATGGAATCTCTCCAAATAATCTTTCAACGATTCTTCCGGAGTCTAGATCACACTGGACAGGGACATTACATCTTTGGGGTGAGTTGCATGCATACGGAACTGCTCCACAAACTTTGTTGCCAAATCATCAAATCTAGAGATGACCACTGCCGTAACCTTGTAAACCACATTGTTGCTATTCTGGAGAGAGTTATGGGAAAACATCTTCACTTGGTTGCATCATCTGTTCATGCGGAATCCATCAGCCATTCATATCTCATGATGTGCTTCCTGGGGTTAGTTTTTCCTTCGTAGGCAGGCATCGACAGCATGTTGAACCTTCTTGGATACTCTACATGTAGGACATTGTCAGTGAACGAGGTATGGCTTCTTGAGATTCCCTAGTCATCACTGGTCAAGCCTTGGCTCTCTCTCACTAACTATCTAACCATAGCCGATAAATCTGTCGTTTGGATAGTTGGTGCCAAGTGGCGGTCGTGTTCTACCTCACATGAATGGTCCTGTCGATGTCTATGGGCCGTTCCACGCCTTCTTGAATCAACATTTTCCCAATGCATATATCATAAATTCACTTCATCATCATTCCGAGGATGTAACTGGTCAACATTCAACTGAACTCCATCATCCAAATTAGCTGCAGCAGCTCCAGCTTGAATCTCAGTATTCAAAGGTAAGTTCCCTCCTTCGGAGGAAGGGATTGGTACTGATTCCTATGGAGGGATCAGCACCGATCGATCCTGGAAGACCATGATGGTCTGCCTGTTGATGCCTCGAAGTTTCTACGCAATATCCGTCTATTCCACGATGCTTGTGCCTGTGATACTCGTCCGATGAACTAGAACTCTCCGATGCTGATTAAGGGGTAGGATCCCTCCTAGCTTTTCCTCACTGTTAATGGCTGAGTTGGTTCATTAGATTGATATTGATTTGAATCTACTAATTTAATTGTTGTGGCTATCTACTATCTCTTTCATCAGATTCTGAAATTCAACTCTTGTAATGAAATCAGCTAGATTCCGGACTTCAACTGATCAACATTCACATCCATTGGTTGACTGCTCGGGCCTCCTTGCTGGATGCTAGTATTCTAATTTCCTTTTGCGTTCTAAGAAGTAGATCTAGTGTTCCTCGCCATTATTGATAGCTTTGCTTAGATTTTCTCAAATCCGAATAGAACGAGCAAACTTTCTGAAAATAACTATGGATATCCTTTAGGGGATTTATGCAATCCAGTAGCAATAAAAGGATCCTAATAAGCTGAGAATCAAGGCTCTCAATGAAAGCACCAAGATGTTTGCACCAACAATTGGCACAAATACCCAATAGAAGTTTCAAGGAGAAATAAATGAAGAATATAAATTGAAAACAGAGGATAACAACAAATAAACGGCGGTAAATTGAAAGAATAACACACATACAACAATTTATAGTGGTTCAGCGTTGTTTGCCTAAGTCCACTTTGAATAAATTGCTTTACTAATCACTTTATAATCTGAGTACAATAGGGATAAGATGAAAATCCTTAGTTACAAAAGAATATAAAGCAACTAGCAGTGTAAAAGATCCGAAAATAAACAACCAAGCTTGTATTTATAGACCAAGATGGCCAAATATATCTCTAAAAACTCGACAGAAGGACCCTCAGCACCATATGGGCCCATGAGAGGGATCGTATGGCCTAATTCTCAATGAAGAGAGATCAATATTGATCCCTTCTTTGGTTGAATTTTTGGGAGCGATCCTTATGGTGGCTTCCTCATGCTAAAATATGCTTAGCCTTCAAATTCAGGCTAATTGAATTTGTAAATCTTGAGATATTACTCGACCTTTATTCCATCATGATTTGCTTGCTGATTTCTGCCAATCCCTTCGAAGGGAAGTATACCGATCCCTCCAACTTCATCTCCTTGAGCTGCGATCTCTAGGTAAGCTCCCTAGGGTTCCCATGCCTTACTCACAAAATTTCATATGCATTCGACTTGTGTATCTTGGGATATTAATTGTTTTCTATAGAAATGTTCTCACACCTTGAAACATGCTGATCCCTATTGTTGGAGCTAATTTATGCCGATCCCTCCTATGTGTTGAACTATATTTCATGCTTCGAACATTCTTCCTTGCATATCTATCAAGTCCATTTAACCTTGACTTCATGTTACCATATGTACTTGATTTCTAGACCCTACAATCATCACTTTGGAGTTATCGACCTTGATGGCAGTCGAATCTAACTTGTGCAATTAGCTCAATATAGTCGGGTTATAATGCCAAATAACAGGATCCAACTTACATATTTCATATTGGACATTTTAAAATGGTGCTCGTGCATATCATTTGGGAAACTTCTAGTATCCTTTTCTTCTGATTACAAAAGATGTTATTTTCAAATCCTATATTGAGAATTAAACAATAATAGTAAAACTAAATTTAACATGAGTACATTATTAATAATAACGGAATGTTGTTTACTTGTATTTACAGAAATATTTTAGTATCTTCAATGCTATTTCTTACAAACACACGATTACTCTACATTTTGATTAAATTCAAACTATTTGGTTTTTCTAAAACTATAACAAAGTAAATTAAAATTAAAGACTGGAACTGTACAAAATAGTACTATGGTGTAGTATTATGTGAAAAAAGTTTAAAAACATGAAATAAGACATGAAGTGGTTAATTATTTGTGGGTGACGTCCCGTTTACATACGAATTTATGATGACTTTTATTTTTATATTGTAATGCTAGTGTATAGTAATATTATATACTTGTTACTACTTGTTTATTGTCAATGGTTATTGGCGAGGTAGTGGGTTCAGAGGAGGTGAGAAAAAGTGTGGTGATGAGATATTGTGGTGTTGTGGTCTTGTGATGGGCTAGAAGATATAGGATCCAGGGGCTATGGTTGATAGGGATGGTGACAAAGGTTGACCTAAATAGGGGCAGCGCGATCGGTTGTGGCATGAAGTAGGGTGTGATAGAGTCCTGCTTAGGGTATACATGAAGGAGTTTATACCATATTCTACCACTATCACATAGTACTATCATATCCATGTACTACTAATAAGCTCTTTTGTTATAAAAGTATTCATTAAATAGGGGTGGTTAATGAAGAGTGTTTTACAAGTTAACAAACTAAAAGGAAAGATAATCGCGGTTGTTTATGTAATCTTGATATTGTTCTTTATTAAAGAGGAAGTTTCGCTTCCCATGTAATAAAAGATTAAGAGATCATGGTGTAGTACTATAATAAAACTTCTCTTACTATTCTCCTTCATCCAACAAGTCAACATAATAAATATAACTTTCGAAAGGGTAGTCTTGCACCAAGTCGAAGCCTAGCTGCCGTCTTCATACCTTTCGAATAGGTTGAAAGTTTTCAATGAGTTCAAAAGGCAAGCTTTTGTTTTATAAATATAAAAGCCGCTTCTCAATGCTTTCGAAAGGGCACCAGTAGCCATTTAAGCTAAAGGTTTCGAAGGCATTGGTTTCGAAAGGTGTTTCGAAGCTATCCTTCCAATTGTTTACTTAAAAGATTAAAGCTTTCGAAAGGTTGGTTCCGAAGCCATTTGTTTTCCCCAAACTCTTTTACTTGAAGTTTAATGGTTTCGAAAGGGTTACTTTCGTTTATATTCACATTGAGCCAAAAGTTAATTTAGGAATAAACCCAATGGTTTTGAAAGAGGTACTTTCAAATGGTTTCGAAGCCATGCTTCTATAACTTGGAAAGATACACTTTAATACTTTCGAAAGGAAGATTTGATGCTTTCGAAAGAGATATTTTAAAGTGTTTCGAAAGGCATATGTTTAAGTGTTTTGAAAAGAAGATTTGAATGCTTTCAAAAGATATGTTTAAATGGTTTCGAAAGTAAAGGTCTAAGGTTTTGAAAGCCTTAGTTTTCAAAACAAGAACCCAATCTCATTTTTTTAAAGAAAACCCATGGCACTATAAAAGAACTTTGAAATGGTTTTTAAATTTGGAGTTTTTAAAGAAACTTGCCTTGATAAAAATAATGGGTTAAAGGGATTAACCAAATTACATGTGGAAAGGATTTCAAGGATATTAAACCATAAATGTTGCACTACAACAAAAATACCCTATTACAACGCTCTTTTTACAACGGGCATTGGTTGCCCGTTGTAATAGAAGGCTATTACAATGGTCCATTCAGGCCCGTTGTAAAAGATGCCATATACAATACCCTTTTTACAACGGGCATTGGTTGCCCGTTGTAATAGATGGCTATTACAACGATCCGTTTAGGCCCGTTGTAATAGATGCCAACTTTACAATGGTCTCAAAATGCCCGTTGTAAGAGGTGTTAATTTTACAATGGGCATTGCCCGTTGCAATATATAAAACTAGAAGCGGTATTTATAATATAAAGGAGCCGGCCAACTAAAAATTATTCCCCTGTTAATTTTTATATTATCTTCGTTCGTTCCTCTTCAATAAGTTAGGGTTTTGTGGCACCGCTTCAATTTGTCGATGATGCTTCGGATATTTTCCTCTATCTGAAATCTACAGTTAAAGATCTCTCAACGCAGTTGGATTACTTTCAAATAACTTTAGGAGTATTCGTATCTCCAACTTTCATCGATACAATTGTAGTTATTTCTAGATCTGGGATACTCAAAGATTCGCATACGAGATTCAAAGTTCGGGCAAAGCAAAGATCTGGAAAACAATGTCATCCACCTTCAGATTGATGGGTATTCTCTCAGATGAGTTCGAGTCCTAAAATTAGCATGGGCTAATTTCACAAAATTGCAAGAAGCAGGAGTAAGTGTTTGGTAACGAATAAATTTCCAGATCGACAAATCAAAACTGTAGGACGGGTGTAAATCTCAGTGACTGTGGTGGCACTTCGATTTAAGATCTGGCATTTTCTGACTCAATACAAGGCTGTTGCCAAGATATGGAAACATGCTTCTCGAACGGGTATGTGAATGCAGTTAAGAGCTTAAGTTGCAGCATTTATCACTCCTCTCTTTAATTATTCGCTTGCCTTTTTGTTTAGTAGTGCCACCACACTATCATTGTCAACATTATGTAGTTCTACTATTGGAATTGTACAGAAGCATAAATAGTACATCATATTAAAACAAAGTACGTTTATAGTAGTATTAAGTAGATAATGCAAGTAATAACTATTGCAGTAAATCCTGTAGAATGTAGCTATTACAATTAACGGTTATTACCATTATTTATTAAACTGAATGAAACAAATCTGTGTTAGGAATTTTGCTATTCCTGTTGTTTGTTCATATTTAATTCTTTTAACCTCTATTAATAGTCACATGAAAAACAGTTAGCAGCAGAGAAAAACTTAGTAATGATTTAATTTATTATAAATTTTCTTCCTTCTCTTGGAGTTTGAAGTAAAATATGTCAATTAAAGATGAATCTTTTGGAAACTGGTACTTTATATAACTAGATTTTGCCATCAAATTGAATTAATTACTGTAATGTATATTTCCGATATGTATACAATTGTGTTTTTAAATACCAGTTTTCAAAAGTTTCAAACACATAATTTCATAAACACACATATTTGGTTTTAAATACATGTATATAGAATTGCAGTTGTACAAGCTTTTGAATGTATTCAGTTTTATATATGAACCCAGTTTTAAAAATATATGTATAAATGTGGTTTCAAAATAGAGGCCTTAGATGATTCAGATACATATATGGATGAGTTTTAAATGCAAAAATTTTGAACATGTATTGAGTTCCATATAGCAAGCTTTGAAAGATTGATGTTTCAGATGTGTAAGTTTTATATATATAGCCTCATACATATATATGAATTTTGTAAGCATAAAGACTTCAAATGCATATGTCATGATTTAGTAATGACTATATGTATGATTCCATAAATGAAAGTTTTGAAGACATAAAAGAGAATTTTTGACTATATCTAGAACAAAACACATCTCTTACTCCCTCATGCACCTCTTCTTTCAACATTTCCCAATGAAATTTGTAAAATTTTGCATTTATCCCATTTGGACCTGGTGTTGAATTATCATTAACGCTAAAAATTGCTTCTCCGATTTTATCAAGGTCTATCTTGTTGTCAAAAATATTCTACCCATATTCAGATACGATGTTCTTGCAAACAATGCTTGGAAGTTGATATTGATTTGTATTCTTATTGAATAGATCTCTACAATAAATAATTGCTTTTTCAACAAAATCAGGACGACTATTGCAAACTTCCCCCTTTATTGAATCTACTCCAATTCATGAGTTCTTATTCTGTTCAGTTGACATTTTCATGTAGAAAACTGCCGATGCTTCATCTTTATGTTGTAACCAGTTACACTTTGACTTTTGCTTAGTGTCAAGGAATTCATGCATTAAAGCATTTTCTAATATTGCCTTCATTATTTTGAACTCTTCAACAATAGAGTATTCTAAATTCATCTCCAACTATAGCTGCATTTGGCTACAAGTCTTTTATGATTGCCAGGTTCGTTTTATGGTGGAAGGTGTTGACAATTAAATTCAATAATCTAATAAGTTTAATAATATACGCCGATGGTGATACTCCCAAAGGCCTTAGTTTGGAGCTCGTACAAAATGTGCAAGGGACAGTTAAGTTACCATGAAAATTGATAAAATGTTCATAATATATCAGAACTATTCACTGATTTATACTTGTTGAATACCTTAGACAAGATATATAAATGTTTCATATCTAAGATCTGTCTATAACAATGCCACTTAAATATTTCTTCATTGTATTATCTTAATAATGTTAATCCTTATCTTGGTAATTTGCATATACCATTTACCATTTTATTTTCAGGTTTCAGATAATCTTGCAATGGCAATGGTCTATATACTTGTTAGGCCTGCTCAAGAATGGCTGAGTGAAATGTATAAGCACATGGTGGTAGTTGAGGATTCAAAGGAAAATGATTATGCTAAAGAAGATGTACGTCTTCTCTTTTCTTATCTTTTTATTGATTGAGATGTCCTGCCAAACTCTTGTTCTTGACTTTTGCTATACTAAATGCCTTAGATTTTCATATATATTAATATATATGTAGAATTTTTGAATATATGCAGTTTTATATAGGTATTAAGTTTATGAGGTGTATGTGTTGTTTTCAGACATATGAGAATTTTAGAATGAACAAGTTTCACAGGAATAGAGTTCGAATGTTTAAGTTTGGGGGTATATACTGTTATTCACAAACTTTGTCATAACAGATAGACCTTTGATTAGAGTTCAATTCTAGAAATTGAATACCTGCGGGTTTGATTTTGTGTTAATTATCTCCGTTTCTTTAGCACAACACGTGTAGCAACTGAATATGCTTCCAAATTCCGAATTCAAACTTGAAGTATATTTTGTTTTTGCTGTGCTTTGTTTTCTTTGGTATATAACTTTTCATGTGTTGTTTACATGCCATGTTTTCTTCGTCAGCTACACTTGCTGCTGCTTCGAATATCATGTGCGTGTCTTTGTCCATTTTCATGCCCTGTTTATTTCATTTTTGTTGGCACCTGGATATATTTATGCCTTCTAACTTCACTTGTACCTTTGCACCCTTCTATATGTTTGTATATATGTACGTGAATATTGTTTACAAAGCAAAGTAAAAAAAAGAAAAAGAAATTTACACTCACTTAACCTATGTTTTAATCATTTAGGTCTTGGATTCTAAATGATACTGCACTTGGAACATGTTGAATGCATGTTTTATATCATTCCAAAGGCAATGTTTCAGAGATACACACTTCTGAGCAAAGCGAGATAAATGGAACATTTTTTTCCAAATGGGCGCATTGGATGACCAAAATGACGAAATGGAACCATTTCATAGACTTTTGGGCAATGGTTTGATTATTTGCACTGATGTTGAGTTCGGGACTGACAATGAGGTGATTTTGGCCACTACGGATGTGAATAGGAAGTCCTACTTTGCCTTAAAAATTGTAATGGAACAGTTGATGGAGGAGGTTGCAGTAGTTGGGAGGAAGTGATATTGGGCTGTTACGTAATTATAAATGAAGTAATTATGCAGTATTGGGCTGTTACGTAACTAGTTGTCATGTGTATATTAGAACTATGTCGATGTAAACTTATCTAACTTTTTGGAATGTGATTTTGGTTGTTTTATGATAATATTTATTACTCGTTAAATTATTCATTATTGGTATGGATGTAGTGTATGGATGCTGCTGTAATTTTTTTTAAAATTTGCATTTATTTTGCAACGGTCAGAAACCGTTGCAATATCATGTATTACAACAGGCTATGCCAGTTGTATTATAGTCTTTTACAACGGGCTTTAATTGTTGTCATAGAGCCTATTGCAATGGTCGATGACCGTTGTAAAAAGGTGTATTACAACGTTCATTGCCCCTTGTAAAATACGGTAGACTTATTACAACGAGGCCTATTACAACGGGCGCATGCCCGTTGCGAAGCCCATATTACAACGGGCATTGCCTGTTGTAAAATGGCTGTTTTGTTGTAGTGTTGGTATTGTTATGTCATTGTATATGCTTCTTCTATAATAATATTCACTATATAATGGACCCATGACTATATTTTGGGAAGGAAGGGCAGAATAACTAGCTAAGTTGACCCAATAGTAAATATAAATTGAGTTAACTCCAGTATGAGTAGAATTGCATCCAGGAGGCCAGGTAGACCAGAACTTAGGATGCCCAAAGACTGATCAAAAAGTTGTCAGTTTAGACAGGTTCGTAGTAAACCCATGAAAACTATGTTTGGAGGGAATCATTGGTATGGGCCATTAGGTTCGTAGCGATTCCATGAAAACTATATCCGAATAAAGTTATTGACAGAAGTCAATAGGGTTCATAGTTAACCCATGAAAACTATGATATAAGAGAAGTTATTGGAGATCTAATAGCTTCAGAGGGAACTCATGAAATACTGAAGTTATTGGCAGGGGCCAATAGTTCTTAGTGATCCCATAAAAACTAGGAAAACAGACAGATAGTCTATAAGCTCTGATCAGGTTATTAGTCAGTCGATGAAAACTAATAGGTTAATGGTGACCTTAGAAACTATAACTGAGACAGATGGTCAAATGAATGGGGAAGAGAAATCCCGGATATTTTGCTTGTTTGCATATCATCATGATATTTTAAATTACAATGTTTTTAACCATTGTGAATGCAGGAGCACGGTATTTGGTTATTATAAATTTTTTTGGGTAAGATACTAGTAAGGGGAAAATCCGTTCTGCTAAGCGGCATGGTCTCACTATATATCTAAATGGTTCGAGATGGTAGGTTATTATTCATACCAGGCTTTTTGTCCGACTCGAAGTTTATGTTTTCCCCTTAAACTCTCGGGTGCTCAATTGATTTTGAGTAGTTTGAGAGTTGAGGATTTTAGGCTCTTCTTTAGACAAATAAGCTTTCGGAGAAGTGCTTGAGGCAAGCTAGCTAATATGAGTTCTTTTATATTTGATTCCGCTGTGTTTTGATGTAAAGGCAAAGTTATTTAATTGCCTATATTTAGACTCTGATCATTCAAGGGGGTATCTTCATATGTCTTTCTTTGCGTAGTTTGTAATAATTATATTTTCTCTGAACGTGGTTCTCGAATTTGGGGTTATGTAATGAATTTCAAATATGAGAAATTTTTTTAATGGTTTTAATTTTTTTAATATCCATGTGTTTCTTTTATATCAATGTATCAAACATTACCGCATTTAGTCACCGAGAATTAATAACTATGGATGACTGCATCATCCGTAGCCGTTAGTTTTGGGTTGAGAATGTTACACTGACCATTCCTGTTACAGATCAACAATGAGACGGCATATAAGGAACATTACATGGAACTCCATTTCTAGGGTCGTGGAAGGAGCGGATTCGAGGGCTGCTAACCTTGACTTACAGGCGATGTTCATACGATGATGGCGAACATGCTGCAAAATGCCCAAGTAGTCGCTCCGAATGTTTTCGTAGGTAGTGGTGCTCAAGTGCAGGTGCCCAGAGTTGATTTCTTTAAGCTGAATAAGGATTCTACCAGTCTTAGTGGTAAACCATTCTAGGCAACGTAATCAGCTACGGAAGTGCAAGATTGGTTGGACGCCTACGAGAGGATTTTTGATGACCTCGAATTGGATGATGCGATGATGAAGAGGTTAGCTTCCCAACAGCTTCAGGGGAGAGCGATGAACTGGTGGAATACTATTGAAGTTAGTATTCCAAAGGATCAGTTTATGTTGGACCAGTTCGTTTGAGGAGAATTTTATTCCGACTGCTCAGAAGTCGGTGCTATCCTGGAAATTTCCTAATTTGAAACAAGGAGACATGTCTGTCTTTTAGTATGTTGCTGAGTTCGACATCTTGCTGAAATATGAGATATTTATCATCAACACTCCACTGAGGAAGAATGAGAAGTTTCCTATGCATTTGGATGATTATTTGAAGGAGAAGTTTATGAGTCACATCGACGAGCCATTTGAGAGACTTGTCGAAAATGCTCTTTGCCAAGAGAGTTTGTACTCCAAGTCCAAATCAGCTGTTATCGTTAAGGAAGATCCAAAACCGCAACAAGTTATTAGAGGCAAGAAGAAATGGCGGTTTCAGGGAAAGAATGCTCAAAAGAAAGTGAAGTGGGATCATGTTTGTTATAATTGTGAAGACAAGTGCCACCTGATTAGAGACCGCAAATCCAATGGGAAGAAAAAGTGCTATACCTATAACTGTGGCAAGTTTGGACACACGTAGAAGAATTTCCCAAAACCAATGCAGTGGAAGTAGGTAGTGAAGGCATATGCTTTAGATGTTATCTCGACTTCATCGAATGCTCCCATGGCGAAGGAGAAGGGGAAGAGTATCACTATTCAAGTTATGATTTCTTTTTACGTCATTTCTGGACATATTTTTCTCGATACCAGTGTTTCATATTCCTTTATATCTAGTGACCTGGTAGATAGATTGGGATCGAGACCCAAAATAGTTGACCGACCTTTAGTAGCGACGAACCCTGTTGGAGGCTCCAATAGCCTATGTATGGTTTGGTCTTATCGAGTCATGGCTGCTCTTTTATTTACAATTGCTTTGTTTTTGAATTTGTTGGGTTCATGATTATCTTAGGGATGAACTGGCTGAGGAAGTATGTGGTAGTAGTGGACTATAAGAAGCTATTGGTGACAATTAGGGATTAAGAGGGGCGAAAGGTAGTGATTGGCATCCTAATAGAGGATGAGGTTATGGTTAGCATTCTGTATTCACTTGAGGTCCCATAGGATGAGTTGTCATCTGTGTATATTGGTAGGGAGTATCCGGATGTGTTTGAAGAGGTGATCGGATTACTGCTACACCAATAGATTAAGTTTCGCCTAGATTTAATGAAGGATGCTAGGTTGACAGTTATGCCTTTAAGGCGTACGACACCTAAAAAACAGAACGTGTTGGAGGTGAAAGTGGATGACGTATTTTGTTGAGGGTTCATTCGAAGAAGTGTATCTGAGTGGGGTTCACCCGTAGTATTTGCAATTAAGGTGGATTGCTCTCTAAGATTGTGTGTAAATTATTGTGACATGAATATGGTGATGTGGAAGAACATCCAATCTTGTGCATTGACGACTTGTTCGATCAACTCCATGGTGTGAATGTGTTCTCTCCGTTGGATCTTGCTATAGGATTTCACCAGCTTAGGATAGCGAAGGAAAGTGTGCCGATCACCATGTTACATATGCTGTTTGGTTTCTATGAATGGTTGTCTATGCCGTTCGGGCTAACCACTGCTCAGGCATGTGATCTCATGAACCGTGTCTTCAGGGATTAGCTGAACAAGTTTGTGCTTGTGTTCATGGATGATATTCTGGTCTATTCTAAGGTAGAGGAGGAACATAAGACGCACTTGAGTATTGTGCTTGAGATGTTGAGAAAGCACAGGTTGAAAGAAAAGGTTTTTGAAGTGTTATTTCTGGAGGAGGGAAGTGAGATTCTTGGGTCATGTCATCTCTGAACAGGGCATCGCAGTAGATCCTGCCAAGGTGGCAACAGTTCAGGATTGGAACCAACCCAAAAATAAAATTGAGCTTCCTAGGAGTGGCAGGATATTATAGATGTTTTGTCAAGGAATTCTCAAAGGTAGCAAAGCCATTGACAAATTTGACGAAGAAGAATCAGAGTTTTGTTGGAACGCGAAGTGTGAGTATATGTTCATGGGTCTGGAGGAGAGGTTGACGAGTGCACCAGTATTGACCATTTCGAGCAAGAATGAGGAGCTAATAGTATACGCAGATGCTTGTGGTATTGGATTAGGTGCCGCACCATATACAGAAGGGAAAAGTCGTCGCCTACGCCAGTCGACAATTGAAACCGCACGAGAAGAAGCATTCAACTCATGATTTGGAGTTAGCGACGATAGTGTTTTTGCTTTGAAGATTTGGAGGCATTATCTATTAGGAGAAAGGTTCGAGCTGTTCACGAACCATAAATCCTTAAAGAAAATCTTTTCTCCCAAAAGGACCTCAACCTTCGCTAGTAATGATGGTAGGAATTCTTGGCCTCCTACGACTTTGACATTTCCTACACGCCCGGTAAGGGAAATGCAATCGTCGTTGCATTAAGTAGAAGACATGATAATTTGGGAGTGATGTTCTTGGAGTGGAAGAAGTTAGAGTATATTGATGGCTATGACTTCAGCCCTCATTGCGAGTTAGAGCCAGAGATGTTGGCGAGCTTGACTATCAAACCTACTTTGATTGAGCGGATCGATACTAGTCAAAGGCAAGATGCTAGACTAGAGGAGATCATGGAAAAAGTGGAAGAAAGAGTAGAGTCTAAAGAGATGAAGTAATACAGACTTGACCGACATGGTTGGCTTCGTAAGGATGGGAGATTGTTTATTCCCGATGTTGATGGATTGCGAGATAAGGTGCTATGAGAGTGCCATCACTCTAGATTGACTATACATTCCGATGGGAATAAGATGTACCATGATATGAAACAGACATATTATTGGAATGGGGTGAAGAAGGATTTAGGGACATTCATCTTTAAGTGTATGAACTGTCAGTTAGTGAAGGCAAAGCAAAAGAAGCCAAGTGGGTTGGTGCAACCACTTGAAGTTCTAGAGTGGAAATCCAAGCAGGTATCGATGGATTTCATTGACAAATTGCCGAGGACCATATAAGGCTATGATTGTATTTGGGTCATAGTCGATAGACTAATGAAGAGAGCCTGATACGCAAAGAAGTAAATCAATTCTGGATTTCTCATCCCCATTCATTTTGACTAACTGTCTCATTTATAGTTTCTAGGGTCACTATTAACCTATTAGTTTTCATGGGCTTATTAATAACCTGTTTGACGTTTATGGACTCCCTATCCAGTTTCATAGTTTTTGTGAGATCACTAAGAACCTATTGGCCCCTGCCAATAACATCATTGTTTCATGGGTTCTCCCTAAACCTATCGATAACTCCAATAACTTCCCTCTTATCCTAGTTTTCATAGGCTGACTAGGACTTATTGGCATCTGTCAATATCTTAATTCGGATATAGTTTTCATGGGTTCACTACAAACCTATTGGCCTCTTCCAATATTAAATCTAATCATAGTTTTCATGGGTTTACTATGAACCTGTCTCCTTGATAACTTCTTTTTATACATAGTTTTCATAGGCTTACTATGAACCTGTCTCCCTGACAACCTCTTTAATCACTATTTTATTATCCTATATTCTGGTCTTCCTGACCTCTTAGATGCAATTCTACTCATTCAGGAGTTAACTTAATTTATATTCAATACTGGGTCAACCTAGCCGGTTATTCTGCCCTTTTCCAAAAATACAGTTATGGGTCCATTACAATGTGAATATATATATATATGAAGAAGCAAACATAATGACTTGGATAATCCCTTTAACCTATTAATCAAGGAAAACATCTTTAAAAACTCCATACTTAAATCATTTCAAAACTCTTCATTTATGCCATGGTTTTCATTTTAAAATGAGATTAGGTTATTTGTTTTGAAAACTAAGGCTTTCGAAACCTTAAACATTACTTTCGAAACCCCTGGATAACCTCCTTCGAAAGCATAGAAAACTTCCTTCAAAACACAAAATATACATCATTCAAAGCTCTTTAAAACATCTCTTTCGAAACTAAAATTTCTTTTCGAAAGTATCAAAACATTACTTAGTAATCCTTAGAAACATAGCTTCGAAACCAATGAAAGTACCCCTTTCAAAACCATTGGGTTTACTCAAAAACATCTTTTGGGTCAAAGTGAATATATATATATGAAAGCATCTCTTTCGAAACCTTAATTCTTCATATAAAATTGTTTAAGGAAAGCTTGATGGCGTCGGCACTATCCCTTCGAAAGCTTCAAAACATTTAAGTAAAACATTGAAGGTTAGCATCGAAACCCCTTTCGAAGTCATTGCCTTCGAAACCCTTGAACCCTTTAGAACGCATTTAGGAAGTAGCTAAGTACATCTTTAAAATAAAAGCTACCCTTCAAAAGCATTGATGACTTCAGTACTCTCGAAAGGCAAAAGAACGGCAGTAGGGCCTCGACTAGGTCAGAACCATCATTTTAAACACATTCCTTTATAAACATAGGATTCATTCGAAAGCTCTATTTTTAAACAAAGAAAGGCGGCAACAGGTTCGAAAGTAACATGGTATCGACTTGGTCGAAAGTACCCTTTAAAAACAAGGCAGGCGCATAACTTCTTTTTAAAATAAAAATAGAATAAACAATGGTTTCGACTCTATCGAAAGCAATGCTTTCGACACCCTGCCTTCCGCCTTCCCGTAATCCACTATGTACCCATGTTGATACCTTGTGTATTGGTTTCAGTTTTGTGGGATTTCGACTTGATTGAAGGCGGAAGTATATGGTCGAAAGGTGCTTCTAATAGAGGCGGAACCCACTTTTCTAGGTAAATCAGATTTAATGTCAATTAAAGTAAGCACTTTCTAACTAACCTGCCTACTTGTAAGCATATGATTGGTTGCTACAACTTTTCAAATTCTTTACAAAAATAACTGCTACTTAAATTCAGATCTAGACCAAGATTAATTTAACAAATAAGCCCTTCCATTAAGCAAAACAATTAAATCATTTAGGTCCTCCCTTCAAAATAATTTAATTCTCATAATAAATCACTTAGGAAAAATCCCCTAAAATTACAGAAATTCACTTTTAATATGTTATCTAACATATCCTAATTTCAGACCCAAATTCTCAATATAATTTCTTAAATAAATTTATGAACCCAATTAACCATATTTCCCTTTGAAAATTCATAATAATCTTTCCATAGCTTGGAAAATTATCAAAATTAAAACCCAATGCCAAAATCATGTTTTACATAACATAAATTTTTTCCATGGCATTCAAATATCAATTTCAATCGGTTTTGGCCTAAAACAGCATAAATCCCCATTTAAACAATTTTGTTTAAATCAAACAAATTATAATTCAAGCATATCATCATCCAAAACATCGTAAAAACGAATTTAATCTTAAATCCGAAAACATATGATTCTAAACAAAATAGAGATGTTATAAATTGTTATTCACCTTGATTAGGATAAGGCGATTAGATTGAGATTTATTCCACTTGCTTTAATTCCTTAGCTTGATTTGAATTTTCTCTTCTTTTTTCTTCCTTAACAATGGTCGGCTCCTCTTTTATGTTTGCGTTTTATGTTTTGTGAAAATGAGAAAATGAACATGAATGGTATAAGGTATGAGAATATATAAGGGTTATGGTAATAGGGTGCGGCTATTTCCCAATATGCCTTTGTGTAATTTAATTAGCTTACAAACCATTCTTAAGCCCATTTAATTTATTAAGCACGACCCTTAAGTATTTATTCAAATCTCAATCCCCTTGTCACTTAATATTTATATTATTATATTTAATTTATCTAATTAAATCTCTTGAATAATGTTATTAAAAATTAAGGGTGTTACAGGCTCCCCTCCTTAAAGAATTTCATCCTCGAAATTCAGCAAGGACCAAATACTAAACATATACAACAGTCGTCTGTAACCACTCCTAACAACCATACTAGCCTACCTGACTAGTAGTTATCTATATAAAGCTAATATAGATATACCCTCAAAGTAGATCAGGAGAAGTATCTCAAATCTTGTCTTCTGTCTCCCAAGTACAGTCCTTCTCGTTGTCGCTCCACTGAACTTTCACCACTTGACTGTCTTGTTCCTCAAGCATTCCTTATCTTTCACTATAACCCGAATTGGTTGTCTAACAAAAGTCAAATTAGGTTCTACTATCAAATCTTCCAACCTTGTCAGGGGAATATTAGTCTCTGGATCATACACACACTTGCGAAGATAAGACACATAAAATACATTGTGGACACCTGCCATACTGCTCGATAACTCTACTCTGTATGCGAGCTTTCCAATCCTCTCTATAATCTAGAATGGACCAACTTATCTAGGGGCCAGCTTCCTTGACTTTCCAAATTGTACCACACCTTTCATCGATGATACTTTAATGAAAACCTTATCTCTAACTGAGAACTCTAGGTCTTTACACCTTCTATCTGCTTAACTTTTCTGTCTGGACTGAGCTTCCTTCATCCTTTCTCGTATCAACTCAACCTTCTCCGACGCCTCTCTAACCAAATCCGGACCTAAGACTAATCTGTCTTCAGTCTCCAACCAACATGCTGGTGAATTGCATGGCCTTCCATACAAAGCTTCAAAAGGCGTCATTCCTATACTAGTCTGGTAACTATTATTATATGAAAACTTGACCAAATGTAGGTGATCTTCCCAAGGTCCACCAAAGTCTAATACACAATATCTCAATAAATCCTCGAGTACCTTACTGACTCTCTCTGTCTGCCCATCCGTCTTAAGGTGATATGCAGTACTCATCTTGAACATAGTGCCTAACACATCTTGTAAACTCTTATAGAATTTGCTAGTGAATAAAGCATCTCTGTCACTGATTATGCTACTAGGAATTCCAAAAAGTCTAACTATGTTCTTCATGAACAACTTAGCTAACACAGGTGCCGTCCTGGTTGACTTAACTGGAATAAAATGGGCACTCTTGGTCAACCTATCCACTATGACCCATATACTTTCATTTCCTCTATTTGACATTGGCAACTCGTCTATAAAATCCATGGATATCGAATCCCATTTCCAGACTGGAATCTCTAAAGGCTGAAGCAACCCGCTCGGCTTCGGATGTTTGGCTTTCACTTGTTGACGGTTTGCACACTGCCTAACCCACAAGCCAACATCCCTCTTTATACCTTCCCAATAGAAGCTCCTCTTCATATCTTGATACATCTTGGTCTCTCCAGGATCAATCATAAACTTAGACCAGTGACATTCTCCAAGAACTTCTGTCCTTAAGTTCTCCACATTTGAAACACACAGCCGTCCTTTCTTTCTCAGCCATACCCTCTAGTCAAGACTAAAATCTTTCAGATCATCGATCTCAGTTCCAATCCCAAGCCTTCTAATTCTCTCGGCTAATACTGTTTCCTCCTTCTTCTTAGAAGCAATCCTCTTGATCAACACTGGTCGAACTTCCAAACAAGACAAAATGGCAGTATTTTGACTAGAACTAGCAGTCGATCTTAACTACACACTACAAGTAGTCAAAGCTTCTAAATCCTTCCATTCTGCCAACATAGCTAATACCACAATCTGATGTCTTCTGCTAAGAGCATCCGTTACTTTATTTCCTTTCCCAGGAGTATGATCTATACCAAAATCATAAGCAGCTAAAAAATCCAGCCACCTCTGCTGCCTCATATTCAACTCTTTCTGAGAGAATAAGTATCTTAAAGACTTATGATCTGTGTATAGCTCAAATCTCTCCCCTAAGAGATAATGCCTCCAAATCTTCAATGCGAAGATCACCGTAGCCAACTCCAAATCATGAGTAAGATATCTCACTTCATGCGGTCTGAGCTGTCGTGAAGCATAGGCAATCACTTTACCCTTCTACATCTACACAGCTCCTAATCTAATCCCACATGCATCGGTATACTTGGTTTCCGTCTGGAACTACTAACACAGGTGCTTTTGTCAACAAATGCTTTATCTTAAGGATTGCATTCTCACATTTGTCGGACCAGACAAACTTCACCTCCTTCTTGGTTAGCTTAGTCAAAGGTGTTACTATCCGCGAGAAATCCTTGATGAATCTCCGGTAATAGCCCGCAAGTCCAAGAAAACTTCTAATCTTAATTACCGTCCCTGGTCTCTTCCATTATTAATAGCTTCGATCTTATATGGATCGACTGGCAGTCCCTTCTCTGAAACCACATGACCAAGAAACTTAACCTCTTTCTTCCAAAAATGACACTCGGAAAACTTCGCCTTCGATTGATGCTACCTTGGTGTCTCAAGCACTACTCTAAGACAATCTTCATGCTCCCTTTCATCTTTAGAGTATACTCAAATGTCATCAATAAATACTTACACGAATCTATCCAAATACGCTTGAAAGACTCGGTTCATCAAATCCACGAAGAAAGCAGGTGCATTCGTTAACCCGAATGGAATCACTAACCACTCATACGAACCATACCTAGTTCAAAATGCTGTCAAAGATATACTGTCCTCTGCCATTCTTAACTGATGGAAACCTGTCGCCCAATCCAACTAGGAAAACACTCTGGCTCCACACAACTAATCAAATAGATCATCAATTCTCGGCAAAGGATACTTATTCTTGATCGTCCTCTCATTCAACTTACAATAGTTGATACACATCCTCAACGACCCATCTGGTTTCTTCACGAATACCGTGGCCACTCCCCAAGGCAAATTGTTTGGTCTAATAAAATTCATTCCTTCTAGATCCACTAGCTGCACCTTCAATTCCATCATTTCAGTTGGTGTCATCCTGCTAGGTGGCCTACTTATAGGTTCAGCTCCTGGCACAAAATCCATCTAAAACTCAACAAGCCGTTTCGGTGGTAGTCCTATGACCGGCTCAAAGACATCTGCAAAATCTCTTGCTACTTGAACTTGACTTAGCTCTTCTCCCACTTCCATTGCACTGAACAAAGCGCAACTACTCCAGTCATAATTCTCTACTGAGAATATAATTCGTTTATGACCATCAGGGTTTCTTAGTGATATCTCCCCATCCTGGCAAAATATCCTAGCCTCATAACTTTTTAACCAATCCATACCCAAAATGATTCCAAAATCTACAAAATCGAAAACATACAAACTGCATGCAAACTTATGACCTAACAAATCAAGTTCTAACTGGTCACATCTCATCCCCAGAGTTGCATACCCTCATATTGGATTCGCAACCCTTAAGGAAGTAACAAGATATTTGGGTTCTAAGCATAACCTATCAACCAAACACTGGGATATAAATGAATGTGATGCACCGGTATCAAATAGTATCCTAACCGGTATACTCTGAATCAAAAACGTACCTTCTATCACAGTCTTCTCTTTTTCAGCTGCAGTTGGCTTAGATGATGATGGTCTAATAGCAAAAACCTTTCCCTTGCCCACTCTGACTAGCTCTGGACGCTGGTTCTTATAATGCCCAACTTGATCACAGTTAAAGCACTTCTTATTCTCTTGTCTGCAGCCTTCTTCCCCTTGCCTGAACGGCACTCATGAGCATAATGACTCTTCTTGTCACACTTGAAGCAAATTAAATCAGCTTTAGCCTTCTTGGCAGTATCTCCCTTTCGGGTTCCCTTCTTCTTAAAGAACTTCATCTTCTTTCCCTGAGAACCATGGGTTTCAACTGGCTTCTCTCTAGCACAAATAGCAAGCATCTCTTCATGGCGAATGGCCATCTCCACCACTACATTACTAGGATCATGGATATTTGTCAAGGTTGCTCTAGCAAGCTCAGGTCTCAATCCTCGAATGAAGCTCTCATTTCTCCTGATGACGGTGTCTATAGTACTATATCCATAACGGGACAACTCATCAAACTTAGCAGCATACTCAACAATTGACATCTCTCCCTACTCCAGATCAAAAAACTTTCTCAGTAGTGCTGATTTAGCAACCTCATACATAAACCTTTGCTCAAATCTCCTTCGAAAATCAGCCCAAGTCAGTTCCTCCTCCGGAACTCCGACAGTAACACTGTTTCACCAATGAAGTGCTGACTCTTGCAATTGCCTAGAGGCCAACCTTCTCTTCTGTTCATCATCTAAACCCAGATCAGCAAATATTCTCTCACAATGCAATAGCCAATTCTCTACCTCTATGGCATTCTCCATCCCCATAAATGGCTTCCCTCCAAGACTGGTGTAATCTCTGCTTAGCTTAGAATAATTATTCCCAACTGGAGCCACAATATTAGCTCCTCCAACATTTCCAGCAACTCCAGCAGCAACTCCTGCTTGCATCATATTGACGAAGAACTGATACATTGCCCCTATATCCACTGATGGATTTCCAGCACCCACATTGGCATCAACATTTTGGTTAGCATTAACTCGTCGACCTTGGTTCCTCCTTGTATTAGGTCGAATGTCTCCATTTCTTGTGGTGCTTCCTCCACCGAGATTTCCTCTTCTGTTTTCTGCTTCCATATCTTCTTTCTCGTAAATATGGATACGAGCCTTAGTAAGATACAGAAGAATGGTTTAAGAGAGAGGGGAATACGTACTTATCTATATATCAAATATAACACTACAACAAAAAGTGTCTTTTATAGCGGCATATAGCCGCTATTAATCACAACCATAGCGGTTTGATAAGCGCTGTATATCGACATGTTATAAAAAACTGTTGAATATTTATAACACAAAATATGCCGCTATGGTTGAGCTTAGTTTTATAACGCAAATTCGCTGCTATGGTACGTTAATTCAATAGCTCATTATAGCCGCTATAATACAACTAAATCTCAACGGAACTAGAAATCTTTATAACACCATTTTGCCGCTATAAAATATTTATTCAATAGCTCATTATAGCCGCTATAATACAGCTAAATCTCAATGGAATTGGAAATCTTTATAACACCATTTTGCCTATATATTACATTTTAACAATAGCAATCAAACTAAATCTTCATAAACAAATAAAGATTATAATCAACAAATATAACACAAGAGCATGCTCAGAAAGAAATGTGATATATTTAATAAGTGTACAAACATTACAGAGTGGAAACATTAAAGCAGTCCTTCCAAATACTACAGAGTACAAACATTACAGAGTTCCAACATGCAAGATCTGATCTAGTTGCGTACTAAGGACCTTGCTTCCTTCCAAATAAGCCTGCGAAGTTAACACAAAGAAACAGAAAATGTTAAAACAAGTGCATGCTCAGATAGAAATGTGATATATATTTTTCATTACAGTGTACAAACATTAAAGCAAGTGCATGAACTGCATGAACTAGAAACTACAATTGATTATTTCTACTGATCTATTATTGTCAGACTTCCAAATTATCCTAAACTTTAGAAATCTTCAAAGGGTAGTACATAATTTCATTGGTATCATCTACTAGCATGTTCTAAAAATATGACGATGTCAAAAAGTTAAAACATATATGACTACAACAAAATCAAACCAACTCACAGTGAAAGAGATACTTAGCCAATGTAATTCAGCAACAAGAAGCCTCTCGTTTCATTGACAAGATAATCCTAGCAAATTCACCAATCTTTCGTTAGCGCTCCCAATTTCTTCTGCCATCCCAATCTGTCGATCTCAGGTTTACTTAGTTTGCGGTGCATCGATCTCTTGACTTCAGCAAAAATCCACAGCAGCGGTATATGGTCGTCCATAGACTTAGGCTTCCATCAGAAGTGACACAGCAAGCTTCATTGATAATTTCGTTTTCACATACGTTCAGGCGACCCTGAAGCGTCCACTGATTTATGTAAAAAAACACAATTTCAAACAAAAATATTTTATTATATGTGCATTGCATTTACAATTTCTATTTTGATTTACAAATTTCTTTTTTTTAACAAAAACTGTCTCATCTTCACTGTTGCCTCAAACCTGCCTTACTTCTGCACTGCCCGTCAACAACCCCTGTCAAACAACATCACCAGAATCATCTGCTCCTCCACTGCTCTGCTCCTACCCTGTATACAACTGCCTTCATCAGTGCATATACCATCCAACTCCTTCCTTCGCCACCTCATTTGAATTCACTGCTATAACCTCCCATCCATCAGCCTCACAACCCATTCTCGTCTGCCAAATCATCTTCCCTCAACATCACAGCATACTTCCTCAAAACATGCCTTCACAACAAATAACATCCCACTTCCTCCATAACTTCCACTACACCAACCATTAACTCCTCCACCACTTTCCCTTGCCAACCAACATTCTCATCATCTTCATCACCAAACTTCACCACAACTACCTTCTCCTATCCAATCTCACTACTACATCATAGCTTCAACCTTCAACTCTCATTTCCTTGCTCCACTTCTTCTTGTCTCTGCTCTGACCATCCTCATTGTCGACATAATCAACTACTACTCCACCACAGTATTCACCAATTAATCACACACTACAACTCTTGCTCCTACATCATACAAATTCTTCATTAACCACATTCAAGCACACCCACCTGAACAATCAAACCATTCAACCTGCAACCTGCACATTCAACGCATCAACTGCTACTGCCTACCTCCTCTATATAACCACCATCTACATTCACAAACCCATCAACTCCAACCCAAAACTCCAGACAATTATCACCCACTATCCTCAACCACCTTGAAACATCACCTTCCTCTAATATAAAAAAACGCAACCAAATCCACTGCCATTATCCTCCGCCTTCAACATATATCATCATCAGCAAACATCATCACCCCAATACACATCTGCCTGCAACAGTTTTACACTGCACATCAACTTGCTCCTACCACTATTGCACATACCCTCATTGTCCATCACCTTTGCCTACATCTCAACCTCATCCGACCAGCACCACACACTTCATTCACCACTTACACATCCTCCGAGCATACATCAACCCACAGAAAAAGCCTAGAGAGTAATCAAGTCTTTAAAGTTTGTAATTAATTGAATAGTAGTTCTATAATTGTACTGATCCATTAGTTCTATGATGGTGGTTTTGAAATTATATATTTAATGTAGAAAAAAGGATAATATTTGGAAACAGCTGTAGGTCATGGAGCAGAGGATGATAGCATGTGGAAATCTTTGATCAAAACTTGTATGCAAGCTGTCATTTCTATCACTACTTCACTGCCATTAGCATTTGATGCTCTACTTGCATATATCCTTGCATTCTGCATAATTGATTCACTACATTCTATCTATTTATGTACTTATTGTTCGATTAGGTAAGGAATAAGAGTTGCATGATTGTATACTTGCTCTACTACTATTTTTTTTATTTTTACTAATAATCCATAGAGTGTCCTAAATTTTTTAAAGGGCGTGTCCTAAAAATCCATAAATTTCAAATTATTAAAAAATGTATGTATTATCATCACTGGAGTACTTTGATATTTGCAACATTTTAATATCATTTCATTAGCTATATGAGTTGTAGTTAGATATTTATTTTTATTTCAGAATTTGCTGATATAGTTAGCTTGTTTCTTCTGCTTCCTTGTAGATAAATTATGCTTAATTTACCGAAATGATAGCATGTTGATGATAGAATCATTTGAGAACATATGTAAATAGCTCTAAATTATTGTTAACTTCATGAACTATTCTAACAACAGCGTTCCCTTGGATATAACGTTATATACCTGCTCAAAACATTTTATCCGTACATTTTTAGCCGTACATGTTTGTGCTTAGAATTGCAAATATTTTCATTCTACGATGCATGTATTTACAGTTCTAAAATCACATTTTTGTAAAATGAAAATTTGTAGTCTACATCGTAAGAATGCACATTTTACACTTTATATTTATTTATTTGTAAATGTACATTTTTGTTGAAAATATTGTAGGATTGTTTCGCGAAACTTGTTTTCGAGAAGGTTTTTTAGATACTAGTTTCCACTTTATCTTTATAGGAGACCAAAGAAAAAAAGCCAATACTTTGTTTTTGCCAGATAAACTGTAAACTGCCATTCAAGATATGCTCTTGGAAAAATAGTCAAGATTTAAAGTTTAACTTCAACTATTGATTTTAGTTTTTGCTATGAACTATTGATAATCTAACCACCGTACTTTTATTCTTTATCTATCAAACCAACGTATAAAAGCCTCGAACAACTTACCAATTACTTTTTCTTTGAACGAGGTTTATTTATACCAACAAGTGTCAATTTCAGGTATCCAACTCGTAACATTTGATCTCGTAATCTAAACCACCAACCAACCGAGTCAACCGCATTTATCAATTAATAATTATTATTTGTATGTTTGAGATACTGCTTATGAGGACATGAGATACGTTAAGTTGTTTAGAACTTACAAGTTATGACCAACAAATACTTAGTTAAGACTTATTTCAAGTTTTAAAATTAATTTAATTACAATTTCAACTTATTTCTCCGAAAACTTCAACATTTTACTTTTCGTTTAAACTTACCATAAAGTTACTGTTCAAAATTATTTTATAAGTAGTTTTACAGTAAGTAGTTCTTCAAAACTAGTTGTTCCCAAATGGGCACTGAATCACAAAATCATTTTCTAACTAGGCCAAATCTTTAAATTCCAACTTTGATGAGAACACGCATATATACAAATCTTATGTGCCTTTCTGCTAGTGAAACAACATATTGTAAGTAATCAACAGTGTCAAAATTCATACTACTTGTAATGAACCAATCATAAGCAATAGGTATACACAGGTGGTTAGTTGATGAAGTACCTGTAAGAGTGTTCAAGAATGCTCAAGAACAAGGGATCCCTTTCTTGACAAGCCAACCATTGAATTCTTATGTTGCTCTATGGAATGGAGAAGAATGGGCAACTCGGAAAGGTCAAGTGAAAACCAACCGGACCAAAGCACCATTCACTGAATACTATCGCAATTACAATGCAGATGCTTGTGTGATGACATCTGATGGAATGACTTGTTCGAAAACTAGAGGTCGATGGTGGAACTGGATTTGGGATGAAAGTGATGCTGCAAAACTTAAGTGGGTAAGGGAGAACTACTTGGTTTATGAATACTGTCAAGGTTCATCGCGTTTTCCACAAGGTGTGCCCCCTGAGTGCACAGTAAATGTGTAACAATTTTAGAAATAGATTCCATAAAATGGTGCATGACAAATATTGGAAGTAGTCAAAGAAATTGGATTAAAGTAGTGAACGAAGTATGTCTTGTTAGTTAATTACATACTTACAGATAAAGGGAATAAACATTAGAGGTGGCTAATTACTGAAAAATAAACAAACTTTTACTTCACTTCCAAATAAATATACATATAATTTGACAAACGAAAGTAAGAATAATCAACCAATTTCATCAGTTAACCATAACCGCATGATTGTTCTGAACTAAAAGAACATGAGTCTGTAATTGTGGATGCGCAATGAAAGCAACATGGTCCTCTATGTACATTTTATATATATTTGGGTGCCGTAAAATATTTGGTCCATAATTTGTACTTCCTTCCATGGAATTTCAATCCGATTTGCATCAGCACATTCAACAGTGGCCAAATTAACGGCAAACTGAGCTTCTCTTAACTTCTATGTTACTATAATGATGAAACAAGTCCATAATTCTCGTTTAATCAGTTCAGCATCTTAATAGCTAACCGCATCAGTTAATCTCAAGAACTATAAAATGGTAGAATTAACACAAACTGTACAGACCTGAATAAAAGGAAGAGAAGGCGAGCCAAGATCAGAAGCCAAGATCAGGTCAGAAATGAAGAAGCGTGAGGTTGTAGAAATTGGGATGGCAGAAGAAATTGGGAGTGCGTGTGTTAGACAGAGCGCTAATGGGATTAGCCCATGCTTTTTTCATTGCTCAAAATTATATTTGCTGAAAAGAATAAAGCATAAAAAAGATGTTACCTTCGCAGGAAGCGGGATGAATCTGGTAGATATCGATGAAGAGCAAAATTAAAGATCGAAGATTGGAGATTAGGGTTCCTGGCATCGTCGACTTCATAGCTGCTGAAGAGCGAAATGTTGAAGATCGGAGATGGAGTACAAAAGCTGAATTTCAGAGATTGGAGATGGAGTATAACTTCGATTAGGGTTATTTTGTTTTAGGAGGGAAACGAAAATTGCTGAGTGTTATTTTGAGAGGGAGACGAAATTGGGTGTGTATTTGGGAGGGAGACGAAAATTTGGGGCCAAAGCATTACATATGTACATACAAAACTAATTGTGTAAAAAAAACAAATATTTAAAGGTAAGCAATAACGCTTTAGAATAATGCGTTATTAAATGGTGTTATTAATAATATATTTTCTTGTAGTGTAAATACGTTACTATATCGTTATCTCAAACCCTGATCTGATTTTCTGATTCATTGGATTATGCTTGAAAATCCTTTTTTTAGGTTTAAAATTCTTTTAAGTTTCATAAACCTATGCTCTAATACCAACTTGTAACATCCCCTACTTAGAGGCCCAAAACTAACGGCTACGGATGTTTAGTCATCCATAGTTATTGATCCTTGGCGACCAAATACGGTAATGTTAGATACATTGATACACAAAAATACATGAATATGAAAAATTTTAAAATATCAAACAACTTCCACATTCCATTTCAAAACATTTCAAATTCATTACATAATCTCAATACGAGAACCTCGTTTAGAAAAAATATATTTATTACAACATACGCCAAGAGCGACATATGAAGATGCCTCCTTGGATGATCAGAGAATATATAGGCAATTTAACAACTTTTCCTTTACAACAATAACACAGTAGAATCAAAATAAAAAAGAACTTTAAATAGCTATCATGCCTCCTACACGTCTCCGGAAGCTTATTCATCTAAAGAGGTACTTGAAAACCTCAACTCTCAAACTACTCAATATCTTAATCTGGATATAGTTTTCATGGGTTCATTACAAACCTATTGGCCCTTGCCAATATCAAATCTAATCATAGTTTTCATGGGTATACTATAAACATGTCTCCCTGACAACTTCATTTTACGCATAGTTTTCATAGGCCTACTATGAACCTGTCTCCTTAACAACTTCTTTAATCAATATTTTAGCATCCTATATCCAGGTCTTCCTGACCTCCTAGATGCTCATTCAGGAGTTAACTTAATTTATATTCACTACTGGGTCAACCTAGCCAGTTATTCTGCCCTTCCCTAAAAATACAGTTATTGATGCATTACAATGTGAATATATATACATATATGATGAAGCAAACATAATAACTTGGTTAATCCCTTTAACCTATCAATCAAGGAAATCTTCTTCTAAAAATCCTTACTTAAATCATTTCAAAACTCTTCATTTATGTCATGGTTTTCCTTTTAAAATGAGATTGGGTTATTTGTTTTGAAAACTAAGGCTTTCAAAACCTTAAAACATTGCTTTCGAAACCCCTGGATAACCTCCTTCAAAAGCATAGAAAACTTCTTTTCAAAACACAAAATATATACCTTTCGAAGCTCATTAAAACATCTCTTTCGAAACCAAAATGTAGCTTTTGAAAGTATCAAAAGATTACTTAGTAATCCTTAGAAACATATCTTCTAAACTAATGAAAGTGCCCCTTCAAAACCATTGGGTTTACTCAAAAACATCTTTTAGGTCAAAGTGAATATATATACGAAAGTATCTCTTTCGAAACCTTAATTCTTCATATAAAATTGTTTGGGGAAAGTTTGATGGCATCGGCACCATCCCTTTGAAAGCTTCAAAACATTTAAGTAAAACATTGGAGGTTAACATCAAAGCCCTTGCCTTCGAAACCCTTGAACCCTTTCGAAAGCATTTAGGAAGTAGCTTAGTACATCTTTAAAACAAAAGCCACCCTTCAAAAGCATTGATGACTTCGGTACTCTTGAAAGGCAAAAGAACGGCAGCGGGACTTCGACTAGGTCGGAACCATCATTTTAAATGTATTCCTTTATAAACAAAGGATCTCATTCAAAAGCTCTATTTTTAAACAAAGAAAGGCGGGAACAGGTTCGAAAGTAACAGTTTATTGACTTGGTCAAAAGTACCCTTCAAAAATAAGGTAGGCGCATAACTTCTTGTTTTAAAAAAAAAACAATAGTTTCGACTCTATCGAAAGTAATGCTTTCGACACCCTGCCTTCCGCCTTCCTACAATCCACCATGTACCCATGTTGATACCTTGTGTATTGGTTTCGGCTTTGTGAGGTTTCGACTTGATTGAAGGCGGAAGTATATGGTCGAAAGGTGATTCTAATAGAGGCAGAACCCACTTTTCTGGGTAAATCAGATTTAATGCTAATTAAAGTAAATACTTTCTAACTAACCTGCCTACTTGTAAGCATATGATTGGTTGCCACAACTTTTCAAATTCTTTACAAAAATAACTGTCGCTTAATTTCAGATCTAGACAAGGATTAATTCAACAAGTAAGCCCTTCCATTGAGCAAAATAATTAAATCATTTAGGTCCTCCCTTCAATATAATTTAATTATCATAATAAATCACTTAGGCAAAATCCCTAAAATTACAGAAATTCATTTTTAATATGTTATCTAACATATCCAAATTTCAGACCCAAATTCTCAATATAATTTTTGAAATAAATTTATAAATCCAATTAACCATATTTTCCATTGAAAATTCATAATAACCTTTCTGTAGCTTGGAAAATTATCAAAACTATAACCCAACTCCAAAATCATGTTTTACATAACATAAAATTTTTCCATGGCATTCAAAAATCAATTTCTATCGATTTTGCCCTAAAACTGCATAAATCCTCATTTAAACAATTTTTTTTAAATAAAACAAATTATAATTCAAGCATATCATCATCCAAAACATCATAAAAACAAATTTAATCTTAAATTGGAAAACATATGATTCTAAACATTATAGAGATGGTATAAATTATTATTCACCTTGATTAGGATAAGGAGATTGGATTGAGATTGAGATTTATTCCCCTTGCTTTAATTCATTAGCTTGATTTGAATTTTCTCTTCTTTTTTCTTCCTTAACAATGGTCGGCTCCTCTTTTACGTTTGTGTTTTATGTTTTGTGAAAATTAGAAAATGAACGTGAATGGTATAAGGTACGAGAATATATATGGGTTATGGTAATAGGGTGCGGCTATTTCCCAATATGCCCTTGTGTAATTTAATTAGCATACAAACCATTCTTAAGCCCATTTAATTTATTACGCACAGCACTTAAGTATTTATTCAAATCTCAATCCCATTATCACTTAATATTAACATTATTTTATTTTATTTATCTAATTAAATTTCCTAAATAATGTTATCAAAAATTAGGGGTGTTACAGGAGGATGCAATAGAAGTTTTAATGTCCAGAACCAGTGACCATCGTCTGCTAGGCCTATTGCTGCTGAGAAAGGAAAGACCATGATGGAAGGTACGCTTTTGATTCAAAGTACACCAGTTACTATTTGATACAGGTGGATCGCATTCATTTATATCTCAGTGTTTGGTTGATAGGTTATGTTTAGAACCCACATACCTTGTTACTTCCTTAAGGGTTGTGAATCCGATAGGAGGGTATGCAACTCTGGGAATGAAATGTGACCAATTAGAACTTGATTTGTCAGGTCATAAGTTTGCGTGCAGTCTATATGTTTTTGATTTCCTAGATTTCAGAATCATTTTGGGTATGGATTGGTTGGGTAGATATGAGGCTAGTATATTTTGCCCGGATGGAGAAATATCGTTGAGACATCTTGATAGTCATAACCAAATTATATTCTCAGCGGAGGATTCTGACCAGAGTGCTTGTGCTCTGTTGAGTGCTATGGAAGTAGAAGAAGAGTTAAGTCATGTTCGAGTGGCAAGAGAATTTGCAGATGTTTTTGAACCGGTTACATGATTACCACCGAAATGAGCCATTGAGTTTTGATAGATCTTGTGCCAGGAGCTAAACCTTTAAGTAGACCACTAAGGAGGATGACACCGACCAAGACAAAGGAATTGAAGGTGCAGCTAGTGGATCTAGAAGGGAGAAATTTTATTAGACCAAGCAGATCACCTTGGGGTGCGGCTGCGATGTTCGTGAAGAAACCAGATGGGTCGTTAAGGATGTGTATCGACTATCGTAAGTTGAATGAGAAGACGATCAAGAACAAGTATCCTTTTTCGAGAATCGATGATCGATTTGATCAGTTGAGTGGAGCCAGAATATTTTCCTAATTGGATTTGGCAACTAGTTTCCATCGGCTAAGGGTGGTAAGGGATAGTATTTTGTTGACAACATTTCGGACTAGGTATGGTTCGTACAAGTGGTTAGTAATGCCATTCGGATTAACGAATGCACCAGCTTTCTTCGTAGATTTGATGAACCGAGTTTTTCGAGAGTACTTGGATAGGTTCGTATTGGTATTTATAGACGATATTTTAGTGTACTCTAAGGATGAAAGAGAGCATGAAGATCATCTTAGAGTAGTGCTTGAGACACTAAGGTGGTGTCAGTTGAAAGTGAAGTTTTCCAAGTGTCATTTTTTTTAAAAATAGGTTAAATTTCTTGGCCATTTGGTTTTAGAGAAGGGTTTATCAATCGATCCAGATAAGATCAAAGTTGTTAATAACTGGAAGAGACCAGAGATGGTGATTGAGATTAGAAGTTTTCCTAGACTTGCTGGTTGTTACCGGAGATTTATTAAGGATTTCTCGTGGATAGCAACGCCTTTGACTAAGTTAACCATGAAGGACGTGAAGTTTAATTGGTCTGACAAATGTGAGGAAACATTCCTTAAGTTAAAGCATCTGTTGACCAACGCGCCTGTGTTATTAGTTCCAGATGTCAACCAAGGGTTGGTGGTGTAAACCGATGTATGAAGAACCAGGTTAGGAGCTGTGTTGATGCAGAATGGTAAAGTCATTACCTACGCTTCACGACAGCTTAGACCGCATGAAGTGAGATATCCTACTCGTGATTTAGAGTTGCAACGAGGATCTTTGCATTGAAGATATGGAGACATTATCTCTTAGGGGAGTGATTTGAGCTATATACAGATCATAAGCCCTTAAGATATTTATTCTTTCAGATGGAGTTGGATATGAGACAGTAGAAATGGTTGGAGTTTTTAGCAGCTTATGATTTTGGTATAGAGTATACCCCTGGTAAAGGAAATAAAGTTGTGGATGCTTTTAGCAGAAAACATCAGAATGTGGTGTTAGCTATGTTGGCAGAATGGAAAGATTTAGAAGCTTTGACTACTTGTAGTGTGTAGTTAAGATCGACTGCTAGTTCTAGTCAGAGCACCGCCATGTTGTCCTTTTCTATAAGTTCGACCAGTGCTGATCGAAAGAATTACATCTAAGTAGAAAGAGCATCCATTATTAGTTGAGAAGATTAGAAGGCTTAAGGTTGGGTCAGAGATGATGATCTAAAGGATTTTAGTCTTGACTAGAGGGGACGGTTGAGAAAGAAGGGACGGTTGTGTGTTCCGAATGTTGAGAACTTAAGGAAAGTAGTTCTTAGGGAATGTCATTGTTCTAAATTTACGATTCATCCTGGAGGAACCAAGATGTACCAGGATATGAAGAGGAACTTCTATTGGGAAGGCATGAAGAAGGATGTTGGCGTGTGGGTTAGGTAGTGTGCGAATTCTCAACAAGTAAAGGCCGAACATCAGAAGTCGAGTGAATTGCTTCAACCTTTGGAGATTCTAGTTTGGGAATGAGATTCGATATCCATGGATTTTATAGACGGGTTGCCAAGGTCGAATAGAGGAAATGAAAGTATATGGATCATAGTGGACAGGTTGACCAAGAGTACCTATTTCATTCTAATTAATTCATACAAAACAACACCTGTGTTAGCTAAATTATTCATGAAGAACATAGTTATACCGCATGGAATTCCTAGTGGTATAGTCAGTGACAGAGATGCTTTGTTTACTAGTGAATTCTGGAAGAGTCTATAAGATGTGTTGGGTACCAAGCTCAAGATGAGTACTGCGTATCACCCTCAGACGGATGGGCAGACAGAGAGAGTCAATAAGGTACTCGAGGATTTGTTAAGAGCTTGTGTATTTGACTTTGGTGGATCTTGGGAAGATCACCTACACTTGGTTGAGTTTTCCTATAATAACAGCTATCAGACTAGATAGGAATGGAACCTTTTGAAGCTTTGTATGGAAGGCCATGCAAATCACCAGCATGTTGGTTGGAGACTGGAGCCAGATTAGACTTGGGTCCAGATCTGGTTAGAGAGGCGATAGAGAAGATTGAGTTGATCCAAGAAAGGATGAAGGAAGCTCAATCTAGACAGAAGAGTTACGTAGATAAGAGGCGTAAAGATTTAGAATTCTCGGTAGGAGATAAAGTCTTCATTAAGGTATCACCGATGAAGGGTATGGTACGATTCGGAAAGTCAGTGAAACTGGCGTCGAGATATGTTGGTCCGTTCCTAATTATAAAGAGGATCGGGAAGCTCGCATACAAAGTAGAGTTGCCGAGCAGTATGGCAGGTTTCCATAATGTGTTTCATGTATCTCATCTTCGCAAGTATGTGCATGATCCAGAGACTACTATTCCTCCAACAGAGTTGGAAGATTAGATAGTAGAATCGAATTTGACTTTTGTTAGACAACCAGTTCGGGTTGTGGCGAGAGATGAGAAGAGGTTAAGGAACAAGGCAGTCAAGTTGGTGAAAGTTCAGTGGAGTGACAACAAGAAGGACTGTACTTGGGAGACAGAAGATAGGATTACAGATGTTTATCCTGATCTGTTGTAAGGATATGTTCTATATTTTCTTTATATAGACTGCTGCTAGTCAGGTAGACTAGTATGATAGTTAGGAGATGTTACAGATGATTGCTATGCTTAGTATTTGGTCCTTACTGAATTTCAAGGACGAAATTCTCTAAGGAGGGGAGCCTGTAACACCCCTAATTTTAAATAACATTATTCAAGAGATTTAATTAGATAAATTGAATAGAATAATGTAAAGATTAGAGTGATAAGGGGATTGAGATTTGAAAATTTATTAGAGGTCGTGCTTAACTAAATAAAAGCTTAAAAGAATGAGTTTATGGAAATGGTTTTATAAGTTAACTAATAAGCGAATACGGCAAGGGTATTATAGGGAATAGCCATCCACCATAACCCTTAACCCCTAAATCCTTATTCCCATTTTTATTTCACAAGTTCATAATTTTAAAATATAAACCAAGGAGCTCAAGCCGGCCATAACCTAGGGAATCAAGTAAAAGCTAAGGAATCAAGCAAGGAGAATTAAGCAAGATCAAATCTCAAGTTCCTTATCCAAAGCAAGGTGAATTATAATGGAAACCATCTCATTTTCATTTTTAAAGAGCATTTGATTTCGGGTTTTAAGTTTAAAACCTTTGTGATGATTTTAATGATGATATGCTTGGATTACATGATATGTTTGATTCAAACAAGTATGTTTGATAAATATTTTATTTGATTTAAGACTAAAATCTCATTTATTGGGTTTCGAATGCCATGAGGATTTGGTATGTTATGTAAAACATTATTTTGTAGATGGGTTTAATATTGCAATTATCCAAGCTATGGATAATTTATTATGAATTTTTGAAAGAAGAAATAATTAATCGAGTTTAAAATTTTATTTTGGCTGTTATATAAAGGATTTTGGGTCAAAAATTTATGTATGTTAGATAACATATTAAAAGTGATTTTTGATGGTTTTTGGGGATTTTTCCTAAGTAATTTACAATATAAATTAAATTATTTAAGTTGGAGGACTTAAATGTCTTAATTGTTTTGTTAAAGGGAAGGGCTACTTTGTAAATTATTTTGAATTAATTCTGGATAAATTCGGCCCTTTAGAAAAGATTTGGGTAAAGATTATAGCAACCAATTATATTTTTACAAATAGGCAAGTTATTTGAAAAACATTTACTTAAAAAGGCAACAAAACAGTTTTGTATGGATTTATTGTTTAGCCACTTCCAGTAGCTACCTTTCGACCTCATACCTCTGCCTCCAACCAGGGCGAAACCAATACACATAGTATCAATGCTTTGGTACGTAGTGGATTAGGGAAAGGTAGAAGGTACAGAGTCGAAACCATGCTTTCGAAGGGGTCGAGGCCATTTTAAATAGCTTTCCAAGGTCTTTGTGTTGCTTTCAAAAGAGATGCCAGTTGCCTAGTTTTTAATGGATGCTTTCGAAAGGGTTGAATTACTTTTATATAGCTTTCGAAGGGGTTGCCATCTTTTTGTTTAAAGGGTAGCTTTCGAATGAGTTGCCGTGTATTATGTTTTAAAGAGAAGCTTTCGAAAGGGTAGTCTTGAACCAAGTCGAAGCCTTGCTGCCGTCTTCATACCTTTCGAATAGGTTGAAAGTTTTCAATGAGTTCAAAAGGCAAGCTTTTGTTTTATAAATATAAAAGCCGCTTTCCAATGCTTTCGACAGGGCTCCGGTAGCCATTTAAGCTAAAGGTTTTGAAGGCATTGGTTTCGAAAGGTGTTTTGAAGCCATCCTTCTAATTGTTTACTTAAAAGATTAAAGCTTTCGAAAGGATGGTTCTGAAGCCATTTGTTTTCCCCAACCTCTTTTACTTGAAGTTTAATGGTTTCGAAAGGGTTACTTTCGTTTATATTCACATTGAGCCAAAAGTTATATTAGGAATAAACCCAATGGTTTTGAAAGAGGTACTTTCAAATGGTTTCGAAGCTATGCTTCTATAAGTTGGAAAGATACGCTTTAATACTTTCGAAAGGAAGATTTGATGCTTTCGAAAGAGATATTTTAAAGTGTTTCGAAATGCATATGTTTAAGTGTTTTGAAAAGAAGATTTGAATGGTTTCGAAAGATATGTTTAAATGGTTTCGAAAGTAAAGGTCTAAGGTTTTGAAAGCCTTAGTTTTCAAAATAAAGAACCCAATCTCATTTTTTTAAAGAAAAACCATGGCACTATAAAAGAACTTTGAAATGGTTTTTAAATTTGGAGTTTTTGAAGAAACTTGCCTTGATAAAAATAATGGGTTAAATGGATTAACCAAATTACATGTGGAAAGGATTTCAAGGATATTAAACCATAAATGTTGGTATTGTTATGTTATTGTATATGCTTCTTCTATAATAATATTCACTATATAATGGACCCATGACTGTATTTCGAGGAGGAAGGGCAGAATAACTAGCTAAGTTGACCCGGTAGTGAATATAAATTGAGTTAACTCCAATATGAGTAGAATTGCATCCAAGAGGTCAGGTAGACCAGAACTTAGGATGCCTAAAAAAGTTGTCAGTTTAGACAGGTTCGTAGTAAACCCATGAAAACTATGTTTGGAGGGAATCATTGGCAGGGGCCATTAGGTTTGTATTGATCCCATGAAAACTATATCTGAATAAAGTTATTAATAGAAGTCAATATGGTTCATAGTTAACCCATGAAAACTATGATATAAGAGAAGTTATTGGAGATACCAATAGCTTCAGAGGGAACTCATGAAATACTGAAGTTATTGGCAGGGGCCAATAGTTCTTAGTGATCCCATGAAAACTATGAAAACAAGTAGATAGTCTATAAGCTCTAAACAGGTTATTAGTCAGCCGATGAAAACTAATAGGTTAATAGTGACCTTAGAAATTATAACTGAGACAGATAGTCAAATGAATGGGGATGAGAAATCCAGGATATTTTGCTTGTTTGCATATCATCATGATATTTTAAATTGCAATGTTTTTAACCATTGTGGATGTAGGAGCACAGTATTTGGTTATTATAAATTTTTTTGGGTAAGATACTAGTGGGGGGAAAATCCATTCCGCTAAGCGACATGGTCTCACTATATATCTAAATGATTCGAGATGGTAGGTTATTATGCATACAGCTTTTTGTCCGACTCGAAGTTTATGTTTTCCCCTTAAGCTCTCGGGTGCTTAATTGATTTTGAGTAGTTTGAGAGTTGAGGTTTTTAGGTTCTCCTTTAGACAAATATGCTTCCGGAGAAGTGCAGAAGGCAAGCTAGCTAATATGAGTTCTTTTATATTTGATTCCGATGTGTTTTGATGTAAAGGCAAAGTTGTTTAATTTCCTATATTTAGACTCTGATCATCTAAGGGGGTATCTTCATATGTCTCTCTTGGCGTAGTTTGTAATAATTATATTTTCTCTAAACGTGGTTCTCGAATTTGGGTTATGTAATGAATTTGAAATATAAGAAATGGAATGAGAAATTTGTTTAATGGTTTTAATTTTTTATAATATCCATGTGTTTCTTCTATATCGTTGTATCTAACATTACCACATTTGGTCACCGAGAATTAATAATTATGGATGACTGCATCATCCGTAGCCGTTAGTTTTGGACCTACAAGTTAGAATGTTATACTGACCATTCCTGTTACAGATCAACAGTGAGCTGGCATATAAGGAACACTACAAGGAACTCCATTTCTAGGGTCGTGGAAGGAGCGGATTCGGGGGCTGCTAACCTTGACTTACAGGCGATGTTCAATACGATGATGGCGAACATGCTGCAAAATGCCCAAGTAGTCGCTCCGAATGTTGTCGTAGGTAGTGGTGCTCAAGTGCAGGTGCCCAGAGTTGATTTCTTTAAGCTGAATAAGGATTCCACCAGTCTTAGTGGTAAACCATTCTAGTCAACATAATCAACTATGGAAGTGCAAAATTGGTTAGATGCCTACGAGAGGATTTTTGATGACCTCGAATTGGATGATGCGATGATGAAGAGGTTAGCTTCCCAATAGCTTCATAGGAGAGCTACGAACTGGTGGAACGCTATTGAAGTTGCTACTCCAAAGGATTTGTTTATGTTGGAACAGTTCACAACCCGATTTGAGGAGAACTTTATTCCGACTGCTCAGAAATCGGTGATATCCAGGAAATTTCATAATTTGAAATAGGGAGACATGTCTGTCTTTTAGTATATTGCTAAGTTCGACATCTTATAGAAATATGGGATATTTATGATCAACACTCCACTGAGGAAGAATGAGAAGTTTCCTATGGGTTTGGATGACTATTTGAGGGAGAAGTTTGTGAGTTACATCGACGAGCCATTTGAGAGACATGTCGAAAATGTTCTTTGCCAAGAGATTTTGTACTCCAAGTCCAAATCAGCTGTTATCATTAAGGAAGAGCCAAAACCGCAACAAGGTATTAGAGGCAAGAAGAAATGGCGGTTTCAGGGAAAGAAGGCTCAAAAGAAAGCGAAGTGGGATCCTGTCTGTTATGGTTGTGAAAATAAGTGCCACTCGATTAGAGATCGCAAATCCAATGGGAAGAAAAAGTGCTATAACTGTGGCAAGTTTGGACATACGTAGAAGTATTTCCCAAAACCAATGTAGTGGAAGTAGGTAGTGAAGGCATATGCTTTGGATGTTGTCTCGACTTCATCGAGTGCTCCCACGACAAAGGAGAAGGGGAAGAGTATCACTATTCAAGTTATGCTTTCATTTTATGTCCCGTACATATTTTTCTCGATACCAGGGTTTCATATTCCTTTATATCTAGTGACCTGGTAGATAGAAAGGGATCGAGACCCAAAATAGTTGACCGATCTTTAGTAGCGACGAACCCTGTTGGAGGCTCCAATAGCCTATATATGGTTTGGTCTTATCGAGTCATGGATGCTCTTTTGTTTGTGGTTGCTTTGTTTTGGAATTTGTTGGGTTCATGATTATCTTATGGATGAACTAGCTGAGGAAGTATGTGGTAGTGGTGGACTACAAGAAGCTGTTGGTGACAATTAGGGATTAGGAGGGGCGAAAGGTAGTGATTGGCAGCCTAATAGAGGATGAGGTTATGGTTAGCATTCTGTATTCACTTGAGGTCCCATAGGATGAGTTGTCATCTGTGTCTATTGGTAGGGAGTATCCGGATGTGTTTAAAGAGGTGTCCGGATTACTGCTACACCAATAGATTAAGTTTTGCATAGTTTTAATGAAGGATGCTAAGTTGACGGTTATGCCTTTGAGATGTATGACACCTAAAGAGCAGAACGTGTTGGAGGTGAAAGTGAATGACCTGTTGAGTTGAGGGTTCATTCGAAGAAGTGTATCTGAGTGGGGTGCACCCGTAGTATTTGCCATTAAGGTGGATTGCCCTTTAAGAATGTGTGTAGATTACCGTGACATGAATAAGGTGATGTGGAAGAACAAGTATCCAATCCTGTGCATTGACGACTTGTTCGATCAACTCCATGGTGCGACTGTGTTCTCTCAATTGGATCTTGCTATAGGATTTCACCAGCTTAGGATAGCGAAGGAAAGTGTGTCGATCACCATGTTTCGTATGCTGTTTGGTTTCTATGAGTGGTTAGTTATACTGTTCGGGCTAACCAATGCTCAGGCATGCTTTATTGATCTCATGAACCGTGTCTTCAGGGATCAGCTGAACAAGTTCATGCTTGTATTCATGGATGATATTCTGGTCTATTCTAGGTAGAGTAGGAACATAAGACGCACTTGAGTATTGTGCTTGAGATGTTGAGAAAGCACATGTTGAAAGAAAAAGTTTTTGAAGTGTCATTTCTGGAGGAGGGAAGTGAGATTCTTGGGTCATGTCATCTTTGAACAGGGCATCGCAGTAGATCCTGCCAAGGTGACAACAGTTCAGGATTGGAACCAACCCAAAAATTCAATTGAGCTTCCTAGGATTGGCAGGGTATTATAGATGTTTTATCAAGGACTTCTCGATGGTAGCAGCGCCATTGACCAATTTGATGAAGAAGAATCAGAGTTTTGTTGGAACGCGAAGTGTGAGCATATGTTCGTGGGTCTGAAGGAGAGGTTGACGAGTGCACCAGTATTGACCATTTCAAGCAAGAATGAGGAGCTAATAGTATACGCAGATGCTTGTGGTACTGGACTAGGTGCCGCACCATATACAAAAGGGAAAAGTCGTCGCCTACGCCAGTCGACAACTGAAACCGCACGAGAAGAAGCATTCAACTCTTGATTTGGAGTTGGCGACGATAGTGTTTTTGCTTTGAAGATTTAGAGGCATTATCTATTAGCAGAAAGGTTCGAGCTGTTCACGGACCATAACTCCTTAAGAAAATCTTTTCTCCCAGAAGGACCTCAACCTTCGCTAGTTATGATGGTAGGAATTCTTGGCCTTCTACGACTTTGACATTTCCTACATGCCTAGTAAGGGAAATGCAGTTGTCGTTGCATTGAGTAGAAGACATGATAGTTTGGGAGTGATGTTCTTAGAGTGGAAGAAGTTAGAGTATATTGCTGGCTATGACTTCAGCCCTCATTGCGAGTTAGAGCCAGAGATGTTGGCGAGCTTGACTATCAGACCTACTTTGACTGTGCAGATCGGTACAAGTCAAACGCAAGATGCTAGACTAGAGGAGATCATGGAAAAATGGAAGAAAGAGTAGAGTCTGAAGAGATGAAGTAATACAAACTTGACCGAGATGGTTGGCTTCGTAAGGATGGGAGATTGTTTATTCCCGATGTTGATGGATTGCGGGATAAGGTGCTATGAGAGTGCCATCACTCCAGATTGACTATACATTCCAATGGTAATAAGATGTACCGTGATATGAAATAGACATATTATTGGAATAGGATGAAGAAGGATGTCGGGACATTCATCTTGAAGTGTAAGAACTGCTAGTTAGTGAAGGAAAAGTAAAAGAAGCCAAGTGGATTGGTGCAACCACTTGGAGTTCTAGAGCGGAAATAGAAGCAAGTATCGATGGACTTCATTGACAGATTGCCGAGGACCATATAAGGCTATGATTATATTTGGGTCATAGTCGATAGATTGATGAAGAGAGCCCGTTTCATACCCGTTAATTCTAGTAGAATGACATCCAAGCTGGCCGGGTTGTTTGTGTAATGGGTGGTGAGATTTCATGGCATGTCGAACAACATTGTGAGTGATCGAGACCCTTTATTCACTAGTGGGATTTGGAACAGCTTGCAGGAGGCGTTGGGGACAAACTGCATCTTAGTACAGCTTATCTTCCATAAACCGATGGGTGGACTGAGAGGGTGAGTCATATATTAGAGGATCTCTTACGAGCATGCGTTCTCGATTTTGGAGGCTCGTGGGACGATCACTTGCATTTGGTGGAGTTTACATGCAACAATAGCTATCAGTCCAGTATTGGTATGGCACCGTACGAAGAATTTTATGGCTAACGTATAATGCTCCTTCATGTTGGTGGGAAGCGAGTAAGAAACTAATACTTGGGCCAGATATGATAAGAGAGACATCGGAGAAGATTGAGATCATTCGGCAAAAATGAAAGCTGCTCGGGGTAGGCAAAAGAGCTATGTTGAAAAGGGACGTCGAGATTTAGGGTTCTCTATCAGTGATATGGTGTTTGTGAAGGTTTCTCTATTGAAGAATATTATTCAATCGGTAGTAAGGGGAAGCTGGCATCGAGATTCGTAGGTCCTTTTCCGATAGTAGAGAGGATTTGGAGCCTAACGTATAAGGTCGACTTACCTCAGATGATTGTGGGCATGCACAACGTATTCGATGTTTCTCATTTGCAGAAGTTTATGCATGACTCAAACATGATGATTGCACTAGATCAATTTGATGATATCGAGATTGTACCAGAAGCTTTGACACCTCGTATGCCGATTCATATTGTTAGATGTGATACGAAACAACTTAGGAGGAAGGAGATGGAGTTGTTAAATGTTCAAAGGGGTGAAAGTGAAGGCATTTGCATGTGGGAAACCGAGAGCATGAGGGCTGTATACTTGGAGCTCGTTGCATGGTAAAGCCTACTGGTTATCATATTTACTTTCACCATAGATATCATGTAGGATAGTTTAGTATCTTGCATGCTAGGATAGGTTTATATATACTATTGATTGCATGGCTGGCTGTTTGATATGGTAGATGGTAGCATATGCGTTAGGCATGCAGGGTAACTATAGTTGACTATTTTATGACTTGTTTGGGGATTTCGGGGATGAAATTCCTAAAGAGGGAAGAGCGTAATGACTCGTATTATGCGTATCGAATTATAATAAATATTATTATTTAATTCATATGAAGTCGTATGACCTCTAATACTTTAAAAAATGACTACTATGGACTTTTCCACCTTTAGAATTTTTATCGGACATTTCAGACCCGAAATTTCTTATAAGGCCTATAACTTTTGACAGGGATTGAATTAGTGTCTGAAACTATTCCATTGGATTAACCTTGTGGTTTCTCTTTCCGTAGAGTGATCATAATAGGAAAACGAACTTCCAGTTTAGGAGATGACCATTTTAAATTTCATCTACTGCTAAATAGATTAATGGGCAATTAAACTAAGCCAATACTTTGGCCTGCTAATGAATTTTGGGAATTATGCCTAATTAGGGGAGATGGGACATAATTAGGTCATTTCCCACTTTTCCTAAAAATATCCAAACCTCCATTAGCCAAAATTTCATCAAAAATCTCATCTTTTCCTTATTAATCTTAGCTAAATCCATCATTAGAAGGGTAATTAGCAAAGGGGATCATATATTTACCATTTTGGTGCTTGAAGATTCGTGATTGTTAGCCGTTCATGTTAGATCTAGAGATTAAAGTGGTAATTTGGGTATTTTGTGAGTGATTCTTGATCTTTTAATATTCTATGCTTATCTATATAGTTAAAATTGATGTTTTAAACATAATTTTTATATCAGAACATTTTCTAAATTTAGTTACACCTTATATGTGCTTATGGTCGAAATTAAAAAGGTTTAAAAGGTTGTGCTACCTCTTTTGATAATATTGTCGTGCTAGCGTAAAATTTAGATCCATGCCAAAGCTTGTATGTTAATTTTGTCTGGATGGATTGTATATGTTTGATGAATTCTTATGAATAATATGTATGCTTAGATGAATTTTTTTGATTTAGTTTGCTAGTGTTTTAGTGAAGTTAGGAAAGGGGTCGTCGATTTAGGGAAAATGAGGGCAAAACGACAGCAAACGTGTTCTAAATTGGAAGAAACTTGGAGGAGGGACTCAGGAAGAGGAGAGGAGCCTAGGATTCTAGTCACAATTGGTTTGGAGTTTATTTGGGTGGCTAACTAGTGGTTGGTGATGAGCTGTTTTTGTTAGCTAAAGGAGTTGTAGATCTATTCGGCAATGGGGCAAGGCTTGGGGACTTAGACCACGAAACTTCGGGGAAGACTTTAGGTAGAAGGTAGGAAGAAGTCCAGAAGTTTGAAGTTGGAAAATTGGCTAAGTAGAGTGATCGGTACCGAGTTATTTTCTAGCATGTGGGTTGGATCTTAAGAGCTTGAGGAATGGAGGAAGGGGTTCTAAGCAGGTCTTGCTGAAGGTGTTTGTTGTTCGCTTGGGGTTTGATGGCTGTATAGAAGATGAATGATGATAGCTTTAGGACTTCGAAGATGGTAACTTGATGATGAATGGAATTAGTTTTCGACGAGGGTTGCTCGATGTTGAAAGCAGTCATGAGAATGATTATCCATAAGGGGCAGGTTCAAGGAAGAACGACCCATGGATATAATGTTGAATGGTTCTGTCGTGGAAAGAAATGAATGTTGAATGATTCCTTGATGATAATAGAAACTAAATGGCGCAAGGAAATGGGTCGGATACATGTTCTAAGGGATCATTGATATTCGAAGTGTTTTCTGATGTAATTGAAAGCAGGGGTATTGTGAAGATGCTCATTGGGTACTTGGAATGACTACCCTGGGTCAGTGGAGTGAATCCATATACCCTGGACCAGTGGAATGAGTCTAGTGTTAGCTTCAGGCTGTGAGCGAGTGCACTAAAAACTGAGATTTTCCATTAATCCCTGCTAGAGAAAAGGTCATACAAGTTATCATATATCTAGGGCACATTGAATGACAGTGAGGATTGTTTGATGGATGCTATTTTTGCTTTGGTTGCTTTCTCCCGTAGTCTGTCACTCTAGGGATGTCACTTGAGATAGGTATTATGGACATGGATAATTGGACACCCATCATAGTACTTAGGTTATAATATACCTTTATGGTGTTTGTAGAGTAGCATGTTATGTTCGTTATGTGCAAACTCTTTGGTTGTAGGGACTGGTCAAATATGGTTTGTATACTCTTGTACCTTACTTTATCGACCTGTATAGTATTTTGAGATTCATTTATCTCTCACACCAGATTGTTGTTTGACTCGAGGTTTATGCTTTGTTTCTTAATATCTCAGGTACTCTTGAATGAGTAAACTAGATAGCATTCCTAAGTGATACACGGTGGACGTGCAGAGGACGAGCAAGATGGAGCTTTCTCATATGATATATAGATATATTATTGCTTATTCCGCTGTGCAACATTGTGGAAACTAGACTGTGTTTGCTTTACTATTAAGACAATTTTATTTGGATTTATTTCCATCTGTGTAAGCTCTATTACTATATTTTATAACTTTATGGATCCATGCTTTGATATTTGGTTCACTTAGTTATTATTCATTCTCATGTTTTATATCTATGATGACTGTTACATTTTATTTGATGCATAATGAGATATATGATAGGTTCTGTAATGTTTTATTTCTTTTCAACTCCTGTTAATTGTTCTACATCGGCCGAGCATCGAGCAACGCACCATGTAGTTATATTGGGTGTTAGTGGTGTAGGGAGGTCATCACAATATAGCAATGCATACCATAACCTAATGCAATTGTAAAATAATGGTTCATGAGTATCAAATGTATGTTGTTATTTTTTGAGCTTTCCTCCAAGTCACAATGATGATTATGGCCAAAGTGCAATAGAGTTACAGAATGCAACGGTCGACCATGCTCAGTAAGAAATTGATTGGCTTACAAAAACCGTAACTTACAAAGATGCCGAACTTGGCGAGTTAAAACAAGAATGGGAGATAGAAATCCCTGTATCAAGGCTGATTTGGAAAAAGAGGTCACGAAGCTCAAGGATGAACTCAAACTCTCTTATGCCTCTGAGGGCAACTTGAAGAAGGAGAACATAAACCTTTATACTGAGGTGGAAGGGCTTAAAGCTGATGTTGATCGAATCAATGCCGAGAGCAAGCAACTCAAAGCCCTAGGATGCATATTCTCATATTCGAACAAGTACCATTGCGGCCAAAGTCGACGCTTATAGGAAAAGGGAAGCAACTATTGCTTGGCAACAACCTAACCTCGAAACTTTCGACAAGGTAGTTCGTGACCTTAAATAATCATCTTCATGAAACATGTGAATATTTTTGCATTTACATGCGTATTAGAGCGGCCCAAAGTCTCAATGAGTTCCTTGGATACTACATATGGCGTGGTATTAGGAGGCATTTTATTACACTTGGTGATCCACAATCCAATAGGGTCGCCGAGAGGATGAACAGAACTCTGCTGGAAAAGGCTCCTTGCTTGATATTGACTGTGGGCTTCTCTAAAGGTTTTTGGGTTAAAGCTCTATTGACTGCTGTTCACATCATCAATCAGATTATGTGCTCAGCTATTGGTGGAAAGAGTCCATAAGAGCTCTAAAGAGGTAAAAGTATCATTTTATCTTATATTTTTTTATTTTTGGTTGTCTTATTTATGTTCATAACACTGCTTTGGATAAGTTGGAGCCGAGCTACCACTTGTATTTTGCATCACTTTAAAAGTGCCTTCCTTACGCCTATCTCCCTACGTCCTTCTTACGTCTTTATTACATCACTTTAAAAGTGCAAATAACATATTTCCTTATGTATTTAATATGTCATTCTTACGCTAATTTAACTAGACGTTTTGCAGAATTACGCTGCATTTGTTCTCGGTTCAACACAAATCAACGTAATCAAATATGAGCCATATAGTCATTATACCTATACCGTGATTTTAGAGGTGTCCAACACTTGAATCACGATGGTATTTCATCAGAAATACGTTATTCTCTAAGTCGATATCACTCAAATAAATATATTGAAGATTTTGAATTTTTAATATAAATTTTGTCCTCCATTACTTGCATATAGGGCATAGACTTGCATACCCTTAGTTGTTGGTACTCCTCATGCTGAGGAATATATGTATGGTTGTTCCATGTGTTCATAGATGGGTAAGTAAATTATTTGCCTTTGTTGGTACTCCCCAAGGGGTATATAATTACTTAGGTCGTTGCGAAGTAATGGGTTAGGGCGAATGACGTACTATATGATTTGTTGGTATTGCCAAGGTCATGGAGCAGTCGAGACAAATGATTAGTTAGGAGCCATATAAGATATGATTGGTAAAGTGTTACCTACCTATTGTGTTAAGTCGATCTTTTTGTACTCCTTAAGGTCACACTCAACAAAGTCAGATACTAATTCCCATTAGAGAAATCAAATGATTTCTATATTTCTCTTAGGATTTTGAGAAATATAAAATATAGTGAGGGCTTATTAGAAAAATGAAACAGATAAATTTAACTTTTATAATATTGTAAGAACTTATGCTATGCTAATTAAAATTATCTATATCGACAAAATTTATGCAATTGATTATTTTTTAGATATATAAATAAACTTATGTTCGGAGCCCTCTATTAGTCAATCTATCGATATTATACCATGGGCAATTCAATTTATTAGTATAAGAGTTCCAAACATACCTAAAATAAATAAAGACTCGGTCGCAAAAGTCACTCCTCCGTATGATACATCATGATGTATCAATAAGGAGCAATCGAACTTTATTGAACAAAATACGATTAATGATAAATGATGTTGAGTTAACTTCTTTCTGTAAAGGTCGTGTACTTAAGAGTAGTACACAAGATTAAAATTAATTTCAACCAAAGAAAAGTTTATAATATCATACAAGATAAAGGTTTATAAGAAACCCAACACATCATAGGTTAAGGGTTGATAGATTGTGTGAGTCAAAAGACTATACGTAATAGTTATTTGTAAGGAATCTTGTGTGGACCACCCGAAATGAGTTTGGGACCGATCAATATTGATTAACCAATTTACATTTTGAACATAGGTTACGTAAACTAAAACATAAATTTTGGATAGGCCTTGAATTTTTTTTTGAACATGAGTTTGGGACCGATCAATTTTGATTGACTAATTTATATTTTGAACATAAGCTACATAAACTAAAACAAATCGGTTTTATGTGTATATAAGGTAATTCATGAATTGTTTATGAATACCTATTTCATTACACTAAGAAACAATTGTTGTTTCAAGAAATACTAACTATCGGTTACTCCTTATCGATACATCATTATGTATCATAGGGAGGAGTGACTTTAGAGATTGAGTTTTTATTCATTTTAGGAATGTTCAAAAGTCTTATACAAATAAACTAAATTGTCAATGGTATTTTTTTGTCAATCTATGTTGATAATTTTAAATGTATATCGATAGATTGAAAAAACATGAGTTCGTGATAGAGACCTATTGTTCACCATCAAGTTCTGCATCTTGAAAAGTGATAATTGTATCATTTTCAAAAAAAAAATTGTAAACCAAATTGTATTTTTAAGTAAAAAGTGCATTTAAAAATCCTTAAATAATCTGGAAAGTTCTCGAAAAATTCTAGAAAACACTTTGGGATGCCTAAAAGGTTTTGTCGGAATTTGAAGATCATTTGTGTAACACCCCTAATTTTTAATAACATTATTCAAGAGATTTAATTAGATATATTAAATAGAATAATGTAAATGTTAGAGTGATAAGGGGATTGAGATTTGAAAATCTAATTAGAGGCTGTGCTTAATTAATTAAAAAACGAAGAATGTGTTATGGACGGCTTCATAAGTTAATTAGTAAGAGAATAAAACACGGGCCTTATGGGTAATAGTCGCACCCATAATCCCATTATTCTTAACACCTTATTTCCATTCCTTTACACGTTCATTCTCAAAAAAACAAAATCGTAAACCAAAAGCTCAAAACCGTCCATTACCTAGGGAAGAAAAGGGGAGAATATAAATTTAAGCCAAGGAACCAAGCTAGCGGAATTAATCAAGGATCAAATCTTAAATTCCTTATCCTAATCAAGGTGAATAATAATCAAAACCATCTCTATTTTTGTTTTATGATCATTTATTTTTAGATTTAAGTTCAAATCCATTATGATGATTTTGATGATGATATGCTTGGATTTCATGATATGATATATTCAAACAAGTTTATTTGATAATTGTTTTGTACAGTTTTAAGGCTAAAATCGTTTATTTTGCATTTCGAATGCCATGAGGAATTTATATGTTATGTAAAATATTATTTTGGAGATGAGTTTTAATTTTTGCAATTTACCAGGCTATATGAATTTTCAAAGAAAATATGAATAATTGGGTTTAGAAATTAATTTCAGCTACATTATGAAGAATTTGGGTCTGAAATTATATATGTTAGATAACATATTAAAAGTGAATTTCTAGGATTTTTGGGGATTTTTCCTATGTAATTTACCACAGAAAGTAAATTATTTTAGATGAATGATTTAAATGTTTTATTTGTTTTCCTTAAGGAAGGTCTTATTTTTATTTTAATTGGATCTGAAATAATTACGGCAGTTTTATTTTAGAAAGAATTTGAAAATTTTATGGCAACCAATTAAATGTTTACAAATAGGCAGGTTAGTTAGAAAGCAATTACTTAAAAAGGCATTAAAACAGTCTTTATCCAGAAATCATGTTTCGCCTCTTTTAGATGCTACCCTTCGACCTTGTACTTCCACCTAAACCAAGTCGAAACCACCCAAGTCGAAACCAATACACAAGGTATTAATAAGTTGGTACGTAGTGGATTGGAGAAAGGCAGAAGGTATGGTGTCGAAACCTAGCTTTCGAAGGGGTCGAAGCCTTTGTTTTACTATTTAAAGATATGTGCTTGCCTTGTTTTCAAAAGGATGCTTTTAAAGGGGTCGAAACCCATTTAAATAGGTTTCAAAAATGTTGCCGCCATTTTGTTGCGAAAAGAATGCTTTTGAATAAGTTGCCTTGTTTTAATTCAATGCTTTCAAAAAGGGTAGTTTCAACCCACTCGAAACCCTACTGTCACTCTTATTCCTTTTGAATGGATTGAAGTCATCAACTAGATCGAAAGGTATTTTTTGTTTTATAAATGAAGTAAGCCACTCCCTAAAGCTTTTGAAAGGGTTAATGGTTTCGAAGGCAATGGCTTCGAAAGGGGTTTCGAAGCTATCCTTCCAAGTGTTTTAATTTATACAATTAATGCTTTCAAAAGGATGGTTTCGAAGCCATCAGTTTTCCCCAAACTCTTTTATATGAAGTATGATGGTTTCGAAAGGGATACTTTTGTTTATATTCACTTTGGCCCAAAAGATATTTCTAGAGTAAAACCAATGGTTTTGAAAGGGGTACTTTCAATGGTTTCGAAGCTATGCTTCTAAGAGTTAATAAGTAATACTTTAATACTTTAGAAGAGTATGTTTTGAGGGTTTCAAAAGAGATGTTTTAAAGTGTTTCGAAAGGCATATGCTTAGTGTTTTGAAAAGAAGATTAGAATGCTTACGAAGGAGGTTATCCAATGGTTTCGAAAGTAAAAGTTTAAGGTTTCGAAAGCCTTAGTTTTCAAAACAAAGAACCCAATCTCATTTTTAAAGGAAAACCATGACATGAATAAATAAGTTTTAAAATGGCTTTTAAGTAAGAAGTTTTTGAAGAAGCTTTCCTTGATAAAATATTAGGTTAAAGGGATTTACCATGTTTCATATGAAAATGCTTTCAAGGATATTAAACCACCGATGTTGGTGTTATTATGTTATTATGCTTGCTTCTTTTAATAAATATATATATATTCACTTTAAATGGACCCATAACTGTATTTTGGGGGAGAAATGGCAAAATAACCAGCTAGGTTGATCCAGTAGTGAATAGAAATTGAGTTAACACATGTATGAGTAGAATTGCATCTAGGAGGTCAGGTAGACCAGAATATAGGATGGCTAAATATTGATTAAAGAAGTTGTCATGTAGAGAAGTTCATAGTAAACTTATGAAAACTATGTTTAGAAATAGTTATTGGCAGAGGCCAATAGGTTTGTAGTGGACCCATGAGAACTATATCCGGATTAAGTTATTGACAGAAGTCAATAGGTTTCTAGTCAACCCATGAAAAATAGGATATGAGGGAAGTTATTGGAGATACCAATAGGTTCAGGGAGAACCCATGAAATAATAAAGTTATTGGCAGGGGCCAATAGGTTCATAGTGATCTCATGAAAACTATGAAACCAGACAAGGAGTCCATAAGTTTTAAACAAGTTATTAGTAAGCCCATGAAAACTAATAGGTTAATAGTGACCCTAGAATCTATAACTGAGAAAGACAGTCAAAATGAATGAGGATGGGTAATCCAGAAATTATTTACTTGTTTGCATACCATCATAATATTTTGAATTGTTATGTTCTAACCATTATGGATGTAGGAGCACAGTATATGGTTTTTTATAAAGTTTTAAGTAAACTACTAGTGGGGGGAAAACCTATTCCGCTAAGCGGCATGGTCTCACTAGATATCTAAATAGTTTGAGATGGTAGGTTATTCTTCATACCAGTCTTTATGTCTGACTCGAAGTTTATGTTCTCCCCTTAAACTCTCGGGTGCTCAATTAACTTTGAGTAGTTTGAGAGTTGAGGTTTTCAAGTACCTCTTTAGACGAATAAGCTTCTGGTGACGTGCAGGAGGCAAGCTAGCTAGTAGGAGATCTTTTTATTTTTGATTTCGCTGTGTTTTGTTGTAAAGGCTGTTTAATTGCCTAGTTATATACTTTGATCATCCAATTGGGCATCTTTATATGTCTCCCTTTGTGTATGTTGTAATAATTATATTTTCTCTAAATGTTGTTCTCACATTGGGATTATATAATGAATTTGAAATGTTTTGAAATGGAATGTGAATGTTGTTTAATGATTTAAATTTTTTTCCATATCCATATGTTTCCGTTATATCAATGTATCTAATATTACCGTATTTGGTCGTCGAGGATTAATAACTATCGATGACTGTAGCATTCATAGCCGTTAGTTTTGGGCCTCCAAGTTGGGGAGTTACAATGTGTATTTTAAAAAAATCTAGAATCTATTGGCTCGATAACGACTTGAAAAAAATCATACTTTTGTTTTCAGCTTTGTGATTCATCTTCATGCGTTTCTTTATCATTCATATGCTCCATTAGATTTGTTAACACCATTATAATTTCTTTGAATGCTCGTTTACTCCATTATCTTTATGTGCTCCATTTTTGTTGTTTATTTTGTTATTGCACTTTCACTTGGTAAATCTTTACTCCTCAACTTCTTCTCTACAGCTTGTATTCCTGTAATAACTCAATAAGCACATTAGTAGCATTATCATATGGTTGCTATCATTAAAAACTAAAATCGTGTTTCTCAAACTTTCATTTTTACATTTTTTTGATTGGTTTGGATAATTTTTTAGCTTTGAATAATTTTGAGAAAGCATTGTAATTTGTCCTCCATTGACGAAGAGGATGAGGAAGAAGAAGAGATAGAGAGAAGAGTAGCAGCTATGAAATGTGAAGAGGTAGGCTGGAGTTTAGTTTTACAGCCTATATATAGCAACAATGAGGGTTTGGGTCAAATACAACTCTTTGTCTTCCCTTTATTATTTTAATATTATTAAAATGATAATACCTTATTTTAACAACTATCCTTTCACTGATCCTAAATTTAGCATCCAATATATCAAAATTCACCTCTAGAACATTCCAAACATCATGGAACGGTCTATTTTCCCAGAAAGACAATGCTTCTCAAGATCTCTTTTATAGCCTTATATAATTAATTATATATTTGTGTACTCATTTTGTGCTCGTACGACCAAATAAAGCAATCATAATGAAATTCGTTGACCCATGTCATCTTATTTTTTGGATCTGATGGTATAATTTTCGACATAATCCAAAACTACTCCCAAAAGCTTACTCGCATACGTTTTAAGGCTGTTCGGGCTACCAGATGACCCGATTTCAGAAATTCTTTTTCCTTACACCTTATAAAACTTCCCTTTACCCGAAGACACTTTTAGTCCGTCAAAATTTATTAGGGTAAAAAAATTACGTATATTTGTACAATACATACAACCCTGAAAGATCCCGAAACTTCCGTAAATCTAAACATAACGATGACTCATCCTTCACAAAAATGATATTCCAGACTCAACGGAAGTGGTCTCGAGTCCTAATTTGTGCATATGCAAAAGTTGAGTTTTTGGGCTTATATATATATCAACGATTTAATAGTTAAATAACCTAATTATACACAAATGTATATATAATAATACAAATGAGCACTCTATTTATAGACTCCAAATGCAACGAAGATTACAATAATGTCCTTTTGCATTTACCATATTCACCCATATTACTAATATATATTACAACACTCCCCCTTGAATATGCGTTTGATAATTGCCTCATTAAAAGCCTATGTTATGAAAAACCAGTGGGTAAATCATAAGAAAAGAGTGTAATTTTATTTCATCTTTAGGTAACATATTTTACAATGTTATTATGAGGGTTGATGCTTCTGGATCAAGATAATGCCTCATCAAACCCTTACTAACAAAAACCTAGTGGGAAAAATATTAGTGAAGGAAAAAGAGTACATTATAGCATACTTTTGAATGCCCCCCTGATTTATAACGCATTATTCAGTTAGTCCGTTGATGCATCGGACGCATACTAATTTTATACACCATCTTCTGAAATGTTGATTTTGGAAGTGCCTTTGTGAATAGATCTACGAGATTTTATGGGGATTGGATTTGTTTCACCTCTATTTTGTTGTCCTTTTGTAGTTCGTGTGTGAAGAAAAACTAGGAGAAATGTGTTTCATCCTATCACCTTTGATGTAACCTGCCTGAATATGAGCTACGCAAGCTGCATTGTCTTCATAAATAATAGTTGATCCTTCTATAGCTGAGGGGAGATAATACGTATTTCGAATATGCTCGATTAATGATCTTAATCAAATACATTCTCGACTTGCTTCAAGTAGTGCTAGTATTTCAAAATGATTGGATGATGTTGCTACCAACGTTTGCTTCGTAGATCGCCATGAAATAGCTACATTACTTTACCGATTACATACCCGGTTTGTGATCTTGCTTTATGTGGATCAGAAAGATAACCTGCATCAGCATAGCCAACTAGATTTGGGTTACTACCTATGTCAGAATAAAACAAGCCTAAATTTGTCGTTCCATGAAGATATCTCATGATATGTTTTATACCATTCTAGTGTCTTTTCATTGGTGCTGAACTGTATCTTGCTAGAAGATTTACTGAGAATGCAATATCTAGTCTCGTGCATTGGGCTAAATATAATAATGCACCAATGGCACTGAGGTATGGTACTTCTGGACCAAGCACATTTTCATCTTCTTCTTTTGGGCGGTAAGGATCCTTTTTAATATCCAAAGATCTGACAACCATAGGCATACTAAGTAGATATGATTTATCCATTTGAAAACACTTCAAGATTTTCTCAATGTAGTTTGATGGATCAGTATGCCATTAGTACTATGCTCGAGTTGTAGACCGAGACAATATTTAGTTTTTCCAAGATTTTTCATTTCAAATTCTTTCTTTAAGTAATTTATTGTTTCATCAATCTCTTCTGGAGTCGCAATCAAATTTATATCATCAACATAAAGTGCTAAAATAGCAAATCCCTTTACCGATTTCTTTATAAAGACACATGGACAAATGAGATTGTTTTTATATCCGGCTTTTATCAAATATTCACTAAGACGGTTATACCACATTCTTCCATATTGTTTCAAACCATATAGTGATTGTCTCAGTTTTAATGAGTACATCGACTTTGATTTTTCTTCAAGCAACCTATATCCATCTGGGATCTTCATGTAAATACTGGTATCTAATTCACCGTAAAGATAAGCTGTCACAACATCGGTTAATCTTATATCTAGTTTTTCAGAAACTACAAGGCTTATCAAGTATTGAAATGTTATGATATCCATAACAGGAGAATATGTTTCTTTAAAATCAAAACCTGGTCTTTGCAGAAAACCTTGTGCGACAAGTCGTGCCTTGTATCTCAAGACTTCATTTTTATCATTTCGCTTTCTAACGAATACCCATTTATAACCTACTGGTTTAACATTTTTGGTGTTTTCTCTATTGGTCCAAACACACCATGTTTTTGAAGTGAATCTAGCTCAACTTGGATAGCATCTTTCCATTTTGCCCAATCATGTCTTTTTCGACATTCATTTATGCTAGTTGGTTCATTATCATTATTCTCATTATAGTCACAACTTTCATTTATTTCAGTAGCTACTGCGAATGAGAATACATCATCAATTATAATTTACTTCGATCCCACATTTCTCCATAGCTTGTATAAAATATTGAGATCTCATTATTATTAGGTACCATTTTATTTTTGGAAGCTTCTATTATTTCTTCTGGGATAATAGTTTCTTTGGTATTTTTAGGAGAATTAGGATTTTCATTTAATTTATCTTTTAGATCATTTATAACCTCTTCGGGAGGTTTATCAATTGATTATTTTTCGTTAGACTTTCTTTTTCTAGGCCCTAAGTCTTTTGAACCAATTGGTCTTCCACGCTTTTGTCTTGCTTTAGATTCATTTGCTGCTTTTGGTCGTTTTGGGATTTCAATTCTAGCTGGTGCATTTGCTGCTGGAATGTGAGATATAGTTATTTTTGCAGCATCACTAAATGTATCAGGCATTTGATTTGCGAAATTTTAAAGATGCAAAATTCTTTGTACCTCATACTGGCATTGTTTAGTACGCGGATACAAATGAGACATAGATGGATTATTCCATGATATTTCACGCCGTTCTACTGGAACGGTCTTTCCTCCCTCCAACGGTGGAAAAATTGTCTCATCAAATTTATAATCTGAAAATCTTGCAGTGAAGACATCACCTGTGAGAGGTTCAAGATAACAAATTATCGAGGGTGAATCAAATCCCACATAAATTCCCAACCTACGTTGAGAACCCATTTTAGTATGAAGTGGGGGACTAATTGGCACATGCACAGCGTAATCAAATTTTCGTAACTGTGAAATATTTGGTTGGGATTCGGTTAAAAGTTGTGATGGTGAAAATTGATGGTAAGCCATGGGTCTAATTTTAACCAATTTTGATGCATGCAAAATTGCAAATCCCCAAGCTGAAATAGGTAGCTTTGATTGCATAAGTGATGGTCTTGCAATAATTTGCAAATGCTTAATTAATGATTCTGCCAGACCATTTTGAGTGTGAATATGAGCTACTAGATGTTCAACTTTAATTCCCAATGATAGACAATAATCATCAAATAGTTGAGAAGTAAACTCTCCTACATTATCTAGTTGAATTGATTTAATCTGATGGTCAGGGAAGTGCGCTTTTAATTTGATTATTTGAGCAAGTAATTTGGCAAATGCCATGTTTCTTGTAGAAAGCAAACATACACGTGACCAATAAGTTGATGCATCAATTAATACCACAAAATATTTAAATGGTCCACATTATGGGTGGATTGGGCCGCATATATCACCTTGAATTCTTTGTAGAAATGTTGGAGATTCAGAAGTGATTTTACTATATGAAGATCGAGTGATTAATTTTCCTTGTGCACATGGATCACATAAGTAATCACTTGGTAAATTCAATTGGTTTGATAAATCATGCCCATTTGAATTTTTAGCGACTTTACGCATCATGGTGACCCAGGATGACCCAAGTGATCATGCCAAAGAATCAATGTCTTTGTATTTGTGAGCTTTTGGCTCATGTTTATAGAATGAGATTCAACTATGCCAATTTTCGTGAAATATAATCTAGTCGAAATTGTTTTAATTTTTTCTAAAATAAGCTTATGGCTTTCAATTCTAGAAATAATACAAAGATATTCTTTATTGTTTTCGTTTATAGTTTCAATACGATAACCATTCATTCTTATATCCTTAAAGCTTAGCAAGTTTCTTTGGGAATTGCTTGAGTATAATGCATTTTGAATGAAGACATGTGCACCATTTGGTAATACTATATGGGCTCTTCTGGACCCTTCAATTATATTTGCAGATCCAGCTATGGTGGAAACTTTAGCTGAAATATTTTCAGATAATTCAGAGAAAAATTTCTGGTTTTTCAAAACTGTATGAGTAATGGCACTGTCTAGTTGGCATATATCATCATTCAAGTATTGATAGTCCATACCTTAAGAATTAAACACAATATAGTTAGTCAATTATTGAAAATAATTTTGAATATAAATAAATGCAAATGTTTTCTAAAAAAGGATTGCAAAGCAAACTACTAATTCAAATCAATATCAATCAGTGCATATTATTTCAACTAGTTCTAGAAAAATAAAATAAACAAACATCAACTTCAAACTAACTAAAATAAAATGGAAAAACAACACAACAAGCTTCAGGCAACTTCTAGTTGATCAGATCGGTCATATCATCAACCATCGCATTGAGATTTTCATCATTTAGGAAATTTGCATCATCATCTTCGAAGAAATCATTTAACTTCAAGTCAGTGTTATCAAACAATCCTTTAGTATTATTTGTTTCAATATTCTTCGAACGTTGGTATTCTTCAACTGTTTTCTTTGATGATCTACATGTACGCGACCAGTGACCAAAGCATCCACATCTATAAAAAACTTCCTCATAGTGCTTTTTATTTTCTAGAGTAAAATCATTGGTCTTTTCAGGCCCATTTTTCGTTTTTTGCTTTTTAAAGTTGGTAGTTTTGTTGCCTTTAAAACCACATAACCGCCTCTGTTGGAGTTATATCCACGTTCGCAGCCACGTCCTCTACCTCGACCTCTACCTCTTTTGGAGTGGGCAAAATTAGCATCAACTTTTGGTAACGCAGCCGAACTAGTTGGCCTTGAGGAGTGATTTTTAATAAGAAATTCATTGTTTTGCTCAGCAATTAATAAGCAATCTATGAGTTTAGAATATTTTTAAAATGACGCTCCCGATATTGCTGCTGTAGAAGTATGTTCGAGACGTGCAACATTGAAAATGTCTTTTCAAGCATTTGTGCATCATCTACCTTTTCTCCACATAGTTTCAGTTTAGAAGTAATTCTAAACATAGCAGAATTATATTCCCTTACAGATTTGAAGTCTTGAAATCTCAGGTTCAACCACTCTTGCTTAGTATTTGGAAGTATGACCGTCTTCTGGTGGTCATAATGCTCCTTCAGGGAGTTCCACAAGTGGAGAGGATCCTTTTCCATTAAATATTCTGTTTTTAGATTATCGTGGATGTAAAGGCTTAAAAATATGAGAGCCTTTGCTTTGTCCTGCTGGGACATATTATTACCATTTTAATGGCATTTTCTAAGCATTGAAATTGCAAATGGATCTCAGCATCCAGTATCCATGACAAATAGTTGTCTTCAAATATGTCCAAAGCTTTGAATTCAAACTTGACGATGTTTGCCATTTTGTGAACTATACATAAAACAAATTGCATAAGAATAAGATTAAAATATTACAGAGTTAAAAAAAATCAAGAGACCGATTAAGTGTAAATCATTTCGAATGATTGAAGTTGAGCTATCAAACAAAAGTTGAGCTATCAGACAAAAGTTAACTTAGCGAAGAGAAGAAAAAAATTGTAACGCGGGTGATTATTGAAAAGTACTAGCGAATGCAAATGTGCAATAAGGAACAAAATAAATCATTTCAAATTTCCTGCTGCATCATTTCGAAGTACACATTTCTTTGTTGAACTGTAAATGTAAATCAATTGTCGTGTTTTTATTTATTTATTTCTGACAACGTTCAGAGAAAGAAAAGAATAATGATGTCAGTTTTCATAGATTAGATAGGCATCTGTCATACATCATATGCCTAAAGAACTATACAGCTACATAAGGGGAAATGAAACTATATACCAAAAGATAACGGTACAAGAAAAGTTAATAATGAAAAAGCAAAATAGTATGTCATGACTTGACAACTCCATGCATAGGGTATAGCTTGTTAATATTTTAAATTCTAGAGAGATGATATTGACAGGTAAAAGATTAAGTATATATAAAATAATGAATACTAGAATACCTTTCGCGGAGAGAGGAGAGATGAGCGTGTTAAAATAATGGATATTTGATAGTACTCAATATTTGTTTCTAATTCACCAACTACATCAGAATATATAGAAGATGAATGAGTTAAAATCGCACAGGAGAAGCAAATCAAATCAATATATCTAAACTATGGAACAAGTCTCTTTGATATCATTTGACCAATTCAAAAGTTAAAATATATTGTGAAAAAAAAATCTCAAAATAGATGGCCGACCTTGTTTAAATAGGTTAAAATCTTTAGCCATTAAAATCATGGATCAATGATCCGAAAATAAGAGATTAGAAAAGTGTTATGCTGTGCATAAATTCCATAAATGAACTGACAGAAGTAGTTCACGTAAAATAAGGATGAATAAAATGATATTGTAAAATGAATGAGAATATCATGTTGATAACGTGTTATAGAATAAAATAAAAGAACAAAATTCATTGGAGAGAGAAGACATTTAATTAATATTTAGATCTATCTATAATAAAATGAGCTCTCTATTTATAGACTCCAAATGCAACAGATGTTACAATAATGTCCTTTCCATTTAGCATATTCACCCATATTACTAATATATATTACAACACAAACGCATATATAATAATTGAAACACCTGATTTTACCCAATATATATGCTTAAAATTATCATTTTACATTGCATTATAATTATTTTAATCATATATATTTAACAATGTTTGACAATGTTACCACGTCCATCACATAAATTACACGGTAGTTTTTCAACGTAAACAAAACTAAAAAGCAATGCCACTTTACTCAAAAATCTCACGACAAAAGAGGTGGATATGCAGAACATATGAAGTCGACAAATACAATCTCTATTGCAATGACTTAGAAAACGAGTAACACTAAACGCACCCCATTTATAATTCCATTTACCTAGGTTTTCATTTGATATTAAGTCACTGACGATGCCAAATAAAAGATGGCAGTATAGTGCCTACTTCTCCATCCACAGAATGGAAATTTAGTGCTGTTCATTTTTTCCAGTATGTTTTCCCTTTATGCCACCAATCCACTGTCATTTGATGTGACTACAGATAAACAATCTATTACCGACCAAAACATAGGTAACATGAAGTGGAAATTTAATTTAACGAATAAATTTTTAGGTGCATTGAGTGCTTCTCTAGAGAATATGTCAAATTAGTTTGTAAATAGGTCAAATTTAATCGGATAAATAAACACGATGCTTCCCATTTTTTTGAAAAAGCACTAACGGTATTTTTATTCTACTTCCCCCCTATTGATTTGAAACTCTTAAAAGCATGCTTGTATCTTGATTTTGCTAGCAATGGTTCTATATATGTTATTCTTACGCTCGACTGAGGTATGTATTGTTAACCTGTAATGAATTTTTATAATTGTTTCAATGGCGTAGAATCTAGTAATTCTTTTTAAGTAGAACGGTTTATGTAATTGAGACTTGAACTGATCGGCCATCACACGATCATTTAAACTTGAAAAATCATTATGAGAAATTTATGAAAGAGGAAGCAACTTTGTTACGAACTAATGTTAATCGATTGGTAAGGTTTTTGATGGTTTTTTTAATTTCCTGTGAAAATGAAGTAATTTTTTTTAATAAAAATAGAATTTGCTGATAAAAGAACCTTTTTAATAAAGTCTTGATCTTTAAATCATGTTAGATGAAATTATTTATGTGAAATTTGTAGAATAACCCACAAATAGAATATTTAGGTGTCTATATTTTTTATTTGCAAGTTTGTGTAAATCATTTACACTAATGAAATTTAGATAAATTTGTCATTCTTATAAAATATTTGATTATATATGTTATTCGCCCACTGCAAGAAATATTTTTGGTTTCATTACTAATTGTAAGTATATAGGAAAAATGATAATGCAAATGCAAAAATCATTTATACTAATGCTATGGTTAACTAAATTACTAATGGCAAATATTTGACATTTTTAGTATTACAGTATGGGAGTTAATTTGATCATTCTCTTGACATTCTAATCGATCATTTAATCTAGACATTTATTGAAATGTCCAGTTCTCAACTTGCATTTTGATTAATCGTGTAATTTGGTGCGATCAATGGTGGGAAATATTAGACATTTCAGCCTTTATAGTATAGCAAATATTTGACATTTTAATCTTAAGCAATCGTTAACCAAAAATTATTAGTGGAAAATATTTGACACTCCCGATTTTTGAAGTATAGAACATTTATTACTGATAGTAAGTATACAGGAAAAACGATAATTCAAATAGCAATGCACTTATTTAATAGGAAAAAAACCATCTTGTATGCCCTATTACCTTGTAGGATGAAACACAAGTACACATGTGTAAGACCACTGGACAGAGACAAAGAGGTGTGAAGTAATGAGTTCGATGAATATGATTCGAGGTTCTCCACTTATAAAAATAATTCATGGCAATCCAAATGATTCTTATTTGATAACACATACGAGCCCATATTGAGATTGGGAAGGTGTTCCAGTAAGCTACCCTTATTTCTCGATTACTACTTATTTGAGTTGTTCCTTGTCAACTCGATTAGGGGTAGGGGTGCCCACACTAACTATATGATATATGTCGCCTTGTATAAACATTAGACTCCCAAGGAAAGAAAAAGTTTCTCTAATGAGCTTCGCTTGAAGTATACTAGATCGCTCCCCTCATTTCCCATGGCTTCCTCATCCTTATTAAACAAAACACGTAATGAACTAGAATTGATATAATGAACTTGGTATTCTAGGCTCCTCTTGGTTGTCTTTTGGTCGCTCCAAGATAGCTGACCTATAATTGATATCTGTTTGAGTGCCATTCTTCAATCAATTACCTGCTTCTTAAAGTAGTTCTTACTCTTTCCTGAGTTCCAAAGAAGTTACACTGAGCTTCCCGGCAGTTTATCGAAGTCCGTCTGTCAGTAAAGGAATAAGTGGACACTCCACAAGTAAAGAAAGTCTACTCTTCCCGCTTCTTTCTTAGCCGCTCTTCTTACCTCCCTGAGTTCCTGCTACGATGTTCATTCCGTTCTTTCCTTTGTTTAGCTATTGTGGATCTCCCTTTCCTTTGAGAAGTCTCTCTCCTAAGCAGCTTGCTAAAAAGTAAACCTCCTCTAAGAATTTGAAGGCCTTTCCGAGGAAAATATTCTGATGAGCATTCAATACTTGCTAAGGTTTAGTCGAAATTTTGATTCGATAGCTTAGGTACTCCCCAAGCCTAGTGGAATAGGCATCAGCATCATAATCGGAAGAGGAAGGGATAGTTGAGCTCTTGTAGAGTGGTAAAGAAGAGTAAGTCTCCTCAGGGAGGATTATTTGTACAATGTTCGAGTGTACATGTTAAGTAAAGAAATAGTGTTCAAATGACGTAATGAAAAGTTGTATACTTTCCCGTCATTTTGGCTTGAATTTCCCTAAAAAGTGCCAAATGGAAAAATGACATACTTTGGAGATTGATTAATTTGAGCTCAATTTCGAGCCGATTTTGTTGACATTTTTCATTTATATGGGAATGCAGTTTCAAGCAATGGAATGATGATTCCATCCATGGAACTTCTATTTATGATTTTTGATCCTCAATTAGCTACACACCTTTTGCTCCAATCAATTATCCCTAATCGAGGATCTCTTTCGCTCCCTCATCTGTATAGGCATAACCTCTATTGAGCTACACATTCAAACCTACATCATGACTCCATTTAGAGGAGTGAAGTCATTCAAAAATAGATCTTTAAATTTCCAAAGCTTGAGAAGGGTAAACTGAAGAGGGAGTGGTAGGGATGAAGAAGTAAGTTGGATCAGTCTTAGTAAAGTTAGTTAGACAAATGAAGGGACATGACCGGTTGGCGAGCGAGTGTGCTGGTTTGAGAGCTTGATAATTGGATAGTGATGAATCTAGACTTAGTTAGCTATTAATAAAATCCGGAAACAATCTTTTGAATTGGTGGTTTGCTTGAGAAATCCAACTGGCTCTTTTGAAGGGGCTAGCTGGTCGCTACACATCTCAATCTCCATTTGGTAGGAAATCTAGAGGAAGAAGAAGGGATTCTAAAGAAAAGAGGAATACAATAAGGCCAGGAGATTCATATTCATTAACGGAAAGAAAACGGTCAATACGTGCGTAGCATCTGAGCTTCGCTCGAAGTATACTATACAGCTACACTTCTTTAATGACAACGATAGGGAGTTAGAATGTTAATGGACAAGAGTTCCACAACTACCGGGGGAGCTGAAGATGAGGTAAGTTAAGCCAATAAGGAACATGTTGTTTCACACTGGTGATTTGGAAGAAACCAAGCCGTAGATATACTTAGACAACCAACAAGGTCATAGCGAATAGTTTGGACTAGTTAGTACAAGTCATTCCGGACGTCATAGAATAAATAGTGGATCTCATAATATTAATTCTAAGAAGAAACATTTCCAACTTAAAGGATGACAAGATGAGGTTGCTTTTGGAATAATTCAACATCCCTGGTCTCAATTGAGCCACTACTTGCTTGCTAGACTCATAGCTGCCAGTGAATCTACAATTCTGTGGTTCGCCTTTGCAGCCAATGTTATATAGGAGCTACATGGAATAATAAAACCTTCCCTCTACTAGCTTTATAACATTCTCCTTGCCCCGTGTTTTAAGACATAGAATCATATTTTTTTACTGATCTCTCATTCAATTAATTGCCGGTTTGATCTCCGTTAGTTCTTTGCTTCTATATGATAGAGTTGGTTCAATAATGAAATGCTTCATTGCCCTCCTTGATACCGCTAAAAAGGTCCTAATTGATTGAGCTATCTGACAGAGGCCGAAACTAGAAGACAGAAGCTAAAACTAGAAGATAGAAGCTCGGGAAGAGAAAGACCAACAGAATACTTAACGATCAGACTTTATCTTCATTCTACCAATTCTTCGTCTACTGGACATGATCTTCATTTCCCATAAGAATTAGAGATCACGACAATCTTAACTAGAAAACGAAGGGGAGATGCGAATAATGTGGGTCTTAATTTACCATTTTCACAAGAGAAGTGGAAATCATAAGAATAGTGCTGACCAACGGGAGATGGGTGCCGCTTGCTTTGTCTTTCTGTGTGGGGACCTACCTGAGATTAATGCGGACTAAATACAAAAGTGGGTGATTTGAATCAAGAAAAAGAATCACATTATGTCGAAGCTTGGATATACTGACTTCAAGGCAAACTTGAAAACTTTCGAACAAAGAGTTTCTGAACTGGAGTTTGGGACAGATGCTCCTTCGAAGCTCAAGGGAAATCGAAGTCAATCCAGACCAGATTGAAGCGTTAAGGCTTGTAAAGTCCTTAAAAACAAGGAGGGAGATGTAGAGCTTGAATGGTAAAGTCGTCGCCTTGAGTGGGTTCATCTCTAAGGCGACCGTTAAGTGTATACCAGTCTTTGTTATCCTAAAGAAAGAGAAATGAAAATTCTAATGGAGAAAAGAATGTGAAGATGCTTTTAAAGACCTACCAGAGCACCTGAGTAGACCACCGATTCTAACAAAGCCTTTGGAAGGAGAAGACTTCTATATCTACCTTGCGATCTCGGGTCACACATTAAGTGCATCCTTGATCCATGAAGAGAATTAAATCCAAAGGCCAATATACTATATCATCAAGTAGTTCGTCGAATCAGAGAAGATTTACCCAAAGTTGGAGAAACTGACATATTGTTTGTTGATTGCATTAAGGAAGCTCAGACCATACTTCCATGCCAATCCAATAAAGGTGTTGATTGATCAGCCGTCGAGACAAGTGATGCATCGATCCGAAACTTCAAGATGACTGATAAAATGGAATATCGAGATACACCATTACAATATAAATTACCATCCTCAAAGGGTGTCCCAGGACAGACATTAGCAGATTTCATTACCGAGTTCACTGTCAGGGACTGCTACTCAATGAAAGTTGTACGTGGAGGGTGCATCCAATGACCACGATTTCCGACAGGAGTTGTACTCGTAACTCTGGAAGGTTGATGGATATGCTATGCACTAACCAACCCCTCCCCTTGTGAATTGGGTATTTATTCAAAAGAATCATAAAAAATTGACTATGTCTGCTATTAGAATTTTCCACTTTCCCTTTATTCCGTGAGATATTGATCGAATTTAATGCTCACTTTACAAATATATTGAGTATTTTCTAGTTTGATAATGTACTTCGAAAACAACTCTTATTCTCCTTTAAAAATAGTATTCCTGAAAAATAGCCTTACCTTCATTATTGTTCCTCTTGGATTTCTCAAAATAAACAACGCTCTTGTCTTCCAATAATTCATTCGGGTTTTGAGTCCTTTGGAGATTGTGGTGGGTGACGGCTACACCTTACCGAGCCTTCAATCTTACGAGTGATCGTGAAGATCGACGTTTAAAGATGAACTGTTTGTGGCTGGGCGCCATTCTCTTTTGGCTTCGGAGAGATCCTCCATGATTTAGATCGGCACAAGACAAGACAAACTCAAAACTTGTTGTCATGTGTATCAAAATCATGTTGCGAATTGAAATTTTATATAAGCCGATACACACATTTTTTAAGGAATTAATATTTGTCGGTAGCACTAATAATTTATTGCTATTGATAAATATTTTTCACTATCGATATAATAGATCAAAATAATAAAAATTCAAAATTTTGAAACATTAAAATTTAAGATTTCATAATTCCGGTTTTTAGAAATGAAAATTTGCAAATGCTACGGTTCATAAAATTAAGTGTTCTCTATGTTCAATTTTCATAACTTTAAAACTTACATCATTATCGTTTTTTAAATGAAAGTTGTAAAATTATATTGCTGTGCAATGCTGATATCATAAGTTAAAACAAAACAAAATACAAACTGGAAGACGGTACTACAAGAAAACTGCGGTTTACCTACGCCAAAATGGCGTAGGCGGGGCGTAGGTAAATGCAGTAACTACGTAACCCCTACGCCAATTTTGGCGTAGGTAAAACTTGCGTAGCTAATAAAATACCTACGTTTTACCTACGCCATCCGTTGGGTTGTTTCCTACGTCTTCCCTACGCCATGATTTTTCTACGTCTTCCCTACGCCTCGTTATTCCTACGGTTTTACTACGACATTTTTACTTCTTTCGTTATCCACGCCTTTCCTACGTCATCCGTTTACCTACGTCTTCCCTACGCCTTGTTATGACTTTTTGCCGCATCAATATTCCCTTTATCTACGACTTTCCTATGTCTTTTCTAAAGCAATTTTGATATATTGCTATTGTGTTTCATTTCACCATATTAAATAGAAATTATAATAAACTTATTGCACATATATACACATTCCAACAAAAAGATTAACATCAAATCATTCATCTTTAATTCAAAAAAAAAATATCTCATTCATATTACAAAGTCAAACAATATTAATCAAGTTCTTATATGTCAAAATAATACGATAATATGTTCATGGTACATGACATCATACAGTTACCATTAAGAATAAAAAATACCTTCATCCCTTATGATGATCATTCAACTCTCCATCAAATTGCCGTCGAAGAATCCCATTGAGTTGTTCATACTACATCTTTAGCATTTGAATCTCACCTTCTTAACGCTCCACCTTTTTCCCTAGTTCGGCTCTAGTCTATACATCATTAAAGAACGAAAGCAACAATAATAGCACAGTTGTTGTTGTAATAAAGGTTGATCTCCAAACGAGTCTGAACAGATTGAGTTTGAAAGATTTGGTTATGCAAATTTCACGAGAGATGAATTTGGAATCGAGCCATCTTTTCAAGGCCAGTCTTTCTAGAATGCAAATAAGGGCTGGCAGAAGACTTGGTATGCACCAACTAAGTGGATGACTATGGCTGCATTGGCAATGTCCAGGAGCCAATATGGGTTGTAGAATCCAAACCTGGTAAGAAGGTTACGGGGTGCTGAGTCACCGAATGCTGCATACCTTGACAGCCGCATAGCATGTAGAAGACTGTGGTTGTGCTTACGCTTATTAGTGTTGCTTTTTTCATTACTTTTGCTGCTGATGGTGGTGGTGCTTTTAATGTGTCCTGTGATTAATTAGTAGAGTAAGAATCAGTAATATAGTAGTCGATTTATCTAGATGTATGGACATAAAAGAAGCGAATGAATAAAAAATACCTGAATTTCAATAAAGATGATAGAGTAGAATAGCACAAGATGTAGCCCTGGAAGTGAACTCATATCTGAAACATATAAATGTAAAGCATGAATATACATTACTCAAACTGTTTGTATGAGATTTGTTTACTTTAGGTATTCATATGATTGTCAAGAGTAGCCTACTGCTGAACTTTTGACTTTTGTCGCTCATTCTTTCTTAATTGATTGCCAACCACGTAGATGTTTTATTCGGTGTCAATTAGTTTCCTTTATGTTTGTAGTCATGCAATACTTGTTTTATTTTCTACTGGGTTTCTATCCTTTTAGTTTTGTACATCTATCGATCCAATGTTTTTTATCTTCACTGTTATGCGATTATCAAGCATTTCAGTTTGACTTTTTGATGACAAAATTCTCTTATTAAAACATAATTTTAAGCTTTGTGACAATATAAACTTGAAAGTATATTTGATCAGTTTGTGTAGCTGACTGAAATACCGAGTTCATATATTGGGATATTATAATACTACTATTGAATGAGTTTCTTACTTCATATTGCTGTGTAATAGTATACAACTTATCTACAAATTTCAACGCATTTCAAAATATAATGAGATTAAGAAAAGCTAAGGCCATTTATTATCTATAAAGACTCTGGTTTAAGATTCACTGCTTAGTTTAGAATCTTGGGGATTATATATAGCATTACCATTAACATACATGAATTGTATAGTATAATAACTTAGGCTACTACTGCTTATAAGCTAAAGTACCACCAAACAAATAAGTTTTTATTTACGCATGCCCACTCATGATCCTGATAATGCCAGCAAATTGTATAGTATAATAACCCACAAAATCAATGTAAGACAAATATAGCCATTAACCTGGGCCAAACAGTACACATATATGTGCAGAGCTTACAAACAGTAAACGATGATATGGACTGATTGCATATGCTATGCACATGGATACATAACAGACACACAATTGTATTTTAAGTACCATGCGGTTCAATATTCGTTCAAAAGAGGCAAAGTCTAAGTTCTGTGTTTGAACAACACAACAAACTAACAGTTAAAACATATTGATAATTTTTACAGGCAAAGTACACGGCTTGTCCAAGTACGTGCTTCTGCATAGACTTTAGCTAGTGTTGTTATCATGAAAGAAAGTGGAAATTAACAAAGCAGCACGTTTATTTTATTAGACACCTTAAATAAATAAGTAATGGTTGATATCATGAAGTTTCAAGCACAATGCGATGACTTATATTCATCAATGAAGCAAACATAGAATTTAGCTAGTGTGTTTATGTTGTTATACCTTAGCTAGTGGTAATGTCAAAACATAAATCTAGTATAAATTTCATTGTGTCTGCCTCAAATCTTTTTCATATAGCTCACAAAAGACAGCATCAATTAATTATTTTGCAAGAATTCTTACCCAACATTGGCTTGCCAGAAAACTCCAACCCTTGTTACGAAGGAGGAGTCTGACACAGATGCATTAGTCGATGGATTGGCAGCATCAACTTCAAGGGAAGTAGGATGAACAACGAAAGACATGATATGCTGCTTTGCATCCTTGTGGAGCACATCTGCTTAAAATCAATTTTAAGTTTGGCCACATATTTTCAGTTCCACAACCAAAAGGACTCAAAATCAACTAGTGGTCCATATTAGAATCCACACTCTCAACCTTATGTTGAATTCTAAATTATGACCATCTAACACGACTGAAGATACCGTACTCTTATCAATCAATCAGTTTGCATTGATCTAACGGTATCGAAATTAATTTTTAAACTCAAAAATATAATCTATTTATTAGGCTTCAAATCACCTTTTGGGTCTCCATCATTTACAAACAACTACGTCAGACAATTCTTTACTAAAATACCTTGTTGGTTGGCTGTTTGAATATCACTCAGAGTTAGAAAAGTTACAATATATGACATCCTTATAGTTTTTTCCTCAACTTCTCCATTTCTAGTATGTACTAGCTAATAATAGTAGGTACGAAGTTTGTCCAAGAGTTTTGAATAATTAAACACAGATTTTAGAATCAAACCTTAAGAAAAAAAGAAGAAGCTTATTTCAACTATAGATTTCATCGAATAATTATTACAAAAATAGGTTTGGTTTTTAACAAATCAGATTTTGTTCTTTAATAACTTGTACATGCGCATTTTGAAATTGCGAATCAAACTTTTTTTCCATCAAAATTTGTGCTTGCGCATAAATTTCTGACATAGTGAAAACTAGATCAGTTTTTGTAATTAGTTTTTAACAAAGTTCATAATTGGAATCAGTTTAGTAATAACATGTCGTACAATGAAGAATATGTTGAGATACAGAGGTGATAGCCTTAAACGCATTAAAAGTGTTATTGTGGATGTCATTGCAACTTATCTACGGATAGAGCCTTGGTTAAATAATAAAACTTTTGTTCACATACTTGGGTGGGACATATATCGTATCTCCTCTAATAAAAATGCAGCAGTATCTAGCATTATTCATAACAATCAGTGGAATACCTTTAAATTTTTTGAAACTAGGGAGGTACCACATTTGATGAATCAGGTGGAGATTGAAACACATGTTGTCAGATTACTGGCAATGGTGTGGACAAACTCAATTTTATTTTAAGAAGATATGGCAGTAGTGTAGACAACAATATGAACAATTACACTAGTGTTCTATCGTTTGGAACAACATTAACAGCAAAAACTGTCAATTGTGCATATAGGGTACTACTAGGGCGTATCAATACTACAGATCGTCTAAGACAGTGGGGTAGTAACTGTGAAGAAATGTGTGTCTTGTGGAGATAACTTCTAGAGAGCATCGCTCACTTATTTTTTAACCACAGCTATTCAGGATATTTATGGGTGCTAATGAAATTAAAACTAAACATTAACACAAAAAGTAACCCCCTGAATCTGGAAGATGAGATCCAACTTCTCTGAAATTAGTTCGACAAGCATGACCAGATCATCTAATTAAACTAGAGAAGGCGAAGATTGTACAAATAGAAATCACTTATCTTGTATCGAAATCGAAGGCGAAAACTTTGCATACTCATCACAATGAGCAGATTTTACAGAGATAGGGTATAGAGCATATATTTATATTACCTCATTGCAGAGAAAGGAGAAGATGATTTTAACTCTAATTCCAATCAAAACAAATAAAAGGAGGGGAAGATAATTTACCTGGAATTTCAGAGAACAAATTTCAGAGACGAAAATGATCGGCGATTGTAGAATTAGGTTTTTTTTTCATTCTTGAGTGAAAAACTGAGGTTAGGAGAATACGAAGAAAGGTGGGGAAACATACGGTGATTAAAGTAAAAATAAAAAAAACTATTTTTGCTAGTAGGGATGACGTGGGAAATTTCTATGGCAAACTGTTGGCGTAAGGAATTTCCTATGCCTTTCATACGCCGATCTGGAATTGTAGAAAATTAACAGAGGCGTGGAAATGGCGCAGGAGATTATCTATGTTTTTTCTGAAATTTTCTTACGTCTTCCCTACGCCTTTACCTCTTTTTACCTGTTTCCTACGCCTTCCCTACGCCCCGCCTTTTGGCGTAGGAAAGACGTCGGAAACTTTGGGTAGAAAATTGAAGTATTTTCTAGTAGCGGGTAGGGACAAGTAGTCAATACGCAAATTAACACTCGGAGTCGCAATAAAGAAATTATGAGAACACTGTATCAGGTTAGAGAGCTCACTTGTACGCAGAAGAAAAGGAAACAGCCAAGCATAGATTTTTGAATGCTTTGAAATGTCTTCACTATACCGCGTGCTGCTGCAGCCTTTAGTCGCATCAGGTCATTCCTACATCACCATTACTATCCGTGCATGCCCTAGAGGTAGAGCCTATTTAATCAAATGTAATCAGCCTGCCCTTGAAGACCAACCTCCATTCCATCTCTATCTAAAGTAAACAGGTCAAGCCCTACCTTAACTCTATGGATTTAGAATTCAAGAAGGCTCTGCAGGAACAGGTATATAACGTCATACATTTTATCATGGATCCGAATTTCTGGTATTGGATTGGATTTTCCGAATTAATTTTATTATTTGAAATTGTCTTCTGTGCAGCACGAATTATACGAGGTTCAAATGCGAAAGATCCATCATGAGATTGAGGCCATTAAAATAAAGAGTGAGACTGAGGCCATTGAACTGAGGAATGAGGTCATTAATCTGAGCACCGAGGCCTTTAAACTGAGGAATGAGGTCATTAAACTGAGCACTGAGGCCATTAAACTGAGGACTGATGTTAATGCCATAGTAATGGCGAAAAAGATTTCCCTTGCCAACAAAGAATTGAGTGCTGTGAAGCGAGAATATCACTAGTACAAACAGGCAGGTGCTTGTATGATACTTTGAATCTTTTCTATTTACTTGGTATGTAATGTATAACCTATTCTATGTTTTTAGCCGTGCAATATGATATTATGAATCTGTATTTTTTTTTTTTGGGGTTGCATGCAGTATGATATTATGAACTGCTTTGTTTACTTTGCCATGTAAATATGAAGATAGTATGAACTGTTTTATTTGCTTTATTATGAAGTGTAATATTTTGATATGTATTATTTAGTTTGGTAAAAGGATCCATTGCCAAGGCTTTTTGCTCGTTTCTTTTGAATAAATGGAAGTTGTATTATTAATTGATGATAAAAATACTTGTAAGAGGTTCAAACCATAGTTTTCATGACCGTACCGTGTCTTTTGAACCGTAATGATTGAAGGTTTAAGGTTTTAATGGTTCAACCGGTCGAATCGTGATTTATTTTTTCGAAAAATTTGCACATTTAACTATAAACTATACACAAAAATATTGAAATAATAATGTTATGTACACAAGCTGTAGACGATCTTCAAGGTATGCAACCGAAGTTGTGTGTTGTTGCAGTGCACAATTACAGTTTTGTATACGGTAAAGTAGTGCACAACGATGGAAGTTTAATGACGACAAACTTGACAAGTCTTACAGTGGTATTAGAAGAGTTTGCAGCAGTGAAGAACAAAATGATGAAGTTAGTGGTTTAAATTTTGAAACGATTATGATTTTTGAAATATATATGTTTACTTATTTTCTTCAAATCGATGCAAAAGATAAAAATGAGAGAGAATTATACGACGAGAAAGTAAGAAAAAACAAAAGAACCGTACTTCAACCAGGTAAAATTGACGGTTGAACTGTTGGTTTAAAGATCGGACCAAGGTTCATGGATAAATGAGGTTCGATTGAGTTCTGGACCGTAGTGGTTCAAGGTTCAAGATTATTCGAGGTCGGACCGAGGCAGGATGAGGTCATGAAAACACGGGTTCAAACACTGCAATATTATTTCCGTATACTTGAATGGGGGAGCAAATTGTTGTTTTTTGCACACGGTAGTTCGTGTACAAATGTCAATATTGATTGTACTTTGTTTGATAACTTTGTGTTATAAACTATATGCTTCTAAAGCGTTTATATTTTTCTATGTAACACAGTAGATTGAAAGGCTGGTGATATGCTTGTAAATAAAGTTTGACTAACAAAGCTAATAATATTAATAACAAAGACATATAAGCTCGAAGAAGGAAATCAAATTGGTTCAGATAGAATCATGATAGTGTGAGAGTACAGTGAATATCATCAGCAGGTATTTTAGTATAATTTGAACATGTTGCTATGACAACAATAGTCGTACAGTAATGGTAAATTAGTAAGTAGATGTTGAAACACGACATTAATTACCTTATTGCACAATGGTTATGTTAACTTTTAAACATTAAATTGGACTTTCTGTTTTCAAATCAACGAGAAAGAATTTGTACTAGGGATGGGTTTTCAAAAGCGAGAAACCAAGGTCAAGAAGAAGTTCGATATGTTTGCGCAATCTTTGAGTGGATTAAAAGTAACTATACAGGAAAAGAAGAAGACATAAGCAATGCATAAGCAAGTACCCATAAAAATTACCAATTAAGTGAAAATGTTAAAAAACGAACATTTGGAGATGGAAGCTAAGATGGATGTATAAATTCGTGCAAAGTACAAGGAGATGGTTGAGTTTATAAAGCAGAAAGAAACTCCACATAAATCTATACTATATTATTATCAGTGAGTTAAATTTCAAGCTCACACACGCCCCCTTGAAATTTGTCAACTGAAACAGTCATCAAATTTGTATTTCTCTGCGATGTCCGTATTTTTATCTTTCCCCTTTTCCTCCACCTAAACCTTCCGTTCTCTCCAGCCATATTCTCCTCCTCCCAATTTTCTCCCCCGAAATCGATCGGTTCCCCTTCCTCTTCTCTCCTCTTCCACTTTTCCTTCGATGGGAATCGATAAATTCCCTTTGATTTCTAACTCAGCCGTTCCTTTACCTCGTCTTTCTACCCCACATCGTCCAGTATTGTACAAACCCTACCTTGCTTTTACCTCCTTTTCGATTCATGTTTATCATCTACGTTGGCTACAGAATACATGATAGACAGTTAGCGACTTCATACAATCGCTTCGCTATCCCTATTTGAGGTTATTCCTTCGATTTTGTTTAAATATTTTTTTGATCATTTTGTATCGTTGACTGTTTTGTTTTTAGAAACAACCAATTACTTGGATCGTTCATGCTTAGGGGTATGAATGATTCCAACATTTGCATGTTGATTCATTGGTTAAACTTCCCATATAAGGCACTAGGTAATCTTTTTCCCTCTTTTAAGTCAATTTAGCTATGATTTTATCTTGGTTTGTCTTTAAACAGTTGTAAGAGTGTATCATGGATGTTTTCGTATCCGATTATTTCATTACTATTTTTCTTGCAGATGCTACTGAAAATTATTATTGGTCTGAAAGTTAACAAGAAGAAGAAGGTAATATAGCTTCTTATCCATTTTATCATTTGTTTTTTATATAATTATTTATTTAAACTAGGAAATATTTTTGCTATTATTGTACTAGAGATGCCATTGGTAATTGCCATGACCGATAATGTTCTCGATGTCTCGGTGATTTGAGTTTCAAAGTATCCTATACATAGCAATTATTTTATTTTTATATGACTAACTTTTGATAAAGGCAAATGAATATTTTTGTAAAGGTTCTTCAATGTAGCCTGATTCTCTAACATTTTGCTTAGCTTGATGTTTGCAATTTAATTGAATGTAGATGATGATACATATGGCGATAATGTGATCGGATAATTGCCATGACTCGGTAAAGACTGAATCTACTTCTCATTGGAATAGGGTGATCTTTATTATATTAAGAGTGGAGAAATTATAGGTGAAAGTTATATGATTATACATATGAGTTCAGTTTTGGTATGTTAGTATTTTGTTATTTGAATATGAAAATGGTGATCTATAGTCCACATAGATTGTAGATATCATATTCTTTGGCACGGGTGACATAAACTCTTTTTTATTATTATAGACCGAGAGGTATTTTTTATATTTTAACTTACAGACAGCATCATCAAAAAGTGGCTCTTTACACCAAGACATCCACTATTGGTTTTGTAAAAGATACATGCAAGGTTAGTTTCAAAACTATTGTATCATGAGCAACAACCAATGAATGGCTGTAAAATTATATGATGTACGCATGATGAATTAAGGGCTATTGTTAGGAAGTATGCAAGAGTAGACTCGAAATCGGTTCGTTATAGAGAGGCGTGGTTCCATGAGATTAAATAAATTCTAGCTAGCATATATTGAATCCTACATAATTCCACAATAAGGTAGTTTTTCCTTTGGATTCAAGCATTCTGAAATTAATATGGATGAAAATAAAACATGGTTATTTGTGTGCAAGGGAATTCGCTTGGTCCGTGTGAAAGAGAGAAGTATTGTTATGTTCCCATTGTGCAATTTGTGATGTTTCAGTGTTATATATTACTGTGTTTTAATTATTATTCCTCAGGGTTCCTTTTCTCAACCTTCTCTACAACTTGACAACATATTATTTTTTGGTATGAGCTCTAAGATAAGTTTAATGTTTAATGGTTCGAATTCTTCTATACAAGAAAGAGCAGAAGCTCTAGGATTCTTGCATTGCATAAATGATACATGCGATGAAGGTCAATATGTTGTCTAGGTTGTAAGTTCGTTTTTTGTTATCTTGATCAATAACCGCTCCAATTTTTAAATCACTCTCATTACTGCAAAAGCGGTTCCACCTACATGAAGCCGTATTACAAAAGTACAACCCAATTTACCAGAAGCTATACTTTATTTACATTATTGTAGTTTACAGAAGTATTAAATTATGAAACCTTTTGATGTCATTTTTTTAACTCATGGTGTTTCCTTCTAGAATACTAAGAAAAACTTTGTATTTCTTGACACATGCAAATGTTTACTTAATAGGTTGTAACCAAATAAGATGTTTTTAGTTGTGAAGATTTAAGATCTTATGAAATTTACTTACTGTTATATATACAAAGCAGTATTTTTCTGTTAACTTTATATGCCATTAGATGCCTAATTTAATTTTTATTCATTCTGCCACTTTGTGACATCATGAATCATCAATGGAAGTTAACCATATAAGACACCAATAGAGGTATGATTGCTATATCACTGTGTGTATATATATAATGACTTATGATATTATTATTATTTTTCTATGGTTTATCATTTTCTATACTGAGCTGCATGTTCTCATTTAAATGTTTCAAGGATTTCTAATTTTGACTTATCTGGCAATATTTTGCTCTTGATGCTATAAATAAGCTTGAAAGAAATATTTAGTTACATATTTGATATATTATGAAAGAGTAGCACTCTTTTGGTGTTTCATGATAAATTTTCTTCTCATTATTCTCATATTCGACTTTTACCCAATGAATCCACTGTTTCATTTACTTCCTTTAAGGATTTGTTGTGATTTCATGATGGTATCTATAATTTTGAAATAAATCAATCAATATTTAGTATAGGATAATAACTATCTAGCATATCAAAGCCTATGTTTGATAATAATAAAAAAAGTGAGAAATACTTTGGATGCCACTATTTCATTTTAGCTTTCTAATTTTTTGGTCTAGCTCATTCTCCTTTAAGAAAAAAGTCTTTACCGTTATTACATTTTACAAATGCGGAATTGATGACAATTTGGTTCGTAAGGCTATTAGAGAGAAACAAAAACCTTAATTTGATTTTGTGAGTATATCTGCTTATTATTTGGACATAAAAAAGTTGAATTTTATATTTGATGATTCAATATATTTCATCTAAGATTTTATTCTGCATACTATTTATTGATTGGGCAGACCAAGCTTATTTGTGGACAGTAATATTTAAAAAAACATTTGAACATTGCATTTTTCGATGTTGATTAGAAATCTTCCTTATTCGGTCATTTATATTTCCAGTGATTTCATACTGGCTAAGCTATTTAGGATTACAATGTATAACCCAAAGATATACTAAGAATATAAATAAGGTATAAGTGCAGTTATTCGAACATAAAATAAACTCTATATTTAGCCTAACTTACCAGCATAGTGCATGTATAGCTAAAGGTTGTAAAGCTCATATAAACATACCTTTGTCTCATGACAAGGACAATATAAACTATATATACAAATTTTAAAAAATAGGTCACATATTTGTATGGTTATTTCACTATTTTAGAAATGAACTGGAAAAATCTTATGGTGAATATAACTCTGATAATTAGTTAGCTCGCATACTACATCGATAATGTAGAAGAGTTGAAATGTTTTCAGCACCATGTCCTATAAATATAGGAGAGGGGAGACTGTAATTTACTATCAACTTCCATATATGTGTACATAATTTTTCCTAGACATAAACAATTACACCAGTAAATTAATTATTTTCCTATATGTTTGTTTACTTTCTTATAACCATGGTGAAACTGTAGTACTGAATTTCGTCTTCATTATTTAAAGATTTAACTTCGTATTATCATTTTCCAATGACTACTAAGACATAAAATGTTTTAATTGCACATTCTTCTTAGTTGTTTGCAGGATGGGCAAGAGAAGGAAGGTGGGAGAAACAATTAATGCACAACTTATCAGTTGATTTAAGTACAGATGGTGAGTAATTTTATTTTGCATTTTCTGATAGAAATGCTTTAATTAAAACTGATAAATAAAATATTTAGCTATGTATGCTACGTAAATACCTATCACATTCCAGACCTTACTATTGTTACTAGACTTTTTCAGAAAATCAACTTTCATTCCTTAAACAAAAAAAAACCTTTTTAACTGGTTTACATATCACGTTCATGTATTGGTTGGAAAGTGTGAGCGACACAAAGTAGAAGGAATACACACACACACACACACACACACACACACACACACACACACACACACACATATATATATATATATATATCTGTGTGTGTGTATGTATGTATGTGGGATTCGTAGCTCCTTCATTTTTAATCTCCTAATATTACCATTGGAGTTAACAAATTGATGGATGGATTTGATGCTATTCTCTCTCTTAAATCAACATCTAATCCATCCATATATACACACACATACATACATGTATACATACATATATATGTATATATATGTGCGCGCGCACGCGCACACACGTGTTTTAGCAACTTCTTGTGATGAGAAAACAAAATTAATTTTGTTTTTACCTAGCATATATATATATGTGTGTGTGTGTGTGCGCGCGCGCACGCACGCGCGGATGCACGTGTTTTAGCAACTTCTTTTGATGAGAAAATGGAATTATTTTTGTTTTTACCTAGCATTCATCTGTTGCTAAAAAACTTTTGCTTGCTTTGGGTTAATTATAATAACAGAACAAAATAAAAGCATATGGCCACATTCTTAGGTAATAAGATATTGCAAAACTGTAACGACCCGATATTTTCAACCATTCGCATCCATTATAAGTGTATAGGTAGACACTCATGCCGGAGTTGAATTGCTCAAAATACCGCGTTGTAATTAAAATTTGGCAAATCTCAGAATATACAGTAAATAAATATAATCACAGATCACAGACACAGAGTAAAATAATGCAGCGGAAGTAAAAGAAATAGTAGTTCATGAAGCTACTATATAAACATATCAGAGTACATAAGATACAATAGAAGAAATAGAGTACAACGGAAGTATAAATAAGATAACCAAGTACAAGCTGAACAGAGCAACATAACTGAAGTCGATAGAACAAGACTAGCAGATAATCTCCAGCGATTCAAATCTCCAGAAGGTGGAAATCCAAATCTGTGAATACTCAGGCTGACCCGAGCGTAAAGCAAAACACAAACACTCGAGTCAGGACAATATATACTTATATAATATAAACCAACTCAAGTGAACTGTAATAAGGTACAAGTAACTTAAAGAATGCTTGGGACCGCCCATTCTTTAAGGATCCGTTAAACTATCTACTATGTAGTAATATTCGCTATTATAATAATGTCTAATCAGTAAAGTATAATCATATAGAAAATAGCGTTAAGGGGATGGAGAACCTTAATGCGGTCGGATCTTAAAATCATAATCGTAGTAAAGCTCGATATGGTAGGTGACACGGCACAACTAGGCAATGCCAGGGTAGATATACCAATTACGCATCCGGACTAGTGGTGACGCATAGCAGCCACTACCGCCCACCTCGAACAACACTCCCAATCAAGGGTGGCCACCAAATCAATCACAAGTAATAGAATGGTATCGAAGAAGTGTGTCCGATAAGAGGTGCTACCTCATTGGTCCGTCAATCGCTCCTGTTTTAGCCACCTTATGCCAACTCACGGGAGTTGGGTCCACGTAACATACCTTAAGAACGTCGTCACCATCCTACTTCATTCTGGAATCTCCACCGCGTACACGGTTGTCAAAGTGGTTTTCGGTATCGACAGAGAGTATGTCCATATCCGATCCCGGTCTCTTTGCCAACCAATCGTTATTATAACCCGTGGTTATAACTTTTAAAAACAATACTTTACTTCAAAATAAGATATCATTTCAAAATCATGTCTTTATCAAAATAAAGATTTATCATTTCCAAATCATTTCAATATTCTAAAATATTGTATCCTTTCAAACTTCTTTTCAAATCATTTTAATACATCAAAATATTATATCTTTTCAAACTTTATTTCAAATCATTTTTATATATCAAAATATCATACCTTTGATAGTTATACTTCAAAACCAAAATCATTTTATTTCAAAACTATGTTCATTTCAAAACAACATCATTTCCATTTCAAACATATATTCACCTTTCAAATAGTCTATACTTTCAAAGTTATAACTCTTTTGAAACAAAACATTTGAAATCATTATACTTTGAAAATCACAGCATTTCGAAATCATATATTTAAAATCATCTTTTAATTCTATACATTTACAAACTTATTAAATTCAAACCATCAAATTTCAATTCAATTACAGTTTACCAACAAACCGTTTCAAATCTTATCAATTCCCAATATAGATTAAATCCACAAAATACAATATTCAATCTTTAGTATATTTCAAAACTTTAAATCTCCCACATTTCATAAATTCAGTATCATTTAAATAAACTCAATTAATATATACTTCAAATATTCATTTATCAAATAAATTAAATAAGTCAGAAATCAAGTATCATTTCAAATTCATTTCACAATATCAAATATTATTCAAAACACCATTCATTTTTATTCATTTAAATACCATTTAAATCCATTCATTTTATTAAATTTAAATACCATTTTAAACTCACATTAGAAATCAAATTCTTCCACTTAAATATCTCTTCATTATCTTTAGAAATTTAACATTTAATTTCCCAAAATTATATCATTTTCCAGAGATTATTTTTCATTAAAATTAATTTAAAACAACAAAATATAGTTTCCGTAGCACTTATAAAATGCTACGTAAAGTTATAGTTTAAAACAGTTAATTAACAAAGGACAGCGTTAAATGCTGTAATAGATTTCTTTTAAGTTTCAATTAACTTACATGTTAAGTTTAACCACTATAGCACTTACAAAGTGCTATAATAGCCTTTATTTCAAATTAACCTTTTAGTTCATTTAAAACACTACAACATTTACAAAATGCTGTAATATCCTTTACATTACATTTCAAAATGCTGTTAAATCATATTCAGAGTTTTATTTACAATTCCACAAATAATTAAATTTTAATATAAATCATTTTAACTTATAAAATCATATATTTCACATTTAACACAATCATTTAAATACCTTTATTTCTATGATTTTTGTAACGACCCGTATTTTTAACACTTTAAAAATACGAATTAAAATGAAAATTTTGGATAAAAATCCGAAGGAAATAAAATTTTGTGTTGTTAAAAGTGAATTACAAGTTAAAATACAAAACTGAATTCTGAAATAACTTATTTGTAAATTAAATATGGATGTTAACTTGTAGTGAATGTAAATAATGGATTGAATTTGATTGTAAACCAAATTGGTTATGATTGTAAACAAAGAATAAATAAAATGGTAGATTTAATAGCGGAATTTTATGTTATTGAAACTAATATAAATAAATGTAACTTAATACTACAGTTGATTGAAATTAGATAATAACTGAAACTGTGATTTGATAAAGATGTTAACTTGTAATTAAACGTAAGTAAAGATTTAAATTTGATTGTAACAAGTAATTGAAATGAATTGAATTTGATTTTAAACAACAAAATAAATAAAATGTTACATTTAATATTGAAGTTATAATATTGAAATCAACGTAAATGAATGTAATTTAATATTACTGTGAATTTAAATAAGATGATAGCTGAAGAAAATGAAAGTAAATGAATTATAAACTATTGATAATAATGAATAAGTAAATGGTTGATTCAATAATGAAAGTGTAAATCGAAATAAAAGAATTCATTTGGAATTAAATAACTTGAATTTGAATTACAATATAATTGAACGCTGAATCTAATATAATCTTTTATATTGGGTTTATAATGGAAAACTGCATTGTAAAGGATTTTAATTATTGTGAAATTAAAAAAATGAAATTTGCGAACAATTGAAATTTGATTTAAAAGTTAATAATTTAAAATTGGGAATTTTATATTGAAATTAGACTGTAGAAATAGCCATTTTTACAACTGTCTCGGATTTCGACGAAACCAGTTTCATCGGATCCGTAACAGCGAATTATTGTAAGGTTTCAATTTTCGTAGGAATCGGACTTGTCGTTTGATCGTGCGAGCTTGAAACGCGTAGAAATTTAACGTCGTTAATTAAAATAATCGACTTCAAAAAAGCTATCTTCCATATACGATTGAATTAGGCCTTGGGACTAGTTCCATTGCGTCCGGAACGGGGGTAAAACCTTATAAACGCCTGGCGGCACGTCTCGTTTGGAGTTCGGACGATTTTGGACCTAACTTTATAAATACACACTCAAAACCGAGACAGTTTTATCATTTTTCATTTCAGAAACCCTAACTCTATCTCATGGCCGCCACCTTTTAATGGCTGAAATTTGCTCGAACTTCTTTTCTCTTTATCTCTCAATCCGTTCAACGAAATCGAAAAATTCCAAAAGCAAAAGTGTAGATCTCGACGAGCTCTTCAAATCCATACGGTTGATTCGTGCTAATTCGTCACGGATTGGTCCAGATCTGGCTTGGAAGCGTGCGCGTTTTTCTTGGTTTGCGTGCAAACGGTGGCGAATGGAGTGGCGAAACTTGGCGCGGAGGTGGAGCAAGGCGAGGCGCACGTGATGATGCCCCCTGATCGATGTCCGGTCGTCGTTTGCTGCGCGCGTGGATGGAGATGAACGGCGTGAAGTGGGTTCGGGTGTGCTGCGCGTGAAGAAGAAGGTTAAGCGATTAATTAATTTTATTATACTGCTAATCATGTTTAAATTATATCGTTATATTAATTTAAGTGTAACTTCTGCATACGAGATCCGTTTCGGGCGAAACAGGTGGCGTCGGAATCGTAGCGACGAGATCTACATTATGAAACAAGTTTGGTTGCATTCCGAGACTGTGAAATTTTGGATCTTATTAACGGGCTTTAAATCAAAGGTGAGTGTTTATATGCTCACAATTGATGAAATTGTTTAATTATTTGAAGTTTAGATTTTAAGTAAAATTTTGAAATACGGCGTAAATTTTCGAAAGTTGATTTGTTGTAAAAGATTGGACTTTTAATCGAACTCTGAATATTTCTAAGAAAATTTATATGAAATGATATTTCAAGTTGAGTTGGAATTGAAAATTGATTTGAAATTGAGATTTAATTAATTTGGAATTTAATTGAAATTCAAAGAAATTTGTGAATTGGACTAAATTGGAACTATTGAATTAAATTTGAAGATAAAATTGATTTGAATGTGATTTGAACTGAAATTGATTTGGAATGTAATACTTAAATGAATTCTTGAAATCCGAATGTGAATCTAAGTTTATTGAATTGGAATTGCTCCAGAAATTAAGTAAACTACTTAATACGGATGTTTAATTTGAAGTATATTCTAATTTGAATACGAAATGGTTTTAAAGCGAATCTTATATTCTTATATAAAGATATGAGCTGTTTTGAAATGTGAAATATTTAAAGTTCGAAATATATTGAAAGTGAAATTGTTTATTTTGTGGTTCAAATATGTATTTGAAATTGATAATTTGAAATGGTTTATCGAGAAGCTGAATCGAGTTGAAATTGATGATTTGAAATTTGATTAAATTTTAAATTTTGGAATTCGAGTTTATGTGAATCGTTTTATGAGATATTGAGGCGAAAATGATTTTGAAATCGAAATGAGATATTGAGGCGAAAATGATTTTTGAAATGAATCGTATATTTTGAGTAAATAAGATGATTTTGGAAATGGATTTATTTGAAGTGAAAGTGATATCGTATTGATACGATTTTGAGATTGAAATGAGATGTTGAGGCAAAAATGATTTTTGAAATGAAATCGTATATTTTGAGTAGATATGATGATTTTGAAACGGATTTGATCTTTGAAGCGAATATGATATTTTGATAATCAATGATGAATTGATTTTGAAAATGTAAAAGATCCAAGCGGTGTGAAAAATATAACGTAGTTATTAAAGAGACCGGGATCAGATATGGACATACTCTCTGTCGATACCGAAAACCACTTTAATAACTATTATACGCGGAGTGTTGATCCAGAATGAAGTGGATGGTTTGGCGAACGCGTTGACTGAAGAAAGAGAACGATTTTGGATGACCCCTGACATGACTAAAACAGGAGCCGCGCCGGGCCATTGAGGATCGCCATCTCTAGCGGACACACTCCTTCGATACCATGTCTATTACTTTTGTGATTCGATTTGGGTGCACCCCGCGATTTGGGAGTGTTGTTTCGCGGTGTTGGGGTAGTAGCTGCTATGCCCAACATCAGTCCGGATCACGCAACTACTAGTATCCTAGTTGGTATTGCCTCATGTACCTTGTCATACTGATTATCCTATTCGCGACCACTACGATTTTGGTTTGTACCTTGAGTATATGGATTGCCCTCTGGTGACTTCCGGTTTTGGGGAAACTACGGTCTTGTATATGCTCTTGGGAATATAAATTGTGTTAAGGGTGGAATGGGCCATGGCTTAACGCTATTTTAATACTTTTACTTTAATGTAGACATATTATAATAGCGTATTGTACTACATAGTAGATAGTTTAACGGATCCTTGAGAGATGGAAAATCCCGTAACATCTCTTAAGTTATTGCACTCACGTTGACACTGGATAGGAGATGTCAAACCCCGTAAACATCTCTGACGCCGTCACACTCATATTTTCTTATTCGATTTGACTTACATGAGATATTTTAGTCCTGACTCGAGTGTTTTGTCTTTTCATTACGCTCGGGTCAGCCTGAGCATTTCAGATAAGGTTGAAGATCTATTTTGAAGGACGAAGACGGAGTTTGGTATTACATCATTTGTATTCTACTACCATATTATTTTTCCGCTGCATTATTGTATTATCTCTGATATGTATGTAACTCTGATTTATGATGTATAATAATAATCAAATTTATTTATTTAACAGCTTCATGAACTGTTATTTTATTATTATATCTTGTTCCTTCCGCTGCAAGATTCTGAGTTTGTTTCTGTTCTTTCTTTTCTTTTCTTATTTAACCCCAATAACCATCTGCCTTTTTGAACGGTTTGAGTTGAACATGTGTGGATTATTGTCGACTTGAACGGTCAAAATGCGGGTCGTTACACTTGGTATCAGAGCTTTGGTTTAGCGATAAACCTTGGCTCTAGTGGGGAATAACTCATTGAAATAGGGGTAAACTATATGAATGAGTTGAGTGTATATGAGAGAGCGTATTTGTAATTTTGATATAAAAATGATTTTATATTGTGTTAATTTGTTCCGTTGAGTATTTATGAATTCTGGTTGGTACTTGGGACGCCAAGGCATCGATAGGAATTTCTAAACACTCGAATAGGACAGATTGACATAATATTGTTTTGGATTATATTCTATATATAAAAGACTTATCTTGAAAATTTATAAATGTTGATTGTATTGGTTAGAGATGATAATATTAGATTATCATCGTTTATTGTTGATTAGTCAATATTTCTAACTATTGACTATTGAATGATTTTAAGAAATGAAACTTGTAAATATGATTGACAATGAATATAAATGGTAAATAAAATAAAATAAAAATGAATTTAAATTAAGATGGAGAATTTAAATTCCGGTGTTTTGAAAATTTATTATCAAAAATTTGAAATGTATAATATAAGTATTATATGATAGTATATTCGATTAGAAATTGTTTTCAAAGGATTTTCAAATGAAGTAAGTGTTATACTCCCCTCTTGACACTAGAAAATGATTCCGGTGATGAGTGCACGCATCATCGACTTTATTTTCGAGAGTCCAAGTGGGGGAGATCACTTAATAGTTTTTCTAAACCCTGTTTTGATTAAAATTGAATTTTATTTTATATTCTCTATAGTATGACTTGATATATATTAATATAAGTATATATTATTTCAAACTTGATTTGAATTGAAACCGGAGTTGAAATTCTTAATTTCTTTAATATTTAATAATTATAAACTATTGAGATAAACAAATACTTGAATCATTACGGAACTTTTGAATTGTGAAATGAGAAATAAACCTAAGAGCTAAGTGAAAATATCAATTGAAGTAGATATCCTTAGAATTAGGAAATTATGAATTTAAAATAAAATTGAAACTGTAAAACTCGCATAGTATTAAATTTCATTCTATAGCATAAATATAACTTACCAAAATATTTAAGAAGTTCAAAAATGTTATATGAATTGTTAATTGGATAATATACAAGTTTAGGTTTGAATAATGAAATATGCATTTAATTAATGGTTTGCAAATATAAATAAAATTGTTAGTAAATAATTGGAATTTAAATTAACATTTAAAGGTGATTCACAATTATGTTAATATAAAATGGAAATACTATATGTGAGTGTAAATGTGAAATTAAATTATAGTGAAATTTAAGTAATGACTTAAGAATTAATTAATTGAAAATTCAACTTTGAATGAAAAGAGGTTGTATGTTGTTTAACTACATTCTATTTGCATAACTATAACTTACCAAATACTTAAAAAGTTTAAAATGCTAATAAGGATAAGTAGAGGAATAATATACCAGTGTGAGAGTGAATAATAAAATGTGAAGATCTATTGATAGTTGTAAATATAAAGGAAATTTAAGTTGTAAAATGAATTAAATTTAAAATTAATTAAATATAGAATTAGTAAATGGAAACTAATTAAATTTGAATAAAACTAAATGTCAATCAACTTGGAAGTGTATGAAATTAAAATTTTGACTTGGAAATGTATAATTGATTTATTATAGATTTGGATGGATGTTAATGTTTGATATGCATTGGTTGTTAGATGGATGATAATTGATTAAATAGAATTCATTAGTGTTAATGGAATTGAATAAACGGAATAAAATTTTAAATAATTAAATTCAAATTTGAAGCAAAGTGAAATTAAATATAATTGAATTCAAATTAAATTGAAGCAAATTGACTTGAATTTAAATTAAGAATGAAACAAACTTGAATAAATTGGAAACAAATCGAATGTAAACTTATTTCATGGATATATAAGAAAATAAACGACTTTGTGTTTGTGATTGTTTCTTTAGAAAATTTGAAGATTGATGGTTTGTACTTTGAAATAACAAAAGCAAAATTTGAAAAATCCAAAATACTCAAAGAGAGCTGAAATGAAAATAGCCATAACTTTTAAATGGTTGAACGAAATTTGACGATCTTAGACTTTTCGGAAAGCTTAGAATCTGTAGCACGACTTTTGTTTAGAGTATTTCAGAAAATTCATTCGTTTACTAGGTTAAAAATGTAAATGTTTATCGCTGTCCTGTGTAAGAATAAGCAAAACCAATAGCATTTGACCTTAGTATTTATGACATAACTTTTTACTGGTTTATCGGATTTTCATGATCTTATACTTTCTGGAAACCTCAGAACCTATGCCCCAACTTTTGTTTTAGAAGACTTGCATTTTGCTGAAGTTTAGAAGGTCAAAAACGTGAGGGAACGTCGCTGACCTGCGCAATTCATTGTCAGGCTGAGGCGTATCTATTTAGTAAAACGGTCGTAACTTTTGAACAGAAGGTCCGAATTCAATGATTTTGGACATTCCGGAAAGCCTGAAACGAATGCAACAACTTTTGTTTAGATTCCATTGTCAAATTTTATAGTTTAGGTGACCAAAAACCGAGATTCATTTGCTGTCCTGGAATTGGAATTTCAGTTTTGAAGCTAAACATGTAATATGTGTGTCGTTTATGATAAGTATATCGATCTATCTTTATATGCATGGTTCTAACTTGGTTATTGAGCACTTTAATAGGTAGCAAAGGGGTTGCGCTTCGCCTGTGGAGCTCGCTTCTGCGCTAAATGCAAAATGTAAGTTAAAATGCTAATAAACGCTTAATAATAGGTATGTTCTTGGATTACAGTTTATGTTGTGGTATATTATTGTGTTCCCCATGTTTTGGGATGCCTCATTCTTGTAATGAGATGTATATCATGCAATTATTACCACTGTGAAATTTTTCGGTCCTAGCCGCGCAAAGGAGGTGCTGCCGAAATTTTTCAAAAATCCGGGAGTTAGAAAATTTTGAGATTTTAAAAATCCTATAACTGAATTTTGCAAATAAGTCAAATATTTGAATGAATTATATCTAAATGATGGTTTCTCCTTCTTCGTCCCTTTTCGAGGACGAAAAGTTTTAAGTGGGGGAGAATGTAACGACCCATATTTTTAACACTTTAAAAATACGAATTAAAATGAAAATTTTGGATAAAAATCCGAAGGAAATAAAATTTTGTGTTGTTAAAAGTGAATTACAAGTTAAAATACAAAACTGAATTCTGAAATAACTTATTTGTAAATTAAATATGGATGTTAACTTGTAGTGAATGTAAATAATGGATTGAATTTGATTGTAAACCAAATTGGTTATGATTGTAAACAAAGAATAAATAAAATGGTAGATTTAATAGCGGAATTTTATGTTATTGAAACTAATATAAATAAATGTAACTTAATATTACAGTTGATTGAAATTAGATAATAACTGAAACTGTGATTTGATAAAGATGTTAACTTGTAATTGAACGTAAGTAAAGATTTAAATTTGATTGTAACAAGTAATTGAAATGAATTGAATTTGATTTTAAACAACAAAATAAATAAAATGTTACATTTAATATTGAAGTTATAATATTGAAATCAACGTAAATGAATGTAATTTAATATTACTGTGAATTTAAATAAGATGATAGCTGAAGAAAATGAAAGTAAATGAATTATAAACTATTGATAATAATGAATAAGTAAATGGTTGATTCAATAATGAAAGTGTAAATCGAAATAAAAGAATTCATTTGGAATTAAATAACTTGAATTTGAATTACAATATAATTGAACGCTGAATCTAATATAATCTTTTATATTGGGTTTATAATGGAAAACTGCATTGTAAAGGATTTTAATTATTGTGAAATTAAAAAAATGAAATTTGCGAACAATTGAAATTTGATTTAAAAGTTAATAATTTAAAATTGGGAATTTTATATTGAAATTAGACTATAGAAATAGCCATTTTTACAACTGTCTCGGATTTCGACGAAACCAGTTTCATCGGATCCGTAACAGCGAATTATTGTAAGGTTTCAATTTTCGTAGGAATCGGACTTGTCGTTTGATCGTGCGAGCTTGAAACGCGTAGAAATTTAACGTCGTTAATTAAAATAATCGACTTCAAAAAAGCTATCTTCCATATACGATTGAATTAGGCCTTGGGACTAGTTCCATTGCGTCCGGAATGGGGGTAAAACCTTATAAACGCCTGGCGGCACGTCTCGTTTGGAGTTCGGACGATTTTGGACCTAACTTTATAAATACACACTCAAAACCGAGACAGTTTTATCATTTTTCATTTCAGAAACCCTAACTCTATCTCATGGCCGCCACCTTTTAATGGCTGAAATTTGCTCGAACTTCTTTTCTCTTTATCTCTCAATCCGTTCAACGAAATCGAAAAATTCCAAAAGCAAAAGTGTAGATCTCGACGAGCTCTTCAAATCCATACGGTTGATTCGTGCTAATTCGTCACGGATTGGTCCAGATCTGGCTTGGAAGCGTGCGCGTTTTTCTTGGTTTGCGTGCAAACGGTGGCGAATGGAGTGGCGAAACTTGACGCGGAGGTGGAGCAAGGCGAGGCGCACGTGATGATGCCCTCTGATCGATGTCCGGTCGTCGTTTGCTGCGCGCGTGGATGGAGATGAACGGCGTGAAGTGGGTTCGGGTGTGCTGCGCGTGAAGAAGAAGGTTAAGCGATTAATTAATTTTATTATACTGCTAATCATGTTTAAATTATATCGTTATATTAATTTAAGTGTAACTTCTGCATACGAGATCCGTTTCGGGCGAAACAGGTGGCGTCGGAATCGTAGCGACGAGATCTACATTATGAAACAAGTTTGGTTGCATTCCGAGACTGTGAAATTTTGGGTCTTATTAACGGGCTTTAAATCAAAGGTGAGTGTTTATATGCTCACAATTGACTAAAATAACTTTTGTTAGTTAAATTTATATTCTGTAGTGATATGAAATTTATTGGCTGTTGTTTGGTAGGTTTAATTATCATCTGTATTGATATATGAATTAATTGATAGAATTTAAATTGACCGTCAAAATAAATTTAAATTTAAATTGGCAGTATATTACTCGATATTGATAATTATAAAATTGTTGAGAATGTTATTGGCTTTATGGTTGATTGGTTGTGATGGATGCTATTGGTCGATATTGGTTGTTTATATATTTTGATATATCATGCTATCATCATGTATATTGTTTATTGCATATAAAACTGTAAATTGAATCATTTCGAATAAATTAAGAAATAGGTTGAAATGATATACCTATGACATCTATTTGGATTGAAATGACATATATCCATCCTTGAAATTAAAAATTGAAATAATTATCCACTTGGCCATAGGATAGAAAATTATATACGGACACCGGGTTGGTTAAATTAAATGATTTTAAAAAGTTGTTTTGAAATTATTTAAATGAATTGATTTTAAGAATAAAATCCAATTTATGGAAATTGAATTATTTTGAATTGAAGCTCGAGATGTTGGAATTTAAACTTGGTAAATGAAATTGTTTAATTATTTGAAGTTTAGATTTTAAGTAAAATTTTGAAATACGGCGTAAATTTTCGAAAGTTGATTTGTTGTAAAAGATTGGACTTTTAATCGAACTCTGAATATTTCTAAGAAAATTTATATGAAATGATATTTCAAGTTGAGTTGGAATTGAAAATTGATTTGAAATTGAGATTTAATTAATTTGGAATTTAATTGAAATTCAAAGAAATTTGTGAATTGGACTAAATTGGAACTATTGAATTAAATTTGAAGATAAAATTGATTTGAATGTGATTTGAACTGAAATTGATTTGGAATGTAATACTTAAATGAATTCTTGAAATCCGAATGTGAATCTAAGTTTATTGAATTGGAATTGCTCCAGAAATTAAGTAAACTACTTAATACGGATGTTTAATTTGAAGTATATTCTAATTTGAATACGAAATGGTTTTAAAGCGAATCTTATATTCTTATATAAAGATATGAGCTGTTTTGAAATGTGAAATATTTAAAGTTCGAAATATATTGAAAGTGAAATTGTTTATTTTGTGGTTCAAATATGTATTTGAAATTGATAATTTGAAATGGTTTATCGAGAAGCTGAATCGAGTTGAAATTGATGATTTGAAATTTGATTAAATTTTAAATTTTGGAATTCGAGTTTATGTGAATCGTTTTATGAGATATTGAGGCGAAAATGATTTTGAAATCGAAATGAGATATTGAGGCGAAAATGATTTTTGAAATGAATCGTATATTTTGAGTAAATAAGATGATTTTGGAAATGGATTTATTTGAAGTGAAAGTGATATCGTATTGATACGATTTTGAGATTGAAATGAGATGTTGAGGCAAAAATGATTTTTGAAATGAAATCGTATATTTTGAGTAGATATGATGATTTTGAAACGGATTTGATCTTTGAAGCGAATATGATATTTTGATAATCAATGATGAATTGATTTTGAAAATGTAAAAGATCCAACCGGTGTGAAAAATATAACGTAGTTATTAAAGAGACCGGGATCGGATATGGACATACTCTCTGTCGATACCGAAAACCACTTTAATAACTATTATACGCGGAGTGTTGATCCAGAATGAAGTGGATGGTTTGGCGAACGCGTTGACTGAAGAAAGAGAACGATTTTGGATGACCCCTGACATGACTAAAACAGGAGCCGCGCCGGGCCATTGAGGATCGCCATCTCTAGCGGACACACTCCTTCGATACCATGTCTATTACTTTTGTGATTCGATTTGGGTGCACCCCGCGATTTGGGAGTGTTGTTTCGCGGTGTTGGGGTAGTAGCTGCTATGCCCAACATCAGTCCGGATCACGCAACTACTAGTATCCTAGTTGGTATTGCCTCATGTACCTTGTCATACTGATTATCCTATTCGCGACCACTACGATTTTGGTTTGTACCTTGAGTATATGGATTGCCCTCTGGTGACTTCCGGTTTTGGGGAAACTACGGTCTTGTATATGCTCTTGGGAATATAAACTGTGTTAAGGGTGGAATGGGCCATGGCTTAACGCTATTTTAATACTTTTACTTTAATGTAGACATATTATAATAGCGTATTGTACTACATAGTAGATAGTTTAACGGATCCTTGAGAGATGGAAAATCCCGTAACATCTCTTAAGTTATTGCACTCACGTTGACACTGGATAGGAGATGTCAAACCCCGTAAACATCTCTGACGCCGTCACACTCATATTTTCTTATTCGATTTGACTTACATGAGATATTTTAGTCCTGACTCGAGTGTTTTGTCTTTTCATTACGCTCGGGTCAGCCTGAGCATTTCAGATAAGGTTGAAGATCTATTTTGGAGGACGAAGACGGAGTTTGGTATTACATCATTTGTATTCTACTACCATATTATTTTTCCGCTGCATTATTGTATTATCTCTGATATGTATGTAACTCTGATTTATGATGTATAATAATAATCAAATTTATTTATTTAACAGCTTCATGAACTGTTATTTTATTATTATATCTTGTTCCTACCGCTGCAAGATTCTGAGTTTGTTTCTGTTCTTTCTTTTCTTTTCTTATTTAACCCCAATAACCATCTGCCTTTTTGAACGGTTTGAGTTGAACATGTGTGGATTATTGTCGACTTGAACGGTCAAAATGCGGGTCGTTACAATTTTATAAAGTCAAATTTCCATACAAAAATCAAATTTAATAACAATTAAATTTTCATTTCTTTAATTAAATTATTAACTTAACAACTAAGTTTAAATTTCCAAAAATATAGCTTATTTCCATTTATTTTACTTAATTAAAATCTCACTTTTAAACAAATTTCACAAAATTCAATTTAAGTTATATTTCCAAATTCAGCTTAAATGTTCATTTATTCCATATTTTAATTTATACAAAATCATTAACACCTTTAAAACATTATTATTACTTAATAAAAATCATTAAATTCATCTTTAAATCAAATTTGTCATATTTTCTTACTTTACAAAAATTCCATTTATAAACCAAATCATAAATTCCAAAATTAACTTATATTTCAAATTCTACTTCACCATTTACTTAATTCACTTATTTAATTTGTAGAAAATCACAAATACTTTATAGAAATCATTTTAATGAAATTTAAATCAAAATACCATAATATTTACATTAAAAAAGTATTTTAAAAATTTTAGAAAAATATATAAACCACGGGTCTGTATATAATTTTCTAGCCTAGGTCAAGTGATACGGATATGTATCATTTCAATCCGCAGTTTACAAAGAAAAACGGGGTTTTATCATTTCAAACCCGCAATCCCAAGTAATATAAATAAATAAATAAAAACCGTTCAGGCCTATCATTTCAGCCCATAACGATTTTTCCTTATTCTAAAGTCCGTTCGGGTATGTATCATTTCAACCCATAGTGATTCTAATCTACAGGGAACTTGCAGTGTGATAAACTGATATAAATAAACAGAATAGCATGAGATAACAGTAATAGATGATATAACATATGTAATAACAGGGGTAAACATTATATGATCATAATATAACAGTTACAACAGGATGATATAATTTTACAGATTCAAATGGTGTCAGTTTACTAGTTATATAAGTACACATTGTCTGGTGAGAATTACTCACTTGTTCAAGCTGGAGATGACAACCACAAACGCACAACAAAGATTTCCAGAGGCACGAGAGCACGATAATTATTTGAGTGTGGGAGAGCCAAAGCTAATTGCCTTGTCACATTCAAACCAAACAATTACAAACAACATAAGATTTCAACCCAAAAATTCAATAAACAATGCTAGAAATGGATGCATAAACAAAGTCAAAGTGTTTGCACTTGCTTCCTACCACCTATGCTTCAGCTCCAGATCTGAAATGGCACGGCTAAAGGCATGGTTTGGATCAGGTATGGTCTGGAAAAGGTGCGGCTACAAGGTGATGAAGGTGAGTGGAAGTTACAAGGTGTTGAAGGCAATGGAATACCAAAGGGTTTCAAGGCAAAGTGTGGCTTTTGTTGCACCATAGGGTTCGGCCCCTTGCTGATGTGGCTTGGCCATGGTATGTGGTGGTCAGGTGGTGGCTGGAGTGTGGGCCAAAGGTGGTGGAAGGTCAGGTCAGAGGTGGTGGTGGTGGAGGTAGTGGTGGCAAAAGGTGGTAGAAGGAGGAGATGACAATTCTAGGTCATAAGTGATAGTTTGTGATGGTTTTTGGTGGATTTTGTGTAGATCTTGGACTTGGATTGGTTAGGCCTGAGGAGGAGGGTTGCTAGGATGGGTGATGGTCAGAGGAAGGGGGTCGTGGTGGTCGGCCAAAGCCTGGAGGAGGAGGAACCAAACTATGAAGGTAGAGAGCATATGCAGTTTCAATAGAAAAAAACATAGAAAACAAGGAAGAAAGAAGGAATTTTTACCCAAAATTTTGAAGCCATGGCCGTGATTTTTTTGGAGGAGAAAGAGAAGTGTTTGCGTGAAAAAAATGAAAAGAAGTCCGCTGAAAAGAATAGGGTATGCATGGCCAAAAACATTGAAGAGAGGAGTTGAGAAAGTGAAAGGTCGGGAGGTGAAAAGCCATAGGAATTTCAATAGTTTAAAACTTTTCATATTTCCTCTAATTTCTTTTTAAGTTTTATACAACTGAAATATATATATAAACTCAGATAAAATACGAAAATTTAGTAAATAAACAAAAATAAATTAATTAATTATTAATTATATAAAATTTAATTAAGTAAAACAGCAAAAATTGCAACTAGTCTTGAAAATATGAAAAATAAATGCAATGAACTTTGGAAAAAGTTTATGGACTTGTAAAAAATTTATAAACTAATATAATAACATAAAATAAAAATGCATTCACAAAATGAATAAATAAATTTTAATTAAATATAATTTAATTGAAGAAAATAGCAGAAAAATAGAAACTAGCCTTTAAAAATAGAAAATAAATTCAATACGCTTTGGAAAAATTAAAAAATCATTTTAAATTATTTAAAAGACAAAATTATACATAAAATAAAATACTAACACATATTAGAACAAAATATGACAAATAAAATATAATTTAAAATAGACAATATTGCTAAATACATCAGTTTACATACAATATTGAAATATACATAACTTTCACAATTTAACTCCGTTTCCAACGAAACGAAAAGCTGTATCCATGGAATTAAATCTATTTTCATAATAAAAGATAAAATTTAAGAATTTGAAATATTTAAATTTAAAGTTCAAAAGTCAAAGTTTGACCAGTTTCAATAGAAATTCACTTTTCAGTGAAATATCCAATTTATACTAGTTTGAACTATAAATCACTTAATAGTCAACATTTATATTTAAAATGAAATGTTTGAAATAGAACAAGTTTAAAATAATTTAAAATAAAATAAAGTCAAAATTTAAAATATAGGCCAAAATCTAGGGTTGTTACACTCTCCCCCACTCAAAACTTTTCGTCCCCGAAAAGGAATGAAGTACGGGAAAACACAGGAAAGATAAAATTGAAATGAGATTAAGACAAGATGACAAAAGATTGAAATTATACCTGATAACTGTGGTTATAGGTAAGTTTAACAAGGTGGAGATGGTCTTCCCAAGATTCTCCAGAATCAGGAACACAAGTACGAAAAGATCCTCTAGAATCTGATTCACTCTTTCCGCTTGACTGACAGTTTGTGGGTGGAAAGCAGTGCTCAGATTTAAAATGAGTACCAAAGATTATAAAGATTATAGAAAGATTTCTAAGCAAAAAGATTATAGATAGATGCCTATACCAGTCTGTAGCAAGATAAGGAAAAATAAGGACAACTAACAGACAGTTTGAAAAACAAAATTAGGTAATAGGTTTGAAATTTCCATGGTTTCAGCTTAACTGATAATTAATTTTACACAAGTTAAATAAATCTTAACTATCTCTAATTTCATTATCTTATCATCAAATTTTCTTAAACAAACAATCTCTAAAATCATGATTTGATTAAAATTAAGTGTATAACATTCAATAAATTTAATTCTTCTTTATTCCTAATTATAATTAAATTTATCCCTCTCAAATATTTTATCACATATGTTAAATATGCTTACACTTATTATAACTGTTTTAATTTATTCCTAATTCCCTTAACATCATTTGTATTGTAAATTATTCAATTAACCTTTTAGTCTATTTACCTGTGTTAATCTTTTTATAACTAAAATTTAAGTGTATAATATTTATTATAACCACTCAAATTTTATTTATAAAAATCTTTTTATATTGTATATTATCCAATTACATTGTTAACTTCTAAAAATTAAGGTAAGTTATATTGGAATGCAATTGAGAATTATACAAATAAAACTTTCTAAAATTAATATACACTATAAACATCCTAATTCAATCATTTCAAGCTTGAATCATCTATTCAAAAATTTTGATTTTCTTTTTATACTTGAAGTTATTATTTAAGATAGAATTTAAGAATAAAATCTCCGATTCCTTTCAAACCATTTAGAGATAGATAAATGTATGTACATAATTTGTCAAATCAAATTTAAATCATATATCTATATATTTTATAAATCAATCATATTTTAGAAATTTATATCAATCAAGTTTCCCAAAACAAAGCTGTAGCAAGACTACAGAATGGTTTCTTCACTTCGAAACTCGAAAATGAACGTCGATGATGCTGCAGTCATCACTGAAATTATTTTCCAGCGACAAAGAGAAGAGCACTTAATTTTTAAACTTTAAAATCCTTTAGAGACAAAAAAAAAATTATTCAAAAATACTTTAAATAATATCCTTTTAAAAAATTTAAACACAAGGTTTGAAATCCATCGGAAATTAAACTCTTTAAATTTCTTGTTTTAAATTCATTTCAGTTCCCAAATAAATTTATAAACAACTATTTATAAATTCCTTTGTAGAACAATAAATGATAAATCAAGTATTATCATTTTAAATAATCAATTTAAACCAATTTATTAAGTTCCATAAATTTACTTATATATTAAAATTTATTTAATTAACCAAATTTTAAAATAATATTGTATCGGTTTGTTCTGTCAAAGTGTTTTAGAAATCCTATCGATAGCGTTGATCAGACGAATCGATCGGAAACCCAAATCGACATCAACAACTCAAACAACACAATATATAATAAAATATAGATTTAAAAGTACAATTCAAAATGTTGGAGATAGTTTAGAAACAAAGACAAGATGATTAATTAACAAAATATGAAGATGGATAATCTTAGATAAATCGCGGGCAACCTTAACCGGGTCAACCGTGACTTAATGAATAAGAGCAAATGTGGATTTTCCTGGGGTAAATCTACATCCGATCTCAAGAGATAGAGTTTGGAATAACAAAAGATATTAGCATCTAAACCAAGGATAAATATAAATCTCTGGTGAATCGATGCAAATTTGTAAAGGAGTTTTCCCCCTTTTACAAGTCATTAGAATATTGGCGAGACCACCAATTCACTATAAAGCTCATTCGAAGAGGAGTTATGGGATACTCTAGAATCAAAAGAAGATGAATAGTGAGGGACAAGAATGAATTTTGGAACCGCAGGGAACGTTCCAAAAATTAAAAGGAAATTCGAATCAAGAGGAAAAGATTCAAATTCGAACAAAAGTGATTCTGTAAATAAATCTACTCTATATGCTGAGTTTTGCCTCAAAGCCAAAGCTCTGATACCAACTGTAACGACCCGATATTTTCAACCATTCGCATCCATTATAAGTGTATAGGTAGACACTCATGCCGGAGTTGAATTGCTCAAAATACCGCGTTGTAATTAAAATTTGGCAAATCTCAGAATATACAGTAAATAAATATAATCACAGATCACAGACACAGAGTAAAATAATGCAGCGGAAGTAAAAGAAATAGTAGTTCATGAAGCTACTATATAAACATATCAGAGTACATAAGATACAATAGAAGAAATAGAGTACAACGGAAGTATAAATAAGATAACCAAGTACAAGCTGAACAGAGCAACATAACTGAAGTCGATAGAACAAGACTAGCAGATAATCTCCAGCGATTCAAATCTCCAGAAGGTGGAAATCCAAATCTGTGAATACTCAGGCTGACCCGAGCGTAAAGCAAAACACAAACACTCGAGTCAGGACAATATATACTTATATAATATAAACCAACTCAAGTGAACTGTAATAAGGTACAAGTAACTTAAAGAATGCTTGGGACCGCCCATTCTTTAAGGATCCGTTAAACTATCTACTATGTAGTAATATTCGCTATTATAATAATGTCTAATCAGTAAAGTATAATCATATAGAAAATAGCGTTAAGGGGATGGAGAACCTTAACGCGGTCGGATCTTAAAATCATAATCGTAGTAAAGCTCGATATGGTAGGTGACACGGCACAACTAGGCAATGCCAGGGTAGATATACCAATTACGCATCCGGACTAGTGGTGACGCATAGCAGCCACTACCGCCCACCTCGAACAACACTCCCAATCAAGGGTGGCCACCAAATCAATCACAAGTAATAGAATGGTATCGAAGAAGTGTGTCCGATAAGAGGTGCTACCTCATTGGTCCGTCAATCGCTCCTGTTTTAGCCACCTTATGCCAACTCATGGGAGTTGGGTCCACGTAACATACCTTAAGAACGTCGTCACCATCCTACTTCATTCTGGAATCTCCACCGCGTACACGGTTGTCAAAGTGGTTTTCGGTATCGACAGAGAGTATGTCCATATCCGATCCCGGTCTCTTTGCCAACCAATCGTTATTATAACCCGTGGTTATAACTTTTAAAAACAATACTTTACTTCAAAATAAGATATCATTTCAAAATCATGTCTTTATCAAAATAAAGATTTATCATTTCCAAATCATTTCAATATTCTAAAATATTGTATCCTTTCAAACTTCTTTTCAAATCATTTTAATACATCAAAATATTATATCTTTTCAAACTTTATTTCAAATCATTTTTATATATCAAAATATCATACCTTTGATAGTTATACTTCAAAACCAAAATCATTTTATTTCAAAACTATGTTCATTTCAAAACAACATCATTTCCATTTCAAACATATATTCACCTTTCAAATAGTCTATACTTTCAAAGTTATAACTCTTTTGAAACAAAACATTTGAAATCATTATACTTTGAAAATCACAGCATTTCGAAATCATATATTTAAAATCATCTTTTAATTCTATACATTTACAAACTTATTAAATTCAAACCATCAAATTTCAATTCAATTACAGTTTACCAACAAACCGTTTCAAATCTTATCAATTCCCAATATAGATTAAATCCATAAAATACAATATTCAATCTTTAGTATATTTCAAAACTTTAAATCTCCCACATTTCATAAATTCAGTATCATTTAAATAAACTCAATTAATATATACTTCAAATATTCATTTATCAAATAAATTAAATAAGTCAGAAATCAAGTATCATTTCAAATTCATTTCACAATATCAAAATATTATTCAAAACACCATTCATTTTTATTCATTTAAATACCATTTAAATCCATTCATTTTATTAAATTTAAATACCATTTTAAACTCACATTAGAAATCAAATTCTTCCACTTAAATATCTCTTCATTATCTTTAGAAATTTAACATTTAATTTCCCAAAATTATATCATTTTCCAGAGATTATTTTTCATTAAAATTAATTTAAAACAACAAAATATAGTTTCCGTAGCACTTATAAAATGCTACGTAAAGTTATAGTTTAAAACAGTTAATTAACAAAGGACAGCGTTAAATGCTGTAATAGATTTCTTTTAAGTTTCAATTAACTTACATGTTAAGTTTAACCACTATAGCACTTACAAAGTGCTATAATAGCCTTTATTTCAAATTAACCTTTTAGTTCATTTAAAACACTACAACATTTACAAAATGCTGTAATATCCTTTACATTACATTTCAAAATGCTGTTAAATCATATTCAGAGTTTTATTTACAATTCCACAAATAATTAAATTTTAATATAAATCATTTTAACTTATAAAATCATATATTTCACATTTAACACAATCATTTAAATACCTTTATTTCTATGATTTTATAAAGTCAAATTTCCATACAAAAATCAAATTTAATAACAATTAAATTTTCATTTCTTTAATTAAATTATTAACTTAACAACTAAGTTTAAATTTCCAAAAATATAGCTTATTTCCATTTATTTTACTTAATTAAAATTTCACTTTTAAACAAATTTCACAAAATTCAATTTAAGTTATATTTCCAAATTCAGCTTAAATGTTCATTTATTCCATATTTTAATTTATACAAAATCATTAACACCTTTAAAACATTATTATTACTTAATAAAAATCATTAAATTCATCTTTAAATCAAATTTGTCATATTTTCTTACTTTATAAAAATTCCATTTATAAACCAAATCATAAATTCCAAAATTAACTTATATTTCAAATTCTACTTCACCATTTACTTAATTCACTTATTTAATTTGTAGAAAATCACAAATACTTTATAGAAATCATTTTAATGAAATTTAAATCAAAATACCATAATATTTACATTAAAAAAGTATTTTAAAAATTTTAGAAAAATATATAAACCACGGGTCTGTATATAATTTTCTAGCCTAGGTCAAGTGATACGGATATGTATCATTTCAATCCGCAGTTTACAAAGAAAAACCGGGTTTTATCATTTCAAACCCGCAATCCCAAGTAATATAAATAAATAAATAAAAACCGTTCAGGCCTATCATTTCAGCCCATAATGATTTTTCCTTATTCTAAAGTCCGTTCGGGTATGTATCATTTCAACCCATAGTGATTCTAATCTACAGGGAACTTGCAGTGTGATAAACTGATATAAATAAACAGAATAGCATGAGATAACAGTAATAGATGATATAACATATGTAATAACAGGGGTAAACATTATATGATCATAATATAATAGTTACAACAGGATGATATAATTTTACAGATTCAAATGGTGTCAGTTTACTAGTTATATAAGTACACATTGTCTGGTGAGAATTACTCACTTGTTCAAGCTGGAGATGACAACCACAAACGCACAACAAAGATTTCCAGAGGCACGAGAGCACGATAATTATTTGAGTGTGGGAGAGCCAAAGCTAATTGCCTTGTCACATTCAAACCAAACAATTACAAACAACATAAGATTTCAACCCAAAAATTCAATAAACAATGCTAGAAATGGATGCATAAACAAAGTCAAAGTGTTTGCACTTGCTTCCTACCACCTATGCTTCAGCTCCAGATCTGAAATGGCACGGCTAAAGGCATGGTTTGGATCAGGTATGGTCTGGAAAAGGTGCGGCTACAAGGTGATGAAGGTGAGTGGAAGTTACAAGGTGTTGAAGGCAATGGAATACCAAAGGGTTTCAAGGCAAAGTGTGGCTTTTGTTGCACCATAGGGTTCGGCCCCTTGCTGATGTGGCTTGGCCATGGTATGTGGTGGTCAGGTGGTGGCTGGAGTGTGGGCCAGAGGTGGTGGAAGGTCAGGTCAGAGGTGGTGGTGGTGGAGGTAGTGGTGGCAAAAGGTGGTAGAAGGAGGAGATGACAATTCTAGGTCATAAGTGATAGTTTGTGATGGTTTTTGGTGGATTTTGTGTAGATCTTGGACTTGGATTGGTTAGGCCTGAGGAGGAGGGTTGCTAGGATGGGTGATGGTCAGAGGAAGGGGGTCGTGGTGGTCGGCCAAAGCCTGGAGGAGGAGGAACCAAACTATGAAGGTAGAGAGCATATGCAGTTTCAATAGAAAAAAACATAGAAAACAAGGAAGAAAGAAGGAATTTTTACCCAAAATTTTGAAGCCATGGCCGTGATTTTTTTGGAGGAGAAAGAGAAGTGTTTGCGTGAAAAAAATGAAAAGAAGTCCGCTGAAAAGAATAGGGTATGCATGGCCAAAAACATTGAAGAGAGGAGTTGAGAAAGTGAAAGGTCGGGAGGTGAAAAGCCATAGGAATTTCAATAGTTTAAAACTTTTCATATTTCCTCTAATTTCTTTTTAAGTTTTATACAACTGAAATATATATATAAACTCAGATAAAATACGAAAATTTAGTAAATAAACAAAAATAAATTAATTAATTATTAATTATATAAAATTTAATTAAGTAAAACAGCAAAAATTGCAACTAGTCTTGAAAATATGAAAAATAAATGCAATGAACTTTGGAAAAAGTTTATGGACTTGTAAAAAATTTATAAACTAATATAATAACATAAAATAAAAATGCATTCACAAAATGAATAAATAAATTTTAATTAAATATAATTTAATTGAAGAAAATAGCAGAAAAATAGAAACTAGCCTTTAAAAATAGAAAATAAATTCAATACGCTTTGGAAAAATTAAAAAATCATTTTAAATTATTTAAAAGACAAAATTATACATAAAATAAAATACTAACACATATTAGAACAAAATATGACAAATAAAATATAATTTAAAATAGACAATATTGCTAAATACATCAGTTTACATACAATATTGAAATATACATAACTTTCACAATTTAACTCCGTTTCCAACGAAACGAAAAGCTGTATCCATGGAATTAAATCTATTTTCATAATAAAAGATAAAATTTAAGAATTTGAAATATTTAAATTTAAAGTTCAAAAGTCAAAGTTTGACCAGTTTCAATAGAAATTCACTTTTCAGTGAAATATCCAATTTATACTAGTTTGAACTATAAATCACTTAATAGTCAACATTTATATTTAAAATGAAATGTTTGAAATAGAACAAGTTTAAAATAATTTAAAATAAAATAAAGTCAAAATTTAAAATATAGGCCATGTTAAAATAAGTAAGCAAGCAAAATTAAATTCTAAAATTCACGGTTCAGTTTTCATCAGTTTTTCTCAAGGCAACTTCTAATTATGATATCTACTTTACTATTATTAAATTTAAGCACATGTAGGTAAATTCTATCTATTCTACAATAATTCAATTTAAATGCGAAGTCAATTTTAGGTAACTTATAATTGTATGTTGGCTAAAACAAATGGCATGGTATAATATTCAGTCATATGAATGGTTAACTTTACTATTAAAATTCAATCAATCTCTACTTTAAGGTTACTACTGTTATGATAAGTAGATAATTTAATTGTTTGATTATATTTTGTATGATTTGTTTAATTTAGCAACTAAAACTAATTTGTATTTTTATTGGGTCTCAGTATTCAGCTAATTGGTTTAAAATCGAAAATTATTACAAATCTACATCGACAAAAGTCAATATGCTCCACTTTATAAACCTGAAGAACATACAGAAATTCAAATTCTCTCTTGACTGGCTAACATATGGCATGCATATTATTGTTGTTGTTATTTTTGTTTTAATATTATTTGTATACGTTCATGCAAATAAATTGAGTGTTGAAGTTTCTATGATAACATTATGAAATAATACCCATGAGTATTATGGAAGTAACATACAGTGCCAATGACCAAAATATTATGCTTATATACTCATTGTGTGTAGTGCTATATCATTAAATTGGTTAATTTTGAATATTGATTATTGTTGCCTCTCAAAATAGTGGAGAGATTTAATTTCATCAAATTAAAGAGGATCAACCTTGATTGATAATGGCATAAGGTGAAGTTTAATGTATCTTGGGTAGAGGCTATTGGGTAGGTATTTGTAAGATGAAGATTCCCTAGAGCTATGGGAAGAAAATCAAATAAAGTTTGAATTTTTTGCCTACAATGGTGGGCTATTAATAGTTATCATGTTTGTTTACAAGTGTATTTTTTTCTCAAAATGAATTCTACACTGTTCATATACTTAGGAATTTTATTTTCTAATTATTTTTGAATTTTTTGTTGTAGGAGCTATAGTTACTGGAAGGAAGGCATCTCATAATGAGCCAGTTTGTTGATTTCAAAACAGTGTGCATTCTTTTCAAAGTTTCCCATTATTTTGGTTTCTTATTCTTGATTTGTAATTGCTTGAATAGTTAAAGAGAGTAAGATTATATCATACTTTTGAATTGATGTGCACTTTGTCCAAACTTTTCCCTTCTTTTTGTCCAAAGTATGTTAATGCGGTTTTACAATCTGAATTCTCCTGCATGTTTCTTTTGGTGATATATTACCGGGTTTGAGAGGATAATTTATTTGCACCATTGTCAATATGTAAATTGTTTTGGTAACATTGTATAGATGAGCAGTATTGATGTCAATACGCAGTATTTGTAAATTATATACATTGTATAGATGAGCAGTATTGATGTCAATACGCAGTATGTGTAAATTATATACATTGTATAGATGAGCAGTATCGATGTCAATACGCAGTATTTGTAAATTATATACATTGTATAGATGAGTAGTAATAACTTCTATAAAATTTTACAAATTTGTTTACATCCTGCTAGCTTCATTTATTGGTAAATCATCTTATTGCACTTGCATCATTGACAATATATTCCAGTCTTACTAAGTTAAACATAAAGGAACATTTTCATTGTTTGTTCTACACGCTTCTATTTTGTTGTGGAATTTACATTTACGTAACATTCCTTAATCTTATATTAAAAGCAATATAGCTAAATTTATTCTTGCTGAAAAAAGAAAGGAAAAACATTTTATCCTTTGTTCCATTAATTCTGTCCTATAGCCTTAAAATTTTGAATATGTACAGGTTGTTTTTAATGTCAATACATGACCGTCCGCTAAACCAGAGTAAAATTTTTTTGCTTTCTTGATTGCAGATGTACTTAAAAGTAAAAGTTCACTCATGCTTTTACATATTGCTTCTGTTTTTTAGCAAAAAAAGTACAACTGTAACTGTTATTTTGTTTTTTGCTGAGTTGTTGAAGTATCCATTACTACTGACATTGTTACTGAGTTTAACAAAATTCAATTGCAGGAACACAATCAATAAGACCAACTGACTATACAGCTTGCATCTGCGGCCAAAGAAAAAGATGAAAAATAATTTCTTCTCTCGCGTTTGGTTTCTTTCTGAAATGAACATGGTCCTACCAACTGCATTATTAGTTTATTACTATTCTCACTATAAGGGGAAACACGTTTTCCGACGGCCAAAAGCCGTCGGCGACTGTCGGCCGCCGTCGGAAATGGCTTTGTCGGGAAGCAGTATTTCCGACGGCTTCCGACGGACGCTGTCGTATCCATTTCCGACGGATCCAGACGGGTTCCGATGGTTTCCGACGGTTTCCGACGGGCGTCGGAAACCGTCGGAACACGCCGGAAAACGTCTGAAACAGGCCGCCGTTATCCGTCGTGAGCCGTCGGAAATTTTGACCAATAAGCCGTCGGAAGCCGTCAGAAATCTGCTGTTTTTTTTACATTTGCTGCAAATTTAGCCTTCCAACCACATTTCTCTTCCAAACATTAGAATATCAATACTGCACAATCCAATATACAATAGTCCAACAAAATATTCAAACCCAAACCACAAAATACTTAATAAACAAACAAATAAATAAAATTACATCAAAATATAAATAACCATTCCAACATTAACATAATCCTAACAATAACTGTTCTACCATGTTGTTAATACACAAATTCATCAATATTCTCATACACGTTCTCATACTACCATAGAGCCAAATGTGTCAAACATAATTATACATAAATCAACAATTACCTATGCCGTCTATCAAATCATTCTAAATTAAAACAAAACATACCTGAACGAACAAGAAAGCAAGTAATGAATCAATCTCCTGCAGATCCAGAGCAAGCCGAGGAAGGAAAGTGACCACCACCCTGCTGCTGCTGCATGTACTCTAACAACTGTGCGGTGTGCATGGCCTGTTGGCGGTTCTGCTCCTCCAACTGGGCAACTCTAGTCCGCAATTCTTCTATATCTGCAAGATCGCTCTGATGTCTACTCCGCCATCCCCTACTCTGACTACTGGACTGCAATAATTGAAAAATAAATAAAATCCAAGTTTATTGTTTTGAAAAAGTGAAAATATCATATTTTAAGTATTTTAAGAAAAAGTAAATTATTTACCGCTAAATTGCCAAATCCGTATCGTCGACCATGCTCTGCTGGATCCATAACGGACTCAAAAATAACGTCTTCCTCATTGGTCGTCAGCTGATCTCGACCCGTGTCAGCAAGGAGTTTCTGCCGCTGCTCCATAAACTTCTCCTGCATTAACAAATTAATAATATCATATCTTATGTCATCATAGTTTAACAATTAAAACAATTACTAATACTGAATAAAATAAAATATGCTTACATGGCTTTTGCTGGATTTATCGTCCTGCCATGTGTACGAAACAGTCTCGTCTGGATTAACATGCTCGACAGCATGCGTACGGGTGAACACGTCCATATAGCTGACAGGACCATGTGACTCGGCTTCCTGAAGTTGATTGTTACATACAATTATTATACATTTAAAATCATATAGTATAAACTATTTACATTTATTATTCAGTAAATTTACCAACTCCTGCCGATACTGCTGAAACGACTTCGATCCTCCGCGATGAGTGACGGGATTCTTATTTCTATTTGCAGAGTTTCTATCCGACTCTGCCTGTACATTCAAAATTTTATACGTTATTTTTCGATCACGTCAAATTAATAATTCAAAAAAAATTAGTATACTTGCCTTCGCCTCGTCCGTCTCCCAGTATCTCAACCAAGCTTGCCACACGCTCTCTCCCATCCACCGTGGTTTCTTACCAGATTTCTTAATCTCAGATATCGTATCCCTGTAGTTCTTGCGCATCTTCTTCATCCAGTATGCTCGTGCCAGCATCATATCATCTGTCTGGATGTCTATCTCAGCCTGTGTTAAAAAAAAAGATTACACTTTAAACGATATAAACAGTAAAAAAACGACAAAAACGAATTAAAAATGGAAAACAGAAAAATATGCATACTAGGACATCCTGCCATATGCACTCTATGATGTGAGGAGGGATGTTATCCCACTTCGGCCAGCAGGCACTCATCCTACTGCGATAAGAAGCTCTAGAGACGTCCAACACAACCTTAGAAGGAAGTAGATCGAACCCCCTGTTTTTAAGTACGATATAGATAAGTACGTACGTATAGCATAGAAAAAATAAGATGCTGAATAAAATTTAATTCTTACCCATCTACTCTAGGGACTAACGATACAACTGCACGCTGTGGCTCTTGCGATGGGCCAATGCCATCGCCTCCTGACGATCGTGAAGAGCTCCTACCTCTACATGACATATTGATAAACCTGTGACATATACACATCATTATATAAGAGAATAAAAACATGATTATTAATATATTTCATATGAAAATGACATCAACGGTATAAATTGCTTAATTAATAACTGAAATGGAAATAGAAATGGAAGTGTGTTATACCTGATTCATAATGGGTGTACTATTCCAACGATAAGCAGAGTTCATTGCATTTTCAATAAAAATTGCTAAATAAATGACAAATGGAAATAACATAAAACATGCAAACAATAGTAAACGGATTTGGTTTCATAGTTACATCAATTTCATAATACATCAAGAATTCAACATAGTTACATCAATTGCAAAAAACAGATTCAGATTTATATCAGTCATCATCGTCTTCTGATTCAGATTCGGTCTCGTTTTCGACGATATTTTCTTCCGCACTGTCAAACGCTTCTATCAAAATATTTGTTTCATCGATCAAAGGAGCAAAATCTGTATGATCGTCTGTAATTATTATTTCATTATTTTGTTCAAGATCTGCCTGATAAGCTTGTTCATCCGGAATATTCTTCCCATCAAATGTGAATCTGGCCTTTGTTTTAAAAACTGCAGACCAATCTGCTTTATCTCTTTTTAGAGACGGATAAGGAGCGTAATAAACTTGCAATGCTTGTTTGGCTAGCACAAAAGGATCATACTTGTGATAGTGCGATGTATGCTTTATTTCGATAAGATTATAATCCTTGGGCACATTAATTCCAGAACCTGGAACATTGCTAAACCAATTGCATTTAAATAGAAACACCTCCTCCTCGGGTCGTGAGAAATATGTCAGTTGCAAAATTTGTGTCAGAACGCCATAAAAATCATTTAAATGATTTTCTGGATCGTCACTACCTTTAACAAATACACCAGTATTATTTGTTAATTTTTCTGCACCGTATTCTTTGGTGTTAAATTTATATCCATTGACGAAATATATTGGATATGTCTTGACCACTCTTTTTGGTCCCATCGCTAGATGTTTCAACCCTTCGTCAACAACACAATTTCTCGGCTCATAAACGTAATTTGAAAACCAACCGGAAAATTCTTTACTGAGATCTCCGTTCGGATGTTCACGTTCATAAACACTGTTTATATAAACAAATTATTACATTAGGTTATACACGCGCATGCATTATAAAAAGAATAAAACACAAATTATTATTTCAGATTACCTAACAAACGGTGCAACCTCGACACAATTTAGAAGAATATAAGTGTGTGCTACATGAAGATCTCTATCGTCTAACCATATTTCTACACATTTTCCAGAAGGCCGACCATATTGTCTAAAAATAGATAACATTGTTTGAGAGGACTCTTGTTCATCGCCTTCGTCATTACGAGGAACACTTTGAAATGAAATATTCACATGGTCACTGAAATAGTGAGAGAAAAAGAACGAAGCTTCTTCTTCGATGTAAGATTTACATATCGAACCTTCAACTCGTGCTTTTTGCCTCACTTTTTTCTTCAGATGATTCAAATATCTATGCAAAATTAATTTATATTAACTTAATCTTTCAAATGCAATTAAATTACGTTATAACATATTACATACCTCTCAAATGGATACATCCATCCATATTGGACAAGACCTCGAAGTCGTACTTCAGATGGGAGATGAACAGGTAAATGTTCCATCACATTAAAAAAACCTGGCGGAAATATTTTCTCTAATTTGAAAAGCAATATAGGAATGTCCACTTCAAGTTTACGTAAACGTTGCACTTTTAAAGTAGTCGAACAAAGCTCTTTGTAAAACATACTAAGCTCCGTTACTACCTTCCAAACTTTTAACGGCAGTAGTTCTTTGAACATTACGGGAAATAAATTTTCCATCATTATGTGACAGTCGTGACTTTTCATTCCGCTCAATCTACCATTTTTAAAGTCAACACATCTACGAAGATTTGATGATATCCCATCAGGAAATCTTAACCCTTCCACCCATTTTAACACAGTTTTAACTTGATTATTGTCTAATTCGTAACATGCTTTGGGTTTTTTACTGTCATTTGGTTTCATATGAAGCTCGGGACGTTTGCATAATTCTTCTATATCACGTCTTGATTTCAATCATCCTTCGTCTTCCCTTTCACATTCAAAATTGTGTTAAAAACATTATCAAATACATTTTTCTCATTGTGCATCACATCTATGTTATGGCGAAGCAGAAGATGTTTCCAATACGGCAACTCCCAAAAAATAGTTTGTTTGCACCAGTTATGAACAACTGATTTGCCTTGAATTTCTGTTTGCTCGCCCGTTTCATATATCTTTGGATAGTCCTTAACAAGTTCATATATGTCTTCGCTTGACCATATCGTCGGTGGTTGTCTGGTTTCTACTCTATTAGCTAAAAAGTTTTTCTTGTCTCCTCTGAAGGGATGATTTACATGGAGAAAATATCGATGACATTCAAACCATGAAATTTTCTTACCATGAGGTAAAGAAAACGCTCGTGTTTCATTCATGCAATATGGACATGCTAGACGACCGGCAGTACTCCATCCCGAAAGCATTGCATAGGCAAGAAAATCACTTATAGTCCACAACAAAGAAGCAAACATACGAAAATTTTTCTTCTTCGACACATCGTATGTTTCTACTCCTTCGTTCCACAGTATTTTTAACTCCTCAATCAACGGTTGTAAATATACATCGATTCCTTGTGTCGGATCGTCGGGGCCAGGAACGACAACAGTAAGAAACATATATTGCGTTTTCATACACATCCATGGAGATAAATTATACGGTGTGACGATAATGGGCCAGGATGAATATTTAGAACCAAATTGAGAAAATGGAGAAAAACCGTCCGTACATAATCCTAATCTAACATTTCGACTCTCCGCTGCAAAATTTGGATACGTTTTATCGAAATGCTTCCATGCTTCTCCATCGGCCGGATGTGTCAACGTACCCTCTTCCTCTGTTCTCACACTATGCCACCTCATATTAGACACAGTTACAGAAGATGCATATTATCTTTGAAGTCTTGGAGTTATGGGTAAGTAGTGCATACGCTTGTATGGAACTTCCTTCCCCTTCTTTTTTCTTGGTTTGTATCTCTCCTGGTTACAAACTTTACAATTTCTAAGGTTTGCGTCTTCTTTCCAAAACAACATGCATCCTTTTAAACATGTATCTATTTTCTGATACGGTAAACCAAAAGCCGACATAAGTTTTTTAACTTCGTAGTGATTTTCACACATTTGATTATCGGGCGGCATATGTCTTTTTGCAGCTTGTACAACAGCCGTAAACCCAGCTTCAGTGATGTTGTATTTTGACTTCATCGCAATGTATTCTGCGATTACTGACAGCTGAGTGCCGCTTTTACAACCATCCCAAATAGGTTTCTTAGCTGCATCTAGTAAATCATAAATTTTTTTAGCTTCAATATTTGGTTCTTCAACATTTCCATCATCGTCGTAGACTTCAACCATATGAAACATTGATCGTGCTGCATCTTCGACCATATTTTCTATACGGGTCGTTGAAACTATTTCGTTAACGACACTTTCAGACTCTACAGAAGTATTTGCTACAACTTCTCCATGCCGATCCCAAACATAATATTCGGGTGCGAAACCGTGTTTGCACAAATGAACTTTCACAATATCTGGTAACAAATACTTCAAATGTCTACACCTACTACACGGACAACGAATTTCTGGATCGTTTCCGTTATTACTTAAAGCGAATTCAACAAACACGTTTATACCATTATAAAAATCTCCTTTTATTGAGCCCCTCAGTCCTTTTCTTTAGTACATCCATCTCCTCCGATCAACAAAATAATCAATCATTTTTCCTATTTGACAAAATGAGAAGTTCAAAATTTAATATTTATTTTGAAGAATACAAATTCGAAAAAGATTATTTTCATGGTCGTATAATATTTTGAATTTAAAGAACAGCTTCACAAATTTAAAAATATTTTCAAATAGGGCACATTTTATTTTTTAACGTAACGATTTAAAAATATATATAATTTATTTTTTTCATTGGTCAGGCATCCTACTTCCCATTACAAACACAGTAAGCATTTACATTTCGTATATTACTTCGTCTCAAACGATTCAACAAAATTTCGGCAGCATTTCCCTTTTGTTTCCTACATTGTACACAAATGCGTGTACGCAGGAAACAAAAAAGAAAAGTTAGGCCGAAATTTTATGAACCGTTTGAGACGAAGTAGTATACAAAATGTAAATGCTTACTGTGTTCATAACTTGTCCAATACAGGGACAAATCCGACAAACATTGTACCAGATGAATATAAATGGTCGTTTTTCGAAAAGAACGACTATTTATACAACGATCATGTACAACACTCGTCAGACGGGGCCAAAAACTCTCTAAGGGACATTTGTCAGTTACATGCGCGCATTTTACAAAAAAATACAGTTTTACTCAATGTTCACATTTACAAAAATATATATTAATTTAACACATTTATTCAACGTATTACATCAACTTAAAGCTGTTTTAACATTTTTTAATACACACAATATAATTTAGAGTAATGCATTTTTTTGTTTCATAAGTAAATACGCGCACAATATAATACTCCTACTTCATTCAATCAATTTATCTTATTCCAAATAACGTATACAATCGTCGAGTCAAGGCATACACAACAACTTACATATACATGAACAACCACAAATTATACGTATTTTTCACAATTTCACGATAAAAGATGAAATCGGTATACCATGTGATGCTATAAACTGTTATTACGCTATTGGAAACAATTGCAATCACTAATTCGTCCTAATTTATCAATTTATGCAAATCTAGAATTAGGGTAAAAACTGAATTTTTCACAAAAATAAGAGATTATACCTGAGATTAAGAGTAACGGAGGTTGATTAGGGAGCCTTGGAAGATCCGGAAGCTAGAAATTAGGGATTGGAAGTTTGGAGGTTGAATTTGGGGGTGGTTGGGGGAATTTTCGTATGAAGAGGAGGGGGAAGAAAGCTCTCGGCTGGAGGTATAATCGCAAATTTCCGACGGCCGCTGACGGCCCATCGGAAGCCGTCGGAAGCCGTCGCCCCATGCTGTCGGTTTCAAGCCCTTTTCTAGTAGTGTCTGTTTTTGTTAAGCTGCAATAATAACACAAATAAATCTTATTTTCGTCTCCAAAGGTCCACCTTCTTTGTTACTTTTTGATTCATTAATGTTTTGACTATTTATGCTAATTTTGTATGGTTGTGTATAAATATTTTGCATGTGAATTGTTTGTGGGTGACACATTACTTTAATTCTACTTTTCCTATTAACTATTGAGATATTGTTTACATTTTCTGTGTGGTTTTCTCAGTTCGTTGTCAACATGTATCATGTATATCGACAATACCATATATTGATTGTTCTGTCTATGTTATAAAAGCATTTAAAAGAAAAGGTTTACACAACCAAATATATATCACGTTTTCTGTGTTGCATTAAATTATGATTCTATTTGGTGAACGATAAACTTTTTAGTGGAAACATTCTTTTATGATACGCCTTTAGTCCTAATTTATAGGACCTATGCTATTTAATGCTTTCGTATTTCACTACAGACAAATCCACTTTGCCGTTTATGTTTGAAAACATTCAGCCTTATTACTACGTTATATCAATAATGATTATGTATTAATTTTAAAACTTATATTTGATATTGTAGTAATGTTTTTAATTACTTTGAGTAATATTATATTCTAATTATTTATCAAAATAATTTAATTTTCTAACTACAGCAATTATATTTTTTCCATACCCGTGTGCGAAGCACGGGTTCACACTAGTTGATAATAAAAGCCAAGGAAGATCATATTATCGCTGAAAGGGAGCTTGAAGAGCTTCCAACATAGACTTCCCCTTACATCAAACGCTAATGTTAATTCTTGGTTAGCCCGTCAAAACTAATAGTGAAAAAATTCTAGGCACAAAAATTTACAGTTTGCAATGTTCTCATCCAAAAACCCTAATTGACATCTTCATTCATTACTCAACCGTCAATCTAAAATCCAAAAACGAAGTCGTCGACCTATTTCACCTTCCTTGTTCAAAAGCATCTATTTCGCCTTTGATCTGCTGATGCATCTATACGGATTTTTTTTTGGGTGCGTTTGACTGTTAAGGTTTGAAAATACACAAAACATCCATCCGATTTTTTAATAAGTTTCCGGTCTCTGTTTTCAAATTCACACACGCACAAAGATTCAAATATCCTTTACGGTTTTAACATTTCAAACGTGTATAACTTTCTGTATAAATATCGGATCAGCATACCGTTTTCACCAAAAAATCAAAAAAATTATAATCTTTAAAATGAGATCCATTGTTGATACCCAAAAAATTATATTTACAGTAAATATACAATTATTCTATATATTTGCAGATAATTCTACAAATTTTAAACAACTTCGATTTTTTTTCAAATCTGTAACTATTACATATAATTGCATACATTTCTACAACTATATGCAATAATTGCAGACATGTAAACAATTATACCATATTATTGCAGAAATGTCTGCAACTATTGCATATAATTGCAGACATTTCTGCAATTGTATGGTATAAGCATATAGTTGCAACTATTGCATGTAATTGCAGACATTTCTACAATTATATGGTATAATTGCACACAAGTCTGCAATTATTGCATACAGTTGCAACTATTGCATATTTCTGCAATTATATGGTATGATTGCAGACATGTTGCAGACATTTCTGCAACTATATGCAATAATTGTAGACATGTCAGCAATTATACAGTTGGATTCGCGAATAGTTTGTCCTGCCGTTGTTTTTATATATGCACAATGTCATTCGTTAGAAAGATAATAAAATTTATGATTTAATGGTGAAAACGGTTTGTTAATCCGTTGTTGAAGAAAATTATAGTATTTAAAAATAGCGATGTAATTTATATCTTTTTTATGAGGATGGTGTTTTGTATATTAAGTTTGATTTTATGGATTTGTCTCTTGTTTTTTTCTTTTTTTTACCATGGAAAGGTGAATGCGGTGTTGCCTGTGGTCGCTTGGCTTTTGTCTTTTATTGCCAACCCCGCCTCTTGGTGTTTTCACTAATCATAGCCTCAACTGCAGTTTGTTATTAGTATTAAAAAATGTAGAGTTTGAATTGTGTTTGGACTTTAAAATTTAGGTAAAGGCCTGGAGTTGGGCAGTGTAGAGCTAAAACAATCATCTTCTTGTAATCCTTATCATTTAGAGCACATCCAACCATGTGAAGAACTGGAGTTTTAGGTTTTCGTCTAAACAAAAAAGCGCACGATGCATGTATTTTATGAAAAACAACCAATTTAAAAAATAAAGTTAACGTACAAAATGGAAAACATATTTATTTTGTTTTTCATGTTTTGAAAAATAACAAAAGCACAGAAAACGATACATCCTTCCGCCGTCCTTTTATCCACGTAGCGTCCTCCGTTGTCTCTCTATCCCCTCTGTCGTATCTCTGTCATTGTCCTAATAACTTAAAATTTTAAGTATTTTACTCTGCACTTTTCATACATTGTAATAAATTTTGAAAACGGAAAACAGAAAACTCAAAATGAAACCAAACGGATCTTTATATTTTGAGATGTTAGAATATGTAATTCTTTAAATTTTCCAACTAAAAGTAATTGGATGTTTGTTCAATAGACGTTTTAGGGTTTAGACATTTATTGAACAAGCGTCTGTTTCTAAGTGCTTGTTGACTTAGACGTGAGACGTTTGTTCAACAAGCATCTAAACCACAACGATTTTGCATTTCCTTTATTTTATTGAGTTTAAATGTGCATTGTCAAGATAAACTATATGTACAACATAGTTGATCAAAAGGGTGAGTTTACGATTTTGATTTTATCGATATGACTTGTGATGTTTCTCAAATAGTTTGGTAAGCAAGATGATGTACTACTTGTTTTGAAGATAGGGATAATTAGCCAACCTGAAATATTTAGGTAGTGCTTGGTTTAAAAATGAATTTTGTGTTTTCAATTTTCAATGCGTATGTCAAATAAGAGAAGAATAGAGCAACGACGGAGGGATGAAAGAAAGACGGATGGACGGACGAAGAAGATAGAGGAGCGACGGAAGAATGAATTGTTTCACGTGCTTGTGTTATTTCTCAAAACATGGAAAACAAAAGGAAGTTGTTTTCTATTTTGTATGTTAACTTCGTTTTCTAAATTAGTCGTTTTCTACAATATACACGCGCCATGTGCATTTTTCTGTGGACAAAAAATCAAAACTAAAAACTACAAACTAAACACTACGTTAGTTTCCGACGGGGATACAAAATTATGCACAAGTAAATTATCAACAAGTAGAGTTCCAATTTTGAAAGTTGGGAATATGATATTATGTCAGGCTAAATAGAGAAATACATTGACCTGCAACGGAGTTTCGTATTTGTCTTTGTTTGATTTATTTTAGTTCTTGGCATGCGGTAATCTTTGAGAATCTTACCGTCTATTCTTTCCATTCTCCGCTACGGCAATTGTGAAGTCTATCACTAGTTCTTCTTGGATGCCATGCAATTGTTTGAAGGTAACTGCTAGTTTGGTATTTTCGTCATTGTTATCCAATCATGAGCATATACGACATGGATGCTTCTTGCCTATGGTAGTTTTGGTGAGCATGTTTGCTCAAACCAAGTGGAATGTGTGTGCTAAAGCAGCTACTGTTGCAATCGAAGATGTCGTGCCTGTTGAAAATATCATTAGGTCGATTTACATGCATATTAAGTGAAGATGATAAAGAACCTAAAGATTTTTGGAACACTGTTTATGATACTTCCATGGGTGCTTGTTTCCACGTGCTTCATTCAGCTTGTTCAAATGATTCTGTCAGAAAGCCTAGAACTCGTGTTGGAAATTCTTATAAATTTTAAAAGTAAATTATTAAAAATTGAATAAGTGCATTTGGCTCTTAAATGAATACACTACTAGGGAAGGTGCAAAATGGTAACGAAAATTTTCGACATCATTGCGACGTCAAAAAGATGGGGCATCGAAATGCCGTTGGAAAGTCGTAAAATAGAAAAATAACGTCGAAAAATATTTACACCTTTGTGACGTCTTTTATTTACTGGATGCAAAAAACAATGGCATCGCAAAGGTGTCCGAAAACACCGACGCCTTTTTCATTTCTACTGCAAATAAATGACATCAGAAAGGTATCGGTATTTTCTGATCCTATTTTGATGCCTTTTTTGTTTACCCTCTCTTCCTTTACTTTTCCGAATTTTTCAAAATAACCCAACTTTTCTCCCACTAAACAATGAACGCGTCTCTATTTTTCCTTAATGGGAAAACAATTTGTTGCTTTAATAAACAGAGTAGCTGCGGACAAAATGGATACAACATTTGTTCTCTTTTCATTTTCTTCTAAAAAGCCAAGCAATATACAAAAGGTTTGCAAATGAATCGATTGTTTAAGTGCAAAAGTGGATCGATACTGTCTAACGAGACTGTTTTATCCTAAAGACGACGATACTTGAAGTCTGTTTTGTATCTTAGAACATAGTGTCGAAACGTCTTCAAGAAAGCGATGACGTACGCGACTCAGCCAATAACATTGTTTATATCAATTTGAAGACGATTTACCACGATAATGGCTTCTGCTGTACCAATGGAAAACCTGACTGTAGCTCCTCCCCTTGCTGCTTCAATGACTGCAGCTTCATTCCGATTCGAGGGCCTCCATTTTAAGCACCGGAGGCAGAAGATGGAGTTCTTCCTCACGATGCGGAAGGTTGTTGCTATGCCGACAACAGAAAAGCCGACCATACCGGAGAACCCCACTGAATCAGATGCACAATAGTTACAATCCTAGATGAAACAACAACAAAATCTACAAGCATGGACAGAGCAAGACTACCTATGCAAGAATTTCATACTCAACGGACTGAGCGACGACCTCTACGACTGCTTCAATTCAGACAAGACGACCAAGGAAATCTGAGAGGCGCTACAAAAGGAGTATGACATGGAGGAAGCTGTAGCAAAGAAATACGCAGCCAGCCGCTACCTAAAATACCGAATGTTCGATGACAGATCACTAGAGATGCAGTCCCATAATATTTAGAAAATTGCTCATGAGATCGTCTCTGAAGGTATGACTATAGATGAACAGTTTCAAGTAGCCGTATTAATTGATAAATTTCCCCCTAGTTGGAAAGAGTTCAAAATAAACTTAGGCATAAAACTAAAGAATTCTTACTTGAAAGTTTGATAACTAGCCTCCGAATTGAGGAGGAATCCCGAAAATAAGATATGAAAAAGGAAGTGTTTGTTGTTTCGAGCAACATTAAGAAGGCGTGGTTTTGAAACCGAATCTCAAAAGCATTAAGAATCAGAACCGCAACAAGATTAGGAACCCTCAACGAAACCATATTGCACCATAGTAGCAACCAACCTTAAAGAATGATCATGATCAGTTTATTTGTTATAAATGTGACAATCTAGGTCATATGACACGAAAGTGTCGGAATAGGCCTCGTCCTGCTCTTCAGGCGAATCAGATTGAAGAGCTTTATTAACTGCTATGATTACATAGATCAATCTTTTAGGAGGATTAGAATGATGGTGGGTAGATACCAGCGCTACATGCCATGTATGCTAAGACCATGCTATGTTATAAACATACACGGATGCTGAGGATAAGAGAGTGCTGTTGTAGACCTTCACACCACTACTGCTGTTGGGATTGGAAGCATGGAGTTAAAGTTTACCTTTGATATAACTATCATACTAAAGGACGTGATGCGTACTCTAGAGATGAGAAAAAACTTAGTTTCAGGTTACCTTCTTAATAGGTCTGGATTTACTCAAACTATATGGGCTGACTTATACACATCATTATGAATGGTATGTTTGTGGGTAGAGGTTATGCAACTGAGAGCATATTTAAGTTAAATGTTGAAAAGTAATAAAGTATCCCCTTCTGTTTATATGTTGTGTACATTTAATATTTGGCATGCTAGACTCTGTCACGTTAATATATGGATAATAAATAGGGCTGTCAATGGGTCGGGTCGGGTTTGGGTTGGGTCAAGTCGGGTTCAGGTTGATTTTAAATGGGTCAGTCAACCCGTTTATTATACAAGTGAGAAATAGCTCAACCCGACCCCGACCCGACCTGACCCGTGTAACCCGATTATAAACGGGTCGGGTCGGGTCGTAAACGGGTTGGGTCAACCCGTATAAGGTATAAATGGGTTATAAATGGGTCAAATTCTGGTTCATGGGTCGGGTTGGGTTATAATCGGGTCGGGTCAACCTATATAAGTATAAATGGGTTATAATCGGGTTAAATTCGGGTTCACGGGTCAACCCGAAACCCACCCGTTTTATAAACGGGTTGATACGAAAATGACATGCCCACTTAAACGGGTCGGGTTAACCTGCTAATTTCCGTGTAATCTTTGGGTCGTGCTGGAAATTGACAGCCCTAATAATAAAAAATATGAACAGCTTAAGTTTAATTCCTAATATGTCCTTAAAATACTTTGAAAAATATGATTTTTGTAGTTAAGCTAAAATTACAAAAGCTCAAAATATGTGATTAGAGAATCTGAAACTTTAGACTTGATTCATTCTGATATATGTGAATTGGATGGAACTTTGACTAGAAATGGACATCGCTATTTTACCACTTTTATTGATGATTGCTCAAATTTTACTTATGTATATCTAATGAAAAATAAAAGCGATGCATTAGAAATGTTTATATCTTTTGCAATTGAAATTAAAAATCAATTTAGTAAGAAAATTGAGAGATTACGTAGAGATAGAGGCACTGGATATGAATCCAATATGTTTACTGAATTTTATAAATCACATGGTATAATACATGAACGAATTGCATCTTATTCACCTGAATTGAATGGTAAAGCTGAAAGGAAAAATATGACTTTAACTGAATTAGTTATAGCTGTTTTACTTAATTCTCGTGCAGCACCACATTGGTGGGGTGAAATTTTTCTGACTACTTTCTTTTTTCTAAATAAAGTTCCTAAGACTAAATACAAATTTCACCTTTTGAGATTTTGAAAAATCATAAACCTATGTGTCATATTTTAGAACTTGGGGTTGTTTAGCATATTTTCGTATACCCGACTCTAAAAGAATTAAATTAGCAAGTAAAGCATATGAATGTGTATTTCTGGCTATGCTATTAATAGTAAAGCATATATGTTTTATTATCTGAATGCGCATACTATAATAGAATCTAATGACACTGATTTTATGGACTAAAATTTCCTTTTAAATTAAGTAATAGTGGGGGCACATCTAGTATATTATTCCCATAAGAAATGCACCAAATGATTATTTTGAAAATGAATTTAGAAGAAGTAAAAGAGCTAGAATTGCTACAAATTATGGTTTAGATTTTTGTGCTTACACCTTAGAGGAGGACCCCTTAAACCTCCAAGAAGCCTTATCTTCTTTAGATGCCGATTTTTGGCAAGAGGCTATAAATGATGAGATGGATTCTTTTGGATTCAATATGAATCGACACTTAATTGATTTCCCATCTGGTTGTAAGACTATAGGCTGTAAACTGGTACTTAAAAAGAAACTAAAACCTGATGGAATATTTGATAAATATAAAACCCGTCTAGTAGTTAAGGATTTCAAGTAAAGAGAAAATGTAGACTTTTTTGATACCTTTTCACCTGCAACTAGAATTACATCTATTCGAGTACTAATTTCGCTTGAATCTATTCATTACTTGATAATACACCAAATGGATATTAAAACTGCCTTTTGAAACGGTGAATTAGAAGAGGAAATTTATATGGACCAACCTGAAGGTTTTATAAAACACGAACAAGAACATAAAATTTGCAAGTTAGATAAATCTTTATATGGTCTAAAACAAGCACCTAAACAATAAAATGAAATATTTGATAACTTGATTATATCACATGGTTTCAAAGTGAATGAAAGTCAGAAATGTATTTATTATAAATATGAGAACGACATTTGCACTATTATACGTTTGTATGTAGATGATCTACTTATTTTTGGTTTAAACATTCATGCTATTAATATGGTTAAATCTCTTTTAAATGCCAATTTTGATATGAAATTTTAGGAGAAGCAAGTGTAATCCTTGGTATTAAGATCATTAGATCTGATAAGGGAATTTTTTTGTATCAATCTCATTATATTGAGAAGATATTAAAGAAATGCAATTACTTTGACTGTAAACCTGCTTGTACACCATATGATCTAAGTGTAAAACTATATACGAATACTGGTAAAGGTATAAGACAGTCTGACTATGCGAGTGGCAACCATCGGTATGCCACTGATTGTACTAGACCCGACATAGCATATGTCGTGGGATTATTATGCATGTTTAGTAGTAGACCTAGCATTAAGCATTGACATGCTAATGAAAGGGTCATGAGATACCCTAAATGAACCAAGAACTTTATATTTCATTATGAAAATTTTCTAGCTGTTCTTGAAGGATACATAAATGCAGACTAGAATACTCTATTCGATGACTCTAAAGCAACTAGCGACTATATTTTTGGCATAGCCGTGGGGCTGTTTCCTGGAAATCCAAGATACAAACTATTTTGACTCAGTCCACCATGGAGTCTGAGATGATAGCATTGGCCACAGCTAGCGAAGAAACAGATTACTAAAGAAATTTGCTAGTTCAGATTCTTTTATGGGAATAATCAATACCAGCTGTGTTGATCCATTGTGATAGTACCATGGCTATTGCAAAAGTTAAGAACCGTTATTATAAATGGTAAGAGACGACATATACGTTGTAAGCACAACACTGTAAGAGAGTTACTCTCTTCAGATGCTGTTAGAGTGTATCATGTTCGCGTTGATGAAAACTTGGCTAATCCTTCGACGAAAGGACTGACAAGAGAGAAAGTATTTAAAACCTCTAAAAGAATGAGAATATTGCCCTTAGATTGATTAGTCATGCACAACGGTAACCCGGCCTAATGACTGGAGATCCTAAGAACTAGGTTTAATGGGTAATAACAAGTGGTGAAGTGATATGAGTTGAACATGCTATAAAATAAGCATGCATTCCTGAAGTGATTATATGATGAGTTAATAAAAACTCTTTATGAGATCTATACTCTATATGGAGTGAGGTACCTGTCTACATGAGTACTCCTGATAGACTCATCTATGTGTAGGTGGAAATGTGGCTGTTTCATATAGAAATTTATGGAAAAATTTCTAGTGCATTCACTAAACTGGGACAAACATGCATGACATAAATGCACGGTCTTATTAGACTGCAAATTAGAAAATGTTGTATGTGGTTTGATGTCGGAGATAGAGTTCACTACAAGGAAAAACACTTTTGACAGCAGCTATTCTCAGCGTTTCTCCCTTAAATGCGGTCGACCAAAATCTGGAGGGAAATTTTTTACGTGTGAACGCTGAGAAAACCTAAATAATATAACTTTGCCGCCTCATTTTTCACTTCGCCTATTTACTTTTCTCAGCCTTTCATCTTGTTAACACCTCCATCACCTAAAAAAGAATTAAACCACTCTTCCAGTCACTGAAATTCGTCTTCGTCACTGCCGCTTCATCGTTCAAACATCTCCATTCACCATCCTTTCGATTTTGAATCCAAATCATCGCCGCTAACTTCTCTTTCTACAGGTACTTATTTCAACTATTCGTCGATTTTATTTAGGTTTAAAACGGGTTCTTCAATTAGTTTAATCATTCATCAATTTCGATTTTGTTATTTCAGTACTGTTTCTTCGATTGCTAAATCAAAATTTGTTGGATTGATTTTGTTAGTAAATTGATGTTAATGGGTTTATTAAGATTGTTGTATGTTAATAAGTATACTAAGATTGTTGCATGCTTCTGCCTAATTTTCATTAAAGCTTCTTGTCATTACATAGGCTAGTAGAGAATTCACTGGTATATTTCTTCCTAAATAAAAGCAGTTTGATTGCAAGAACTATGAACATTCACTAGTACTTTCATCCTGTTGCAAATGACATTGAAGTATTTCAAGCGACCACACGTACCATATCCTATCAATTTGTTAACTTGTGATTTACTTCCAATGAGATATTATAGGCAATTTTTGACTATACTTGCTTTGCTGGTAACTGGATGTTGATATGCCAGGTTTAGCAAGAATCAATGGATTGAATGAGGTATTAACTATTAATAGATGAATAAGGTATGTAAACTTGCCTTTGTTGCACCGTTAGTGTTTTTGTAGAATGTTGGCAAAATAATGTCACAATTATCTCTTAAATAGCAAAACATAACGTTTTCTTTTTATTACTAAACACATGTATTACTTAGAAACATTGGTTGATGATCCCAAGCATATGGTTTTCATAATATGCGATCAATCTGGATAAAATTTGTAATATTCGTAACGGAGAGACAATCCATCAGTAGTATTAAGTTGTGCACCCATAGCCCTTGGATAGTCATGCTCCAATGTATGTACCATTTCAACTGCAAGTTTACAACACATACCAAAACCAGATGACATAGAAAGCAACCATAGACATTTGGATTATGTGCAGAAATTTTAAATGTATATGTCATCAGTTGATTCTTCTCATAATTTAAATTGCGATCATATGGGTCACCCTCTTCATACTGCATAGGGCTACACAGCTCAACTGCTATACTAAGGAAAGAGTATGTATGCATTGCGAACGTAGTTAGCAAAACTGTTGTAAGAAGTAGGACTGATATCTTAAAAGAAAACATTTTTATGAGTTTATGTTTCTCTTTGTGTTGAATGGCAGTAGTGAGATTTGTGAGTTTTTATTGGCAGTAGGGTGGTTGAATATGCTTTGATTTGTTTTCTAGTTCATAATTTTAATATGAGATTTATGCGGATCAAGTTAGCAGTCAATTTCTTGTTCACAGGTTTTTAACTTCTAAGAGCTGCTGGGTTATAATATTCCAATATTTTTTTGATTCTGATTACGTGTTATGTAATTTGGTTTACGCCACTATATATATAGAGTTTCAATAAAATACACAATGTCTCTGATGTATTCATTATTTTAATTGCATAGTCATATGGTTGCATACACTAAAAGTCATTGAAGTCTGATTTTCTACTAGAAGCTAGTCGCTTTCTTATATTACTAGGATACCTTATCTTTTATTTACTGAAAAGTTGAAAATCATTGGTTTCAAAGACCTGGTTATTTTGATTGCACTGTAGAACATTTTTAGGAAATCTTGCAGAAGCATACTCTTTCTAATTTTTAGTTTTATAAGATGCGTACGGTAGAAATGATACTGATTGTTCTGAACTAGTCATAAAGTAGAGTTCTAATCGCATGAATGTTTTGCCAAACATTTTTTGCCACAGGAAAAGCTGATGCCAATATTTGGTGTTTATATTACCAATTACTGTAATAAGTATTTTTTTGTAAAATATTCAGTATCTGTTATAAATTAAGAAAGAAATTGATAATAAAGTTTACTGAAAAAATTAATAACTAAGGGTTGTTTTTAGCTTTATCCAAACTGACTTGAAACCAAAGTATAATGATACTTCAAACTGATAATGAAATCCAAGGAGATCATGTACTATAGTTAGGACCGAAGATGAATTGCATTAGCTTTTGGTATGGGGGAATTATTTTACATATAAAAAAGATTAGATAAGATAATTTCAACACAAAAAAGATCAAACCAGAAATAAAAGCTGATGGTTTAAGCTGAAAATCAAGAAATTAAAATTGCAGTAACAATCTACAATGAATCCTAAAATTATTTCTCTAACTTGCAATATTATTCAATTCTAAGTTACTCAGCCAAAATTGGAAACCTACATTAGTGCCATTATTCTTTTCTGAACCAATATGAACTTTACGGATCCATTTTTCTTGAATTTTTGTATTATTAGACAAGATAGTGTTTTCTAAAAAAAAGGGAGTCAAAATAGTTAAATTACTTATCTATATGCCATAAATTATACATGTACATGTTACTGTTAAATGAGGGATGCAAGTATCCACATTATATTGCTTATAATATGCAACTATAACATCATAATTGAATCAACATGCAGTCTGATTTAATTGGTCTTGGAGTCGATATATTGGCAGCATGGTCACCTGCGGCACCTCTTTCAACATGGTCAAAATGCTCTCATTTACAGGTTGGTTTTATAAAATTCTGCAATACCACTAAAGTATTGGAATATTATGTTATAGTGGAAAATAACATGTAGGCATGGAATATCATTATCATCAGAGTAGCTATATTGTAGCTGCATACACTTTCATGCAAACTGATTTGGTGATTAATTAAACATGAGTGGTCATCTTTATGGAATAGATCTATATAAAGATAGCTTTTTTGTTTAACATTTTTGACTTAATCATGATTTGTAGAATTAATTGACTTCTTTTTTGAACCTGGGAGAACAGGTCCAAGCAGTAAGACCGAAGGCAGTTTTCTCAAAAAAGATGATCCAAAACTAACTGCATTGTTACAACAAGCTGAAATGCTCAGTTCCTTAGCTTTAAAAGTAAATTTAGAAAACACTACCCAGAGTCTGGAAAATGCTTGGAAGGTTATCATGTCCACCAAACTTAAAGATTACGTTTTGCACCTTAGTATCTTATATGTGTGATTAAACTTTGTATTATCTGTTCATTTGATTATTCAGGAACTCAATGAGTACTTGATTCAGAACGGTGGGAAAAGCATTTCTGCAGATGATTTTGAAATGGACTTTGGCATAGATGAATTTAATGGTCTGATAGATGAGCTAAAGAACAACAATGCAGTTGAACAGTCATCATGGAGGTATTACCATTATTTCGCACTTCAATTCATCTTAATATGTTTGCAGTAAAACAATTTCACACAGTTCCGAGTACAGAGCAATCTCTGAAAAATACGCATGAATGTTAATATGTCAAACAGTGATTAAAAAAATTATAAAATAATATGCTTAAAAATGTTAAACCCAGCATGGAACAAGGTCATGAGGAACATCAAGACAGTTCCGAGTACATAGCTAGCAATTTCTGAAAAACAGAGTGATGATGCAACTACAAAGCAGATTCATATAGCCAGTTGCCTTAAAGAAAGTGAATTGGACCCAGGCATGAGCATTTCTCAAGGTAAATATCTTGATGGTTACATAGTTGTTCCTTTTTGTATGTCACTTTGAATACAAAAATAAAATATTTGCATGAATCTCACAATTCTTCATTCCCTATAGGTGAACCAAAAGAGCTTAGTGAAGAAGCGTACAACAAACAAGTCTAAGAATATGATTCACCACATCAAACAGTGCCTACTTTTCAGTCCCTTACTGAAGGAATTCCCACACCCAACTTCACAGCAAGTGTGAGTATTTGATATCAATTATTTCATTAGACAATTAAACATTATATAGCGACCGTAAATTTATAACATAGATCATTGAATTGTATGTGCATGTCCTCAAATTGCCGCATCTCAACTTAGACATTATATTTCACGTAAAAATGCAAAGTTTACATTTGAAATAAATAACAGTCAAATTACTTGTATTTTCACGTAAAATAAGAGATGGTTACTATTTTGAAGAGTGAACTTTTGAAAAAGGAAATGGGATTAAAATTGGGTGGGGAATGAGGATGGTGTGTGTGGCCATAAATGTGAAACAGGATGTGTGTACTAGGTTTCTTAACTTGTTGCAGCATAAAGTAATTTATTTATGCTTTCATAGTTGATGAACCAGGTTGTTTGATTGTACAGTTTGATGCTTTCTTGTAGAGCTAGTGTGTTTGTTTAATATTCCAGGAATTGTTGTTGTTTTGGTGTTTATTTAACTAAGTTTTATAAACTTAACTAATTAACAAAGTTTTATAAAAGTGATTAAATTTATAAGAATTAACTAGATTACACATGTTGCTTTCAAATTGTACAAAAAATGAAATTAACTATATGCACTCTAGAATTAACTAGATTATAAAAATTAAGTTCATAAGAATCGCATCCCTATTTTAAAAATAGTAACAATTGACTTTATAAAAATTAAGTTCATAGTTGATCAAACAAGATTGGATGAATATGCATGTGACAGATTTCAGGAAAAGTCTTGCAGAAGAAGATAAATGTACAGTGTGTGTGTGTGATTATTTTCAAAGCTTGTATCATCAAAGTTTGAAAATGAATGTGAGTGCATGGGCAAGCATGCCATGTGCTTTGGTCCTATTGAACTCTTTCTTGTATTGATTTACGTATCTCATGACAATTTTTATTCTTGATATATAAAGTTTCTAAATGAATTAAAAGCAATATATAAGCATTCTTTTTATCTTAAATTTTGATCCTTGATATATCAATTTATTGGGGAAGTTATTTTATTTTGCAATTGATTCATGTTGCAAAAAGCTTTTTTCTTCACTAAAAGTAATATAAATCAGCATTTTTCATGTCTTATTTCTTGTACTATCCTAAGAAATGAAGAAAAACTCAAATAGATAAATTCTTTGGTACAAAATATAGAGATGCAGAGAACTGAAAAGCTTTATAAAAGATGAAGGAAGCAAACAAAGAAGAAGCATGGTTACGATCTCCAGGCATATAAGCCTATAAATTTCACTTGAAACCCCAGGTATGTACTTTACTTAGGTTATACTTCTTACCAAAATTTTGCTCCTGAAACCAGATAGCCTACCCTTCTTACTAAATGTTCTATATGAGCGATGTTGGCACCTGTGTTCTGATTATTTTTACATGACATATTAGTGCCATAAACATAGTAAATATGGAGTCCCAAATAGAGATTAGGAATTTTCATGCATATAATTTAGGAATACATCAATTATTAGCACTATAGAAAGTGGTCAGTGCATGCAACTCGTATAAAAAGGATAGTATTGCACTTCTTCTGAATGTTTTAGCCTTGAGGTATTACGAAGATTAGAGAAGGATCCTAAAATGACACTAGAACAAGTTGTGGGAGAAGCTTACAAGAATGTACTACAACCATGGCATGGTTGGATCTCCACTACAGCTTATAAGGTTTTCCCCTTGCAAGATTATGTTTGTGTATTTTATTTGGAAGTATATTTTGAATTCAAATTTATTTAGAACATGTAGCAATGAAGCTCATTCCAGAAAGAGAAATCTTCATTAGCTTGCTTCCGGGTCAAGATCAATATTATGATGCACTTGGAAGTGATATACTGAAATTTGTTTCTCTGCTTCAGCCATTTTTTGATGAAATCAGTGCACTTTTGGTGAGACTGATGCACACACACAACATATACGTACATACAGATATATATATATATATAGTAGGCTAAGAGTCCTTTTAAGATTTTGGTACATGTTATGAAATATCTTTCCTGACAATTTTCTTTGGCAATGATAGAGAGAGCTTTGATTGGACAAACTGAAATCAACATAAAGGAACAGGCTCAAACTTTTGATATGTTCATCTTGTAAATACTATCACAACGGTATCAGCTTTAATGTGTAATAATAAAGATGGTGTCTGCCTCTCATTAGTTTTGCTAAAATCCTTAGTTGAAAAGATGGCGTCTGCCTCTCATATACATAGATGTTTTAATGGTTAAGAAGTGCAAGGTAGAAAGTACAGATATTGATCTCTTAGCCTTTTCCATACAGAATCTCATCAGGTATGTTACCGCACCTCCTTTTAGCCTTACTAGATTAGATGACATGTCGATATAGTGTAGATGTGAATATTTGTTTCAGTAATGCATCTAATGTTAAAACATTACATGGATTGTTGAATTACTAGAATGAAACAGTTTACATAGAGTTATTTTGATTGTTTGTGGCCTCAATAGGAAATGATATATATACATATAAATATACAGATAGGCTTACACGTTATAAAATGTAATTTCAGTTGCAAATCCCGGAAATGATATATAAACATATAAATATACAGATAGGCTTACACGTTATACTTGTGAAACACTTAATTGTGTGTTATTGTTGGATACTACAATAAAACTCATCTATGTAAATCATACTTAACAATAATGTTGGATACTACAATAAAACTCATCTATGTAATATCTATTAGTGTAAACCGAGAACTGTGATAAAAATATTGATTTTCTTGTAATAATTGTATTGAGATTATCAGATGGGTTAAGATTTTAATTTATGTTTACTCACTGACTTCAAATTTTTTCATCGTAGGTAATTAAAGATGGCGATGGCACATTCTTCTTCCGTAGCAAGTAGCAAGCATATGAAACTTTTTAGATGCACGTTTTGTTGTTGGCATTTGGTGCGGACTTACTTTATTGATATTATATTTTTGTTTAACATATACCTTATCTTTGTTTAACAATATTATGATAACTTGGTCTACTGTGTTATTTTTGTTTATGGATATTATTGAAACTTGATTTATAGATGTTTTTTGTATATTAATATTGTTTTAGCTAGTTTATTTAACAGATTATTATTCATTAGAACATGTTATATATACTGGTTGCTTGATTATACTCAAAATGTAGTTCTGGAATATGCAAATATAGTGGAATGTTAATGCTGTAAAAATCATATAAATAGAAGACAGCATCTATTTTAATGCTGTCAAAAGAATAATTTCCACAGCGTTTAAAATTAAGCTGTTGTAAGTTCCTTTTATACGATAGCTTGTCGTTATACAGCGTTTGTTCTAACGCTGTTTGTGTCATATAACAGCGTTTAATAAACGTTGTGGTATCAAATTTTTTACAGCGTTTTCTATTTTGCTGTTAAAACTTTTGCATCTACGACAGCATGTCGTTATACAGCGTTTATAATAATGCTGTCGTATCATATAACAGCGTTTTTGAAATGCTGTCAAAAGCTGTTTCTGGTGTTGTGGTTTAAGACTACGTGTCTATCTAGTATAATTTGAATCTTACTTGCCATGAAAAGGTTCAAGTTGAAAGACACCTTTGCTTATGTACAATATTATTTTTTCAAAAGTTGCTCAAAAATATTTTTACAAATTCAAGTAAGGGATTGTTGGAAATTCTTATAGATTTTAAAGTGAATTATTAAAAATTGAATAAGTGTATTTGTATCTCATACGAACAGTCCCACACCATGGGATAGAAGAAAATAAACAAATATTTATACTTGTTTCTTAGGAGAAGGTTGGGCCCTTAGGGCACCCAATGCTTGCTCTTTTGTGAGGAGGAAGACCATGCTTGAGCACGACATGCACGCTACCGACCCGACCCGACCCGGCCCGACCAAGACTTGGCATGGTGTAACACTTATATTTCTGTTCGAAAATAGCTTTGATTTTTTGACCATTATTTATTTGAAATGTTAAAACTTCAGATCCGAATTTTTCAGAATGACCCAACTTTTCTCCCACTAAACAACGAACGTGACCCTATTTTTCCTTAACAGAAAAGTGATTTCTGCTTTAATAAATAGAGTAGCTGCAGACCGAAGGGATACAACATTCGATCTCTCTTCATTTTCTTTTAAAAACCTAAGCCATATACAAAAGGTTTCAAACGAATTGGTTCCTTAAGTGCAAAGGCGAATCGATACTTTCTAACGAGACTGTTTTATCCTAGAGGTAGTGACATTTGCAGTCTGTTTTGCACCGTAGAACAAAGTGCCAAAATGTCTTGAAGAAAGCGACGACGTACGTCTTGAAGAATGCCATGTATTAAATACAACCATGTATTAATATCAACTGAAACAGAATTGTGCAATGCTTACATTCATATTGTCAAGATTTGTCTATTGCATATATGGATTAATGTAATGACAACCATCTTTTCATTTCAAAAACCTTGTTTGCTGATGATTGAATGCATCCGTGTAGCTGCCATTACTCTTGGTTTGATTATGTTGGAGACAATATCATCAATGTTAAAGAATTAGGAATTCCTAAAGTTGGTAATAAATGATCAACTCATGATAATATTAACATGTTCATATAGTTGTTTAACATTTGTTAATTTACTTAAGGCTAAGTAATACAGTTGCCTCGAAGCTTGTGTTTCTTTATAGATTTATACTAGCCCCTCCAAATCTAGTGGAAACATGTGAGTTTTCGATTTATGATCTATTAGAGAATTTATTGATGGACTTGTTTGATCTTACATTACCATGGAAATAAATTTGCCTGCAGTTATTATTGGAAATGGGCCAGCCCATAGCGGAAGTTATGGGTGAATTTTAGAAAATATTTCCTTATTGGATCTTTATTGGGCCTATGAAGTCTAATTTACCTAGAATATTTTTAAACTTTATTTAAATAAAATCTTTTATTTTATTTAAATTTATAAATTGATAGTTTAGTTATATATAAAAAAATTATTTTGTTACATATATATTTATATGTATACACATATTATTCACGGCTTATAAAATATAAATGTATACCTTAAAATTTAAAATAACTTATATATATTTAAATTAATGTATTATTATAATATGTATATACATAATATTAATATTTTATTTATAAGGTAATATATACACATACAAATATTTGTTAATACATTCTAAATATATTGTATATATATAATTATTTAAACTAAATTACTATATTATACAATTTATAATGGTTATATATAATAATAGCTTACATACATACATATATTTGGGCAACATATACTTGCATATTGGATGAACAAACGTGTTCATTGGAATGTGAATCTCAACATCTATACACGGGCATGTTATACCTTGCACGAGTCGATATGTTACACATGCGCGCAAATAGATATATATTTATATACGATACAAACATACATACATACATACATATATATATATATATACACCCCAAGCCCCTATTTTCAACCACACATTCTAATTTAAATAATAATATGGTGTGAGTGGAGAGAGAAAGCATTATTATTTAAATTGGAATGTGTAGTTATAAATAAGAGGCTGGAATGTGTAGCTATATATATGGAAGGATCGGCGGCCCCCTCTCCAGCCTCTTATTTATAGCTACACATTCCAATTTAAATAATAATGCTTTCTCTCTCCACTCACACCATATTATTATTTAAATTAGAATGTGTGGTTGAAAATAGGGGTTGGGGTATATATATATGTATGTATGTATGTATGTATGTATCGTATATAAATATATATCTATTTGCGCGCATGTGTAACATATCGACTCGTGCAAGGTATAACATGCCCGTGTATAGATGTTGAGATTCACATTCCAATGAACACGTTTGCTCATCCAATATGCAAGTATATGTTGCCCAAATATATGTATGTAAGCTATTATTATATATAACCATTATAAATTGTATAATATAGTAATTTAGTTTAAATAATTATATATATACAATATATTTAGAATGTATTAACAAATATTTGTATGTATATATATTACCTTATAAATAAAATATTAATATTATGTATATACATATTATAATAATACATTAATTTAAATATATATAAGTTATTTTAAATTTTAAGGTATACATTTATATTTTATAAGCCGTGAATAATATGTGTATACATATAAATATATATGTAACAAAATAATTTTTTTATTTATATATATATAAAGATATATACATAAATATATAAAGATATATACATAAATATATATTTATAATATATAGATATGTATATATTAATTAATAACATTATTTTTAATTTTTAATTTTAAGATGCACTTTAAATTAAATATTTATTCAAAATTAATTAATTAGTAATAAAATTAATTCTGAAATTTTTATTTTGAATTTTGAAGTTCTAGAAAATCCTAACTGATATTTTATGGCTTGAAGAAATTTTCCACATTTTTTCCGGTTTAAATTTATTTTTAATAATTTATTTATTTAGGTTGTTTTAAATAATTAAATTTAAAAATAGAAAAATTAAATTTTAATATTTTATTTTTTGGCCGTAAGGTTTTTGGTTCTAATATAATTTTATAAAATTTAAAAATTCATGAAATTTTCGAATTAATATAATTTTTTAATGAAGTAAATTGATTTAAATAATACTAAATAATAATAAATTATTTAGAAAAATTATTTTTTGCTGTAAAAAATTAATATATCTATAGTATGTAATAAATAAAATTATATGACTAATTTTAACAATGACCTTAAATAAAATTATTTTTTGGTTATGTGTATATATGTATGTAATTAGACAATATATATATATATATATAAGTATATATATTAATTTAATAAAATATAATAATTATATTATTTTATATGGCTGCACTGACCTGACATAAATGATTAATTTTTTTTATTAAGCATAAATATGTGCACACATATAACTAAGCTAATTTTTGACAACATTGCTTGCATATCAGAATCGCTACCTAACTAAATGTAATATACATATACATATATGGTAAATCATTATACTAATAATTATAGACTATAAAATCATACCTTAATCCTAAAGCCTTAAAGTAATCCTTAAAAAGATAAACTCTCCTCTTTGAAACCATTTCTGATTCAGTATATCGCTAGTTCTTGAGCCGTGGACCTTTTGCTATCGAACAGCGTTCGAATCTGACTTGATTTGAGTTTGTATCGATGGAGAGGCTAGGGTATTGTTACAATCCTAATTTTAAATAACATTATTTAGGAGATTTAATTAGGTAAATTAAATGGAATAATGTAAAGTCTAAAGTGGTTAAGGGATTGAGATTTGTATAATCATAGGGTAGTTGTGCCTTAATTAATGTATAAACAAATGAAAATTTAAAATGAAGTAAGTAAGGGGAACAAGGTAAGGGAAAAATTGGAATATGCTATGTTCTTATACCCAAAACCCTTATTCCATTTTTATTTACAACATTCACAGACAAAACTAAATATAAAGAAGCTTGGTCGGCCACCATTAAAAGAAATCAAAAGGAAGATAAGCAAGGAAACAAGAAGGAAGCTTTAAGGGATTAAACAAAGAAAAAATCTCAACCTTCTTAACACCAAACTAAGGTGAATAATGATTCTTACATCTCATTTTTATTGCTTTCGGTTTCTAGATAAGGTTCGGATAGATTTTGCAAATAATATGTCATGATTTGATTATTTAAATGGATGTATATGCTTGCTGATGAATTATGGTTTATGATATGGATTTATGATAAGTTTTGATTTTAAAAACCTATTAAATGGCATCCAATGACTTGCCTTATTGATATATGGTTGAAAACATTATGTATGAAGTGGATTTCAAGTTTCATAATTTTCTAAGCAATTATGGATTTATTATGAATTTTTTATGAAAGAAAATGGCTAAAATTGGGTTTACATTATTTTCGGCAGTTATATGTTAGCCTTGGGTCTGACATTTAAATATGTTAGAAAACATATTAAAAGTGATTTGGAATTTTTGAAGAATTTTCCTAAGTATTTTATTATGGATATAAAATTATTTAAGGTATGAAATCTAAATGTTTTATATGTTATGAAAAGGCGAAGGGCTAATTTGTTAAATGTTTTAAAATATTAATTACTGAATTCGGCAGCACTTTTAGAAAAACATTTTGAAAAAGAATTGTCAACCAATTATATGTTGACAAATAAGGCAAATTAGTTGGAAAGAAATTACTTTTAAAGGCTAATAATCAGTTTTGCAAAAAATTACTGCTTCGCCACTTCCTTCAACTACCTTTCGACTCCATACTGCCACCCCTAACCAAGCCAAAACCAATACAGATGGTATCATCTCTTTGATACATGTGGATTGGAGAAAGACGGAAGATATAGGGTCGAAACCATGCTTTCGAAGGGATAGAAATCACTTTTATTAACTTTGAACTATTTTTTTTACAACCAATGCTTTCGAAAGGGTCGGAGTTAGCTTTCGACTTAGCCAACTTGCTTTTGTTTATATAAAAAGGGCTTTCGAAAGGGTTGCACCTTTTTGTTTCAAAAGAAGCTTTCGAAATGGGTCGAAACCCATGCTGTCACATTCAACCCTTCGAACCAATGCTTTTGAAAGGGTGCTTTTGCCTTTAAACTTTGAAGCCGCTTCCCTAACTTTTCAAAAGGGTTGGTTTCGAAACCCCCCCCCTCTTTCTTTCACTTTGGAATAATGCTTTTGAAAGCAATGCTTTCGCCTCAATTCTTTACGACCCTTGTTTATATTAAAAGTTAAACCCAAAGGTTTTGAAAATGATGATTGTAAATGGTTTCGAAGCTGTTCCACAAACTTTTACTTGAACCCAATACTTTCGAAAGGTATGTTTTAAGCGAGGAATTTTAATGTTTTCGAAAGTTTTATAATGTGAGTTTCAAAAAGGAGATACCCCAATGTTTTCGAAAGGTTTACTTTTAGTATTTGAGTGGAAGATTTCCAATGCTTTCGAAAGGCAAGTTTAAAGGGTTTTGAAAAGAGGATGTCTAAGGTTTTCATAATTAAGCTTTCGAAGAGTTATTCTCAATGGTTTTGAAAGGTCCATTTTCAAAGGTTTCGAGAGGTATGTTTTGACCTTTCAGCCTAATGTTCAAGGTATAGTGGTTAACTTATTTGAAAGGGGTACTTTCAATGGGTTCGAAAGGGATTGTTTAAAGTATTAAACAAAGTTTCCAATGGTTTACATTGGCTTCATGACCTAAGATCTTTTAAGTTAAAAAGGTTTTTTTAACTTACTTTGGAGGGATAGATAATCCCATTAGATTTCATCAACAATTTTTTGTGTAAAGTATATATATCATGGCATAAGTATTTTGTGAAAAGCAAAGTATATAATTTCCTTGTTTTATATATGATTTTAGGGGTAAATCATTTATAAAAGATGTTTACAAGGAAATAAAGTTTTGACAGGGTAGTTAACCCTAAGACAGGAAATGAAACATGAGTAGGGTAGTTAACCCTAAGTTTATGACTTAGAAATTAGAAGACCGGATGAGACTGGTGTAGGGTCGCGCCCTATACTTTAGCTACTATCCCCTAGCTAAATAAATCCAAAATTCCAGTGTGTACGTCTTGTCACGGGTGGGACTAAATTGAGGTTACACACTGAAAGGAATATACAGGGTAAAGATAGGTTAGTGATGAGCTCACAAACCATTAGGTTCAGTTGATCCTAGAAAAAGAAAGTTAAGGGCAGTTAGCCCAGTGTTGTGTCTAATAGAAGTTAGAATTTTGGTTATATCTGGTAGGCCCGAGTCAGCCAATGGTTAATAGTTAGCCAAGTAAAACTATAGTGTGGACAGATAGTCCATTGATTTCCCGATTTTATGATTAAATATATACTTGCTATTATTATTATTTTAATCTGCTTGATTGTAGGATTCTGATTTGCAAAAGATATACTTTAAATGGGGATATTAGTAAGGGAAAACCCGTTCCGCTAAGCGGCGTGGTCTCACTTAATATCAGTTAATCGTGATGTAATAATATTATTCACACCGGGCTTTATGTCTGACTCGAAGTTTACATTTTCCTATTTGATATTAGTGAAGGAAAACCTTTCACTGATTTCCACCTTGTAGCTTAAAAAATAATAAACCACGCCTATTTGGAATCGACACTAGGATTATGTAAATTAAGACGCCTAAGAATACTTTTCCAAATGAAGAAAGTGTAGCTGCATGTGAAGAACAAATGGCTAGTGTTTTCTGAAGACACAAGTAGAGATTTGCAGCATTCCATTAAGAAATAGATTATTCTGGGTGTGCAAAACATTTTTGATAATTTTCCAAAGATGCATATTTTCTTTAGGCAAAGAGAAAGCCATCCAAATCCATTTTTGATATTTAAATTATATATATATATATATTATTTAATTACATATATATAGTTTATAATTATATACAACATCACACCATGGTTAAAATTTGTAATATAATTTATATGTAAAACTAAATAGTAATACTAATTTTCGGTAAGAAAACAATTTTTGTAAATATTTAATATTATTTAAATCATTTTACTACATAAATAAATTATATTAATTTAAATATGTTATGAATTTTTTTTAAATTTTATTAATATAAAATGCTCTCAGTCAAAAAACAAAATTTGCTATTTTTAAAAATTAATATTTAATTTGGTCGAATATTAATAAATTATAAAAAAAATTATTTGAATCGAAAAAATGTGGTAAGATTTCCCAAATCATAAAATATTATTTATGATTTACTGGATATTTAAATTTTAAAATAAAGTTTTGAAAATATTCATTTATCAATATTTTATGTAATTTCGAATGAATATTCAATTAAAATATAATTTGAAATAATAAAAATAAAAATAAATTATTTATGAGCTATGCATATGATTTGGAAGTTTATAAAAAAATTATAAATTTATTAATTAAAATATATATTTATATATTACAAATATATTTATGTAAATATATATTTATATATTATAATTAAAAAAATATTAATTTACTATTATATATATTTGTACATATATTACTCATGGATTTTAAAAAATTAATATTTAAATAACTAATTTATATTTGAACAAATATATTACAATAATATCTACATATATTATTAATATTTTATTTATAAGATTTTAGACACACACACACACACAGAGATATATATATAGATTAATATATTTTACATTTATATAATTTTTTTAAACAAACTTCACATGTGTATATATATTATTTAATTACATATATATAGTTTATAATTAATTACAACATCACACTATGGTTAGAAAATTTCATATAATTTTATTTATAAAATTTAATAGTAATACGAATTTTCGACGGTAAGAAAACAATTTTATAAATATTTATTATTATTTAAATTATTTTACTACATAAAAATTTATATTAATTTAAATATGTTATGAAAATTATTTTTTAAATTTTATAAAATTTTATTAGTATAAAATAAGCTCTCAGCCAAAAAACTAAAAATAAAAAACAAATTTTTTTATTTTTAAAAATTAGCATTTAATTTGGCAGAATATTGATAAATTATTTAAAAATTTATTTGAATCGAAAAAAATATGGGAAAATTTCATAAACCATAAAATATGATTTATGATTTATTAGAAATTTAAATTTTAAAATAAAGTTTTGAAAATACTTTGTTATTAATATTTTATTTGATTTCGAATGAATATACAATTAAAATATATTTTAAAATAATAAAAATAACAAAAAATTATTTATGAGTTGTGCATATGATCTTTGGAATTTTATTAAAAAATATAGTTTTATTTATTAATATATATTTATATATTACAAATATATTTTTGTGTATATAAATTTATATATTATAATTAAAAAATATTACTTTATTATCATATGTATATTTATACATATATTACTCACAGATTAAAAAAATTAATATTTAAATAGCTTATTTATATTTAAAAATATATATTATAATAATATGTAGTGGAAAGTAGGCACAAAGACAAACTTTGAAAAAAAATTAGTTTGAAGGACAACATATTTCATTTTTAGGCTAAAGGACAAACTTTGAAAAAAATTAGGCTGAAGGTCAATGCTAAATATAGCTAGCATTTTGTATAGTAAACAACTGAATACAATGCTAGTTATAACTAGCATTTTGTATACTGTAAAAACTGAATATAATGCTAGTTATAACTAGCATTGTCCTTTACTCTAACTTTCTTCCAAAGTTTGTCCTTCAGCCCAAAAATGAAACTTGGTGTTCTTCAGCCTGGATTTTTTTCAAAGTTTGTCCTTGTTCCTGTTTCTCTCATATATATATTTTGGTAATATTTTATTTATAATAACCATACGTTAAATATTGTCCCTTTAACAATAACTTCTTCTTTTCTCGCTTCCACCTCCTTTTAACCTAGTTTTTTTCCCGCCCATGACCACCCCTCCTTCTATCCCCCCTTCTACGTCCCTTCCTATCCTCCCTCCTTCAGCCTTGTCGGCCATCCTACCGATCCCCTTACCCTCTGTCTCCTTCCCTTCCATCTGCTGTCCCTCCTCCTCCCCTCCTTTCAATGTCCCATCAGCTGGTGCTTGGTCGTTGCTTTTCAAACGCAAGCCCGGGAATGCTGGTAAATATGTACCAGTTGAGGTCAATCTAGAATTCCAAGGTGATGCCATTGTCCCTCCTCCAAATGTTATTGTTGCAGGTAGGGATGTTCGGAATGATTATGTCGTGGGCTTTTTCCTTGATAAGCCACTTTCGTACACAGCTGTTGTAGAGCACTTAAAGAGGAAATGGAAGCTGCGGGGATCTATTAAAGTGAAAATTGATGGTTTTGTTTTCCTTTTCCTATTCACTTGTGATGAGGATAATACAAGGATTTTAGAAGGAGACCGCATTATATTGAGGAATAAAGTGTTTATATTGAAATCTTGGAACCCAGAGAAAGGTAATGTTTGTGGAAGTATCACCTCCGTTCCAATCTGGTTGCAACTGTACAATATACCCATTTATGCCTGGTCACATTTAGGCATAGTTTGGTTAGAAAGTAGAACTGGTAAATTGCTATGTATGGATGAATTCACTTAGAGGCTTGAGAGAATTGAGTATGCCAAATGTTTAATTGATGTTAACCCAAATCAGGAGCCATTGAATCAATTTCTGGTTAGTTTATTAGATAGGAAGGAACAAGTAATTCAAGTTAGATATTTGTGGAAACCTGACATCTATGTGCAATGTAGAACGGTTGGGCATAAGACAACTGATTGTTCAAGAGAGAATGACAAAAATCATAAGAAGGAAGGCCCTAGTAACATGATGTTGAAAGTAAAGAAGAACCACTGAGCAAAAAGGTAGATGGAGGAAAAGTAAAGCTAATTGAGAAGCAATGATGGCAAAGAGTTGTTAGAAATAAAAGGTTTGCTCTTATGGCAGTAAAGGGAAATAGTATGACTGTAGAGGATGTGGATCCGAGCATCACCTAGCAAGATAAATATAACTTAATGAATGATAGTATGGAAGCAAATATGGTGCAAGACCTAAATATTGAGGCTCTGGAAAATGATGATAACAACAACAATGAAAATGTGGTATTAGCTGGCAACAAGTTCCAAATGTAGGATCGATTTCACACTAGAGGGGGGGAGGGTGAATAGGGTGATACTATTAATTATAAAAATTTATTGCGGAAGTATATAAAATAATTTCAACAAGAATAATAGTAGCACATATAATAGCAGAAAATAGAACACATAGATTTACCCAGCTTCGGCAAAACCTTGCCTACGTGCTGCCCCCAACGTTTCTACTAGAAATTAAGTAGTCAGACGCTTACACACATAAACTCGCGACACCCGCTATCGACTAACCTAACTTTACGCTCAAAACCCTGCCACAACTCAGCCACTGAGTTGCGAATTATTGAACTACACCACCGTAGTTCGTCACCTAGTCACACGACTAGTAAATTACAAAAGTTTAAAACGAAATACGAAATTAAAAACAATTTAAAAATCAAAACCCTAAATTAAATATACTAAAGCCCAAAAGTGAATATAAGTTGCCTGCCCAATAAGTAAATTAGGTGATAAAAAAAATTGTCCCCTTTATTCTTTTATCAGCCCGACTCCTTGTACTTCGATCTTTGAAAATGACTACTTCTCTTTGTTCGTTCCTTTTCCAGATTTAGGGTTTTACTTTGTTGAATCCGCCGACTTTTGTTGATTGATCGAATAGGTGATTTCGCGTTTCTCTGTCGATCGACCGTCTCTTTGAGTTTCACACGGCTGCTTCTCGATCGAGTTCGATTTTGACTTCGGTATGTAATTTATGCTTTTTGCTTTACTCGTTAGTTTTTGCTTGAACTCGATGGCTGTTAAGCCAATGATGATTGGGTTTAAATAGGATTTTAAATCCTATAATTCCGTTCATATTTTTCATTTTTGAATTCGTTTGTTTATATGCTTGGCCGCTGATCTTCGTATGGATGCTTGTGATGATTTCTAACCTTTTCAATTTGTATATTTTCGTTGCTTATTTAACACGACTTTGATTTGAACTTGCTCAATCCCTTGGTCACCAGGGTTTTGAAATCTCTGGTACTTTGTTGACTTCGGTCACTTGATTTTGTGAAAATATTTTGAGATGAGAATTTTACTTTGACATTGCATTTGCTTTGAGAATTGACTTCGGCCTGGTTCCTGTAAGACTGTAAACAGCTTGTATACACGTATTCATGTTGTCTTTGACTTATGTTCATTGTGTATCCACACATCTCTATAACATTGTTTCTTGTCATATGTTAAAGTCTGTTATCAATTTATGGCGTACTGGTTGAAGCTCTGTTAGTCTTCATGTATATTGATGTTGTGTTCATTGTTTTCTGTTGAGGCTTGTTGCAGTTTCATTCATGTTCATATATATATGTATATTAGTGCTCTGGTCTATATGCATTAGTGCTCATCCATGTAGTCCGGTTGTCACCACTGTGTGTTGTTTTCCTCTGATCATATATGTTGACTTCTTCATGCATTGATGTAGTCTTCACACGAATGTGTTGTTTTGGCCTCTGTTGGTCTGGTTCACCTCAGTTGATAGCATTGGTCACTGTCAACTTGCTCTGTTCACTTCGAGTTGTTATGTATATACATGGTGCACTGCACTGTTGAGACTACACTTGTATCCTACCTGGTTTGGTTAGATGCACATGTATATTTTGTTCATTTTGGTTTAGCTGCATTCTTTCTCTACTGTCATGTGTGGTATACAAGTCTGCACTGTGCACTTTGTTGCACTGTATATTCCAGTGTGCCTTTGTGTCTCTGATCATAGTCACTTGCTTCGAGGCAGTTTGCATACCGTCTTTGTTGCATCGAGTACATGTATATTGTTACTACTGCTCTGTACATGCTTTTATTTGAGCTTTGTACATGTTCATTGTTGTATCATGTTGCTGGCTTCATGTTACATTATGAAATTTTTGGTCGAGGCTTGCTCCAGTCATTAAAACTTGACCATTCTGTTTTGTTTTTGTATTGCACCTGTGTTGAATCCAGCTTATAGCTCGGGTTTGACCTTGTGCTCGTGTCATGACTTTATTTGTATTGTACTTGAGTTGAACCCGGCTTTTGATTGGGTTTGACCTTGTGCTCACCTGTCCCTGTAGTTTTATCAAGTGTATATCGGTGTGCATGGCCTTGTGGCATGTACAGTGATACACTGTGCATGTCACAAGCTGTTCGTGTATGTTGAATTCAAATTTAAATGATGACGAACAACCCAAATAACCGAGGCAAATAATATTTTCAAAAATACATTTTATTTTACACTAAAAAAATATTTTCTTTTCAATTTTACTGCGTTAGTGTGTATTTTTGCAGATTGCTCAGATGCTGGATTCAATCTGGAATAGAGTTGAAGATCAAATACGAGTGAACGAGTAAAATGTAGTGAGGTGCAAATGTATGTAATGTGATGTGATTGAAATTGTAATGTGATTGAAATTTGTGTGTATATATATATATATATATAGTGAGAGCACAACTTTGTACTATTCAAAATTGTAATAAATATTTGTTTGAATAAAATATCTGTTTGAATTTAAATTCTGTGTTATTTATTTTGTTCAGCAAATATTTATTTAATTATGTGAAAAATAAATAGTACATTAACAAATACATTTAAATGAATATATATATATATATGTTTATTATCATCAAACAAAAATCATATACTAGCATATTCAACAATCTCCCCCTTTTGATGATAACAAACATATATTTAAGATTTTGAATTTAGTAAATGTATTTGATTATTCAATTTGCTCCCCCTATTTGAATTCTTCCACTCTACACAAATCTCCCCCTTCATATATGCATGAAAATAAATATTCAAATGAGCCTAAATGCAAATAGAAAATATTAGACATTTATTTACCAAAATCTTAACTTTTCTCTCCCCCTTTTGTTATCAGCAAAAGAGTAATTGTGTTAGAAAAATAGAGATAAAGTGATGGACATTAATACAATATTAATTCTCAATCGAGTATAAATATTAAATTTCAATAAAAAATCAAACAAAAATCATAAATACTCTGTTTGACGCATATTCCACTTTAGAATGATAGGGATGATGTCACCATATAAAACCATATAGTTTTGTCTATTTGTGGTATAGTTATATCGGGAATTTTAATATCTACTAACCATGCATAACCATTAGGACTATTAAATGAGATTAGTAGTATTCCCAATTTTTTTTAAAATTAATTCAAGTATCTTCTAACCACGCATAACCGTGAGGACTTTTAAATGGGATTAGAATCAACTTGTCTATTTAATCAATCAATTTTGATATGTGTTCCATACATGCATAACCGTGAGGACTTTTAAATGAGCATGGAAGCACATAATAAAAAATTCCAAGTAATTCACCCATGCATAACCGTGAGGACTTTTAAATGAGAGTGAATACTTTGGATGTTTTTATTTGTTAAAAATATAATAAATTGAAAAAACGAATGATTTCCCGTTTAAAATACCACATATTGACATACTATATTGGATTTTGATGAGTGGTGGTCGATAGAAATATGGTAGAAATAGAGATGGTTATAGAATTTTTACCAACAAAAGTTTTTATAACTCTTGTTTAAATTTCTAAAGAAATTTACTAATTATACTGTCTCAAGTTATAATATATGATTAATATCAACACTCATCACTTTTTCAATCACTATTTATCTTTTCGATAATCAGTAGGGAGCCAGATTAGTTAATGTAGTCATTCAAAAATAATTATAAAATCAAAAATTTTAAAATGAATAATCTGAAACTAGGTCAACAAAACGATTTTCTGGAAGGGGTTTTATAAAAGAAAAATGTCTGCTAATTTGAAAATTATTTGAAATGAAAAATATGCAGATATCTTTTCTAAAAATGTGATGCAGCTAATGAATGTCTTTACATAAAGCACGTTCCACTAGTAATTTTTCTATCAACTAGATTACCTGTGTAATCTGCATCTGAATTTCTTGTTGACTCAAATTTGTCATTAGTTGAATGTCATAGACCAGACCATGAAGTGTGTAATCATTTTTAACAGCTTTTAAATGAAATTGTTTTGGATTTGAATTGAAACCGTGCAAACAAACAATGAACATAGTGTCAGATCCAGAAACAAATATATCCACGTGTATCAAGAGTGATCATCAATCAACAAAACACCATCATTAAACCGAACAAATCTATATGAAGTATTTCAAGGATTGTAGTGTTCAAGAGTGATCACATATATCGTTCAAGATACCTTTACCTATTTTACCTTTGCCGATAATTTTTCGTTGTTGCCCATTGTGATTCTGCCACCTTTATACTAGGCTAAGGAACTTTGATTTGTCGTCCGTTGTGTGCCAGGAACAGCCAGAATCTAGATAACACCGTTGTTGTTCCTTAGCCTGCCACCACACCTACACGATAAAAGATTTTTGTGACCTATTTGTTTTTATAGGTCCATGGTTGTTAGTGGCAAATGATTTTGAAAAGTAAGTTTGTGGAGACCCAAAACTATTTATATATGTTCCTTTCGGCACCCAGATTTTTTTAACTTTAAGGGATTTTATATTTGTGCCTTTTGGAACCCAAATTGGAATTGTTTTCACGTATTTGGATCTATACCAACAAATATTTTAATTGTGTCAAATTTTTCTACAAATTTTACACTCGGATTTGACTTGATTAATGTTGCTTTTAACAGGTTCAGATTGATTATACCCAAGTCCTTGTCTATCTGTATTAGCATTTTGTTTTCCTATTAGCATATTTAGTGATTTTTCTCCTTTGGAGAATTTTCCTAAAGTCGTTGACAGTTGTTGGACTTGTATTTTAAGTGATTCATTTTCGTTCAATAATTGAGTGTAGTTTTTAATAGAATTTTCTCTTCTAGTGTTTTCACTCTCTTTCAAAATTAGAATTTCATTTTCAAGCGATTTAGTTTTTATTTCTGATTTTTTAATCTCCTCTTCGAATGTTGGACACTTATCACACTTAGGGCTTTTTCTTTGATAGTTTTTAACCAATTGATCAAGTTGTTTATTTAAATCTATCAAAGTATCTCTTTGTGATTCTATTTTGGCGTATTTCTCCTTAAGTCTTTCAAAACAGCCATTTACTTCGTGGAAATATATAAGTAATTCTGAGTGAGTAAGTTTTGATACCTCGCTTGGCTCATCGTCATCGCTATTAGTTATATCACCTCGAAGGCACAAATCTACATTTTCACTCTCACTGTTAGTGCTTTTATCATCATTACTTTTATTCCACGTGGTTGCAAAACTTCTCCTTTTTGATTTCTTTTCTTGGCTGTGTCGTTCTGAGGACAATTGGGCTTGATGTGGCCAGGTTTATTGCACTTATGACAAATTTTCTCCCGTTCTTCTGGTTTTTCTAAAACTTTAACTATTCTGCTTTTCAGTTGTTGATTTAGAGCTGGATTTCCGTATCTGCGATTCCACCTTTTGAATTTCTTTATTATCAGTGCTAGCTCAGCTGCTCTATCATCATCGTCATCATCATCACTTTCCATTGTTCCTTTAATAGCTATTGATTTCTTTCGAGTATCACCTCCTTCTCGTTCTTCCTTGAATTTAATTTCTAGCTCATAAGTGGTGAGATTTCCGATGAGTTCTTCAACTTTGATCTGCTTCAAATCCTTTGATTCTTGAATGGCTGTAACTTTCGCTTTAAATCTTCATGGAAGGACTCTGAGGATTTTTCGAACTATTTCCAACTCTGTGTATGATTTTCCGAGAGCTTTTGATTTGTATATAATATTAGAAAGTCGTTCGTATATCTCTTTGACATTTTCTTCCTTGGCCATTGTGAAATTCTCGTATTCGCTACTCAGCATGGCAAGGTGAGATTCCTTGACTTGAGATGTTCCTTCGTGAGTCACTTCTAGTGTGTGCCAGATTTCCTGCGCAGTTAGACAATATGAGACACGATTAAATTCAATTTGATCCAATGAACAAATAATAGAATTCATAGCTTTGGCGTTTGCATTCTGTAATTTATTTTCTAGATCTGTCCATTGATCCATCGGTTTATCTATTTCCTGATTATCTACCATTATAGTTGGTGCTCTATAACCTGTCTCAACTATATTCCAAGCATCAATGGTTTTCAGAAAAAATTTCATTCTATTTTTCCAGTAAGCATATTCACCATTGAACATTGGTGGTCTAACTATGGACTAACCCTCAGCAAAAGCATTATTAAAAGAAGCCATTTTAAAATTTCAAATTTTTTTAAAACAAGAAATGGTTTTTGAAAAATCAAATTTTCGAAAAAAAATTGACTTCTGTTCCTAGCTCTGATACCACTTGTAGGATCGATTTCAACCTAGAGGGGGGGTGAATAGAGTGATACTATTAATTATAAAAATTTATTGCGGAAGTATAAAAAATAATTTCAACAAGAATAATAGCAGCACAGATAATAGCAGAATAATAAAAGCAGAAAATAGAACACAGATTTACCCAGCTTCGACAAAACCCTGCCTACGTGCTGCCCCCAAGGTTTCTACTAGAAATTAAGTAATCAAATGCTTACACACGTAAACTCGCGACACCCGCTATCAACTAACCTAACTCTACGCTCAAAACCCTGCCACAACTCAACCACTGAGTTGCGAATTCTCGAACTACACCACCGTAGTTCGTCCCCTAGTCACACGACTAGTAAATTACAAAAGTTTAAAAAGAAATACAAATTTAAAAACAATTTTAAAAAAACCCTAAATTAAATAAAATAAAGCCCAAAAGAGATTATAAGTTGCCGGCCCAATAAGTAAATTAGGTGATAAAAAAATTATCCACTTTATTCTTTTATTAGCCCGACTCCTTGTACTTCGATATTTGAAAATGACTGCTTCTCTTTGTTCATTCCTTTTCTAGATTTAGGGTTTTACCTTGTTGAATCCGCCGACTTTTGTTGATTGATCGAAAGGTGATTTCGCGTTGCTTGCTCTGTCGATCGACCGTCTCTTTGAGTTGCACACGGCTGCTTCTCGATCGAGTTCGATTTTGACTTCGGTATGTAATTTATGCTTTTTGCTTTACTCGTTAGTTTTCGCTTAAACTCGATGGCTGTTAGGCCAATGATGATTGGGTTTAAATAGGATTCTAAATCCTATAATTTCGTTCATATTTTTCATTTTGAATTCGTCTGTTTATATGCTTGGCCGCTGATCTTCGTATGGATGCTTGTGATGATTTCTGACCTTTTCAATTTGTATATTTTCGTTGCTTGTTTAACACGGCTTTGATTTTGAACTTGCTCAATCCCTTGGTCACCACGGCTTTGAAATCTCTGGTACTTTGTTGACTTCGGTCACTTGATTTTGTGAAAATATTTTGAGATGAGAATTTTACTTTGACTTTGCATTTGCTTTGAGAATTGACTTCGGCCTAGTTCCTGTAAGACTGTAAACAGCTTGTATACACGTATTCATGTTGTCTTTGACTTGTGTTCATTGTGTATCCACACATCTCTATAGCATTGTTTCTTGTCATATGTTGAAGTCTGTTATCAATTTATGGCGTACTGGTTGAAGCTCTGTTAGTCTTCATGTATATTGATGTTGTGTTCATTGTTTTCTGTTGAGGCTTGTTGCAGTTTCATTCATGTTCATATATATGTATATTAGTGCTCTGGTCTATATGCATTAGTGCTCATCCATGTAGTCTGGTTGTCACCACTGTGTGTTGCTTTCCTCTGATCATATATGTTGACTTCTTCATGTATTGATGTAGTCTTCACTCGAATGTGTTGTTTTGGTCTCTGTTGGTCTGGTTCACCTCAGTTGATTGGATTGGTCACTGTCAACTTGCTCTGTTCACTTCGAGTTGTTATGTATATACATGGTGCACTGCACTGTTGAGACTACACTTGTATCCTACCTGGTTTGGTTAGATGCATATGTATATTTTGTTCATTTTGGTTTAGCTGCATTCTTTCTCTACTGTCATGTGTGGTATACAAGTCTGCACTGTGCACTTTGTTGCACTGTATATTCCAGTGTGCCTTTGTGTCTCTGATCATAGTCACTTGCTTCGAGGCAGTTTGCATACAGTCTTTGTTGCCTCGAGTACATGTATATTGTTACTGCTGCTCTGTACATGCTTTTATTTGAGCTTTGTACATGTTCATTGTTGTAGCATGTTGCTGGATTCATGTTACATTAAGAAATTTTTGATCGAGGCTTGCTCCAGTCATTAAAACTTGACCATTCTGTTTTTTTTGTATTGCACCTGTGTTGAATCCAGCTTATAGCTTGGGTTTGACCTTGTGCCCGTGTCGTGACTTTATTTGTATTGTACTTGAGTTGAACCCGACTTTTGATTGGGTTTGACCTTGTGCTCACTTGTCCCTTTAGTTTTATCAAGTGTATATCGGTGTGCACGGCCTTGTGGCATGTACAGTGATACACTGTGCATGTCACAAGCTGTTCGTGTATGTTGAATTCAAATTTAAAAGATGACGAACAACCCAAATAACCGAGGCAAATAATATTTTCAAAAATACATTTTATTTTACACTGCAAAAATATTTCCTTTTCAATTTTACCGCGTTAGTATGTATTTTTGCAGATTGCTCAGATGTTGGATTCAATCTGGAATAGAGTTGAAGATCAAATATGAGTGAACGAGTAAAATGTAGTGAGGTGCAAATGTATGTAATGTGATATGATTGAAATTGTAATGTAATTGAAATTTGTGTGTGTATATATATATATATATATATATATAGTGAGAGCACAACTTTGTACTATTCAAAATTGTAATAAATATTTGTTTGAATAAAATATCTGTTTGAATTTAAATTCTAGGTTATTTATTTTGTTCAGCAAATTTTTATTTAATTATGTGAAAAATAAAATAGTACATTAACAAATACATTTAAATGAATATATATATATATATATATATCTGTGTGTGTGTGTGTTTATTATCATCAAACAAAAATCATATACTAGCATATTCACCAATCTCCCCCTTTTGATGATAACAAACATATATTTAAGATTTTGAATTTAGTAAATGTATTTGATTATTCAATTTGCTCCCCCTATTTGAATGCTTCCTCTCTACACAAAGCTTCCCCTTCATATATGCATGGAAATAAATATTCAAATGAGCCTAGATGCAAATATAAAATATTTGACATTTATTTGCCAAAATCTTAACTTTTCTCTCCCCCTTTTGTTATCAGCAAAAGAGTAATTGTGTTAGAAAAATAGAGATGGCAGGAACTCATCTGAGCATGCTACTAGCATCAAAACTGTCTTGCCTTCAACCTAATTTCGGCACGACTTCTTTTCTTGGAATTCTACTAGCAACATCCAAGATAACAATAGCTCAATGCTTAGGTTTGTATATCAAAATAACTAAAGCAATGAACTCTTGGACTAACAAATACTTATCTCAAGCAGGCAGGTTGGTATTAGTTAATGCTGTTATATTTTCATATTCCTCTTACTGGTGCATGACCTTTATTCTCCCAAAAAAACTAAATCTTATGATTAGAAGAGCTATGGACAATTTTCTTTGGACTGGCAACATGAATTCATCCAAGTTAAAACCTATTGCTTTCTACAAATTAGAGAGGAAATTTTTTTTGAGGTCTTGATACCATCAACTTGCCGAACTATAATAAAGTGGCCTTTAGCAAGCATTTTGATAGCCTCCTCAATAAAAATAACCTCAAGGTTAACTGGTCTCTAAAGCATAACATTGACAATAAAAAAATTTGGACTATGGAGGTGCCTCAAAGTTGTAGTTGGGTTTGGCGTGCAATTCTTAAGCTTAGACCAACATTTCTGCCTCACATAAGACTATGACATCTGCTCATGGGACAACAAAATTTTAGGATGACCCTTGGACCAAGCAAGGATTAATACTTAGGGAATTTTTGACTTATAACTAGATGATGCAAGCTAGTGTTCCTTCTAATGTACATGCCAAGGATTACATACATGAAGGCAGTATTTACCTCCTTTATTCTAGTAACCAAGTTATCAGAAGCCTCTGGTTGGATATTCAATAGGCTCCTTATCTTGTTACCGACATTGAAAAGGTGGTGTGGTCCCATCATGAAGCTGATCACTCCATTGCCACAGTTTATAAGAACATCAGCTACCAAACGGACCAGCAAGTCTTTGCCTGGAATGGAAGAATCTGGAACAACTTTTGTAGGGAAAGTGATAACCTTTTGCTTTGGAAAGTAATGAGAAATGTTTTGCATACCAGAGCCAAGCTTTTGCATAGGGGAATGAAAGTGGATGGTCTTTGTGTATTCTCCAATGATGACTAGGAGGACATCCTACATCTATTTTTTTAACTATCGGGTCATTTATTCTCCTTGGCTCAAGTTGCTGAACAAGTCTGGGAGAAACTACACAAGCAGGAATAGTGAAATTTAATGGGATTTAATTTATAAGGCTAAAAGGTGGAAAACGAGTGAAAGCTTTGTGATTTATTGATTCTAAAGAAATTCATAAAAGGAATATGGGCTGAGAGAAATGCTATAGCATTCAATGGGAAGACCTGTACTGAAGTGCAGCTATGGGTTGGAATTATGCAGGCAGTTAAGAATGGCATGAGTTCAGTTTCAGCAGGTTATGATGATAATGCTATGCATGCTGGACTTAGGGTTCAGCGTTCTGTAGTTGTCTTTTTTTTCTCCTTTTCAGTTTGTTTCTTGTCTCATGCCTTGTATTTTTATTTTATTGTAGGTACATTGCTTCTTATGTACCTATCTCCTTTCTTTTGCTTGCAATAAACTGGTAGGGGTCTAGTCAACCTCTCTTAGCCTTGCTAAATTTTGTTTGTTTATTTATAAGATTTTTTATATACATACATACATACATACATACATACATACATACATATATATATATATAATATTTGTATATAAGTAATAGTTTATACACATACATATATTTGGACAACATATACTTGCATATCGGAAGAGCTAACATGTCTGTTGCGATGTAAATCTCAATGCCTATACACGGGCACGCTATACCTTACACGGGTTGATATGTTACACATGCACAAACATATATGTATGTATATGATACACACATACATGTGTGCACACACACATATATATATATCAATACACAAATTAAATAAAACAATATAATTTATGAAGTTCAATAAAATAAAAGATTTTATGTAAATAATATTTAGAAATGTTGAATTAGACTTCATAGGCCCAATAAAGATCCAGTAGGGTAAATTTTTTTTGAAACTCACTTATAACTTCCGTTGCGGGCTGACCTAGTTCCAACAATATTGATGGAAAATTTAGCCTATTGGAGCAACCTGAATAGGAACTCTGAATATTCAAGGCTGAATTTCAAATAGTTGGAGATGGCCTAATATGATACTTGGTACATAATTTCTTAAAGATGAAATATAAGCTCAAGAATCCATGAGAAAGAATTATGAGAAAGAGTACCTTTTTATCATATATATAAAGCTTACGCCTTTCTTTAATGGAGCCGTGTCATATGTATGTATGTATGTATGTATGTGCATGTTACTCTAAGTTGTTAACTTAACCAATTGATGAAAATATCAATCATGTTAGTAACTACCCATTCATATAATGTAAATGGTACCTATATGTCCACCATGCAGTAAGTAAATGATGGTAGACACTACTAAAAGCTTGCAACAGATATAGATTATTACTTAGTTTAAGTCTAAATACTAAACTAGTTTCTATTAAGCAGATCCATGATTCACTTTGGTTCTCATATAAGAGTTGTGCTATTTGTACATCCTTTTTTTCCCTCTAAAGAGGCAATTGGTAATTTTGTGAGTGGTGCTAAATGGGTTGGAGTCAATAGGTCAAAATAGGATAATTTCAAAAAAAAAACCTTTGTGAGTCCTTGCACTAGACCTTTAACTTATGTTATTATGAATAATATATTTGTATTAAATCATATTTAATGTTTATGATGAATGTTTTGTGGTTTAAAATCAGTTTCCAATTTTGTTTTGACTAAATTTAAGTTATAATTACCATTTTCGAAAGAATTAATTATTTAATTGGTTGATTAAAATAACAACCAGCCGTCGCTAGCCGTCGGCATTGTCGACGGAGCCGTCAACTGCCGTCTCCCCACCCCATTGCTATTTGATGTGTGTCCCGTTATGGTTATATTATAATAAAGATGTATGCATACGGGATATAAGTAATCAATAACTAATATCATATATATACACTATCAACATACATTTGTGTATGTATAAGTATATACATATGTGATTGTGATTTATAACCAGATAATATAAATATATTATTAAATATGCAATATGTTATATATGCGGTATTTAATATTAAACGTATTTAATTCTACACTAAGAATATTTGGCTTTAAACTATTTCATATTACGTTTAAATATTTTATAAATACAATACTTGAATATATATTTATTCATTTTAATTATAAAACTAATTTATTAGGCTTGACGCATAATCATTATATGAAACAAATCATATACATTAGTATGCACTACAAGAAATTTTATTTTTTGTGGCGCTCAAAAAACGCTACAAAAACTTTTGGTGGCGTTTTGATAAACGCCGCGAGAAAACATGCGACCAAAAATCCATGATTTTTTGTTGCATTTATTTTAACGCCACTATAAATGCATTTTTGACAGCGTTTTTCAAACGCCACCATAAATCTTTTTGTAGCGTTTAAAAAACGCCACCAAAAGATTTTTTGGCGCTACTAATAGAATTTCCAACTTTACCCTTGTTTTACGGTTGCATTTACTCAACGCCACTATATATATTTCGGTAGCGTTTTTGAAACGCTACTAAAAGTTGTTTATTATTTTACACCATTTTTTCATGCTATTATTTCCTGTTAATGGTCTATTTTGGTTCTATTATATCAATCAACAATCACTCACATAATCATCATATTCAAATAAGTTAAAAAACACATTAACCATATAATCAAATAAAATATCCATAACCATTCCAATACAATAGTTTTTCGACAAAATGACCTAACTCACATACAATAACCATTTGTATACAAATTTACACATCGGGTACTAATAAATGTTATATCTAACTAGTGCTAACAAAACGTTTGATTACCCATAATTCTTTGTTGCATACACAAGTGAAAGCCAACATCATCAAGTCGAAATTTGCTCTCTTCAAAAGTCTGATGCCTACACAAGTGAAAGCACAACAGATAGTCAAATAATTACGTTAACTCGTAGGACTTCAAATATGAGATCAAACATCTACAACATTATACAAGTATATCCTACTATAAGTGATGTCATATAAATTATCAAAGTTATAAAAAAATGAAATAAAGTCCTTTCTTAAGCTTAAATAGTTGGAATCAATTTTGCACACTTACGAACCCTCCTTTGATAGAATGGTGAATCCAACAACCTGAGCAAGAAAAAAATGACAATGTAAGCACCAAAATTTATAATACTTTTGTAAATTGTAATTTAATGCATAATATGTAAAGCAATTAGTTAACAGTAAAGCTATTAGTTAACAGTTTAGTTGAAGGTACTATAATTTTAAGTTTTAAATTTAATTTAATTTAAAGTTCTAAGTTAATTTAAAATTACGTTCAAAAGGGTCAACCATAAAATGCTTTGAAATGATGCACTTGTTGTACTTAAACGTGAAACCGATTGCAGTATGAATATATAGCTTAACCGTTGCCACTCAGAAGTTAGCATAAAAAAGTAGTTTATATGTCTAGCAAAATGATCTGAATGATAAAAAAATGAAGCTTCCTAACTAAACGCAAGAATCATGCTACAAGAAGGGGAATTGTTTGGTGAAGCATTATGTATTTCACCCCTTTTCTAACATTTTATTTTAACACCAGGGTAAGACTTTAAAGTATTTTTTACATGGTCTAATATATGTTATCAATGAATTTCCACGCTTTCTTATCACGGTATGCCAAATAAAAATGATCATGCTCCAAAATATTATATATATAAGCCTGAACAAAAGCAATGGAGGAATCAAAGTCATCCCCGAGAGTTAGTTAGTAGGAAATGTCATTTAGTAATAAATAAAGAAAAATGTTTGCTGAAAAAACTCCATAGGAATACAGAAATAAAGAAAACAAAATGGAAGGGAAGCTCAGTCCAAAATTCATTACACTATTGGTAATTATACCAGATTTAAAGTAGGTATATATCTTAAGTGATTTGTATTTTCATATCTGCTTATTTCAATGTCTAATTTATGTAGTATACAAAACACAAACAATTCATTACACATTGAAAATATTTTTGAAATTAATAATTAACTCGATTTGAATGGAAGTTGATTTGAGACACAGTTAAACATTTACAAGGGAAAGGAATTCAAATACGGTTAGACTTCAAGCTTGAGTATATTTACAAGGGAAAGGGAAAGGAATTCAAGTTTACTTATATATTATATAAATGCATGCTATTTCTTTTTAGATGCATTAGTATGGGATCTCATTACTCAATCAAGCAGTTCAATTCAACTGAGCAAATTCATTTCTTTGGCCTAGTTTCTCTATTTGCACAGATTTGTCTTAGTAATTGCGCATGCAACAGCCTCAGTTAGTAAACTAAATGAGCAGCTCACTATTGAGGCATCCAACACTGTACTTCCAAAACAGTGAGTTTTTTCTTCATATTTTCTCAAAAAAAAATTATAAGCATATATTTCAACATGGTACAGATGCCACACCCCATGATGTATTGAAAAGTTTCATTTTGATTTTCTACAGTAACTAATATATGCAGTATATTGATAATACAGTAAGTGGATATCAAACTCGAAACATTAAGCATCACACTAGTCTGGTGAGTAAATTGTTTTACAAACATAAAAATAAATTTAATAATTTGAACTATGCCTTGAAGCAATTCAATCATATTGCCTAAAACTAATTGGTAAGTCAAACTCTAGAACTTCTTTCTTTATTATCACTTTATTGGCTATTATTTTTTCTTTTCACGCCAGAATTCATCAATCACCAATTATTATTTCTTGAGCACATGTACAATTCCTACCTAAAATGTTGTTTAATCAGATCAAGTTTCCAGATTAACTATATTTGTGAAGAAAGGTCTTTATTATTCCATTTCTCCTGCTAAAAAATAGATTTAGTATATAGATTTTGATGTCATTATGTAACAATTTGCTTCCACTAGCAATATTTTTGGGTGTTATAGCTAAAATCTTTCTGGCTGTTAACATTTTTATTGGTTAGAAGACTATATGAAAAATCATTTCAGCCTCCTCTTTGGCAAGCTATTGCTAACATTGCTTGTTAACAAAGTTATTAATGCTACTATGTAACCCTTTCTTCCTTTAATATGTTCGCATATGCTAAACCTTTTACTGTAAAGACTTTAATTAAAAAAACAATGTATTTGTTTCTCGTTTTTATTTTCTATATATTGTTTTTTTTTTGCCAAATTTATCAGTGCTTAATCATAGTAATTAATTCTTACTGTTTGTTTTGAACATCAAAGACAAAGAAGCAGTTCTCGTAAAAATGGCCGATGAGCAGGATTTTATTGTATACTTGGCTTCTTCCTCTTTGTCAAACTTCTAAGCTTAACACATAAGCATAATTAGCCTAACTAAAGTCAAAAACACAAAAGTCCTTTTATGATTGTTCAGTCATGTAATAAATATTGTTATATGAATCATGCCAAAATCAGCAACATAACACAATTTGTCTAATGTAGAAGAAATACTGTTCGTCTTTTTGTAAAGAGAAAACAACATTTATCTTTTGTAAAAAGATAAAAGCATTCGCCTATTTATAGAAAATATTTGTAGATTTATCTTTTATATGATCTTATATTGCATTAGGTCAGCAAATTCCATTATATAGTGGCTATTAACAATCAACTGATAGCAGCCACAAATCAAAATTGAGTTTAAACCCAAGAAATTTTCAAGCAATTTGGAAATTTTATTTAAAAGCTGGTTCAAATTGAAGTGGCAGTAGATACGAATCAAATTGGAAATCGATTTGATTTCGAGAGATATATTGAACGAATGTGAATTGAATTTAGAATGGAATTTGTACATTGAATTTAGAATGGAATTTGAACGAGTTGAAAATCAAAATTGAAGAAGAAATGAGTATCTAAGTATAAGTAAAATAATATCAGTGTCCACTTTTCAATAACAATAGCATAAAACTAATGTAAACAAAGAGGCCCTACAAGTTAAACACAGTTGATAGGAAATCATTGCATCAGAAGTCCTTTATTTATCTATTCAATCAAAACTTCGTCAAACTGTAAGGTCAATAGATATATTGACTATCACCACCAAACAATTTTTGAACTTGAGAAAATTTATCTACCCAACCACAATTAAGTATAAATACGAAGATGAAGATTATCAATACTTACAAAATGAAAGCAAGTACGACTGGATAAAACATAGCTGTTAAGCTCAAATCCTCGTACAGGTAATGCCTCATTCTAACTATTGATGATAAACGACAACTACCACATTTGTATTGATGGATAGACTTCTAAACATATTCACATTTCTACTCCAGCTCAAAATCAATGCATCAACTTATTTAACCAACCATTTCGGAAATTGAGGTTTAGCTAAAACCGACTTTCTAATTCCTCTATCCAGTTACCAAACAGTAAAGTTTACCTATTTTAGTTGACAAATGTAAAGATAAGTAAAATTACCCTACAAACGAGTGCAGCAGTCATCAAAGCCCGATCCAACGGCGAACAAAAAACCTTTTGAAAATGAACTCGGTTAGACTTTAAGAAAACGACCATAGCCCTAGCCTGCCTCTCCCCGTTCCCCGTCAGCCCCGCCTTGGCCCACCTCCCCATCACCAGATCCGGCCTCAGACTCGCCGCGCTCTCACCGTGGCTTATCAGGTAGATTTCGGTCGTAGCATCGTTATTAGAGACATCGTGAAAGCTTCTAGAAGGGGGAGGGAGGAGAACGTGGCATGGGTCCCATACTTCGATGCGTGGACTGGTGGCAGGGCAGGATCTCGGGTTCTTGTTCCACAACCTTAGACGATGGGTTTATGGTGGGAGAGGTGAGTAGGCGACGGTTAGTTTCATCTTCTTATTCTTTGTCGTCATATTCGGAGTTGGAGTCGGAGTCAGAGTCTGGTCTGGGTTGGCTGGATTGAGAAGAACCCATGTTTTACTGTGTTGTTTGAAAATTGGTAGATCCGAGGAGAAAGAGATCTAGTTTTCTGCTTTTAAAATCGGGAAATAGGAAAATTAGGGCTTGTGGAGTAAATTGGAAGAGACGAATAATTTTTTTTAAGTGGAGTAGTTTGAGAAGAAGAAAAAGTGGTAAAGGAAATTTGAGCGGCCACAAAAAACTTTAGCGAAAAATTCCACAAATTACTAGCGGGAACGTGAAATCTTTTTAGCCGCATTTATATTTTTTAGGGAAATACTTTTTGGTTGCATTTAGAAAGAAACGCCACCAATTTTTGCAACTATAAATGGTTTTTCTTGTAGTGATGGCTCAGCTAAAAAATATTTCATTTTGTTCATAAATTTTCAATTCAAAATTGAAATTAAAATATAATTTAATTATTTAAAAATGGATTTGGCATTAAATATTTGTTTTTTTCAAAAAAAATATGTGTGTGTGTGTGTGTATATATATAAATTTTAAATTAAAATTTCAAATTAATACTTAATTCTATTAATCAAATAAATAATTAATTATTAATATATATAATATACAGGAAAATAGGCACAGGGAAGAAGTTGTAAAAAATTTATTCTCAAAAACAGCAAGTTTTCTTTTTAGTTTGAAGGACACTTTTTAGTGTAAACAAAAAATGATAGTTACAACTATCATTATGTGATTTACACTAAAAAGTGTCATTTAGCCTAAAAAGCAAACTTCTTGTTTCTGAAACTAAATTTTTCTTTAACTTTTTCCCTTAGTCTAATAACCGCTATAACATAAACGTATGTAGTCATGGCAAAAAAATCCTTTTCTATTTTACTCTAAACGGATTTATTTTATATATATATATATATAGTAATATATGTATATGAAAAATGTTTTAAATATGTGCATGCTAATATATAATAAACAAGTCCTGTTTGTACCACCTATCTATCCTATGGAGACCTTGCCCCCTCATGTATCCACTCTCTGTCGCCTAGTTTTCATGAATCTCCAACCCCACTTCCTTCGAAGATCCCACTTCGAAGACCCCAACTAGAGAATGGCGAGTGAATGTGCCTATCGTGACCCCTGCCATGGAAGTTTTGACAGAAACTACAGATACTGACCATGTTAGCCATATGAATCCCACCTCCATAACATCTGACGAGGTTGCTGATATTCCTTGTTGCTTAGTTGTTGAAGTCTCCATACTAATCTCTCCTCCTGCTACTCCAACTTCACTCCAGCGAATCTTTCACATGCCTCTACCTATCTTAATTGTCCTGAACCGGATGATCCAGATAAAGGCATACATTACAACATGATCCAGACTGCATTTTAGTCTCCTTGCTATGCTCCTACATGATACTCTTATGTGTTATCTATATCTTTACATAAGTTTTTTAGCGGTTTATCTTATTTTCTTAGCATTTATTTGTTTTATGGGTGCGAGTTATATTGTGAGTGGGTTGTAGTTTCTGGGGCATTCTGCCTCGATCTTATTTCTAATGATTATGAAAAGCATACGAGCTATAAAAAAACCAACCTTTTTGGAAAAATAATTAAGGTCAAAAGAAGATGCTTGAGTGATCGGTATTTCTGTCAACTTGCATCGAATCTGCCCAATTCAAGTGGACTGTGCATATCAGGACCTAATTTGGCCTTCTCTTTATGAAAGCAATACAATACATGCAGTAAATATAACTGCCTGTGGTTTTTACATCCAAGTAGGCCTCAATAGAGACTGCCACCTGCGGACTGAAGATCTTAGTCCAGTTGACTTAGGAACGAACATAGTGTTGAATATTTTAGGAGAAAGAGGGAGAGAATATAAGAAAGAGGAGTTTTTTTTATTTTTTTTTATTATAGAAAACTTTTCTTTATTGATGATTTATTTCTTGCTTGACACAAAATGAGGGGAGAGCTCCTCTATTTATATGACTCAATAGAACATTCTAGATATAGAATACTCTAGAAACATGACTCATTTGACAACTCTATAAATGACTCTTTAGGCAACTCTAGAAACATAACTATTATATAATTCTTATTTCTAGCAACTAATATAAAATTCTAGAGCTCTTGCCAAATTCTATCAAATACAAGAAGCCTCTAGAAACTTTAATAGTAAGAAACTTCTAGAAATTAACAAATCAAGTTTAATATTTCAACACCCCCTTTTAAACTTGATTTGTGACTCCAAGCAGATTTCTCAACCGGACAAAATCTTCATGCTTGAGAGGCTTGGTGAAGATATCAGCTACTTGATCACGTGTCTTCACGTATTCTAGTTGCACATCCTTTTTGGAGACACACTCTCTAATATAGTGATAGCGTGTATCAATATGCTTGCTTCGATCATGGAAAACTGGATTCTTAGCCAAAGCAATTGTTGATTTGTTGTCCACGAAAATCTTGGTTGGCTTCTCTTGTGGCAGTTTCAACTCCTTTAGTAGATTTCGTAACCGAATTGCATGACAAACACATGAAGTAGCAGCTACATACTCTGCTTCGCATGTGGAAAGAGTGACAATCAACTGTTTTTTTTTGACATCCATGTGAAGGCTGTATCTCCCATGTAGAACACGAAGCTACTTGTGCTTTTTCGGTCATCCATATCTCCACTCCAATCACTATCACTATATCCAACAAGCTCGTAATTATCAGAAATAGAATAGTACAATCCAAAGTTTGTTGTGCCTTTAACATAGCGAAGAATCTTCTTTGCTGCCTTCAAATGAGTTATTGTTGGGTTCTCCATGTATCGAATCACAACTCCTACCGCATATAGAATGTCAGGTCTTGTACACGTTAAATATCGCAAGCTTCCAACCAAGCTTTTGTAGAGTGTTGAGTCCGTTTTTTCTCCTTCCTCATCCCTTGACAACCTGGTTCCACATTCCATTAGTGTGCAAACTGGATTAGAGTCATCCATCATGAACTTCCTCAATACTTCCTTAGCATAGCCTTCTTGAGTGATTAGAATGCCTTCATCTTCTTGTTTTACTTCAATGCCAAGGTAGTAAGACATGAGCCCAATATCAGTCCTCTCAAACTCTTTCGTCATCTCTTTCTTAAACTCTTGAAACATGCTTGGATTGCTACATGTGAAGATCAAGTCATCTACATACAAGCATATAATCAATGTACCACCATTATGGATTTTAATATAGAGTGCATGCTCATATGGACATTTGATGAAGTTACTCTCTTGGAGGTACTTATCAATTCGAGCATTCCAAGCTCTTGGAGCTTGTTTCAACCCATAAAGTGCCTTCTTTAGCTTCAAAACCTTGTCTTCTTCTCCTTTGACTTCATAGCCTTTTGGTTGCTTGATATAAACTTCTTCTTCAAGAACTCCATTTAAGAAAGAAGATTTCACATCCATTTGATGTATCTTCCAACTATTTTGAGCTGCTAAAGAGATTATTAGTCTAACAGTTTCTAATCGAGCGACTGGAGCGAATACCTCATCATAGTCAATGCCGGCTCTTTGACTATAGCCTTTTGCCACCAATCTCGCTTTGTATCTTTTAACTTCTCCTTTGGCATTTTTCTTTGTTTTGTATACCCACTTCACACCAATCGCCTTGTGTCCTTTTGGAAGTGAAGCTAACTCTCATGTGTCATTCTTCATGATGGCCTTGATTTCTTCGTCCATAGCATTTTTCCAACTCTTCTTTTGCAAAGCTTCTTGGAAGTTCATAGACTCACAATCCGCAAATAAACAAAAGAGAGTAAGATTTTCTTGATTTTCTGTTACCTCATAAATTTCTTGAAGGCTTTTAAAGCGTGGAGCCCTTTCACTTGAGCTGTAACAACCCTGGTTTTGATGATTACCTTTAATATTAAATTATAACGGTGGTTATAATTTAATATTGGAAAATAAAAAATAAATTGGAGATTTAAAATTGTTTATTTTTAGTAAACAATAAAATTGGAAGGAATAAAATGGAGTAAAAGTTGATAATGCTAGTTATAAATGGTGAATATTGGAAATATGATGATTTGGACTTTTGTTGAATTAATTAAATTAGATAAAATAATTTAATCAACATTAATTTGTTGAAATAAGTGTAAAATGATGAAACTAAAGTTTTAAAAAGCTTTTATTGAATTTAAAAAAAAAAGATAAAATAAGTATTTTATTGAAATAAAAGATGGAATATGGTTTAAAAACAAGAGTTGATGACTAAAAAGTGTTATAATTGTTTATTTCAAATTTATTTGTAAAGAAAGAAATTTTCATTTAGTTTGTTATGTTAAAAATGGTGTTTTTATACTAAAATTTGTGTAAATTGTAAAATATTGTTAAAATGGGGTTGTATTGTAAAAATTATCTTTTTATTGTTATAATAAGTTTTATTTTATTGGAATAACTATTTTATTCCAAAACAAATTGATGTATGTATTTTATTTGGCATTAAAAATGTAGTATTGTATGTATATGTATACATAGCCTTGCATTTTTTCACTAAGTATTTTCTATTGGGCTTTTTGGGTAAGAATTGAGATCCATTTACCTAATCTAGAGACTTCTGGTTGGAGAGAAAGAGTTGTACGTACTCTCCATCTTCTTCTTTCTCAAAACAGAAACATACAGTAAATTGAAAAGAAAAAAAAATCAATGGCCTCCTTTAATTAAAACCAACCTTTATTCAAATTGCTGCTAATTCAAGAAGCTAATTCACCAAAATAAGAATAGAGAAAGGTAATCAAATCCAATACTTAATAATTTCATCAAAAGTTTTGATTTAGGTGTGAATTTGCTGTAACTTGTTTTATTCCATTCTGCATGTTCTTGTTTCAGCTTCTACAGGTAGTTTAAAGGCCACTACCAGCTGAAATACTCCATCTTGAAGCTCCAATCGACCTCCTCCTTCGCTGTAAAAGTAAGTAAAATACTTACAGCAACTGTAAGCAAAGGAATTGCGCTACTTGAAAATATTTTGATGCTTATAGTTGATGTTTTAGGCACAAAACTTTGATTTGAAAAGTTATATTTTGCTGAAACTGTCCATTGTTCTTTTGATCATATCTGGCTTATCCGGTGTCAGATTGATGACATTCTTTTTTTAGATTGTAGTGCACTTGATCTAGTTTGTTCATATCAAATTTCATCAATTTTCGAGTCCTTTTGGACCTCTGAATTTGCTATGAAAGTTGCAAACCCGAGAGGATTTTGCACAGAAAATATATTTTTCTGAATAGTATTTTTAGCATAACTTTTGTGTTTCAAATCGGAATTAGATAATTTTAGATGTTTCGGAAAGCTTATTTCATTGTCTACAACTTTTGTTTGTTGAGTTTTCTACAATTTTGAGGATAGCTATGTCAAAATTGAACTTTTCTACTGCTAACCCGAGAGCAAAATCAAATCTGCTCTGTTGTTGAGGCAGAAACGAAATCTTCCATAACATTTTCGTTTCTATGTGGAATTTGATAATTTTGGATGTTTCGGAAAGCTTACTTCAGTGGCTAAAACTTTCATTTCTTGTGTATCCTGTGATTTTGATGTTTACTATGCTAAAATTGCAAATGTTCCTCGCTGTCCTGTTGTGGTAGTGTACTTAGTGTTTTGTGCAAACCTGAGCTAGTATTTTATGCATAACTTTTGCTTTTCTTATCCAAATCCTATAATTTTTAAAGTTTTGGAAACTGCAAAAAGAATGTGACAACTTTCATTTGTATCACTTTCTGAAATTCTATTATTAAAGGGTTGAAATAGCTGATGCAAGATCGCTGTTCTGAGCACTTGCATGTAGTCTTGTGTGTTGTATTTGCTTTGGTTGATGAGTTTTCTGATGATTTGTTTTTTTCACTTGATTTGCGAATAGTTTGAGCTTAGTATTTTATACCATATGCTGATGATATGGGGCAAGGTATATGACTTTTGTGAACATCTGAGTTTCTATTTTAATGTGGATTTGACTAACGGTTAGTAAACTGTTTAGTGCGAACGTGTGGTATAGGACACAGGTTAACACTTTACAGATTTCTCTCCGAAAGTTAGCGACACATTCTAGAATTACTAGTGCTATGACCTTCGGGTCATCTGAGAATCTGAGAATCTGAGAAATCCGAAAAAGGTGACCTCGGTCGTATCTGAGATCTCTGTTGGGTACCTAACTATATTACTAGCACTAGTCTGAGAACTTTAGCACGTGCAACATGCTTTAACATGTAATTATTGGCCAATCTGAGATTTATTTTATGAGTTAAGAGAATTTTGATTTCACCATATTTTGATGTGTTTACTTAGCCTTATAGAGATGAATAAGGCGAAATATGAGTTCTTGAGGATTTTGGTGATTTCAATTTTATGGTTTTATACTTGGGTTTCATTTACCACTTTGACAAGTTTATTTATTCATGAATCATATTTGGATATTTTCTTTATATGCATGAATTCCCTAGTATTAACCCAAGTAAGTGTAGAATTATAACTTCTTAGAGATAGACAATCCTTGATATCAACCTTAGTCATTCTTATCAATTATTGATCCCTTGATGTATGTTTCCCTTATACCTTATCGTATTTCCTTTCTAACGATAAGATTCAGTTGCCTGACCCGTGTGTTTATCACTCGGGTCAGATCGAGTTGCAGGTTAGGTTGGATGACTATCCTTTATGCTTGGATCCGTTTTGCTATCTTTTGTGGGCTCATGACTACGGACTTGGATATCTCCACTTTTGATGGATCTTTTATTTACCACTTCATGTATATATTCTTTTATGGGATGATGTTGTATTATATTATGTGGTGAACGGTATTACATCAGATGTTTGGTTTTGTATCAGTATATATATATTATCTGTGACTGCTGTTTCTGTGACATGTTATGATATTATTGTGCTTTGTTCTGAATAGATCTGTTAGCCGTATAGTATCGTATTAGTGAATCACTGAGTATGTCAACTATATGGAATTCGAAAAAAAAAATTGGTAAGATTTCGACATACTTAGTCATTAGCTAATGCATTATTATTCGGTCGCCCTTAACCAACCCTATTCTCCGCATTAGTAGACGGAATTACTTGATAATTCACTTTACTAATGTGGGTTTCGGGGCGGGGCGTTACATGAGCTCTCATCTTCTTGACAACTTGTGGTAGGAGGAACTAGTGGGGAAGTAGGCTCCTCCCTTAATTGCTCGATCCTTGGTTGTGGTATTTCATCTTCTTCAAAGTATGGAAAGAAGTTTTAATTTTCATTATGTGATCTCCAATCCCATTCTACTTCTTCATCAAACACAACATCTCGACTAATTATTATCTTCCTCGTATCAGGATTGTAGGGCTTATATCCTTTAGAGTTGGTGTCATAACCGATGAAAATATACTTCTCACTTTTGTCGTCCAATTTGCTTCGCTTCTTGTCTGGTACATGTACATGAGCTATGCTTTCAAAGACTCTTAGATGGAAAATACCAGGCTTCCTTCCACTCCATGCTTCTTATGGTGTCTTTCCCCACACACTTCTTGTTGGAGATCGGTTTGATAGATAAACCGCACATGCCACAGCTTCCGCCCAAAATTCCTTTGGCAACCTCTTACTTTTGAGCATGCTCCTTGCCATTCCAAGAATTGTCTTATTCTTCCTTTCTTCTACTCCATTTTGCTAGGGGGATCTAGGCACTGTCAGTTGTCGTCTGATTCCATTATTTTCACAATACTTTTGGAATTCTTTTGATGTGAACTCTCCTCCACGGTCAGATCTCATGGCTTTAATCATAAGGCCACTTTCCTTCTCAACATGGGCCTTGAACTTCTTGAAGTTCTCAAAAACCTCTGATTTCTCTTTTAAAAAGTACACCCATGTTTTTCTTGAAAGATCATCGATGAAAAGAAGAAAATAGTTACTCTTACCAAGTGAACTTGGCTTGATCGGACCACACACATCCGTATGTATGAGTTCCAACGGCTTTTTAGCACTTGAGTATGACTCCTTTGGAAAGCCCATTTTAAATTGCTTTCCAAGTAAACATCCTTCGCACACTTGATTTGGATGGCTTATGCATGGTAATCCTCTTACCATTTCCTTCTTGGATAGAAACTCTAGTCCTCCAAAGTTAAGATGTCCAAAACGAAGATGCCAAAGCCAAGCAGTATCTTTATAACACACCTTAAGGCATTGTGCGACATCACTTTGAATGTTGAGCATAAACATTCTATTTCTTGACATTGATATCTTTGCAGTGAAGTTACTTGCACCATCTCTTATAGAAAGATTATTATCTTTTAATCGAATATCATAACCTTTCTCTAAGAGTTGTCCAAAGCTCAAAGTGTTGCTCTTCATGTTTGGCACATAGTAAACATTGGAAATGAATTGGTGCTCTCCATTCTTCAATCGAATAAGAACCTTTCCTTTACCTTTCACTGCTATCTCTGATTCATCTCCAAATGCCACATTGCCCTTCACTGATCCATCAAGCTCCACAAACATATTTTTTCTTCCACACATATGGTTGCTTGCACCACTATCTAGGTACCATTGGTTTTCCTCTCTCTTTTCATTTTCTTTGTAAGCCAGTAATAATGTACCATCCTCTTGGCTTTTTTCTTCAACGTAATTGGTCTTCTTTTCAACTTTATTATGCTTTGAAGCTCTACATTCAGAAGCATAATGTCCAAATTTCTCACAATTGTAGCATTTAACACGTGACTTGTCATACCTTGAATTTCCTCTCCCACGACCTCTTGTTAAGATTTCTCCTCTTTTATTGTTGTTGCTGCTGTTGTTTTCATAGTTGGGCCTCCAACCTCATCCATGTCCATATGCATGACCTCTTCCTCTTTCTTGGCCACCACCCCATCTTTGTTGGCTTTGATTACTTTCTTCCTTTTTTGAATCAATCCGTGTCTTAAGGACTTGCTCCACTGTCTCTTCCTTCTTCTTTGTTTTTCTTCATAAGCTTGCAATGAGCCTAGAAGTTCCTCTATTGACATGGTCTCCAAGTTTTTTGTTTCTTCAATGATGGCGACAATATGTTCGAAATTTGGATCTAATGATCTAAGAATCTTCTCCATAATTCTTACATCATCTAACTTCTCACCATTTCTTTTAAGATTATTACTAACCACTAGAACTCTTGAGAAGTAATCAGAAACAAGCTCACCTTCTTTCATATGCAAATTTTCAAACTCTCCTCTTAAAGTTTGAAGACGTACCTTTTTGACTTGATCAGCTCCCTTGTAAGACATTCGAAGCTTCTCCCATGCTTCTTTGGCCGACTTTGATCTAGAAATTTTTTCAAAGGTATCATCATCCAATGCTTGATAAATTAGACAAAGAGCCTTCTTGTCCCTTGATTTTCTCAAACCATCTCTTTGAATTTGAGATAAACCATCTTCATTCTCATGTTCAGTATAGCCATTTTCAACTATCTCCCACACGTCGTGTACTCCAAGGAGAGCCATCATCCTTAAACTCCGATTATCATAATTGTTCTTGGTGAGCATTGGAACTTGTAGGGGAACGCCATTATTCGCTATCTCTATCTTTTAAAAAAAAATTTCTTGCTCCGATACCACTTTGTTGAATATTTTAGGAGAAAGAGGGAGAGAATATAAGAAAGAGGAGTTTTATTTATTTATTTTATTGTAGAAAACTTTTCTTTATTGATGATTTATTTCTTGCTTGACACAAAATGAGGGGAGAGCTCCTCTATTTATATGACTCAATAGAACATTCTAGATATAGAATACTCTAGAAACATGACTCATTTGACAACTCTAGAAATGACTCTTTAGGCAACTATAGAAACATAACTATTATATAATTCTTATTTCTAGAAACTAATATAAAATTCTAGAGCTCTCACCAAATTCTATCAAATACAAGAAGACTCTAGAAACTTTAATAATAAGAAACTTCTAGAAATTAACAAATCAAGTTTAATATTTCAACACATAGCAATTCAAGTCATGGAACCTTTGACTTCCTGTTTCATCTCTTCAATTTTCAATGATAATTCTTTCGAACAAAACCCACCTGATGGCGGCATACAGATTCACTCTGGTCAAATCACGTCGCTCCAAGCAATGCTAGATTAATCAGATGTGGGATAAACAACATATTCCAATTAGTCGATTCCTGTCGCTCACGCTATCCAATTGAATAAAACTTCCAATCTTCGACTTTCATTTACTATGTTGAATTCCTTATAAACAACAGGGAATGCTCCCATTTCGATGAGGTCGTGGAAGGAAGTGATTACTGGTTGTCAAGTTCCCATTTCCTTACTACTGGAATTCTTTCCACCCATAGACTTCTAATGCAAGGGATGTAGTAGTTTGCCGTAGTTTTTCAAAATAGTCTTAGTATTTGGGGATATTTTGTTTTGTCTGAATTGTGCAAGTCTTTTATTTTATTTTACCAAGTACAGTTTGTTTATTTCTTTGTTTTCATCCTGTAAGGAAGGCTATTTAAAAGCCAAAGTTATTGTTAATAAAAGGAGTGTCATTTAGTCCAGTTTATTGTGTTCTTGTTCTTAATTAAGGCTTCGTTTGTTAAAAATAGCTGAATGCTGAATAGTAAAGCTTAATGTTGAATTCTGAATATTTGAAATGTTTTTTGATTGTTTGCTAATTAATTTTTTTTATTGTAAAGTATTATTGTTTGACAAATTTGTCCTCCGTTGTTTATAATTTGAATACTTATGGTGTATATACATGCAATAATTTTTTAATAAATTAAAGTTAAAAAATTAGTCACTATCTTGTAAAGTAAGTAAACACACATTTTTCGCTCGTTTTATTAACAAAACAAAAAAATTACAACAAGTCAAAGAAGATCTGCAATTTGATCATATAAATTCGACATAAAAGCTTATGATTTGGATGAATACACTTCACTATGACTTGGTGGAGCCTATGGTGGTTCTTTTTTACCATTTCCATTGTTTGTTTCATTGAAAACATTTCCAGTATCATCATCTTGTTCTGCTTCCAAAAATAGCTTATCATTGAGTGAAACACGACGTAGAAAATTGTTTATTGCCATGCATGCAATCACAATATCTCTTTGACAAGAAAATTTGTATGGAGGCATTTTATTTAAAATAGGGATCTTTTTTTAATACCCCAAAACTTCGTTCAATGACATTTCGTAATCGATCATGTGCATAGTTGAATCTTTCTTTCTTATTTGTAGCGGCATTATTTCTATAAATTTTCAACCAATAACGTGTGTTGCGATAAGGAGATAAAAAGACTATAGTATTTGTATAAGCAGCTTCACAAAGGTAGTACATATTTGTATTAAAAAAAGAAGTTAAGTCAATATGTTGACATTATTAATGTAACTAAAATATTTGAATTTGCTTACATAAAGGAGGAACTGGAAATTATTCGTAGGATTAAGAATTGTTTCATTGAGAACTCTTGAATCATGAGCTATTCCCTCCCATCCCGCCATTATATATATAAATTTCATATCGAAATCACACACCGCCATGACATTTTGATAGCAATTACCTTGACCCCTGCCTCGAAAAGGAATTTGGTCATGGATTGGAATATTTGCATCTACTAAAGTGCCATCTAATGCCCCAATCGCACCCTTAAAGGGTCCTTGTCGAAGTTCAATATGAAATCGTATATTTTCGGTAGATTTATCAAAATCAGGTGGGACTATCATTTCTCGAGCAAAATCTCTCATGGTTGTCAAAACTTCGTGAAAATACTTGCTAACCGTTTGACTTGAATGTTGAAAACGATATCTCAATGCTCTCTAAAGGATTATTTTGAAATTTACGAGCTTTAGGATGTTGCTGTGTATTGAAAGTACATATGATAAATCAATATACAAACATAATAATATTAACTAAATTATTGTTACTAATTATTTCAAGAATATGCAATGGACTTGCCTGAATGACCTCACTCTATTTTTCAGGAGACCAAAATATGGTATTTGTCTTAGCCTTAAATCCATGTCCAGATAATCCAATCATTTTTATCCAAAGCGCGTAATCGTCTCTCAAATAAGTATAATGATTTTTAAATTGTTTATGTTCGTAGTTGACACTCCACTTTGCAATAAATTCTTTTTCTAATCTTTGCATGAATCTAAAGTAAGTGAAGCTCCTTTATGACCATGATTGCCGACCTCTCTCACACATAGCTCAAGGAAGTGTTTTTCCATTTTGGGATTTTCAGAAAAAGCAGCCCTACTCTTGTAAGCTGCATTTGGAATTTCACTTTCCATATATTTACGTTTATAGTTTCCATATGATGCCATTCCTACATGTTTTTCGTATTTTACGGAAAATTGTTATATATCTTCTTAACCACATATTATTACTTAGCAAAAAAAGCAAAAAAAAAAGAATGAACAGTAATGAATTTTTTGGTAATGAAAAAAAAGTTTGCATAAATTTATATTTTGGTATAATAGTCTAAATAATTGATTTTCCTCCTTGGTCAAGTACAATTATTAAATTTGTTGTGAAATATTAGTTATAAAATGTAATATGAAGATGCTAGAATAGAACTAACATCTAACTAGTATCACCATTAACCTTTTTTCTTTTAACATCTAACTATAATATGTGAAAATAAAACTTAGAATATTTGAAAATTATGATGAATTAACTAAATGGTATTAGAACTTACACTAAATAAAGTCAGGGATATAAACTGTCAAGTGTCATTTTCATGCATCACCATGTTGTTACCCTATAGAAAACGATGCACACATGACAAGTAAATCCGAAATGCAAAGTTGGTATATATAAAAGCTTGAAACATTTTCCATTGCATTGTCATTTCAATGCAGCATGTTTTAATAAAAAAAATATAACCCTATGCATTGGAAATGAAGCCAATTCACACCATGCATGTTTTTAATAAAATAAAAAGTTGGTATTTATGATCTATTAGTTTGAGATATAAGTGACAGCTAATACAGTGGATACTAACCTAGCTTTATGTACTAAAATTATTAGCCGTAAACCATAGAAATAAAAAAGTGCTGCAATTTCGGTACTATGCACCTAAAGACAATAGTGGAATATGCTATTTATAAAAAAGCATGAATAGAAGTTACGTCATATGAATAAAAGTGAGATTAATGTCTGCAAAGCTAATGCTGTTGTTGCATATAAAAAAGGGAGTAGACGCTGCTATGTATAAAGGAGAAGGACATCTATGTAAATTAGTCTTTGGTTGCAATCAGCAGTTTAAAAAGCAAAAAATATGTGCTTTTTACCGTTCAGCCAATTTGACCAATTCTTGCTGAATGAACGATATTACCATACACCCAAAAAGCACTGAATGCATTGAGCCATTTCAATAACAACTGAAAAATTACTTTTTGAAAAAAAAAACGGTACCTAAATTTAGATTAAAGTTCTCAACAATCTGGTATCAGAGCGAGTACTGGGTTTGATAAATCAAAGCCGCAACCTTTGAAGATCTACAGTAGTACATAAGATGAAAATAGAAGGGAATTTTATACAACCAACCATTCCTCGCTTTGATGGTCACTATGATCGCTGGCGCATGCTGATGGAAAATTTCCTACGATCAAAGGAAATTTGGGGGCTGGTGAAGCCTGGCTATGTTGAGCCATCAAGTGGATTATTACAGACTGATGTAGAATGGAAGAAGAACGATGAGATGAAGCTGAAAGACTTGAAAGTAAAGAACTATCTCTTCCAGCCAATTGATCGGATAGTTCTCGACACTATTTTAAAGAAGAATACTTCTAAAGAAATTTGGGATATCATGAAGAAGAAGTTAGAAGGAAATGCAAGGGTCAAAAGGTCTCATCTTCAAGCTCTCCGTAGAGAATTTGAAATCCTTGAGATGAATTCCAATGAAGGAGCAGCAGAGTACTTTTCTAGAGTCTTGATGGTGGCCAACAAAATGAGAGTTTATGGGGAAGATATAAAGGATGCTAAAGTGGTGGAGAAAATTCTATGTTCTTTAACCGAGAAGTTTAATTATATTGTTTGTTTTATTGAAGAGTCAAAATATATTGATGGTCTTAATGTTGATGAGTTACAAAGCTCATTAATATTGCATGGACAAAAATTTCAGAGACGTAATGGTGAAGAACAAGCTTTAAAAAGTGACATATGAAGGAGGAAGAGGCCACGGTCGTGGTACCTACAGAGGAAGAGGTTGATCAAACTTCAATAAGGCAACTGTGGAGCGTTATCATTGCCATCGGCTTAGACATTTTCGCTACGAATGTCCTAAAAATAAAGAAGTAGATTATGTAGAGCTTAACGAGGAAGAAGAAATGTTGTTGATGGCTTATGTAGAGTTGTATGAGGCCAAAAGAGAAGATGCATGGTTTCTTGATTCAGGTGCTCTAATCAAATGTGCAGAGATCAAACTATGTTCAACGAACTCGATGAAAAATTCCAACACTCTGTAAAACTAGGGATTAACACTAAAATGAATGTAATAGAGAAGGGAAGTGTGAAGTTGCTGTTGAATGGAGTAAGTTATGTTGTTGCTAATGTATACTATATTCTAGAATTGAGAAATAATCTTTAGAGCATATGAAAATTGAAAGAAAGAAGTTTGGCCATTTTGATCAATGGAGGGATGTGTAAGATATTTCATCCACATAAGGGTTTATGATTCAAACCAGCATGAGTGCCAATCACATGTTTATTTTGTTGCCTCAGTCCCAAACTCCTGCTCAAGTACAATATGATCAATGCTTTCACACAACAATTTAAAACTTGTCTCATCTTTGGCGTAAGAAGTATGTGCATTTGAGTTACAAGGTGTTGAGAACGTTGATGTACAAGAACATGGTATGTGGACTTCCTCAACTCTCCACCTCAAGTGTGACATGCGCAAACTGTATCAATGGGAAGAAACATCGTGATCTGATTCCAAAGAAGAGCACTTGGAGAGCAACTCAAAATCTGGAACTTATACATGCAGATATATGTGGTCCTATTACTCCTACATCTAATAGCAACAAGAGGTACATTTTGTTATTTATTGATGATTACAGGAAAAAAAACATGGGTGTATTTCTTAGTAGAGAAGTCAAAGGCTTTAAATTCTTTTAAATGGTTCAAAACTATGGTTGAAAAGGACAGGGTTGTTTCTTAAATACTCCGCACCGACAGAGATGGAGAATTTAATTCATTTCACTTCAGTGATTTTTGCAAACAAAGTGGGATCAAGAGGCCATTGGCAATAGCTTTTACCCCACAACAGAACGACGTCGTTTAAAGAAAAAACAAAACTGTAATGAACATTGTTTTTTCCGTGTTATCCGGCAAAAATGTTCCCAAAACCTTTTAGCCTAAGGAAGTGAACTGGACATATATGTTCTAAATTGTTGTATTACGTTTGCAGTCAAGGATGTTACATCAGAAGAGCTTGGAGTGGAGTGAAACCTTCCGTTGTTCATTTTTGAACCTTTGGTTGCATAGCACATGCCCATATTCCAGAAGCAAGAAGGAGTAAACTTGATAATCGAAGCATTACTTGTGTGCTATTAGGAGTTAGTGAGGAATCTAGAGGTTACAGGATGTTTTATCCAGTTGCTAAAGGAGGTTTTGTGAGTAGAAATGTGACATTTGAAGAAGAAAAGCAATGGGATTGGGATGTGAGTTATGAGAAACAAATAGAAGTAGACTTAGAATGGGATGATGGTGATACTAAGAATGAAGAAGAGGTTGCTGAAAATTAAAATGGAGAAAATTTTGATGGAGAAGTAGCAGTGGCGGATCTAGAATATTCAAACTAGAGGGTCATAATAGTAGCAAGTTCAAAACTAGGGGCCATAATAGTAGCAAGTTCCTATTTATAATTGAAAATGAGATTTGAAGAATATGAAACAACAGTTTGAATTTTAGTTTTAATTGAGAATTGAGGTATATTTGTAACTTTTGGCAAGTTCGGAGGGGTCAATTGAGCCTCCTTGCCCCCACATACATCCGCCTCTGAGAAGTAGGACATACTTGTGATGAGGGAGTTAGAGAAAGGGAAGATGGTTTCGATGAGGGTGAAGATAGAGTCAGGGAGTTAAGGCAATCTCGTGAGAGGCGACCTCCCACATAGATGAGTGATTATGTTAGTGGTAAAATTTTATCCGAGGATGAAGTTCATATGGCATTAATAGAATCAACAGATCAATTAAACTTTGAAGAAGCCATGAAGAGTGCAAATTGGAGATTGGCAATGAACAATGAAATCAAATCCATCGAAAAGAATCAAACTTGGACACTCGCCAAACTGCCTGTTGGTACCATGGGGTGAAGTGGGTTTAAAAAACAAAATATAATGAGCATAGAATGGTTGACAAGTACAAGGCCCGTTTGGTTGCTATATGTACTCTCAGAAGGAAGGAGTTGACTATACAGAAGTTTTTGCACCAGTGGTAAGGATGGATATAGTAACGATGATTATTACTCTCATTGCAAAAAAGAATTGGAATATTTTTAGTTTGATGTCATTTTAGCTTTTCTCCATGGTGAACTAAGTGAAGTTGTCTATATGGAGCGGTCGAGAGAATACGAAAAAAAGGAAGTGAGCATTTGATTTATAAGTTACACAAAGCTCTTTATGGATTAAAACAAGCTCCACGAGCTTGGCTTAGTCGAATTGAAGCACATTTCATCGGTGAAGGATTTCGAAGGTGCGATAGCGAGCTGACATTATTCACTAAGAGAAGCGAAGAAGGAAAAATTATCATTGTAAGTGTTTATGTTAATGATTTAATTTTTACGGGTAATGATGAAATTATGATGATTAATTTAAAAACTCCATGTTAAGAGAGTTTGATATGTCTGAATTTGGGAGGATGATGTTTTTTCTCGGGCTCGGAGTACTACAAAAGTCCGATGGTATTTACATATGTTAAAGGAAATATGCATTAGAAGTTTTAAGAAGGTTTGAGATGATGCAAATTAACTCAGTGGGCAGTCCGATAGTTCCAAGTTTCAAATTAAGTAAAGATGGAAATGAGGACTTTGTTGATGAGCCATACTACAAGTAGATGGTGGGTAGCTTAATGTATCTTACAGCCACGAGATCTGACATGATGTTTTTTACTTGTCCCATAAGTAGATATATGGCAAAACCAATGGGGGTTCATCTACAGGCAACTAAAAGAGCACTTCGGCATCTAAAAGGGATAGTGGACTATGGAATTGATTATAAAGGAGGAGGGAGCAGTGAGTTGTTGGCCTTTACAGATAGCGATTACGTCGGAGATTTGGAAGATAGGACGAGTACATCTGGTTATGTGTTTTTGATGAGTTTAGGTGTTGTTTCATGCTGTTCAAAAAAGCAGCCTATTGTGACTTTATCAACCATGGAAGCCGAGTTTGTGGTAGCTACGGTCTACGCTTGTCAAGGAGTTTGGATAAAGTGAATTTTAAAGGAGCTTCGACATTCAGATGGAGGTTGTACAACTTTGATGTGTGATAATAGCTTAACCATCAAGCTGTCTAAAAATACAGTTATGCATGGTCGAAGCAAAAATATTGATGTGAGGTTTCAGTTCTTAAGTGATCTTGCTAGAGAAGGTATAATTGAGTTAGTTCATTGTGGCAGTCAAGATCATTTGGCAGACATAATGACAAAACCATTGAAGCTTGAAAATTTTCTCAAGCTTCGAGAGCTACTATAGTTTGTGAAATTTCCGGTGTAATCTAATTGCTTCATAGCATTTTAGTTTAAGGGAGTGAATGTAGTAGTTTGTGGTAGTTTTTCAGAATAAAGCCCTAGTCTTTAGGGATATTTCTTTTGTTTGAATTGTTCAAGTCTTTTCTTTAATTTTTTACCAAATATGGTTTTCTTATTCCTTTGTTATCATAAGGAAGGCTATTTAAAAGCAAAAGTTATATCATAGTTTTATACGACTAAAATATTAAGCACAAGGACAAAAAACAGTATAATAATATAGAAAACTCTTGCAGCCATGGCTACCATGACCATAAAAAATAACCATATTTTTTATGTGAATCATGATCAGACTTCTAAAGGCTCTTCACCCCCTCCACCTCCTTGATTCTCCGGCTCCTCCTCCTCTCTCTTCTTCCTTAAATCATAAAGATAAACCCTCTGACCAAGAAAATGATGATTTTAAAATGGTCAGATATCGTCGTAAGGGCCCACCGGTGAAATTCCAGAGAAAAATCGAAGGACCCAATGTGACGCTTCGGATTTTCACGCTCGAAAATCGACATCCATACTTTACATCGTACTCGAATGCCGTAGATTCGACCGTTCAAATCCGAGTCGCCGGAGCTTATAACACAGTTAAGTAAATAACACAGCGGAAGAAAAAGAATAGTACATTGATATACAATATCTGATAGAACAGAGTGATACAATGAATATCAATATACATCAGAGATATGATACAAGAAATAGCAGCGGAAAAGAAAACGATAACATCAGCAGCGGATAATCTCCATCTTCAAAGCACCAATCCAGAAATAGCTCGAACTCCCAATAACGATGCACAAAGATAAGCAACTGCAGTCCATATCCAAAGACTGAACTAGCTCCAGAAAATCTACTAATTCTGACTATCTGAAAAATCCAACTCCAGACTGCCCGTGTAGAAAAATTTTGAGCATCCAGAGTTTAGGAAAGAAACAATAAACTCCGGATCAGTCATGGGACTGGTGTGAGCAACAAAAACAGTTTATCTTTAAAAACGAACAACAAAAGAATTTAAAGTCAATTCGAAATGCTTTTGGAAAATGGAACTACCATAAGGCCTCCCGCCACACACACAATGCAAACGCAGAATTGGAGGAGATTTCTCCTTATGATAGTCAAAGATGCTTACTACGCAAAATCAAATCATTTTTGATATTATTATTAGTGCATAGTGTAGAAAGTATTTCGAAAATAGAATATCAATCTTAGCCAGCATAGACATTTCGCACTTATGCCTACTATAGCTACCATGTTCAATAGCAGGTTACCACCACATTCCATGGCAGGTAATACAACTAATATCGTACAGGGCTCGTATTGTTTTGTTTGGATTTCCAACAAATGGTCATGCTAAGGAACTTCCTATGCCACGAAAGAACGCCTCTGGCTGGACGCTCCGAGAGACAAACTGCTCTCTGCCAAATAAGGCCGGCTACCCCCCTTCCCAGGGAATATACAAAACCTCAGGTATGCCACCCCCGGTCCTTTGGGACCTTTAAACGAGGTACCTCTACACCAACATCACACATAATAAATAAAGTGTGCCCACATGAGTAAGTATCTGGGCTCCATACCATGATACTACCCTTTTCCAGAAGGAATGGTCATACCCTAGGGAAGCTACCCTTGAAACCTTGCCGCGCAATTCCTGTTTCGACCATTACCGGTTTGTGAGGTTCGACGAAGTCTCGTCCACAAAGCTACGCTTTGGCACAAAGCCATGCTTTGGGTCAACAGATGATCAAAGTAATGATCACAAAGATAAATGATCAAACAAATGATCATATCACAAATGATCATCACACAGCAACACTCAGCATGTCACATTACCAAATTGGGAATTTATCGCCGATAAATTTCAACTACATAACCTCTGAGCTCGTACGTATCAGAGAAGGGTGTTAAGCTAAGAGAATAAATTCTCCGCCACCAAACAGAAATGTATTTGAAAGAAATCAGCTTTATATCTCAATTTGTAATGTCAGACATACAATCCATACAAGTCTGTTCCGGGATCGAACAGAACCGAAGGCACTTCCAAAGAAGCCCTTGAAAATCCGGATAATTTTCTAATCACGTCCGGACTTCCCATCACAAAAAGAGTGATATAAATTTCTATACCGGAGCAACTCAGTGCAGAGACATTCGACAGGTTGTCCTTTCATTTTCGAAAATATCCGGTCTTTAACACCGGTCTTCAAATGCCATCCATATACGACGTATCACTAATTCAGAATGGGTTATATGACACAAAGGTCTTTTCCCGGCTAACCCGAATAGTGAGCGCAATATTTAAAAACATATGGATATGTGATTTCAATTAAGTCACAACTTAATAATTCAACTTCTTTTTAAATGGTTTCAATCGACTACCATTTCAAATCTTTTAAACAAAACGATTTATTTCACAAAGTTCACCCAGTTTCACAAAAATCCATTCACAGATTTCAAAACAATTTCCATTTCAATTGGATTAACTCGTTAAATCTTTAACACAAAGATTCAACTTATAGCTTTCAAAACAATTTCATTGTCGAATGGTTTAAACAAATGATCATTTTAAATCTGTTAAAAATAACAGATTCAATTCATAGCTTTCAAAAACAATTCATTCATAACTTGGAAAAACAATTTTCAATTCAAACTTGAAATTCCTTTAATTAAACTGGAATTTTATTTCTTATCTGAAAGCTTTTATTCCTTTAAAACAAACAGTTTTCATTTTGGAAATCTGATTCATTAATACAAGTTAAAGTCTTTGGGTTAAATCCAAATTCTCAAAATTATACTTTTAAATGGTTTAGATTCATACAAACACATTTATATCATCTTTAATCCCTAGTTTCAAATCATAGGATTCAATTTCAAACTTGAATTCAAATTTAAATCAAATTATTTAAATTTTCAAAACTCGATTAAGTTATTCAAAATAACTTTTATCTTTGAAATTCCATTTCAAAAGCTTTTCATTGTAAACCCAAATTTCCAATTTCAAAATCAATTGATATTAAAATTTCAATTTCAAAAACATCAAATTTAAATTATCTGTCACTTAACCGATTTCCACGTGAATTCCATATTTGTGTGTATAAAGGTGTAGTCCAGGGGTTTCACACACAATAGTGCAACATCATACAATCATCACATATCAGAATACAAAAATATAATTGATAAGCGATATTAACTATCACGCTTATCGTTCATTCACAGATCACAAATATATATCACAGATAAGTAAATTACAGATCACAACATAAATCAGGATGTATCACAAAGCATCATATATCAGGGATATCAAACAATTCATATCATTCAACAGAATCCAAACATTCATAAGTAGAATCAATTAATATCTGATAAATTTAAATCAGATTAATTTCTTATGAATAAATTACTAATCCTGGTTAATTAATATTAATTAATTACAAACCATTTTGATTAAATTATCCTTTAATCATTTAATTGATCAATTTTAATCATTTAATTACCTTTAATTAAGTAGTTATCTTCAAGTAATTGATTACCTTTAATTACCTATATAAATTAATTATCCTTTAATTAATTTCATTGAGTAATTATCCATTAACTACTTTAATTAATTGATTTTCCCTTAATTGCTTACATTAAGTAATAAACCTTTAATTAATTACATAAATTTATTATCTTTAAATTAATCACATAAATTAATCCTTTAAATTGATTACATAAATTAATTAACCTTCATCTAGTTATCTTAATTTATTACTTTAATTATCATTTGAAAATCTGTTTTACACTTTAAAAATCAATTAATTGATATATCGAAAATTTTAATGTAAATTTACTTCAATCCTTATCTTTAAATTCAATTTCTTCATTTATATAATACTTAAGTTTTTATAAGCATTGATATTTATATACTTACTTAGTAAATAACTTAAAACAAACTTTTCACTTAAAATTATACAACATGGTTAAATTTAATAGTTTAAACTTTATAAAAATTTGGGCTTAACCCATTTATATAACTCACCCGAGCAACTCGATAATAACTCGAGTTTCCCTTAAAATTTCCCAGCATCATTCCCCTGTACGTTCTTTCCCAACCTTCTTCTTCTCCCTTTTTTTTCTTTCCACTTACACATCATCACCACCGTGCACGTGCACGGTGGTTCGGCGCGACTCTGGTGATCGCCTCGATCACCAGCAAGTCGAAAAATCTTTGCCAATACTAAATCGAACATCGGTTCGATCGAAGACACTCATAATCGAAAACTCGCCACTTCATCGAACTGCAACTCGAAACCCATCGAACAAAATCGCTTCGCCGCCACGTCTCGGGTCACCAGAAAAACCCACGCTTCCGGCCATACCACGTCAACAACCTATGCTAACCTCCCCCTCAACTTCAATGCACTCGATCGCTCTAAGGTGACGAAATCACCATTCTTCCAACTCACTGTAAAACTCAGGGTTAAACCCTAAATTTGATTCGATTCAACAAATCTCGAAATAGAAAATTTTTCTGGCATTTTTCCTCTGATTATTGATCGTTCCAGCACCTCCATGCCAAATTTCGCCAAACATTATCACGCCGATCACCAGATTTTGCCCAAAATACCATTTCCGTTCAACTCACGATTTTCCACAATTTAACAAACTAAAAATCTTGATTTTATTCTTAAAATTTATGGCTTATGAAGACAAACGGGATCAAGTAATCAAAACTCAAATTTTAATCAACTAAATTTTTGACAAGATTTGATTTTTACTGTGTTTTTACCTTTTCCAGTAAACCCATTCATTTTATTACTTAAAAGTATTTTTAAAATTTTGGCCTTGAAAGTTCGAATATTTTTTTGTCTAAATATCAAAGTCTATAGGTGAATGATTTAAGAGATTTTGATTTTCCTTCTTTGTTCTTAGCCTGTAAACACTAGAACAGGTATATATGCCTGTATATGTATATTTTGAATTCTTATATATATACACACACACTCACACACATGCAGATATATTCACTCAATCATACAAGCATAATTTCATCACAACTTCAAGTACAAAACCAAACATCAAGAGATATAACAGGTTCAAATGGTTTGCTCACCTTATGTTGTTTTCGGTGGCTAAGGAGATTTGCATTTATTGCTTTGTACAAATCTATACTTATCTTTTATATGTTTTGGTATTGTTGGTCTCGGCTGAAATGATAGGAGCAGGTACTTTTGTTTTGTTTTCTAGATATTTTAATCTACATATGGTGGCTGATATCTTTGCATTTCGGCTGAGATCTTGCTTTTACATACTTGTATACATATTGCTTTTGCCTTAATTCATTCCATACCTACTTGTCCTTATACTTTACAGGCCTACATACCAACATTTATTTGCCCGGCATACTTATGTATTTGTTTAGTTATTGGTTATAGTTTTTAACTAATGTACACATATATTTTATTTTGTTTCTTTCTTTTGTTTTATATTTTGAAATATGCATGAGTTCTATAATGTTAGATTTTAGTTAATACGTCTACTTATATTTTACATAATTTTATAACTATGTTACTTGACTTCATATTTTATATTTTATAATTTATCTTAATATATATCTATTTGAATTTGTCAAATTCATTTTCTAGCTTAAATATTTATTTTAAACTTTAATGCTAATTATTTTAAATTTACATTTCGTATTTCAATTTCAAGAATCCAAAGTCAAACTCCAAAGTCGAATTCAAATTTTATTCCAAAATTTGTTCAAAATTTACATTAACTATAAATTTAAATTAAATTCAAAATTGGGGTCGTTACAGACTTCCCCCCTTAAAAGAATTTCATCCTCGAAATTCGCAGGCACGAAAACAACACAGAGATAGACAGATTCGATCTCCTATAACTCCTCAAACTTAAGATATGAATTCCAAACTCAAGTCGGAATATCTCAGAATACATACCAATTTGTCCCTTTTCGGACTTTGGTATTCACAAGAAATTTCAATAGAATTTCAAAATTTGGTTTCAAACAATATCGTTTTATCGATACAATTCAATTTATCCTTCATATTCTATTAATCAATTTAACTCACTTTAAAATTTCCAATTTATTTAAAATTTCAATTCCAAATTCCAATTCATATTCATTAAAGTTTAAATCAAAAATCTGATAAGAAACCGATGAAGATATGAAGTAAAAATTTCCTACAACGATTCGTAGAGCTACCATCACACCAAAACTTCTTCATGTAGCTGGTACGAAGAAATCAAAAGAATTTGGAATCGAATCAAAAGAGATTGATAAGAAAGTTGTTTCCACTGTTGCAGAGTATTGACCATTTATAGTGGTACTTCCCTGTCCCCTATCTCGTCCTCTTCTTGCACTCATACTCACTATCAGTGGATAGTGAGAGAATTTACTGAGGCATACAGACAAATATCTTAAGGATTACTCATTCTAGGGATACTTCACCCTATCTTTAACGAGCTACTTAATGTGTTATACTCCTGAGCTAAAGTTCAACCTTTGCTCTGATACCAAATGTGACGCTCCGGATTTTCGCGCTCGAAAATCGACATCCATACTTTACATCGTACTCGAATGCCGTAGATTCGACCGTTCAAATCCGAGTCGCCGGAGCTTATAACACAGTTAAGTAAATAACACAGCGGAAGAAAAAGAATAATACATTGATATACAATATCTGAAAGAACAGAGTGATACAATGAATATCAATATACATCAGAGATATGATACAAGAAATAGCAGCGGAAAAGAAAATGATAACATCAGCAGCGGATAATCTCCATCTTCAATGCACCAATCCAGAAATAGCTCAAACTCCCAATAATGATGCACAAAGATAAGCAACTGCAGTCCATATCCAAAGACTGAACTAGCTCCAGAAAATCTACTAATTCTGACTATCTGAAAAACCCAACTCCAGACTGCCCGTGTAGAAAAATTTTGAGCATCCAGAGTTTAGGAAAGAAACAATAAACTCCGGATCAGTCATGGGACTGGTGTGAGCAACAAAAACAGTTTATCTTTAAAAACGAACAACAAAAGAATTTAAAGTCAATTCGAAATGCTTTTGAAAAATGAAACTACCATAAGGCCTCCCGCCACACACACAATGCAAACGCAGAATTGGAGGAGATTTCTCCTTATGATAGTCAAAGATGCTTACTACGCAAAATCAAATCATTTTTGATATTATTATTAGTGCATAGTGTAGAAAGTATTTCGAAAATAGAATATCAATCTTAGCCAGCATAGACATTTCGCACTTATGCCTACTATAACTAGCATGTTCAATAGCAGGTTACCACCACATTCCATGGCAGGTAATACAACTAATACCGTACAGGGCTCGTATTGTTTTGTTTGGATTTCCAACAAATGGTCAGGCTAAGGAACTTCCTATGCCACGAAAGAACGACTCTGGCTGGATGCTCCGAGAGACAAACTGCTCTCTGCCAAACAAGGCCGGCTACCCCCCTTCCCGGGGAATATACAAAACCTCAAGTATGCCACCCCCAGTCCTTTGGGACCTTTAAACAAGGTACCTCTGCACCAACATCACACATAATAAATAAAGTATGCCCACATGAGTAAGTATCTGGGGTCCATACCATGATACTACCCTTTTCCAGAAGGAATGGTCATACCCTAGGGAAGCTACCTCTGAAACCTTGCCGCACAATTCCTGTTTCGACCATTACCGGTTTGTGAGGTTTGACGAAGTCTCGTCCACAAAGCTACGCTTTGGCACAAAGCCATGCTTTGGGTCAACAGATGATCAAAGTAATGATCACAAAGATAAATGATCAAACAAATGATCATATCACAAATGATCAAACAATCATCATCACACAGCAACACTCAGCATGTCACATTACCAAATTGGGAATATATCGTTGATAAATTTCTACTACATAACCTCTGAGCTCGTATGTCTCAGAGAAGGGTGTTAAGCTAAGAGAATAAATTCTCCGCCACCAAATAGAAATGTATTTGAAAGAAATCAGATTTATATCTCAATTTGTAATGTCAGACATACAATCCATACAAGTCTGTTCCGGGATCGAACAGAACCGAAGGCACTTCCAAAGAAGCCCTTGCAAATCCGGATAATTTTCTAATCACGTCCAGACTTCCCATCACAAAAAGAGTGATATAAATCTCTATACCGGAGCAACTCAGTGCAGAGACATTCGACAGGTTGTCCTTTCATTTTCGAAAATATCCGGTCTTCGACACCGGTCTTCAAATGCCATCCATATACGACGTATCACTAATTCGGAATGGGTTATATGACACAAAGGTCTTTTCCCGGCTAACCCGAATAGTGAGCGCAATATTTAAAAACATATGGATATGTGATTTCAATTAAGTCACAACTTAATAATTCAACTTCTTTTTAAATGGTTTCAATCGATTACCATTTCAAATCTTTTAAACAAAAAGATTTATTTCACAAAGTTCACCCAGTTTCACAAAAATCCATTCACAGATTTCAAAACAATTTCCGTTTTAATTGGATTAACTTGTTAAATCTTTAACACAAAGATTCAACTTATAGCTTTCAAAACAATTTCATTTTCGAATGGTTTAAACAAATGATCATTTTAAATCTGTTAAAAATAACAGATTCAATTCATAGCTTTCAAAAACAATTCATTCATAACTTGGAAAAACAATTTTCAATTCAAACTTGAAATTCCTTTAATTAAACTGGAATTTTATTTCTTATCTGAAAGCTTTTATTCCTTTAAAACAAACAGTTTTCATTTTGGAAATCTGATTCATTAATACAAGTTAAAGTCTTTGGGTTAAATCCAAATTCTCAAAATTATACTTTTAAATGGTTTAGATTCATACAAACACATTTATATCATCTTTAATCCCTAGTTTCAAATCATAGGATTCAATTTCAAACTTGAATTCAAATTTAAATCAAATTATTTAAATTTTCAAAACTCGATTAAGTTATTCAAAATAACTTTTATATTTGAAATTCCATTTCAAAAGCTTTTCATTGTAAACCCAAATTTCCAATTTCAAAATCAATTGAAATTAAAATTTCAATTTCAAAAACATCAAATTTAAATTATCTGTGACTTAACCGATTTCCACGTGAAGTCCATATTTGTGTGTGTAAAGGTGTAGTCCAGGGGTTTCACACACAATAGTGCAACATCATACAATCATCACAGATCAGAATACAGAAATATAATTGATAAGCGGTATTAACTATCACGCTTATCGTTCATTCACAGATCACAGGTATATATCACAGATAAGTAAATTACAGATCACAACATAAATCAGGATGTATCACAAAGCATCATATATCAGGGATATCAAACAATTCATATCATTCAATAGAATCCAAACATTCATAAGTAGAATCAATTAATATCTGATAAATTTAAATCAGATTAATTTCTTATGAATAAATTACTAATCCTGGTTAATTAATATTAATTAATTACAAACCATTTTGATTAAATTATCCTTTAATCATTTAATTGATCAATTTTAATCATTTAATTACCTTTAATTAAGTAGTTATCTTCAAGTAATTGATTACCTTTAATTACCTATATAAATTAATTATCCCTTAATTAATTATCCTTTAATTAATTTCATTGAGTAATTATCCATTAACTACTTTAATTAATTGATTTTCCCTTAATTGCTTACATTAAGTAATTAACCTTTAATTAATTACATAAATTTATTATCTTTAAATTAATCACATTAATTAATTAATCACATAAATTAATCCTTTAAATTGATTACATAAATTAATTAACCTTCATCTAGTTATCTTAATTTATTACTTTAATTATCATTTGAAAATCTGTTTTACACTTTAAAAATCAATTAATTGATATATCGAAAATTTTAATGTAAATTTACTTCAATTCTTATCTTTAAATTCAATTTCTTCATTTATATAATAATTAAGGTTTTATAAGCATTGATATTTTTATACTTACTTAGTAAATAACTTAAAACAAACTTTTCACTTAAAATTATACAACATGGTTAAATTTAATAGTTTAAACTTTATAAAAATTTGGGCTTAACCCATTTATATAACTCACCCGAGCAACTCGATAATAACTCGAGTTTCCCTCAAAATTTCCCCAGCATCATTCCCCTGTACGTTCTTTCCCAACCTTCTTCTTCTCCCTTTTTTTTTCTTTCCACTTACACATCATCACCACCGTGCACGTGCACAGTGGTTCGGCGCGACTCTGGTGATCGCCTCGATCACCAGCAAGTCGAAAAATCTTTGCCAATACTAAATCAAACATCGGTTCGATCGAAGACACTCGTAATCGAAAACTCGCCACTTCATCGAACTGCAACTCGAAACCCATCGAACAAAATCGCTTTGCCGCCACGTCTCGGGTCACCAGAAAAACCCACGCTTCCGGCCATACCACGTTAACAACCTATGCTAACCTCCCCCTCAACTTCAATGCACTCGATCGCTCTAAGGTGACGAAATCACCATTCTTCCAACTCACTGTAAAACTCAGGGTTAAACCCTAAATTTGATTCGATTCAACAAATCTCGAAAAAGAAAATTTTTCTGGCATTTTTCCTCTGATTATTGATCGTTCCAGCACCTCCATGCCAAATTTCGCCAAACATTATCACGCCGATCACCAGATTTTGCCCAAAATACCATTTCCATTCAACTCACGATTTTCCACAATTTAACAAACTAAAAATCTTTATTTTATTCTTAAAATTTATGGCTTATGAAGACAAACGGGATCAAGTAATCAAAACTCAAATTTTAATCAACTACATTTTTGACAAGATTTGATTTTTACTGTGTTTTTACCTTTTCCAGTAAACCCATTCATTTTATTACTTAAAAGTATTTTTAAAATTTTGGCCTTGAAAATTCGAATATTTTTTTGTCTAAATATCAAAGTCTATAGGTGAATGATTTAAGAGATTTTGATTTTCCTTCTTTGTTCTTAGCCTGTAAACACTAGAACAGGTATATATGCCTGTATATGTATATTTTGAATTCTTATATATATACACACACACTCACACACATGCAGATATATTCACTCAATCATACAAGCATAATTTCGTCACAACTTCAAGTACAAAACCAAATATTAAGAGATATAACAGGTTCAAATGGTTTGCTCACCTTATTTTTGAAGAACAGAGGAGAAAGAACAGAGAACTACTTTGAACCAGGCTTTGAATTGTTAGCTAAAACTTGCCTCCTTGCTTTGTTGAATCTAGTTGAAATTGTTGATAATCTTTGTTTTTTTTCAGATTTGCTTATTTACTTTAGATTTTTCTCAACTTTTAGAAATGAAACTGAGGAGAAGAACGTGATGTATATAAAAGAAAAGTGTACAGAGTGATGTGTTTGTTTATTCAATAAGCATGGCTGATGTTAGCACCAAAATTGGTCACTAACCTCGTAGAGAAAGATTGTGTAGAGATATAAGTGATGAAAGTAAATTAAACAGAGAAGACAATGCTAATCTAATTGCAGAAAGTAAGAACACCAAATTTATAGTGGTTCAACGTAATTGCCTACGTCCACTTTGAGGTTAAACTTTATTGATCTTCTTTATAGTTGATTACAAATACAATTCGTGAATCAAATGCTTGCATGAAGTTGTTTAAGTAGAGAAGATGAGTCTCGAAAATGGCAGAGTCTCCCCAGTGTCTTCTCCCAAAAAAGGATCCCTTTCGCTGTGACCCTGCCCCTCTATTTATAGGCAAATATGGGCTGGACTTCCCAAATGGGCTGGATGGCCGAACACTCTAGCCCCAGTACAATGGTCGCTGCATGCCGAACCTGGTATGCCGAACGCTCTGATGTCGAACAGTCCTTCTATGCCGAACGGTACGCTGGATGTGTGGGAAGTGCAGGATGATTGTAAGTTGAGGCCGAACGTGTCTCTATCTGAAGCCCTTAAACGAAAAGTGCACGCTGGCCGAACGACATTGTCTCCTTGAGTAGTTGTGCATACTGAATGTCTTCTGGATGCCGAGTACTCACGTTGCCGAGTACTACGCCGAGTACCTTGGAGTGCCGAGTACTCTCATTGCCGAGTACTACGCTGAGTGCCTTGGAGTGCCGAGCGCTCTTGTTGCCGAGTTCTCCTATCACCGAGTTCTAATGATGCCGAACGCTAGGGATGCTGAGCATTGGTTGTCGCCGAGTGCCAGTTGACGCCGAACACTACTTGACGCCGAGTCTCCTGGTCGCCGAGCATTACGGATGCCGAACGCTATGGATGCCGTGTGCTTCGCCGAACACTCCTGGATGCCGGCCACTCTGAGATGTTGAGTCCCACTGGATGCCGTGCGCTCCGCCGAACACTCCTGGATGCCAAGTGCTTCGCCGAACACCCCTGCATGCCAAGTGCTTCGCCGAACACTCCTGGATGCCGGCCACTCTGAGATGCCGAGTGTCACCTGATGCCGAGCACTAGTTGCCTGGTCAAATCTCCAGGAAACACTTGCCCCCCAAAGTGTATCGCATGGCCGAACGTGATGCGCTTTGAATCTGGTTCAATTTTCCTTGATGATGCCTTCTTGAGCATGCCTGCAACGGAGGTGTGTGGCGAGCGTGGCCTGGATGCCGAACGATACGTTCGAAGCCGAACAATCCTCGTGTGCCGAACGTCACTTTGCTATGATGCCAAACACTCCGGTATTGACCGGTTCTACCGGGTATAGCCTTTTCACCTTCTACCTTCTCCCTATATAACCAGGTCCTCCCTGTCTTCTCTTTTTCACCTTTTCACTTCTGCCACTCTTCAAAGATTAGCAATTTTCGCTAGACGATCAGATTTCCTTCATAATCTCCAACTCTGCAAACTAGGTACTATTCCTCGCATAACTCGAATAGGTTTCAAACGAGATAGAGGTGTGTCACGTAGAAAGCTTTCGAGTATATTGCCGAACGATAATGCGAGGCGAGGAGGAAGGATTCGAGGTGTTTGCACATATGGTCGTCGTATTTAGCTTCATCGTGCCGAACTATAGTTGAAAAAAGGAAAAGGAAAACGTTGGAGGTGGTAAGGTGTTGGATGGCACAGCTCTGGTTCGGCGTGTGTTGTCATGCGCCGAATGGTGGAGGCTGCCGAACAGTATTTCATTTGAATGTCGAACGATAACTTAGCCAAACAAACCAAAGCCAAACACAAATGCCGAACAATAATTTAGCCGAATCAAACTCTGGTTGCCGAACACACTTAGACGCCGAACTGTATCAATGCCGAACGTCATAAATATTGAGCACGTGACATGCCGAACCATGTTTATGCCAAACAATACAATTGCCGAACAGAACTTAGACCGAGCAAAACAAAACCGAACATTGTACTTAGGCCGAACATTCTGAATGCCGAACAGAACCTTTAACTAGACAATGACTTAACCGAACGAGGCCTTTAGCCGAACAAGGCCCTTAGCCGAACACTGTGGCATGCCGAACAATACAATTGCCGAACAACATTTAAATGCCGAACAGTATAAATGTCAAACTACACTTAGGCCGGTTACTTTATAAATCATATGAATTCTGAATCTGGAACTGTAATCACCACCAGGCGGGCTCTTTGAGACGGTCAGCAATGACGATCTTTGAAGGAAACGATTCGAAGCTCATTTTTATATCTTTGAAATCTTTAGATTCTTATCGCTTGTACACAATTGCTTGCACTAGTTCACACACCACGTGGGGGGAAAACTCGTGTTGCTAATTCTAACGTTCAACGTTTTTTAAGTATAGTTTTCTCAAGCACTTAGCCAGGTTCGTTATTTATTGGGGATGTCGAGAAAATCTAGCTCTGCCACCATATCCCACAGGCCTGGGCCGTCATCAAGGCAAGGAGCCGCTGATACTTCTAATCCGTCGACTTCTCCTGCTCATAACTTAGCACCTGATGCTCTGGAGGCAACCATCCTACTAGACAATCTGATCGATTCACAAGCCTCGAAGATCAACGAAGCTGCTCTGCGACGGATATGCTCCATTCATGGGATTCCTTTTGCCGACGTGTTAGTTCCTTCGAGACACGATCGTCCTCATCTGCCCCCAGTCGGGTACACTACCTGCAACAAGTTCATATGTTGGATGGGCAGCGTGCCTCCATTCAATTTATTTCTCCGGGATGTACTGCAGTATATAGACATAGCTCCGTCGCAGCTGCACCCGAACGGCCATGCATTTCTATATGGGACTTACTTACTTTTCATGGCCGTCTTCTCCAGACCTCCAACCGCCGGTGATATCAGATACATTTATATGTTCAAGAGATGGAAAGACAGTCCTTCCTTTATGTTCCTCGAGCCATACCACAAATGCCAGATCTTGACAGGGGCATGTAGTAAATTCGCCCTGTACAAACAGAAATGGTTCTTTGTGCGCTGCCCTTCTGGTTTCGCTAGGAGATGGGTTGAAGGCAGTAAGTCTCTCTGCTGAGTCACTATTCGTATTTAATCGGAGTCATGCTTTTCCTAACTCTTCATTTCATCTTTTCAGGTATCAACCCGCGTCCGGAAGGCCGAGGATATTCTGAGGCTGTTGAAGCCATTAGAGCTCTTCCTGCTGAGGATCGAGACATTCGGACTATCATTTCAAATGAATCACTGTCGGGGTTTGGCTTGCTAGCCCCTGGTCGTCGGATCAGCCTTCCAGAAGGTGTCACCATTCCCAAACCTCCGTCCGGTAAAGGGAAAAAACAGGCCGGATCGTCGTCGCGCCGCACTCCCGATACGCACGGAGAAGGTGAGCGCAGAGAAGATGATGTCCCTGAGACTCAAGGCGAGAACGTGGGTCCCGCTTGGAATCCGGCAATCGAAGTTCAGGATATTGAGACATCATCCTCCCCTTCGAAGGGAAAGAAGAAGTTAAAATATACAGTTCAAAAAGAGAAAGTTGGTGGTACTTCAAAAGTTACGCCGATCCCGCCTGAGAAAGAGGCTTCCTCACAGCATCTGGAAAGTTCTCTGAGGGGTCTGTCCAACCTGTCCATTCCCGATGATTTACTTAATTACGGGTTCGATGATCCTGAAGCTCTCAAATTTTCTTCGCCTGCGAGAGGCAATGCAGGAGTTCAACTCCCGGCCCAAGGAGACACCACTCCGATTAGCAAAGATAAACGAACGGGTCCGTCGGGGGGAACACTAGGACACACACGCACATATGCATTCCATCATACACTTCAAGTTTTTTCTCATCTCACGGACTTTTCTTAACTCGTTGTTATCTCCATTCTATGCAGGTGATATGGGGCGTTCTCACGGACTCGATCGTCTTCAGGGCTCTTCTGTATTTCATCACTCTGGACGGGATTCTGGTTCAGGCAGACGCAGGGACAGAGGCGATTATGAAGATAGGGACAATCGTCCCCGCGAGTCGTCTCACCGCAAGAAGGCACATTCTCAATCTTCCCAGTCCCGTGATCTTCCTCCTCCAACTGAGCCGGATAGGGAGAAGTCTTTACAGAAGGGTTATCAATCTGATGCTCCTCGAGAACAACATTCCAGTTCATCGAGTACAAGGCAAGTTCGAGAGCAACGGAAAAGAGCGGAATTCTCAAAGCCTCCTCCTCCTACTCCTGCGGTGGACCCAACTGTTGCGGAAAAGATGGTCGATCTTAAGGCCAAGTTTCCAAAAATTTGCTTCGATGGTCTGAAGTTCCTCCCGGCCATTCATCATATTCCCGGGCATGTGAAGCAGAGTTCCATTGCCTGCAATAACGACGACGTCTATGTTCAACATGACGCGTTTGTGCACTTGGTGGAGAAGATCTCGGAAGTATCCGTTGAGCGTCAGCACGAGATTGATCGTCTGAATCTGGAGGCTGGCAGCGATAAGAAAATCATCAAACTCCAAGACGAAGAGCTTGCTTCGTATAAGTCAAAGCTGGAAGCCGCTGAACAAAGCGCAAAAGATACTGCTGAGGCAGTTACTCGTTTAGAGGCAGCTCACAAAAAAGAGCTTGACGAAGCAGTCCAGCGCAGCGGTGCCCTAGCCCTAGAAAAAGACTCTGTCCAAAAAGAAAAGGACGCGCTCGCCACCCAAGTCAAAGAGCTGAAAGAATTACTCTCCAAGGAGAAGGAGGATAAGGTAGCTGCTCAAGAAGAATCACAACGATACTGTGATGAGATCGTTGCTACCCGACTCCTGAAAACAAAGCTCGATGACGAACTCGCTGGGGTTGAGAAAATGAAGGATGAGGCCCGTGAGGAGGGCAAAAGAAAGGATGCAGAGGAGATTGACTCTCGCCTCGAGGCGGCCGCGGAAGCCGGCAGGGAAGAGGTCAAAAGCATGTTTGACCCGTTGATTGCTGAATACGGAGCCCGCATCCTCATGCATCGCGACTTAACATTCTTGGGTGACGGATACCTAGAGTCCCTAGCCGAGGCCTGGGAAACTTTGATAAGGATTAGGAGGATCGAGTCAGGCTCCGAAGAGGTCGATGAGGAGGCCCTGGTGAAGGAGTTCCTTAGGGGGAATGAGCCATCGGATTTATCCGCAGCATTGGCACTTTACAGCAAAGGCTCTCCCCTTCCAAAAGAGGAAGATGGTGAAGCTGGCCCATCTGGGGTTAATATTACTGCTCTTCATACTGCTGCTCAACCTACTGCCCAATCGGTCGGTAGGCCGACACTTGATCCATTCGAGCAGCATGTTGGTTATGACCCCGAAGACCCTGGGCTCGGTGCTCATGTGCTATCACCTATCCTGGAGGGTGAAACCCCACACGCCACCGATAGCCAACCAGAACCCGGTGGGAAATTCTTCTTTCTCTAGAAGTCGAAAGATCCCGTCTTTTTTAGCAGTGGTACTCATTCTAACGCTCATTCTTTATGTTTTCGTGCAGGTTGTTCTGACGCCGAGCAAACTCCAAAGAGCGATGACACCAAGGAGGAGGCAGGGAAAACAAGCGATGCTGTCCATGCGGGAGTACTCCCTGGTCCCGATGCTCAGGTGATCGGGGCGCTGGATGATGACAAGCTCGACACTTCATCTCCTGCCGAAGGGGATGATGAAATTGAAATCACCGGCGCCTCTGAGCATACTTCACAGACAAGCATGAAGGACCGCCTTGCCGAAGAGGAGAAGAAAAAGGTTGAGGTCAAAGCTGAACCTGGAATACTGGAAGTAACCGACCCACGGAACCGACCTTTGAAAATCATTCTGCCAGGCAAGTTCAAACCGCTGGATGTTCCGTCTCCTACTCCTGACTCCATTTCTTTAGCAAGCAAAAAGTCCAAGAAAAAGCGTGAGGGAGAGGAGTCGTCGGAAACAACGAAGGAAGACAAGAAGAAGAAGTCGAAGAAATAATCGATACACTCGTTCAACGAGTTTCTTGCTTAAGTCTTGTAATTGCTTTTACCTTCCACAACTTGTAGTTTGTATAGAGAGGTCTGAATTTTGTAAGAGTGATCATGTATCCCCACTTTGGACTTATCGAATAAAGTTTTTAGTTTCTTTTTCGTTTGAATGATTCTCTTGTCTTTCTTTGGTTTGCTGACTAATTGTAGCCATAACTCAAGTTCTTATGAGTTGCACTATCTCCCGGTCCATTCTCGTGTCGTTCAGACATTTTTAGACATGACGTGCTTCTCGTACCACATCTCTCGAGTACTTGGACTTTTCGCTGACTCTGTGCTCCGGGAACTCGGAGACTTGAAACCGTTTATACTCTAGTTCGTGCTCCAGGGACAAAGAGTACTCCGCTCCGCACTCTGGGGATTCGGAGATTCGTATTCGTTTATACTCTAGCCCGCGCTCTGGGGACTTAGAGTACTCCGCTCCGCACTCTGGGGATTCGAAGATTTGAAATCGTTTATACTCTAGTCCGCGCTCTGGGGACTTAGAGTACTCCGCTCCGCACTCTGGGGATTCGGAGATTTGAAATCGTTTATACTCATGTCCGCGCTCTGGGGACTTAGAGTACTCCGTTCCGCACTCTGGGGATTCGGAGATTTGAAATCGTTTATACTCTAGTCCGCGCTCTGGGGACTTAGAGTACTCCGCTTCGCACTCTAGGGATTCAGAGATTTGAAATCGTTTATACTCTAGTCCGCGCTCTGGGGACTTAGAGTACTCCGCTCCGCACTCTGGGGATTCGGAGATTTGAAATCGTTTATACTCTAGTCCGCGCTCTGGGGACTTAGAGTACTCCGCTCCGCACTCTGGGGATTCGGAGATTTGAAATCGTTTATACTCTAGTCCGCGCTCTGGGGACTTAGAGTACTCCGCTCCGCACTCTGGGGATTCGGAGATTTGAAATCGTTTGTACTCTAGTTCATGCTCCAGGGACTCAGAGTACTCCGCTCCGCACTCTGGGGATTCGGAGATTCGTATTCGTTTATACTCTAGCCCGCGCTCTGGGGACTTAGAGTACTCCGCTCCGCGCTCTGGGGATTCGGAGATTCGAAGTCGTTTATACTCTAGTCCGCTCTCTGGGAACTTAGAGTACTCCGCTCCGCACTCTGGGGATTCAGAGATTTGAAATCGTTTATACTTTAGTCCGCGCTCTGGGGACTTAGAGTACTCCGCTCCGCACTCTGGGGATTCGGAGATTTGAAATCGTTTATACTCTAGTCCGCGCTCTGGGGACTTAGAGTACTCCGTTCCGCACTCTGGGGATTCGGAGATTTGAAATCGTTTATACTCTAGTCCGCGCTCTGGGGACTTAGAGTACTCCGCTCCGCACTCTGGCGATTCGGAGATTTGAAATCGTTTATACTCTAGTCCGCGCTCTGGGGACTTAGAGTACTCCGCTCCGCACTATGGGGATTCGGAGATTTGAAATCGTTTATACTCTAGTCCGCGCTCTGGGGACTTAGAGTACTCCGCTCCGCACTCTGGGGATTCGGAGATTTGAAATCGTTTATACTCTAGTCCGCGCTCTGGGGACTTAGAGTACTCCGCTCCGCACTCTGGGGATTCGGAGATTTGAAATCGTTTATACTCTAGTCCACGCTCTGGGGACTTAGAGTACTCCGCTCCGCACTCTGGGGATTCGGAGATTTGAAATCGTTTATACTCTAGTCCGCGCTCTGGGGACTTAGAGTACTCCGCTCCGCACTCTGGGGATTCGGAGATTTGAAATCGTTTATACGAGTCCGTACGCCGTATAAGATAGTGTAGTTCGTCATTCAATTACGAAATATAGAAACGTTAGTGATTCATGGAAGGTACGGCTTCAAGCCTTTATTAATGAAAATCAACTAGACTGCTTGATTACAACTTTAAAAAGAAACTACGTTATGACTGAATGGAAACATGCAGGAAATAACAGTGCCTAAAATAAGAAAGGAAACATGCTAAATGTAATAGTGCCGCAGATGTTCACTGTTCCATGCTCGGGGGAGTGTCGTGCCATCAACGGCCGCTAGCTTGAATGTTACCTCTCCAAGCTTCCGTTCAATGGCGTATGGACCTTCCCAGCTGGGATTCATACGTGATGGTACCGGGAAAACTTGTTTCAGAATGAGATCACCCACATCAAAGATCCTTAGACGGACTCTGCCGTCGTAGTAACGCTTAACTCGGTGTCTATGTTCAACATATGACTCGTAATGGCGGGAGAAATCCCACACATATCAGAATGCGTCCAGGCGAAAACATCAAGATTCGCCCGGAGGAAGTCGCTAAGGTCTTCGGTCATCGCGGGGCCAAGCTGTGATCCGATCTTCAGTATTCGCGAAGGGTCGTCACGGCTAACTGAAATGTCAATTGTTAATTCAGCCGGTGCCGCCTTCTCTTCCCTGGGTTTCTCATCGTCGTCTCTCGGATCTATATCTCCGAAGATCCGAGAACTATGCCCGAGCCAGGAATCGGGCACTACTTGTCAATTATCCACATTAAGGATGCGGATAGGATTGTCCGCAACCTTTCCCTTATCCCTCCGATGGGCTTCTCGGAGCTCAGCCACATAACAGGAACGACCAGCTGCCTGATCGCCATGAACAATACCTACTCCTTTGTCAGTCGGGAACTTCAAAGTTAAACACCACGGGGCTAACGCTGCCCTAAACTCAGCCAGGGCCGGCCGGCCCAAGAAAACGTTATATGGAGAATCCACATCTAGAACTACGAAGGGTAGAATTCACACCCTCCGACGCTCGCCCTGTCCCAGTTCAACTGGTAACTCAACATACCCCACGACATCGGTCGTTGCGCCGTTAAAGCCGTGTATACAAGCCTTGGACGGTTTCAGGTCCTTTGTTTCTAGTTTCATTTGATAGTAAGCCTTCTTGAAGATGATGTTGACTGAACTTCCACAATCAATCAGAATTCTTTTCACATATGCTGGTCCGATCGTTGCAGATATGACCATGGGGTCGATGGTCGGAGCCTCTATCTGATCAGCGTCTCTACTTCTGAATACAATATCGTCTGTCATTACGCGCTGCTGCTTAGCAGGGGCCCCGTCCTCCGTGTTCGAACAGTACTCAAAATCTGCATGCTTCAGGGAACTTGCATATCGCTCCATCTCTTGCCAATTCTTATCTGCGGGGTGAGGTCCGCCGATAATTGTATTTATGACTAGTCTACCTACGGTTCGGGCAGGCTCCTCGGGATGACGCGGAGCTGGTGCACGACCTGGGTTGGACGTTCCCTGTCCTCCTTCCTAAGGATCCTTCACAAATTCTTGCAATTTCTTCTGCCTGATCAACTTCTCAATAGCGTCGTGTAGGTGTCTACACTCCTCCGTATTGTGCCCATAAGTCTCATGGAAGCGACAATATTTCCCGGTCCGCTTCTGTTCCTCGGTTGATTCTTTCGGTCGTGGCTTTCTGTATTGAAAAGTATTGCAGGTGGATAGGTAAATGTTATCAAGTGGCGCGTTCAGAGGAGTATACTCGCTGTAGCTTGGGATTCTCGACTTCCACTTCCCCGCTTCTTTCCTTTTCCCTTGACTCCTTCCTCTGGACTCCTTAGACTGCCCAGGCTTATTCTGGACATTGAGTTGGACCTTTCCCGAGCTGTCTCCAGACTGCTTCACAGCAATGTTGCTCTTTATTGACTCTTGGACAGGTCCTGGCGCCTTATCTCGTCGTACCCACCTAGCTTCCTCTCTTCTTATGAACTGGTGTGCCTTAGAGTAGAAACGCTCTAGCGTAGCCGGAGGTTTTCCTGCCAGCCAGTCTCCAAACTCAGAGTCTGGATCCACACCTCTCATTACAGCCATCAGAATTGCATGGTCATTGGGATTACTGACTTCAGTTGCTGCTACGTGGAATCTTTGTAAATATTCCTTCAACGACTCCCCGGGATTTTGGATTACACTTGACAAAGACATCACGTCCTTTGGGCGCGTAGTGTGTATCCTGAACTTCTCAACAAACTTCTTTGCCAATTCCTCGAAATTTGATATGGATCGCGGAGGAAGTCGGGTGAACCACATAGTAGCGATCCCAGATAGAGTAATCGGAAAGCACCTACACTTGGTGGCATCATTCGCTCTAGCTGAATCCATCATCCATTCGTACCTCATGACATGCTGTCTGGGGTCAGTCCTCCCTTCATACGCAGGGATAGTAGGCATACTAAACTTCCTGGGGTACGCCGCTTGCAACACAACATCCGTGAACGGAGTATGACTTCTTGACACTCCCCAATCATCATTCGATAACACCTGATTTTCCTTCATCAACTGCCTGATCATGGCTGTCAGATCTGGTGTCTGTATGGAAGGCGGAAGGTTAGTGTCCATTCTACACGCCTGACCATGCTGATGCCTCCTCTCCTGGCGGTCTACCAATCGTGCGTCTTGAGGTTCGACATCGTTAGCATTTTGATGATCCGGGCCTCTATCCTCCATCTGCACTCCGGTCCTGAAGTTTCCAGCTCTTGCTTGGTCACGGTCTCCAGTTGTTTGAGCAGCAGCTTCTGCTCGTGCAGCATCAGTCTTGCGGCGTCTGCGCCTGGGAGGTTCATCAGAGGACGTTGAGCTGTCAGATGAAGAGTAAGGAGCGGGATTTCCCCCAGCATTCTGTTGCTGCTGTTGAGTGAGTTGTGCCATCAGGTTGGCGTTAGCTTGCATCTGCTCTCCTAGTTGTCTCCTGCTTTCTCTGAGTTCTCTCATCAAGTCATTGAACTCTATTCTGGTGACAACTGGAGTCTGTTCTTGAGCGGCAATTCCTGCACTCGGAATCGCTGTTTGATTGCTAGGTCCTGCTTGTTGCACACTAGCAGTTTCGTAGGCATCCGCATTATGAGAAGCTGACCTGGTACGTGGTCTTGCCATTGTAGAGTTATCGGTATGAACTCTGAGTTGAATCAACGGATGTCCTATCAGTGAGTCGGATCTTCTTTGGGGGATTTGTTCAATCCAGTAGCTTCAAAGCAGATCCTTGAGGTCTGAGAATTCAATTCTCAGTGAAAGCACCAAAGCGTTAGCACCAAAATTGGTCACTAACCTCGTAAGGAAAGATTGTGTAGAGATATAAGTGATGAAAGTAAATTAAACAGAGAAGACAATGCTAATCTAACTGCAGAAAGTAAGAACACCAAATTTATAGTGGTTCAGCGTAATTGCCTACGTCCACTTTGAGGTTAAACTTTATTGATCTTCTTTATAGTTGATTACAAATACAATTCGTGAATCAAATGCTTGCATGAAGTTGTTTAAGTAGAGAAGATGAGTCTCGAAAATGGCAGAGTCTCCCCAGTGTCTTCTCCCAAAAAAGGATCCCTTTCGCTGTGACCCTGCCCCTCTATTTATAGGAAAATATGGGCTGGACTTCCCAAATGGGCTGGATGGCCGAACACTCTAGCCCCAGTACAATGGTCGCTGCATGCCGAACCTGGTATGCCGAAACGCTCTGATGCCGAACAGTCCTTCTATGCCGAACGGTACGCTGGATGTGTGGGAAGTGCAGGATGATTGTCAGTTGAGGCCGAACGTGTCTCTATCTGAAGCCCTTGAACAAAAAGTGCACGCTGGCCGAACGACATTGTCTCCTTGAGTAGTTGTGCATACTGAATGTCTTCTGGATGCTGAGTACTCACGTTGCCGAGTACAACGCCGAGTACCTTGGAGTGCCGAGTACTCTCGTTGTCGAGTACTACGCCGAGTGCCTTGGAGTGCCGAGCGCTCTTGTTGCCGAGTTCTCCTATCACCGAGTTCTAATGATGCCGAACGCTAGGGATGCTGAGCATTGGTTGTCGCCGAGTGCCAGTTGACGCCGAACACTACTTGACGCCGAGTCTCCTGGTCGCCGAGCATTACGGATGCCGAACGCTATGGATACCGTGTGCTTCGCCGAACACTCCTGGATGCCGGCCACTCTGAGATGTTGAGTCCCACTGGATGTCGTGCGCTCCGCCGAACACTCCTGGATGCCAAGTGCTTCGCCGAACACCCCTGGATGCCTAGTGCTTCGCCGAACACTCCTGGATGCCGGCCACTCTGAGATGCCGAGTGTCACCTGATGCCGAGCACTAGTTGCCTGGTCAAATCTCCAGGAAACAGCTGATATGTTGTTTTCGGTGGCTAAGGAGATTTGCATTTATTGCTTTGTACAAATCTATACTTATCTTTTATATGTTTTGGTATTGTTGGTCTCGGCTGAAATGATAGGAGCAGGTACTTTTGTTTTGTTTTCTAGATATTTTAATCTACATATGGTGGCTGATATCTTTGCATTTCGGCTGAGATCTTGCTTTTACATACTTGTATACATATTGCTTTTGCCTTACTTCATTCCATACCTACTTGTCCTTATACTTTACAGGCCTACATACAAACATTTATTTGTTCGGCATACTTATGTATTTGTTTTGTTATTGGTTATAGTTTTTTACTTATGTACAAATATATTTTATTTTGTTTCTTTCTTTTGTTTTATATTTTGAAATATGCATGAGTTCTATAATGTTAGATTTTAGTTAATACGTCTACTTATATTTTACATAATTTTATAACTATGTTACTTGACTTCATATTTTATATTTTATAATTTATCTTAATATATATCTATTTGAATTTGTCAAATTCATTTTCTAGCTTAAATATTTATTTTAAACTTTAATGCTAATTGTTTTAAATTTACATTTCGTATTTCAATTTCAAGAATCCAAAGTCAAACTCCAAAGTCGAATTCAAATTTTATTCCAAAATTTGTTCAAAATTTACATTAACTATAAATTTAAATTAAATTCAAAATTGGGGTCGTTACACCCGCCGTTAATATTCGGACAAGACCATTGCCTAGAGGGCAAAGAGCCAACCAGAATTATAATCATCAACAGTTAGGGAGCAAACAGGTCCTCAACGCCTCAAGAACTCACTCTATCGAAATAACAACCATAGCAAAACCATCATCTTCTTGGGCAGATCTGGTTAAGAAAGGTGGGCTCAATACAATTTCATATTTGAATTATTCAGCACCTATTAAATTAGGTGGCAAAAGAATTGTTATTGTAAAAGAAGAGATTAGCCAAAGAACCGAGGATAAATGGAGTTATTCTATAGTAGCTTATGTGTGTGGAACACGACCCTACTATCATCATTTCAGGGATTTTGTGATTAAAACATGGAACCCAGTTGGCAATTTCGAGATCTACACAAGAAATAATGGATTCTTTATCATCAGATTCTCAAATAAATCTGACTGCAACAAAGTTATTCAAAATGGCCTATTCTTTACTAGTGGAAAGCTTATAATTTTGAAAAAACGGGACAAAAAATGATTCTTGATCGTGATCTACTATCTACTTATCTAATTTGGATAAGATTGCCAGAACTCAATCTCAGATTATGGGACAGGAAAGCATTTGCTGCTATTGCCAGTGTTGTAGGCAATCCGATAAAGCTAGATGAGTCTACGACCAATGAGACCAGGCTCAGCTATGCAAGAATCTTGGTTGAAATCAAAGCTAATGAAGATTTACCAGATCTTGCCTACATCACTATGCATGATGGTGAAAACATTATACAGAAAATCGAGTATGAATGGATTCCACCAAGGTGTCTGAAATGCGCTTGCTTTGGACATCTAACCTAGGCATGCTCATTGAAAAAAGTTTGGAAAGAAAAAGAAAGTCTAAATTCCAATACTGCCATGAGAAAATCGCCTAATTTAGGAAATCCAAGAAATGAACAACATTCTTCAATTCAAGAAAAGAATGAGCAGGTTATAAATGCCGTTATCTCTAAAACTAATAATATTTATAAAACCTCATCCATTCTTGATAACAATATAGTTTCAGAGGAAATTCAAATCTTTGGAAATAAGGAAAAAATTTCAAATCCCGAAATCTCAAAAGACGACATGGATATTATATGTATCGATGAGCAAACAAAGAGTCCATTTTGCAAGCAATTTCAAAAAACACAAAATAAAATGAAACATGTCTCAATGTAGCCATGGATGCGGAACAGTGGAAGGGAATGACTAGATCTGCTGTTTTTCCAGCTCCGAATGGCAGTATGAAAGAAATCACAGAGAATTATCAACAGAGCAATGGGAATTATAATGTACAGTTCTTGATTCCTCCCCCATCAGGCGGATACAAGTTTAATTACAAACAAAAATATCTCAAATGGTATACAAAAAGAAATCTTTGCAATCTCGGCTAAAAGTTACCTGCATAGGGGCTCTGACATCTCTGAGTCCTTATTAGAGAATTCAGGTCTTCTTATTTCCTCTTCTTCTTCCCCTGTTAGCAACAAAAGGTAAAAAGCCAGAAAAAGAATATACAGGATATTATGGATAATAATATTATTGACAGTTCTAATTCAAAAGGCTTTGAGAGAAAATACATCGTCAAAAATCCAAAATGGGAAGAATTTTTAAAAGTTAAAAGCAATAAAGACTGTAAGAAAAGAGGAGGGAAAGCTTCTGAAAGCATAGAAGTTAGCAACAATCTTTCACTTTAGCTACTGTAATATCCTTTATTATATATTATTATTATGTCAATAATTTCTTGGAATGTTATGGGACTTAATTCCCCTAAAAGGAAATTGGATTTTTCAAAATTATTGCAATCTTATAAGCCTAGCATGGCTGGTATATTAGAACATAAACTTTCTGAGATTAATATAAATTTGTTCCGTAATAGATTTCTTAATAACTGGAATATTATTCATAATAATTCTATGGGGAGTAATGGTAGGATAATTATCATTTAGGATCCCAACATTTGGGAATTATGCCATTATTCTCTTAATTTACAATTTATTCACTGTTTTTTGAAAGTAAAGGGGGCCTTCAAATAAAGGTGACTTTTGTCTAAGCTTCAAATTTTGAAAAAGAAAGAATTTTATTATGGAATAATTTGGATCATTTAAATAATAGTATTAACAATCCTTGGATAATTATAGAGGATTTCAACACAGTTATGAAAGCTTCTGAAAAAAAGGAAGGAATTCCAATTCCTTTTAAGAAATTAGAATTCCTCTCTAATTTTTTATTTAAACTGGTTTAGTTGAACCCTCTATTAAAGGCAATAAATTTACTTGGAAATCAGGTGAATTTAGAAATATCCAATATAAACTGGATAGAATTTTAGTTAATCAATTTTTTATTAAAAAATTTCCTAACTTTAAATGTTATACATTACCCCTAAGCAACTAGTGATCATACCCCTTTACAACTTATTTTCTCGCAAGAAAACATTATCAAACATAATTTTCCTTTCAGATTTAAAAATGGTTGGGTTTATGACAAAGAATACAAATTAGTTACTCAAAATTGCTTTCAGTTTTCAACTAAAGGCTCTACCCAGTTTAAGTTTAGGAAACTTTTACAACACACTAAGGCTAAACTGAAAGTCTGGAACAAAAATAAAAACAGTAATGAAATCAATTATATAAGAGAGGAATATGTGAGATGGCAAGACAATTTAGACCTAGATTGCTCAAACCCAATTCTAATAAATAATTTTTTTCATATGCAAAGACAGCTTTCCAAATCTCTTCAGATTGAAGCTGTCAATCTTAGGGAGAAAGCCAAAGTTAATTGGCTTATTAGTGAGGACTTGCCTAGTAAATTTTTCTATGCCAAAATGTCAGGTACAAAATACTGTAATGACGTAGGAAAATTACTTAATGACATAGAAATATTACTTAATGACAATGGAACAATCACCAATGAAGACATACAATTAGAAAAGGAAGCAATTATGTGCTTCTCCGATCTGTTTAATTCTGAAGGGAGTCCACGTATATTTCCCAGTATCACTCCTAAGTACTTACTACATGCAAATAGTGAGGAAATTTTACTTGCTTCTATTAGCTTAGATGAAAATAAAAAAATTGTTTTTTCCGCTAAGGATGACAAAAGTCCAGGCCCAGATGTTTTTGGGGCCAAATTTTATAAGACCCATTGGGAAGAGTTAAAAAGTATGATTTCTGAGACTGTTAATGAATTTTTCTCTACTGGCAAACTTTTGAAAAATATAAATCATACTTTTATTACTTTAGTGCCAAAAACAAAAATTCCTAATTGTCTTGGGGATTTTAGGCCAATAGCCTGTTGCAATTTGTTTATAAAATTATTGCCAAAATTTTAAGTAATAGAATTAAATATTTTTAAAATATCTAATTTCATAGAACAAAAGTGCTTTTATACCAGGTAGATATATAGTTGAGAATACCTTACTAGCTCACGAGCTATTAAGAAATTTCAATCAGATTGGTAAAAATAATATGTGCATAGAAATTGATTTACATAAAGCATTTGACAAAATAAATAGGAATTTTATAATTTTTATGATGAGTCGGCTAGGCTTCAATGAAAAATTTTGTAACCTAGTTAAAGAATGTATTTGTAATGTAACATATTCGATTCTCATTAATGGTTCCCCTTGTGGGTTTATTCATAGTAATAGAGGAATAAGGCAAGGAGACCCTTTATCTCCTCACCTATTTACCTTAGCTATGGAATATTTTATATTGCAAATGGAAAAGGAGCAACTGAATAAAAATTTAAAACCAGTAAATTCAATTACTCCTTGTATTACTTATCTATTATATGATGATGATTTATTAATTTTTTTAACTGTAGATATTTAAAATGCTGAAATCATTAAAAATATTTTTGACAGCCTCAAATACCATGCTGGTCTCCAAATTAATGAAAATAAGAGCAAGGTATATTTCAGTAAAGCATGCAAAAGTAAGAAGGAAATTCTCAATATCTTAAAGTTTCAACAAAGTGAACTTCCTATCAAATACCTAGGACTCCCTCTCAGCTGTAATCAAATCAAAGATAGAGACTGTGCCAAACTACATGATATTATTCAAAGTAAACTAGATAATTGGTCCAACAAATTGTTATCAATTGCAGGAAGAGTTGAACTCATCCACACGATCATCACAGCTGTTGACATGTACTGGATGCAATCTCATAATATCCCAACTAAAGCTATGGAAAAAATTGAAAAATTATGTGCTAACATCATTTGGAATGAGAAATTTCATAAAATCTCTCAGAATACAATCATAAAAACAACGAAGGCATGAGGCTTAGGAATTAGAAATCTTGCTAACATAAATGAAGCCTGTAATTACAAACTATTTTGGAAATTTATTGAAGGCAAATCTCTTTGGGCCAAATGGATGAAAGGCAAATATGTCAAAAATAAGAACTTTTGGTCCATGCCAATGGAAAATCGTTACTCTCATGCGTGGAAAAGCATTCTTAAATGCAGGGAAACAAGTACAAATTTATTAGAAAGAAAATTCAAAGAAGGCAATCAAACAAGTCTCTGGTTTGACCCTTGGATTAATGGAAAATCCTTAATCAATTTACTTGGTTGGAGCAATCTCTATTATTTTAGGGGAGCCAATACAAAAGTGGAAAGCATAATTCAATATTCATCTTGGAACATTCAATCTCAACCAACAACATCCATACTCAACTCCACAATTAATAAAAAAGAAATTGATTTTGCAAATTATCATCAAAAGGAAAATTACGATTTAAAAACACTTGGGATTTCATTAAAGGGGAGGAAATGGAAGTAGACTGGCACAAAACTATTTGGAATACATCCAACTGTCCAAAAATGGATTTCTGTACATATTTTGCAGTTCTAAATCGATTACCAACTAGAGAAAAGTGTGCAAAATGGGACAAAAATAAAGAAAACACCAACTGTTTTTTGCAAAACAGAAATTGAAAATATAGATTATATTTTATTTGACTGTCTGTATTCAAGGCACATTTGATTCATAGCTAAAAGGAAAATTATTCTCAATCAACGTTTGGCTCTCCAAAACATCAGAGATAGTATCCAACACCATTCAGAAATTTTCAAAGGAAGGAAAATAGAATTCAATAAAACAAGTGTAGTTCTAACTACAGTTGTTTATATTTTATGGAAAGAAAGAAATAAGAGACTGCACAATAATATTGAAACAGATTGTCTACAACTGTGGAAAACCATTGAAATTGAATACAATATCATTCTCCAAAAAGCAAGCAAGTCAAACATCCTCAGCAATCAAAGCTACAATATCTATGATTCAGACAACTTCGAAGAAACAGTTGAAGAATACTTACAAAGGGGAAAATTTCCTTCTGAGAATTCCCTTCAACTAAGTAGCAACTGCTGTTCAAGAAAGCCAACAAATCATCATGATTATATCTGTACCAAAGCTCCAGTTGAAGGCGGCCATTCCATAGTCCAAACCAGAAAACATTCTTATAAGGAAAGTAAACAAAGCCTTGTTAGTTTTAAATCAAATAAAGTAAATAATCTACATACTAACAATGTTGTTTGCTTGTCATATTTGAATAGGAGCTACCGCTCTTCCAACCCTGAGCCTTTGCAGAATGATAACTGGCATCTTACAAACAGAGACAATAAGTCAAGAGCTGATCACTTAAGATTCAAGTCTAAAAACAATAGTAATCACTTATCTGATTTGATTCAAAAGGAAAGCACTTGCAACATTACTGACGATGTCCCCTTTAAATCTCGGTTTTAAGGCCTGCAAGGGAAGTAACAAGGCTATTGTTAATAATAATTTCTTTAATTTAACTGATTCATACGCCAATCACAATATTTTTCTACCTGATTTAAATAGGAGACGCTGTATACGTAATAGCAAACTGGTCCAAGACAGCAAGTTCCTTCTGGCCATCAACGACAAAAGATTAGGAAACTCCTTTACATAAGCAAGCTTAATAACCAGATTTATCACTTATCTGTCTAGGATAGAGGTGAATCTAGCAATTCAATACATCCAGATCTAGATGCATCTGCTAAGAATTCCACTGATTCAAAGCTTGAGGTTGTTCCAGCTAGCAAAGCATCTCGCTTCTCTAAAGTTGTAACAAAAGCAACTTGTAAGGATTTACTCATGAAATCTCCAAACTTGGTTGCTTCTGCTAAGGGTTTCTCAGATCTAAAGTTCAATGATACTTCTGATAACAAAGCGACTAGCTTTTTGCAAGCGGAGACAAAAACATCTCATCAGAGCCATTTTTTCCCGGATCCAAGTGCTGCGCTGCAACGTTATCAAGGAGTGGAAGCCTCCTTGAATCTCATTTTTCATTAATTTTGTGGATCGTGTTATTTGTCTTCTGTCTACCATTTTCTGGAGGCGATGTAATTGTGCTATTAGCTTGTTTGGGTCGGTGTGTGTTGTATTGGGTATTTACCCGCTATCCATATTTGGGCTTGGGCCTGTTTTAATAAAGTTAAAAAAAGCCAAAGTTATTGTTAATAAAAGGAGAGTCATTTACTCCAGTTTATTGTGTTCTTGTTCTTAGTTAAATTTAGATTAAAGTTCTCAATAAGAGATGTGCTAAAATGTCTACTTCTATCAACTTTGGTCAGAAATAAGGGAATAATTCCATTCCCATCTATGTTTATGTTATGTGGTTTGAAGATTAATTTCCCTTATTTTAAAGTCTATTTAATAAAGTTCGGAAGCTGGAGGGTGATTTTTATATTTTTTAGAAGGAGAATAAATTTTTTGTTATAAAATTTGTTAAGCCCAAGGAATCCACAAAAGTGTTATCTCTTCTTATTTGCCACACAATGTATGTCAGCAGATTAAAAATATCAAAATTGATTATTCAATTCAATGTGATGAGTCGCATTCGATGCTTAATTCAAATGGGGAGATATCGATGTCAAATCTGCACAGGAGAGTGTAAGAACTAAATAAAATGCAACTCGCTAGTATACATGTACAAGGAATAATAGATGTGTCCTAAGAATATGTGTGTGTTCTTCTTTCTCTGGTAAACAAATCGAACTCAAAAGAAAGAATTACCTTATGGTGTTAAATATAACATGTGCATTATGTCAGAAGCATCAAATAAAAAACAAGAGATCGTATATACTTCAAATACAAATATTCTGCACAATTAAGCAGTAAAATTAGAGATAAACTCAAACAATGGTCAGGTAACATAATAACTGAAAGTCTGAAATATAATGGAAGAACGAAATGCTCATTCTTTTAATACGATTAAATGCCTCACCTAATTCGACTAATTTTGATTATTCATGGCCGTGAGAAAATATTGAAAACAATTAACATTTCAGGACTTGAATTCGAACCAACAAACTTATCTTTCACGAATTTGACTCCTAAGGGATGATTCGAGACTGATGAATCAAATTTGTAATATTCCTTATCTCATGGGAACCGTTGTTGTCTCTACATTGGATTGTGCCTTGCTTGAGTGATGTGGTGACTAATTTTGAGCACAAATTTGGCAAAAATATGAATTTAATCTTCATTCGAGTATGAGTTTCATGTTTTCAAGCTAACCATCCTTATTTGGGAATCTACTTTGTCATAGTTCTTGCACTGTTTGGAAATGGTGTTGATATTATTTGCTTGATATGTCTTGGTGGTCAAATGCTGGATAATATCTTTATTAATTGGTTTGGAAGCGCAATCTTTTGGTCCGACCGTGAACTTCCCAAAATACCCTTCATTTATATATAATTCAAGCATTATCTTTATCACTCTCTTTACAACCACCTAAAACAAAAAATAATTTATGTTATTTCTAACATATTATTTCTATATACTGGAACAATTCAAACTAAGTTAAAACTTGAATATTTCAATGAATATATTTCTAGGTTTGTGTGTTTGCTGAAGTGGGAATAGTTCGAATATGCTCATCAGATAATAAAAGCTTCTTCTAGATAATTCAATACATCTTTATTAATTGTTGTAATAAGTTTGGTGTCACATATTTTTGGTACCAATGTGAACTACCAAAAATGCCACTCTATTTTAATATCACTTAAAAATTGGATGTAACTTCTTTTACAAGTTCAAAATTCCACTATACAGATATTAGATTTTTTTAATATCATTTAAATATAGAATCTAACAAATAAACGTCTGCAAATATTATCAAATTTTAGTATCACTTAAATATAGGATCCAACAAATAAACTTCGTTTTACAAATTCAAACTTTTCCTCTACAAATATTATCAAATCTTAATAGCACTTTAAAAAAATCTAACAAACAAACCTTTTTTTTTTACAAATTATTAGAAACAAAAATTCAAATAACAGCAAATTAGATATTGCAACTAAGAAATAAAAACTAAAACTTACTGCACATGATTTCAACGTAAAAATATGACAACTTTTACGCAAATCATTCCTCTTAAATATGTTAAACACATTCAATTTATAGAAAAACAATTCACTTGTAAAGCATGTACTATCATCACACGCGAAGTGCGTTCTGTAACACTCGTAATTATATTTGGTGTGAAGTTTGAGTCCTGTAGTAGCTAGTTTGGTTACCTATACTGTATTACTAGACTTTCCATTCGGGTGTTTTTCTTACAGTTGTTACTGCTAGTACAACCGTACAATGGTGGAAAAACTAATCGTTTGGTGGTATAATTTTAAAAAGAATATTCTTTTGTAATTTTTCAATGATTTTAGGTAAACACATGTGTTAAAAATAATAATTTGTATTATTAAAAACAAAAATGAAAATATTACAGAAAATGCACAGTGGATTCTACCAAGACGCTTGAGTTATGACAGTTTAATGTGTATGAGCATACTGCATTTTCCAGTATTAATTATATAACAGACAATTATTGCATTTTGAAAAATTAACCGGTTAATCAAAGTCTAACTTACCAAAACGCTTGTTGTATATGATCAAAATTCAAGTTATTTTCATCTAGGGTAACACTAACCATCCTTGGCAAAAGAGCAAACTCAATGCCCATAACACGAGAAAGTCAAACTCCTCTGTGTTAAACTGATCATATTCATATTTTTAATATATATTACAAATAAAAATTACATTAATGACCTAAAAAAAGAAAACTTCAATAAGAATGTGCAAATGGCCTTAACATAACGGTCAATGACTAATATATACGGATGGAATTGACATTGTTTGGAAATGTTGGAATGGGTATTTACACAAGATGACAAATTTCATCCTAAAACCTAAATTACATAAGAAGTTAATAATGCAATACAATCAATAATTCAGATTTAGTGAAATAAATGTCCAATGCATATCGATTGGTTCTTGACGATTCAACATCATCTTCAAATATTTAACACGACATCCAAGATCCAGCTAGCTAATTCTACTTTCTATTTTCATCTTAAACACATCAGCCAAATTGAGAAACTATCAGTAGAAGCATCTTCTTATAACCATCTTTAATTATGATGTGGAATAAAATGAGTTTCATGTATGTTTATTCTTGCCAATTCAAATGACAATTCCTCACTGATTAAGAGATCTCGTAGTGAACTCCCTCTATTATTGATTGCAAGAACCAAACTACAACATGATGCCCATAAAGAGTAAACTAAAACTAATTAGCATTCAAGTACTTCTCAATCTTCTCCCCCGATGACTACACAGTGCAGATTGAATAAAACTTCACATCCATAAGACAATTAACATGCGTAAAAAAGATACTTGCGGAAATCACCAAAATCCAACCCCTATATTATGATATATGTTTTCAGCATAGCCTGTAAGTATGAGATCCCCATTAGAAGATAACCATTGAAAGCTTAGGGATCTTGTAATAATGACCAATCACTAGTTAATATAATCCAACAAAATAAAGGATGACATAATGTAACTATGCAAGCATGAAAATTGTCCAACCATTGCAAACTGATTTTGTGTATACAAATGCAGTGACTAACACTCTTGTTGTGTGATAATCTACGATGATGGTATTTCCTAATTCAAGTTGATCGTATTTTACTAATACTTATCGATACAGTTTTCTTTGTTCCATTTATAGCATTCCAGTTCATTGTGTATTCATAAGAAGAATAAAAGCTTAATCTACTATATGAATAATATAAACATGTTAACAATACTTCTATGAACGAATAAATTCGCTAACCCTATTAAGAAATAGAGTTAACCAATGAGAGGTCTTGTCGAGGCCATTCGAAGTCACTAGAATGAAGTATTGAATATTGTCGAAGTCATAGGTTGAAGCATGCATGTTTCCAAGTCTGTAACAATTCTTTGTATTGTCAATATTGTCACTTCGAATATCATTAATAATTCGAATCTATATGCAATATGCAAGGCAATGTTCAAGTGTTAATTCAAAGTCAATCAAGTATGCAAGTCTCAAGTTCAAATTGTGTCAATAGGCTATGCAATTGTTTAATATTTGATTCCTTATATGTAATAGGTTCAAGTATTACAATCCACAAAATCCCCAAATCAATTTAGGGTTTATAGTTTTAAATGTAAGAAGTGGGAGGAAAGAATTCATCCAAAATGGCACCCCTAGATCCATATTTATAGAGGAAGAAATGCGGCCTAGTAGTTGTCTTCGACTCTCTTGGCTTCGGCGATCTTGGTATTGACATATTTAACTTTGGCGATTATCATGTAGTGACATCCCCTAAGTATTGTTGAAGTGCGGCTTCAATTAATACAACATTACTTGAGATACATCATTGGAGTGTGGTAGCTTGGGGCAAAGTTGATATTAGAGAAGAAACAACTTCAATTGAATGCCATGTGAAAGAAGCGCGATGTTAATAAAGCATATTATTGATGATTGGTGATGCTGATAGCCTCTGTAGAAGTCTATGACGTTAGTCAGCAACACTACATTCAAGAATAGGCGTCGTCCTTCTGAATGTCGATGAGGTGTGCTATATGGAAGTTGAGATGCATTGATGATCCTTGGCATCATCGTAGAGTAATATCTTCGACGAGCTATGAAGTGTAGTACCGAAATGTAACATTGGTATCCTACATGGTTATCGACGGTGAGCTTGTTTGATTACAATAGGTGAGTAGCGGCGCTGATAGAACTTAGCATCAATGAAATTTGCTATGGGTCACTTAGACACTCATTGATGGCTTTCAAATTTGATTGTACCCGATTCCTTTGCCTCTTTGGTTACACGTCACACTGGATATATTCTTTGCTCACAACATCTTCCATCATTATCATCGAAGACATATAAACAGCGATACGCTAATGGTGCCAATGATCAACATCGAAGGCATAAGGGTAAGTTAGCGTCAAAGGAATAGAGTATCACACTTCATCAGTATTGGCATTAGTACTTTAACACTGCTTATTGGTGCGATGCCGTGGTTAGGTGGCACATCAAACACTTTTGACAACAATTATAGTAGTAACATTTGCCTCCCAGAGTAGAAGAGCAATTGACTTTTCAAGTTAGTATTGCCAACTTCATCCTTCCCGTTTATTGGTCTTCTTATGCCAATCAGATCATTTTTTAAAATAATTCCGACGACCACCATGTGCCTACTTCTTCCTATAAATACACAAGCTTCCTCTCCTTTCTCCTTTGCCTGCAATTTATAACTTAAGCAAGGAATCAGAAATTTCTAAGAAAATTTTAATTTCTCTAAACTTTAATAAGCCAATTCTCATTCAGGTATGATTTTTTACTTTAAATTGATTTAATCGAGAAGCCGATTCAAATAATTGGGCTTTAAGCTTGCTATTAGGATTTGATTTGGGGGTCTCGTTAATTTCAGCTTGGTTGTCAACGGGTTAAAGATTGAGATTGTAAATGTTTTATGGCTGAATGTCGTATATTGTATTAATCTTTGAGTTAATTAGTTATTCATTAACGTCGACTTAAATGTTTGGGTTTTTAGTTTAAAGATGAAGTGGGTTACTTGTTAAACCCGGATCCACTTCCATCTAAATCTGGATTCACTTTCATTTTAACTTATGGTGGTATCTACACTCACAACACCCTTGGAAAATTTAATATTGATTAACTAATAGTGTAAGATTTTCATTTCCCATAAATTGGCTTTGATATAAACCAATATCAGTGTGAAAAACTAACATGTTCCAGGTTTACTTAATCGATCGATGTTGACTTTCACTACATCATTCACGATGTCATTATGATGATCAATTTCGATGGTTTTCGACGTCACCATGACACTCCAAGTTAATAAAATCCTTTATCATTCTGTTAGTCCATTGTAAATGATGAAAGTGAAACGCAGTGACCCATTCGGAGTTATGGAGATTATTGGATGCAACGTTAATAGCCATGAAATTGGTGCTGTGGTGTTAGAGTGACACTCAGTACTAATAAAATTCTTACTATTTTGGCAAGACCAAATCTTAATATTGATGTGACGCATCAATCTCTTATTGTCATGACAATCAACACTAGCAGGGTTTCTTATTGTTTCATTAACATCAATATCCCCGAAGTCATTTCACATCTTATTGATTAAGTTGATGCGCGGCAACCCTTAGTTGTGAATATAGAGGTCATTGAGAATTTTTTTTTAATGAGACGCAATGTCAATAAACTTGGCATTAATTAAGGACAACGCTGCTCATCTTCGACATTTACTTACGAGAATAGTTCAATAGCAATAGCCTTATTGTTTTTCTTTACTTTTTTCTTGACGATCATTTTTAACATTGCAAACGGAGCTTTGTATGATATCGACCCTTTCGACACCATTACTTTTAACATGTTATAAATTGTTTAACTAATTATTATGTTTCTAATTCACATCACCATTATTCATCAGTATCAATATCCTTATCATTACGGCGTTTGTCATGGTTGTGAAGCTTGCTAATATTTTATAGCATAAGTTTTGCAACATTGTCGACGTGGGCTTATTGATGCTAATAGCTATATTGCTTGTGACCGACCTTAATATCACAAATGGAACTTTATACAATATCGCTACTCACTACATTGCTATTTTAACACATTGCAAAGGATTTATCTGATTAACACATTACTAATTCATACTAACACTTATTTGTTAACGTTGATAACCTCATTATTTTCGACATTAGCTAACTTATAGCATTCGTCGAATGTTCTACGACTACATGATTCTTGACAATGACTTATCTTCATTGTTATGAGCTTATGAACGTCACATGTTAACTTTCATTTTTTTATAGCTCCTTCATAAGACTCCTTTATAGAGATTTAAATTCATTTTTTCTAACAAACTTGTCATATGTTATTTATATTTTGTTTTTATGTGACTAACATATACCTTAACACTTTGGCAGCAAATATATTACTTAAGTAACCATTTTAGACTTAGCATGTACTAAAAGAATTTATGATGTGAATCATGGTAATTTCTTAAGTTTGGAATAATATCACCAGGCAGGAAAATGGAAGGTCAACAATCCAGCATGAAGTCCACTAAGAAAGCTAGTAAAGGATCTAAACCTTCACCTTCAGTTAGCAAGAAGGGATATATTTTTCAAATCCATCGTATATCACATTCAGGCTGAGGTTGACTCTATTCTTGAACAATTCAGAATCACTAGGTTGAAGCCATTCCCGCTAGCCCCACATACAATATTTATAGCCCACCAGACAGGTACTTTGCTTTCACTCCCATACATATCTGGCGCATGGGCTATCTCCCTTTTCCCGACTTCCTCTTAGGATATCTGGAGCATTTGAGCATTGCACCGATCTAGTTCTTGCCAAATGCTTATACGTACTTGACTTGTTCGGAAGTTTTAGCTTGGGTGGTCGGACTTCCTTCTCTTAATTCTAAAATTCTCCATTATGTAGTTGGTCCTGCTAAGGTTGGTAAACAACCAGGCCATCAATTGTATCGGTTCCATCCTGACCCAAAAAGCTTGATTTTTGAAAGCGTTAACAAAACGAGTTGGAAAACTCAATTTTTCTTTGCCAAACTCTACTCTAATATCAGAGGAAAATTTTCTATTGCTGGTAAGTTTCTTTTTCCTTCTTATCTATGTTGGTTTACTATTCTTTACTAATAGTCATCTCTCTTTCAGATCCTACCCCTAAGAAGTTAATCCCTGAGGATCAAAAACTCATGTTGTCGCTAACTCAAGTAGCAGGGAAAATGGGGAACAAGCTTAAACTATTAACCCCGGCTAAGCTTCTTTAATATTCTATCATTTTGGACTGCCATAAAGTTCTGAGAGAGCTTCCAATGGTAAAGTACAACGCTTTAGGCAAAAGCTTGTTGGTAATGCGCAAGCCCGAATCTTTTACATCTAACTCCCCCGTTCAGCCCGGGATACCTAGTAAGATATCATTACATTCATTCAAAATCTATTACAATACCACCTCATAAGATTATTCCCTTTATTAAGCCTCATCTACTTCGATAGTATCTCCTATAGAGATGGAAGCCATAATTGACGCTGCCAAAGAGAAGTCAGACAAAAATGACATTTCTGGCTCGGTTCAGGCTCCCGTACCTTAATCTCTTAAGGATGCTATCTTTAGCTCATTCACTCTTGCCAAAAGGAATTAAGCAATAGTTCTACTGCTGCACCTACCCCCAGTAAGAAGCCTAAGATTTAGAACGTGCATTCCCCTATAATTATTGAAGAGGTAGAGTTGGTCAGTACCGATTCAAATCTCGAGACTTGAAACCTTAACGTTGCTAGAGATGAGGCTAATCTTAACGCTGTTGGAGATGAGGCCCAACAGGTGGTTGAAGCAGAGCATTCTCAGGACCCACTTCTCCGCATTACTTTCCCAGGCTCTCCTGAAGCTTTGAAGCGTATTTGTGAGGATCTTGGATATTCTCTTACACTAAAGGATCCCCTTCCTTTTAATTCATAATCGTCAATTCCTGTCAGTAAGTTCGACGACCTTCTCCAATTGATCATCTAATCCCCTTCTTTTGCAGCTCTCAATCCACTGCAACCTTCCTCCTACACGCAAGACCATTGATTTGCCCTTAAGCAACACTTGTTGGTATGTACCCTTCTTGTTTAAATGATTTAAGCTCTTAATATTTCACATATAACATTTTGGATTAGGTTTTGTTACTCGTTTCAGGTTGCTAAACATTTGATTTCACTTTAAGAAGAAGCTTCAGGATCGTCTAGCGAGATATCAAAACTTAAGGAGTAAAACACCGTACTCAATAGCTACATCATTGATTTAACCATGGAGACAGATGAAGCCATGAAGGAAAAAGAAAAGATGGCTACTTCTCTGAAGGAAATGGAAGCTTCACTTCTTAAAGAAAAGAGTGATAAACAGATTTTAGATGACAGGATCAAGACTCTAGAATTAGCGCTTGTGGAGGCTGAAATGAAGGAAACCAAGTTTGCAGCGGAGAATGCATCTCTTGAGAAAAGGTTAAAGAAGAAAAGAGTTCTTCTAGATAAGTCAACTAGCATAATTAGAGATGCAAAATATAAGGTGACTCATTTCCTCGGCAAACGCCCCGATACTATCATCGAGAGTTCTCATGAGAAGGCACTCTTTATCATATATGTTGACAATGCCCACAAATGTCCAGATTTTGGGTTCCCTTCTCTCCCTCTAGCCTGGAACAAAAAGTTTATGGAAAAATTCAAAGCGATGTCGAATAAATCTCAAACACCTAAAGAAGGTCCCTCCAAGAAAGAGGAGGATATTGATGTTGCAAAGCTATTGACTTTCGATGATCCTTTGGCTGATGAGGAGATAGAGTCAGATGAGGAAGAGAATGATGATGAGAACATGGATGGGGATGATCATGACAATGATGGTCCTGGTGATGATAATGATGAAAACAATGATGACAATAGTGGAGGTGATGGAAAGTGGATTTTTGCACAACCAAATGATAAGGTTGATTTTGGTGATGCCAACCTAGATTTAACTGTCCAAGATGTAGAAACTGCTGATATGCCTGGTCCTTCAAAGAAAGATTCTCCTAAGAAGGTCAGCGCTTCATAAAGCTAAAAATCCAAAGACCAAGGAAAAATATCATCATCTTCAGTTCCGCTTTCTTAGGTATGGATATCTTTATCCTAATGTCTCAAGTTATCAAGTAACTTTTAGTTAATACATTAATTGTTTTAGTTAAGGAGAAAATCAAAATACCATTACGGTGTTATGCTCGAAAAGTAATAAATGGATATAGATCGATTAAAAAGGGAATTGGATAGGCAATTGAAAGAGTATAACGAATTGTCCGAAAAGTACTAGAATCTTGCCATCAGTACATCGAAATTAAGATATTTCAAAGAAAGGGAAGTCGCTCCTTAGATGAAAAGAGCATGCCACCATCGAGAAAAAATCTTGGTGGAGAACACTGAGTTAATGACCCTTTTCTGGATGTTAATTGACGATAGGAACATATTGGAAGAGTTTCTCTACAGAGCTTACTCGAGGGGTAAATTCGTTGACTTATTATATTTAGGCAACAACCGTGGAGGTTTGCTTAGACGTTTTCATCGTAGATACCTGGATGATCATGGGTTTGAGCCCCATCCTAGGATATGCTGGAATCTTCCTAAAGTTGCCCCCTTCCTCTTTCTGAAGTGTATAAGAAATCAATTTTGTACAAACCCGAATGATTGTATATATGTAATAAGCAACTTGGTTTACTTATGGACTTTTTCATTTATTTTTCTTAGTCTAATTTTAGCATATTGTACAGATGATAGATTTATCAAGTAGTACAATCCCCAGGGAATTATTGAGTAAGTTTGTCAAGTTAAAGAAGGATTTTAAGGAGAAATCTTCAATTCTTAAAACATTATAACTAGCAAGACACTGCTTCCTCAGGGATTTACAAGAAGTTTACATGTGTTTTTCCCACCTCATATTGACTTTTTAAGTGATAAAAATTACAAGTTACTTAGAAAAATCTGATCCTATCACAAAATTAATATGTGATCATCATATCCCTCCGATTGGGAAATGGGATTATCATCGATTCGCTCCTATTTACACACCGGAAGGAATTAAGCCTTCCATTGATACCATACTCACTATATCGGCTAGGTTATTTGAAAAGGTCAAAACCGCCATTTTGAAGCTTTAGAAATCAATTAAATGTTTAAAAATAGAGTGTTGATGTATTTCAAACTTCCTTATTGTTTGTAAACTTTTGTCATTGTTAAATGAAAGAACTTATTATTTTTCTCTATGTATTGATCTTTCTTTCACTTATTCTTAATAGGAAACACAGTTAGAGCATTTATCTGATCCTCTAGATGCTTTTCACGAGTTGTTGAAATCAAAGATAGATTACTAGCAGATATTGAGAAGAAGAAATCTTCTCAAGATGACTCGGCTTTACTATTTCTGAATAATCCGAGGTAGAAAAATGGAAGAGGAAATACTTCCAACTGAGAGTGTTTTTAAAGGTCTGAAAGAGTGAACTTCCAGCTTGGAAGGAGAAATGGAGAAGAAGGATGAAGGAGTTCAACCATTGATAGAGAGGATTAAATCATTCTTAAAACCTTGATCTACAGTTGATTTCGAGGCTGAAATAGCTAATTGCATCAACAAATAAATGATCTTGAAGTGGAGCTAATGAAAAGTCAAGTCTACTATCAGTCTTTAGAACTTATTGCAAGTGAAGGCGAAGTCAGCCTTCCTACCCCTACTCCTAGGAGAATGACCAGATCTCGCTCATTGGCGAGCGAAGAATTCCCTACTTTATTAAACCCACCTCCGGCTTAAGCGATGACATGATCTCAAAATGGAGTTGAAAAGTTAAATCTGAATGTGTGCAACTCTTTAGCAGGAAATGAGATGAAAAGGTATCTCAATGTATCAACGAATATGAAAGCAAATTTCAAGGGCTTGAGTGTGAAAAATATAATCTTAAACAAAAGATCGAAGAATTAAAGAGTATGATTCAAACTTTATAAGGAGACAACAAGACTCTCTAGAGTGCTTTAGCAATTCAAATTGATTTAGTTGATGATGCAAACTTTGTTCAGAGAAAGGAAAAGAAAATCAAAGAATTTCTGGGTGTGGTCGTTCGCCACATCACCGATCCTTTAATTGCCAAGGACTTAGATAGGCTAGCACAAAACCTCAAGCCTTAGCAAAGATTTGCTTTGAACATGCTCTCTTGTCTATCTGATTTTTGTACCTATAATTTTGTAAATGAACTTGTATTAGAATGAAAGTTACTTCAAATGTAAGGTATATGGCTTTGAATCAAATTGTCTGATTATCTTGATTTTTGTGCTTTGAGCTTTTGATGTCTAGATTAACATTCTGCTTGCTAAGATAACTGAAAATCCTACCAACTGAAAGTTTCATATTAGAATTTGCTTTCTTATAAAAGACTAAGAAACCCGTTCGATATAAAAGAAAATAAGAAAATCTATTTGATAGAAAAGTTCAGAAATTCATATCTGATAATAGAAGACCAGAATTTCATAATAGAGGACCAAAAATCCATATTCGGCAAAATAATAGAAGACAATAATCTAAATCTAGTAATAATAATAGAAGACCAGAAATCAATATATGGCAATAATAATAGAAGACCAGAAATCTAAACCTAGCAACAAGAATAAAAGACCAGAAATCTAAGTCTGGCAATAAGAATAGAAGACCAGAAATCCATATCTGGCAATAATAGAAGACCAGAAATCTAAATCTGGCAATAAGAATAGAATACCAGAAATCCATATCTGGCAATAATAATAGAAGACCATAAATCCATTTTTGACGATAAGAATACAAGACCAGAAATTCAATCTAGCAATAATAACAGAATACCAGAATCTCTTATTTTGTGGTCGAAGATTACATTTATCAAGGAGCATAAATAGCTCATATTTGATGGACCTTCCTTTAAAAGATTTTGTTTGATTTGAAATGCTACATGGCTCGGATTTTGATGGATCTTCCTTTAGAAAGTTGATTAATTTAGTGAACTACTTGGCTTGGAATTTGATTGATCTTCCTCTTCAAGATTGATTGGGAGCACTACTTAGCTTGGATTTTGATTGATCTGTCTATTTGGCTCCATCTTAGGTGATGGTCACTAATTGGATAAGCCCTTTTATCAATGTCTTAGATGATGATTTAGGTCCGTCTTCCGGTGTGTTTGGTTTGCTATATTTAGCAGAACCAAAGGCTTACCCGACCTCCGTCTAGGATATGCCTCAGTGAGGCCTTTGATGATGGCACTGAAGGCTTGTTTGGTGCTTTGGACAAGCCAAAGGCTTACCCATCCTCCCTCTAGGAGGTGCTTTAGCGAGGATTTTGATGTCGACACTAAAGTCTGGGTTGGTGCTTTAGTGAGGCCTTTGATGACGACACTAAAGGCTTACTCTGTCCTCCCTCTTGGACACATTTCAGCAAGGCCTTTGATGACGGCACTAAGGGCTTGGTTGGTGATTTAGTGAGGCCTTTGATGGTGGCTTATTCTGTTCTCCCTCTTGGAGGTGCTTCAGTGAGGCCTTTGATGTTGGCACTTAAAGCTTTTATAAGGCCTTTGATGACGATATTCTTTATCTTAGGAGAATCATAGTCCTTAACCATGTAGATTCACTTATCTGAAGAACCTTCCATTATTGTAAACTCGTTTAAAATCTCTTTACAAATTCATTGAGTTTTCCTTGCCTTATAAAATTAATGATCATCCCTTCTAGGCTCCTGCATTGGTTCGTGTCATGGTCATTTGCAATATGATAATGACAATATGATCCTCCACGATTCTGTTCGAACTTGGGTCTCCTCTTTTATGAAAGCCAATAGTTGAGTTATCTTTAGTCAAGAACTAGATGTATTCCATATATGTGGTAAGAATGCAATCTTTTAGAAGTTGTGATTTAGAGGATAGACCTTTTAGTTGATGCTTAGCTCTTTTGTTGCTTACACTAAGTTCGTTAGCTTCCACAACAAGCTTCCATTTCAAATAATCTCGAGTTTCATTTGTCCTTGGGAGTGACTAAGAATACTTTCCTACTTTCTAGTGAATCGTTCGAAATCCTTTGTCACTTCTCTTTCGAGAATGGCCCTTTGGCTTTAAGATGAATCTCTTTTCTTATTCTTGAGAAGACATTATCTCTCTTGCACTGTTTTCCTTTGGCAAAAATCGATGATGGCCCTAGATGGAACAGATTCAAGCTCCATTTATTTGAGTTATAAGATGTTGCTTGTCTTCTCTTAATTTCCATGATCTGTAGTGCCTTGATTCTTAACATATGTTCCTTGTGAAGCCGGAGGTCATTATTAACTAGGTAAGTGGGCCTAGTTGTTCGAGGCTTAAAGGATCCCTGTTTAGACATCTTAACATGGTTAGTTGGCATGACTAAGAAAAGCTTAATTAATTCAACCAAAGGTAGGTTGATTTGAGTGGGATATGCTTTGTAGGGTAAGTTCTTTAAACCCTAAATATGTAGGCTAGTGTAGTTCCACTTAGGGTTCTAACGAAGTTGGAGGTTCGATCCCTCCTCCTAGCACCAAAATGTTAATTTATAAATTCGCTAACCCTAAAAGTGATTAAGAAATAGATTTAACCAATGAGAGGCCTTGTCGAGGCTGTTCGAACTCACTAGAATGGAGTATTGAATATTGTCAAAGTCATAGGTTGAAGCATGCATGATTCTAAGTCCGCAACAATTCTTTGTATTGTCAACATTGTCACTTCGAATATAATGAATAATTTGAATTAATATGCAAGGCAATGTTCAAGTATTAATTCTAAGCTAATCAAGTATGCAAGTCTCAAGTTCAAATCGTGTCAATAGGCTATGCAATTGTTTAATATTCGATTCCTTATGTGTGCAAGGATCGCGTATTATAACCAGCAAAATCCCAAAATCAATTAAGGGTTTACAAAGTTTAAAATGTAAGAAGTGGGAGGAGAAAATTCATCCAAAATGTCACCGCTAGGTCCATATTTAAAGAGGAATAAATGCGACTTGGTAGTTGTCTTCGACTCTCTTGGCTTCGACGATCTTGGTGTTGACATATTTGACTTTGACGGTCATCATGTAGTGACATCCCCTAAGTACTGTTGAAATGCGGCTTCAATTAATACAACATTACTTGAGATTCACCAATGAAGTGCGGCAGCTTGGGGCAAAGTAGACATTAGAGAAGAAACAACTTCAATTGAACGCCATATGAAAGAAGCGCGACATTAATGAAGTATATTATTGATGATTAGCGACGTTGATAGCCTCTACGGACGTCGACGACGTTAGTCATCAACACCGCATTCATGAACAGGAGGCGTCCTTCTGAATGTCAATGAGGTGTGCTATATGAAAGATGAGATGTGTTGATGGTCCTTGGCATTATCATAGAGAAATATCTTCGAAGAGGTACTAAGTTTAGTGCCACTTTAATGTAATGTTGATATCCTTCATCGTTATAGATGACGAGCTTGTTTGATTACAATAGGTGAGTAGCGGTGCTGATAGAACTTAGCATCAATGAAATTCGCTATGGGTCACTTCGACACTCAATGATGGCTTTCGAAGTGATTGTACCTTATTCCTTCGCCTCTTTGGTTACACGCGGCACTGTATATATTCTGTTATTGATGCAGTGCGACACTCTATTCCTTCGATGCTAACTTACCCTTATGTCTTCGATGTTGATCATTGGCGCCATTAGCGTACCATTGTTCATATATCTTCAATGATAATGACGGAAGATGTTGTGAGCAAAGAACATTTGTCGTAATAACACATTCCTTATAGACTTTTTTACAACTGATTTTCAATTTTATCAAAGGTTCATGATATTATATGCTCTTATATATGACCTATCTGATTACTTAAATCTTACATAAACCAAGTGAGAATGGAAGATAATGTAAGGTCAATTTTGCTTTAATATTACTCCATATTGTCTACTGTGATACCCAATATGTGTCAATCTGGGGTACAAACTTAATCTATTTATATATACACACACAATTACACACACATATGTTTATATGAGTGTATATATATATAATCACCAACTTTGAACGTAATCATAATATATGTGATAACAACATAAGTTAACATAGAAAATATGTTCTTTGTTATGCAAAAAAAAGAGCATCTACAACATGATTTTCCACCTATATAAATAGTGGCAAAGCTAAATATGTTACAGGTTTGTTCTTTTCATATGTAATTTGTAAGGAGTGTGTTGGTTATCTTAAGACATTAATTCTTTATAGTGATATTCATGTTAATATGGATTTTGATATCATCCATTTTAATGCATGTCTCTTTTTTGAGTGCCTAATTGTTTAGTACTGTGGTGCTCGTATTATATTTTCTATAATAAGCACAAGTTACTGTTAAAATATATGCTTAGAAATTCCTTGTTTTGTTGTATACATATATATGGAAGACTGCATGTTGCTGGTATATAATAACTATGCATGAAAAGTCTTGTGCAACATAGTGATGTGGAAGCTAGCTATACAATAGTAAACTAACATTTGAAAATAAACAATAAATGAAATATCAACAGTCATAAATGGCTAAAAATCATAACATGCAAGAAAAATGTGTTAAACTTTAGCATCATTAGTTGATAAAGTATAAATAAGTCTGAACGCTACTTTATTCCTAAATTTTGTTGTTTTTCAAAGTTCGATTATTTCCAAAGAAATCAAAGTATTTACCATTTTACTTACTCTAATTAGAAATTGTACTTTTTTTAGAATTTTGCTTCCTTTGGTAATAAAATAATAACTATTGTTAGAACATAAAAAATAAAGTTAGAAATTGAAAATTCAAACTTATTTATGGAAACAGTAAGTTGTAAAGAAATAATATGACATTTCATCTTTTGATTTCGAGGTCTTTTTACAGAATTGGTTGACAAACTTCAAAACCCTAAAAATTTGACCTCTTGCCGTTGTACTAATTAAACAAATTGTATCAAAACATCACTTGAGAAATATTAAAAACCATACCTTTTTGTGAGTGACTCATAAAACTTTCATGCACAGATTATTGGATGATCAAATAAGGTATCTAAATAAATTACTAGTAAAATACAACAATTCAACATCTTTTATTATAATAATCGCAAATCCCTCTTCTTAATAAGGCACATGTATTATGTATTTTTCTTTTTCGATGAGCATTATTAATATCAAAAATTATAATAGTCAATAAGGGGGAAGACAAAGCAGTCCTCGTGGTTTTAGAAGACACATAAATATTACCTAAATAGTTAAAGGGAAAAAAATGATCTTAATCCTTATAAATAAACACTGATTTTGTACATATAAAATTCAAATATGGATCGAAATAGCTAAAAAAAATACATTACCGATGCATGAGCGGTGTAATAGGTGGTGTTCCAAGCGGTGCACTGATGCAATAGTAGAAATTGTCCGGTATTGGTTCACAAATATTTTTATTTTACTTTTAGATTTGAAGTTAATAAGTATGGTGGAAGTGCAGGGAAGAACCTTGACTTTCTCGCAATTAGTGAGATGGGAGAAAATATGGGCATAGTTAATGGAAATCTAAAGGAAATAGGCGACATAGTAAGGAGAACTGAGAAAATTTTCAGGAAATTTAATTTTAAACTGTCGCATGAAATAATTCGAGGATAGTGGAATAATTGATGCCGAATAAAATTGGCTCCACATAAATTTATTTAGGCTTCCTCAAAGTAGACAAACCTCCCTAACGTTCGGTTTGATAAATGCACTTGTTTGAGATGTTGGTAATTTTGTCTTTGTATTTTAAAAGGAAACAAAGTTCCTTTTATCCAAAAGTAAATAAACCAATATAGTGGTTTCGAAATCATACTTTAACTACAGTAAAACATGACCAAAAATAAAATTTACCTATATATATTGAATTTAAATAACTTATATGTTATTTAATTTGGGTAGAACATTATAAGTATGTGTATAAGTACAAAAGATTGGTTTTTTGTGATGAATATGTTAAGTAACATTATAAATTAACTTTAGATAAGTTCAAACATTTATCTTGATCTTACCGGTAGATAACATCATATTGTGAGTCATTTCTTCCTTAGAGTATTCCTCTTTTCTCCTTCTAGCCTAACTTCCAAGGTTGAACTATAGGCTTCAACTTACGCTGAAGGAGTCCAGAATTTTTTTTTGAATTGTATGGGAAAAACAATGGAATAATTATACCTTGCAAAAAGCTAAAAAAATTCTACTATAGTTCCACCTTTTTCTCCTTCGTTTTCTCATTGTAAAATTTCTTCTTTATATAAATTAAAGCTCCCTTATGCTTATCATGGCCGAACTTCCTTCAATATATTAATATATATTATTTTAGGCCTAACTAGTAATATTTAAAATATTCATTTCAGCTTATCTATCTTACTAAATCAGTATATAACATTTATATAATATTTTAATCAATTTTAAGGCTTCACATAAATAAATAAAAACCTTAATAAATCAATATAACATTTACATTAGTTCTCTCAAATTTAATTTATAACATACATAAATTAATACGATTAAGTTGAATTCATCTTAATTTAGAATATATAAAAAAACATAAGCTCTAGAATAGAAAAGGTTCACAAACCTTAGCTACGGCTTCCTTCATTTCATAGTCGTTAGCCCACACCCCTTCAATGTCCATGCCTTTTAATGTTGGAAGCTTTGGACAAAATCCTCCCAATAGAGAGGATAGTTTCACAATCGCCACTTCGACATACTTGGAGAATTTTAAGGCGTAACTTAAATCAAGGCACAAACACAACATAGTAATTCAATAAGGATTCAAACAAGAACGCATAGACATAGGAGTACACGAGAAATCCCACGCATAATATTGCACAGTAATTCAATTTGAATTCAAATGGGAATGCACATACATAGACGTACACGAGTAAACCACGTAGAATATTGGCATTTTGATTTGAAAAGAACGCATTGCAAAAATATCTGAGTCCAGTCAAGCAAAAACAAATCTGAAGCCTATTGAAGCAATAGAAGCGTAAGTCTGGCCATATAATCATGGAAAGAAGTCATCATAGGAAATCAAATTCCGATAGCCACCCGATGTCATCTTTGAATTAGTGGATAAAAATAATAGAAGATGTGCAAAAATGTCAATGTCGATGGTAGAAGCAACGGGTAAACATTGAAACGTTTAATTTATGATTTATGTCATTGGAACAAGACTATATTACCCATACTTTAAAGCTTGCATTTTGTAACATCCCTCTATTTGGAGGCCCAAAATTAACAGCTACGGATGCTGCAATCACCTATAGTTATTAATCCTCGACGACCAACTACGGTAATATTAGACACATTGATACACAGAAACACATGGATATGGAAAAAAAATTAAAACATCAAACAAGTTTTTCAGAACATTTCAAATTCATTACATAATACCACAATCGTTAGCCATGTTCAGATAAAATATATTTATTACAACATACGCCAAGAGCGACATATGAAGATGCCCCCTTGGATGATCAGAGTATACATAGGCAATTTAATAACTTTTCCTTTACATCAACATAGCAGAATCAAAATAAAAGAGAACTCTAAATAGCTATCATGCCTCCTGCACGTCTCCGAAAGCTTATTCATCTAAAGAGGTACCTGAAAACCACAACTCTCAAACTACCCAAAATTAGTTGAGTACTCGAGAGTTTAAGGAGAAAACATAAACTTCGAGTCAGACATAAAGCCTGGTATGAATAATATTCCACCATCTTAAACCATTTAGATATATATTGCATCCACTATGGTTAATACATCTCAAAATAATATGATGATATGCAAAATAAGTAAATCAATTATGGATTACCCATCTCCATTCATTTTGACTATCTGTCTCAGTTATAGTTTTTAGGGTCACTATTAACCTATTATTTTTCATGGGCTTACTAATAACTAGTTAAATGTTTGTGGACTCCCTGTCCTATTTCTTAGTTTTCATGGGATCACTAAGAACTTATTGGCCCCTGCTAATATCTTTACTGTTTCATGGGTTTTTGCTGAACCTATCGGTAACTCCAATATTTTTCTCTTTTCCTAGTTTTCATGGGTTGAGTAGGAACCTATTGACATTTGTCAATATCTAAATCTGGATATAGTTTTCATGGGCTGACTACAAACATATTGGCCCCAGCAAATATCAAATCATAGTTTTCATGGGCTAACTATGAACCTGTCATCCTGACATCTCATTTATACATAGTTCTCATGGGCTTACTATGAACCTATTGGCCCCTACTAATATCTTTAATCAGTTTAATTTATATTCACTACTGGGTCAACCTAGGTGATTATCCTGCCCTTCGCCAAATTATTGTTATGGGTTCATTACAATGTGAATACACACACATATTTTAAGAAGAAAACATAATAACAAAACAATACCACTCCTATGGGTTTAATGTCCTTAAAATTTATTTTCATATGAAACATGGTTAATCCTTTTAACCTAATATATTAGCAAGAAAAGCTTCTTCTTAAGACCATTTCAAAACTCCTTTACTTAGCCATGGGTTTTTCTTTTAAAATGAGATTGGGTTATTTGTTTTGAATAGCTAAGGCTTTCAAAACCTTCAAAACTTTGCTTTCGACCTCACTGGATAACCTCCTTCGAAAGCATACAAATCTCTTTTCAAAACATTAGGCCCCTGCCTTTCAAAACACATTAAAACTTCTCTTTCGAAACCTTTCGAATGTAGTAAAGTATTACTTATTAACTCTTAGAAGCATAGCTTCGAAACCGTTGAAAGTACCCCTTTCGAAACTTATGGAAGTATTCCTTCCGAAATCATTGAAAGTACCTCTTTCGAAACCATTGTTTGTCATATAAAAGTATTGGTGGAAAACTTAATGGCATCAGCACCAACCTTTTGAAAGCTTCAAATCATTTAAGCAAAACACTAAAGGGTAGAATCGAAATCCCCTTTCAAAGCCATTGCCTTCGAAACCCCTGAACCCTTTCGAAAGCATTTAGGAAGTGGCTTAGTATAAGTTCAAAACAAAAACAGCCCTTCGAAAGAATGGATGACTTCAATACACTCGAAAAGCATAGAAACAACAACAGAGTTTTGACTAGGTCGGAACCATTTTCGAAAGCATTCTTATATAAACAAGGATCTTAGTCGAAAGCTCTACTTTTAAACAAAGAAAGGCAGCAAAAAGTTCGAAAGCAATTGGGTATCGACTTGGTCGAAAGCACCCTTCAAAAACAAGGCAGGCGTATATCTTTTAAAAGTAAACAGTGGTTTCGTCTCTATCGAAAGCAATGCTTTCGACACCCTGCCTTCCGCACTTCACCCATCCTTTTCGTACCAATATCATTGATACCATGTGTATTGGTTTCGACCTAGGTGGGTTTCGACTGAGTTGAAGTGGAAGCATGGAGTCGAAAGGCACTTCTAAAGGAGGCGGAACCAACTTTTCTAGGTAAATACTGATTAATGCAAATTAAAGCAAATACTTTCTAACTAACCTGCCACGTGTAAACATATAATTGGTTTCAAAATTCTTTATAAAAATAACTTTCGCTTAATTCCATATCTAATTCAAGATTAATTTAACAAATAAGCCCTTCCATTAAGCAAAACAAATATTGCAAATAAGTCCTTTTTCTAAATTAATTTAAATTCCATAGCAAATCACTTAGGAAAAATCCCCAAAAATTATAGAAATTTATTTTCAACATGTTATCTAACATATCAAAATTTCAAACTCAAATTCTCAATAGAATCTCTGAAATAAATTTCTAAACCCAATTAACCATATTTTCCTTTGAAAATTCATAATAATCTTTCCATAGCTTGAAAAATAATCAAATTTAAAATCCAACTCCAAAATCATGTTTTACATAACTTAAAATTTTTCCATGGCATTCAAAAATCATTTACAGTTTGTTTTTCCCTAAAACCGCATAAATCCCCATTTAAACAACCTTGTTTAAATCAAACAAATTGTAATCCAAGCATATCATCGTCCAAGCCATCATAAAAATGAATTTAATCTTAAATCCGAAAACATATGACCATAAAACAAAATAGAGATGGTATAAATTTTTATTCACTTTGATTAAGATAAGGAGATTGGATTGAGATTGAGATTTTTCCCCCTAGCTTTAATCCTTAGCTTTACTTTGATTTCTCTTCTCTTTTCTTCCTAGCAATGGCAGGCTCCTCTATTCTTTTGCGTTTTACGTTTTTAAAAAAATGACATGAATGGGAAAAATGAAACATGAAGGAACGAGAATATATATAAGGGTAAGGGTTATGTGCGGCTATTTCCCAATATACCCTTGTGTAGATTAATTAACTTATAACCCATTCTTAAGCCCATTTAATTTATTAAGCACGACCTTAATTTTATTTTCTTATCTCAATCCCCTTATCACTTAATATTTACATTATTCTATTTAATTTCTCTAATTAAATCTCTTGAATAATTTTATAAAAATTAGGGGTGTTACACATGTTTATAATTTTATAATAATTTTATAAATTTGAGCTGAAACAAGATTGTGAAAAAGTTCTAGAACGAGGACCATATTTTTATGATAGACGTCTTGTTATGCTGAAAAGAGGGTCCCCGGGGCTTAATTTAATAAGGAATTTCTATACACTATACTAGTTTGGTTTATACTTTCAAATATTTCACTTAAGTATGGATTGAAAGAAGGAATAAGTAGCATAGCACCAATAATAGGAGTTCCAATAAAAATGGATAAATATAGATTAAGATATCATATGCGCGGGTGCTCGTAGAAAGTAATAATAACTCTTCTTTTCTAAAATAAGTAACAATACTAAATGAATACGACCTAGTCGTACTTTAAGTGGTAGACTATGAATGGAAGCCAATACACTGTCAAAATTGTAAATGCCTACTTGCAAATGATGAAGTAAGAGCCTATTTCAAGTTCCATTTCATCGAACCCATGCAATTCTCTATCGATCTCCCGAGCACTTGAAGTCAGCAACTTCATTCTTCCACCGATCCATCATTTGGACTCAGGAACAAGCTAATAATGATGCAAACAAGTTGGAATCACGAAGCTATCCATGAATCGAGCTAGGACAAAGACCCAGAGTGACCCATATGAAAATCATATGGATCGGTACCGATCCATGCCGATGGATTGGTACCGATCCATGATTATTGATGAGGTATCCACCAGATTTTCTAGAGAATTGGTCTTGGGCATGGAGAACGCGGTGGAGATCATGTTGAGAGATTTTAGGCTTCTTACAACTATAAATAAGAGGGCATAGGCTCATTTTAGTACATGCTTCTTCTTCGTTGTGATCTTTTTCACTTCTTTACAACTTTTCTATAATTCCCTTGTACTTCCACGGATCCATACCGATCCGTAAGAAAAGAAGTGTAAACAGCACCATAAATCATTAACAAAGTTAAGTGGACGTAGGCAGCGATTAGCTGAACCACTATAAAACTTTTGTGTCATATTTCTATGTAGTTTTATTTTGTTTCTTCACTCTTTTTTGTACTATACTCATATGGGTGTTTGTGCCATTTTTGGGTCAAACATTTTGGTGCTTTCATTGAGAACCACTTGAATTTACTAATTTAATACTTGAAAATAGTTCAAAATGATGAGACAATGTATAAGGAAGACCGTTGTTGGAGGAAATCAACAAGGGGGCAGCCAAGAGGCATCCTTAGGAGCTATCTACATAACCAGGGATGAGATGGAGACCATGATGGATGTAATGCAAGAAAGGATGATAGCACACTAAGAAGAGATGATGGAAGATTTCTTTAGGAGAATGGGACCAACATGAACAGCTGGAGTTGCGGCAATAAGAACTGAAGGCCAGAAGCTAGAGCAAATGAACCTGAAAGCCGAGTAGCTCAAATCAGAACGAGCCCCGAACAAGTCATATGGATCGGTACCGATCCATAGGTTATGGATTATTACCGATCTATAAGAATAAGGGGCTATGGACAATGTTGAGTTAGGTGGAAATGATACACGTCCAAGAGATAATGTAGAGCATTTGAACGTGAATCAGAATGCGAAAGCACAACCGAAGGAGAACGTGCCGGAATTCCCTCGTGGAAACGGGGGCTAGCATGAGAATGCAAACTTAAGAATTCCTTTAGACAACAATGAAAAAGTTGCTGAGATGGCAAGACAAGCAATGAAAGGTGGACTACCTAACCGAAGCCTGGAAGATGTGAACAGGAGTCCATTCACTCCGAACATTCAGTAAGCTATTAATCTGCTCGATTTCAAGCTAACTATGTTGGAGCCGTATGATGGAAATACTGATCCAACAGTTCATTTGATGAGGTACATCTGACACATGGAGGTGCTGAATGATTCTGAAGAGGTCATGGGATGGTTTTTCCCTTCATATCTGATAGATTTGGGGGCATTATGGTTTAGGAAACTGGAGAATGGTTCCATTAGCACATGGGCTGAGTTAGTGAATAGATTCATGAAGTAGTTCCGGGTCCATATTTCACAACCTAAGAATGTAATGATGTTGTCCAGTGTGAAGTAGAGGGCCGAAGAGACCCTTAGGAGTTTTTTGACAAGATTTAATGCAGCCACCGCCGCGGTTGATAGGCTGGGTACATCAATGATTCTGATGGCAGCAATTTTAGGAGTAGCGAATAAGACGGATTTCAAGGTTGTCTTGGAGTGGGATCCACAAATGGACCTCATCGAATTTTATCATGAGGCCGAAAGATACCCACCTCAGGAGGCGTTAAAGCCGATAAGGAAGAAATTAATGTTGTGGATGGTGGAGGAACGTCCGAAGTAGGGTCTGGTAAGGATAGAGGAAAAAGAATGGTGGATGATGGCTTTGATGGATCAAAGCGGAAAATAAGTAAACCGAAATTCTCTTCTTACATGGATTTGAATGAAACCCCGAAGCGGATTTACCTTGATACTAGAGGACAGGTTCCCGATTGAAAACCAGCAAGGAGAGAGCCCACAGACCGTGAAAGGACGTTTGGAAAATATCCATGATTTGGATGGGCATAAAACAAATAACTGTAGACATTTGCACGATCTGATCGAGGAACAAGTCAGAAACAACCAACTACAGCAATATGTTAAAAGCTGAGCTGCGCTGGTGGAACAAAAGCAGCCATCATCCATAGCAAATGGAAACGGCCTTGGATCAAGGTCGAGGATAGTCATTTCTTGATTGGAATGGTAGGGAATAAGGTATGATACTCACATTCTATCTTCGCTTTCAATAAACAACACTATATTACAGTCAAGCCACTCACTCATGCAGGGGATCTCGATCGATCCCTAGGCACGCTCTGAGTTAGACGCTAAGATGTAACGCCCAATGAGCCTACTATCATTATGTTTGACTCTATGTTTTCTAATGTTTTAATTAGATTCCATTAGACGAATTCCTAATTATTGAAATCCACATGAATGCGATTACCGATATTGATCGTGGTAGTCCCGACTGGAGAGATGGGGTGATGACAACAAGGTATAAGTTCCCTTGTTGGAGACCAAGTGAATGGACTTGTACGATATAGATCGCTTTAAGTCCTGGTTGGAGAGCAGTGGCCGGAGTTCAAGAAGTAATTCACCTCATTGGAGCGTGAGCAGATAGGATTTCTTGTCGTTGAGTCCAGTCCCCTTGTCGGAGAGTGAGCGTATTGGACTCAGTAAGGGTCCGGATAGACCATGGATTTGATTATCGGTGGAGAGACCATGAATTTAATTATCGACCCCAAATGACCATTGATTTGATTAACATTCTGAAGAGACCATGGATTTAATCATCGGCCTTGAATAGCCATGGATTTGATTAATGGTCCAAAGAGACGATGGATTTGATTATCGGCCCCGAATGGCCATGGATTTGATTAACTGCCCAGAGACACCATGGGTTTTATTATCGGGCCCAAATGGCCATGGATTTTATTAGCGATCCAAAGAGATCATGGATTTGATTATCGGTCTTGAACATCCATGGATTTGATTAATAATCCAGAGAGATCACAGATTTAAATACCACTCTAAATGACCATGGATTGGATTAATAATTCAGAGAGATCATAGATTTGATTGTCAATCCAGAGAGGCCAAGGATTCCACATACAATCCGAAGAGATCAAAATTCAGCTATTGGTTGGGAAAGGCCGCTGATTTCACTAATGATCCGAAGAAATCGAGATTTCAACATATGACTACTAGCCCCCGGATGAACATGGGATGATCCTGACTAGTGATACAATCCACGACTTATCGATTCCAGGAGAACACATAATCATTGTCTATGACTGACACTCAAGCAAGAACTGGAATCCATAACTATCACCGTTTGGAACGACCTTTGATTTATAGGTGAATCCAAAAGAACAGGATGATTCGCAATAACTTGATCGGCTGTTAACCGGAAGGTTTAATTAATAATATTCCATCGAATTCAACATTTATTCTTGAGCAAAGCATACCTTCCATTTGCAAGGCGTGCTTTGGGGGGCAAGTGTTATCCAGCCTTTTGAAGAGGTAGTATACGAATGAACTTGACGAGTCAAATTTGAAATCTATCAAGGCAGGAAGCCTAGAGAGACAGCCGTAGAGTCCAGAAACCAAGTACAACCAAAGTCGTAGGAGGCAAGCGCAAACCATCCTAAAAATCCAACAAAGTTTTGGACCAATACCAATCCAACCACTTGGTTCGGTACCAATCCACAACACTTCACCCATTTTTCCCCAACTCTTCCTACTTGCAAAAACCTATTTCAAGTTTTTTCATCGATCCCATGCAATTCTCTATCGATCTCCACGAGCACTTGAAGTCAGCAACTCCATTCTTCCACCCGATCTGTCATTTGGAGTCAGTAACAAGCTAATAATGGTGCAAACAAGTTTGGAATCATGAATCTGACCACAAATAGAGCAAGGCAAAGCACCTAGAGTGATCCATATTAAGATCAAATGGTTCGGTATCGATCCGAGCCTATGTTTCAGTACTGATCCACAATTATCGATGAGGTGTCCACAAAATTTTATAGAGAATCAGTCTTAGGCGTGGAGAACGTGGTGGAGATCATGTGATGATATTTTAGTCTTTCTACAACTATAAATAAGAGGGCATAGGCTCATTTTGGTACATGCTTCGGCTTCCTTGTGATCTTTTTTACTTATCTACAACCTTTCTATAGTTCTCTTGTACACCCACGGATCCATATCGATCCAAAAGAACATAAGTTTAAATAGTAGTATAAACCATCAACAAAGTTAAGTGGACATAGGCATCGATTAGCCGAACCATTATAAAACTCTAGTTTCTTGTTTCTGTGTGTTTTTATATAGATTTTCACTCTTTTCTCTACTATACTCATTTAGCTGTTTGTGCCATTTTTGGTTCAAACATATGAATACCAAAGACAACGTAACCAAACAATAATCAAGAGGCCGGCTAGGATTTAGACGAAAACAATAGTTCTCATATTCAAAGAGAAAAACAAATAAAATGTGAAATCATAATGCAGTTGATAATGGACAAAAAGTTGGTTTAGATAGCACAAATGCACAATACAATACCATAAGCCATAAGAAAATAACTAGGCAGAAATAAGTTAATGATAATCAAGTTGATAAAACTCTGCAGAAACAAAAACAAAATAACTCAGAAAGTAGTTATAAGTAATATATTAGTTGATACACAGTCATTGAAAATGTTTCAAAAAAAGAACAGACATAGTTACATATTAAAGAAACAGAAGTAAATGCATTCCAGGTTGAAATAGATGCTATAAACACATATCAAACTATAATAGAGGAATAAAACCCTACAAAAAATGATAATGAACCTGAACAAACACTAAATTGCAAAACAACTAATGATACCAAAGCAATTTGCAGATGAAAAAATAACAACCAAGGGGTGGATCCAATGCAATAAGAGCAAGCCATACCTGATTCTTTATAGAATGAAAATATAATTAAACTAGTGAAAGAAAATAATGCAGCCATGATAGTCAACACAGGGAAAAGAAACAACATAAGAGTTAGACAAGAAGAAACACTATTTGAGTTCAAAGCAATGCAATCTTGGAAACCCTATGTGGAGCAACTTAGTAAGCCAAATCAAATCAAAGAGCAGAAAAACTAGAAGGACTGAGACAAACCATGGGGTAACTCCTTCCAACCCTGAAATAAAGAGTGAAAACAACTAATCTTGATAAATGTCTATGTCATTTTGAAATGTTAGGGGGGTTGAATTCATCCTCAAAACAATTATATAACAAAAGTTTTGATTAGAAAAAACACCATTAATGGGGTTGTTAGAAAATAAACTAATAAATACTAAAATTCCAGAAGTAGTTAAAAGAGTTAAAACAGAATGGCAATATGAGTTTGATAACGAAGATAATAAAAAAGGAAGGACTTTGCTGCCATGGGATTCAACTCAATGTAGCAACATAACAATACACAAATGTGATTAATTCATTACTTGCAAGTTATTCATAAGGAGGACTAGAAATATTCTATACTTTCATTGTTAGATTTTGGTGATACAATATTTCCATATTAAAGAAGAATTGAAAGATATTATTGATTTCAGTGATATGATATTTCCAATTGAAGAAAATTTAGAAAATATTTGAGATAATGACTCAAATATATTGCATCTTTTATTGCATTAAAGAGGGTGATAAATTATCTACGTGAGAAGGAGAATTATCTAAAAGATTAAAGTAATCAAACGATTCCCTAATCAGCCGACTAAAGAAGGAATTTTATGAGGCGCATGTAAGTTGAAGGAAATTAAAAAATCAAATGGATAAACATTTCCCATTTAAATAAGAGAATTGATAAGGCAATGATTTACAACCATAAATCAATTACTTCGACCTGAGTAATAATCTCTATACAAAGATAGTCATTCTATAGAGATTAGAATCATATGCTCAAGTTGTATTTCTTATTCTTCTTCTTTGTCTCTATTATCATTCTTGTAAAATTTTCTTCTCTTATAAAGTAATAAAATCTCCTCTCCCCGAAGTGGATGTACACTATCACACAATAGTGGAACCACTATAAATCCATGTGTGAACTCTCTATCTATTTTCTATGATTTGCTATTTGGATTCTCTTGTTGTTGTTTGTTTTATCGCACTATAATACGATCTTATTACTTCCGCCTTTAGTTGAGTTGGTTAAAGTAATTTGTGTGCATTTACCCAGTAATCATTTATGCACATAACCAAGCTAATAAAAGGAAAACACTATGGGAGTACTTGGAATATCAAGCAACATAAATCAAATATCCATGGCTAATGGTAGGAGACTTCAATGCCAATTTGTATAACAATGATAGAATTAATCAAGGAAGTTCTGTTATCTCTTATGGCACCGATTTCTTTGAAATTATGGTTTTAAATAAAATAATAATTCTCTGGTAACCTTTATACATAGAGGGGGTAGAGGATACTATAACATTCAAAGCAAAATAGGTTGTGTTTTCTTTAATTATGAATGCTATGATAAATTTCCTTTCTTAAATGTGCATTTTGTCAACCGTTCATCAAGTGACCATATACTAATATTAATTACATTAAATCCGTAACAAAAAGTAAATAAAATATGTCTTTTGAATATATTAAAGCTTGGCATAATTAAGGAGGTTATTGAGAAATAGTGGAATACAATTTTCAAAGGAAATTATTTTGGTAATCCTTTGTTTAATTTTTCGCCAAAACTAAAAATGATCAAAAAAGGTCTCAAAGAATGGAAAATCACCATATCCAACATTAAGAGAATATGTGATAGTCTAAGGAAAGAAATCAACATAATTTATCGAAATCTAGTGCAAGCTCGAACAATCAAGACTTAATTCAACAAAACAAGGAGGGGTTAGATGAACTAACAAATATTCTATATCTCAAAGCAACTCAAAACTTGCAACAAAGCAAATTTAGGTGGCTAACACAAGGGGATAAAGCAACACAATTCTTTCATTCCAAATTTTCAAGGCATAAAAGAAAGATAAAGTCTATCTAGTTGATAGACCAACAATGCCACACTACAAACTCCAATAAGTAGCAATTTTAATATGGATTATTAAATGGTAACAATATTAATGCCAATTTTCCATAGATCATATGTAATAAAAATAATCATAGAGAATGCACATAATGCATTAGAAAATACTTCAAGTTAGAATAACCTAAAACTATAGTGTTTCATATAGACAAATATGGAAATCCTGGACATGATGGGTTTAACTCAACTTTTTTTTAAATACATTAGGACTTTATTAAAGATGATTTAGTGGCTGTAATATGTGGGATACAATCATTATGAAAACTTATAAATCAATTGAATCATAGATTTATATGCCTTATACCCAAAAAGCAGAACCCACAAGCAATATTAGACTATAAGCCTATATCACTTTGCAATGTTCTTTACAAAATTTTAGCTAATTTACTGTGAAGTAGGAGGAAATATTTATTAAATGAATGTATTTTAATGAACCAAAATGCTTCCATCCTAGGAAGAAATATCATTGATAATTCATTATTAGCACATGAATTAGTTAGGGGGTTTAATGGAAAAATAAAATAAAATAACATGTGTATTAAGATAAATTCACATAAAGCGTATGGCATAATCAGTAGAAGAATCATTTATTATATGTTAACGTCAGTAAGATTTTCATAGAAATGTGTTGATCTCATTTACACATGCATCATTTCTCCATCATTTTCGGTCATTATGGATGCATCCTACATGGTAACTTCATAAATAATAGGGGACTAAGACAAGGGGAACCACTATTCCCCTTTCTCTTTTCAATTGCCATGGAGTACACGACAATTCCATTTAATATTGAATAGATTAAGGGCACAACAGTCTACTATACAAGAATGAACTTTGAATTTCACATGTATTGTATGCTCATGATATATTAGTAATCACCAAAGAAAGTATGAAAGATATAGAGTTAGTACACAGAATCATTTATGTATACGACAAACAATCAGCCTAATTATGAATGAACAAAATCCTATTGATTTTTAATAGAGGGGCTAGATATAAAAGCCAATTAGTAGTATACTAAATATAAGTGTGGGAAATCTACCCATAATATATTTAAGAATACCATTGTCTTGTAGTAAATTAAAGTCAAGAGACTTTGGTCCATTACTAAAAGAATCAACAATTGGAATAACCAATTTCTAAAAATAAGTGGAAGAATTAAAATGGAGAAATATGTAATGTATCCAACCATTGGATATTGGATACATTTCAGTCAAATTCCTATTGCCATTATAAATAAAATCAACTCAATATGTGTTAATTTTATTTGGTAGAATAAATCCCATAATGTAATAACCCATGAATTAATGAATAGTTAATTATGAAAATTAATTATAAGAATAAAAGTTAATAATTACATAATAAAATGAATGGATTAAATATATGGGGGCATTTATTTACTTTGTAAATAAGGGATTGGATGAAAAAGTAGTAAACCTAAATGAGGTGTAAAATTGTAAGAAGAAGATTTAATATTTGTACAAAGGAGAATATTTTTATTGAGAGAAATAAATTAGGCAAGGAAGGATTGAATATAAAAGATCTTGTATTAAGGGTATTTGCATGTAATTAAATCTGGTCATATATAATGGAAATTAATTTAAGTAAACTGTTCGGAAAAATATTAAATTAGTGATAGGAAGGCCTTGAGTGGTAATCGCCAAATAGTTAATGATAACTATTTGACTAACACCTAAATAAGAGTTAGGTGATGTGTGTAAATGTAAATGAGTGTATGATTTCATTCATAATTAGATGTTAAGTATAGGCATACTTATAACTGAAATGATGCTATATGGATGCTCAAGTGTGGATGATTGTTTACACGGTATGGTGTAATTATTATGATGTATAAGTGAAGGATAAAACATGTTCTGTGCTTTAATGGCATGGTCCCGATATGTTTATGTTTAAGATGAAGTTTTACTCATACTAGACTTTATGTCTGACCCTAGGGAAAACCCGTTTATGCTGCGGATGATTGTTTATATGATACGGTGTAATTATTGTGATGTATAAGTAAGGGAAAACCCGTTCCATGCTTTAGTGGCATGGTCTCACTATGTGTATGTTTAGGGTAAAGTTTTATTCATACTAGGATTTAGGTCTGACCGGTATTTTTATTATTTAGGGAAAACTTATTCATGTTGTGGATGATTATTTACATGATATAGGCCATCGTTGTATCTGCTTTTGGATCGTATCCAAAACATACAAATCATGTTATTACTCTAACTGACTTAGAGACTTTTGGTCGTCATATGCAAATAGTCTCTTCAAAATAATTATTTAGAATTTCTATTTCAATATCAAGGTGCTAAAACTCAAATTAAATTATAGGATAATTGCATGTAGAATCCAAATGGTTTTAAGCGCGTTGACTAGCAAAATTACATCACTAATTTTAACATTTGAAATTGATGAAGTGGTTTCCTATTAACACCGCTTAACATAATTTCAACTTCATTGATCTTCTGGAAGATACATTTGTAGTCAATGGATCATATCCATTTCGGGAACAACTACCAAAATCGTATTTTGACAATGTACTTGTAAGCCATTTTGAATTTAAAGCATTATGCCATTCGGTAGAGTATGTACTCTTTATAGACTATGGACAACTGAGGAAATTATTACTACTAAAAATTTCTTTTTCTCAAAATTGATGAGAAACTCGTATTTTCTCTTGAATGCATGAAAATTATTATTAGACATTCTAGTGACTTATATCTATTTTAGATTGGTTAATTTGGTTTTATCTTATGCAATCAATTTTATCTTCGAATCGTATCCAAATCCATTTTACTACCAATAATTTCTAAAAGAAATTCTTTCATCTTGAAGTTGGTATTTTTTGAAACAACAATTGTTTCTCAGTGTAGCAGACTATGTATTCATGAATTTTTTATGGACTACCATTATGTATGTATAAAAATGACTTAATTTTGAGTTTACAATACTTATGTTCATAATATAAATTAGTCAACCAATGTCGGTTGTTCCCAAACTACTTTAGGGTGGTTCGCACAAGATAGCTCATGAGAAAATATTATGTGAAGCTATCGACTCACATAACCTGCCAACTCCTTGACCTCGGATATGTAGGGGTTCTTATAAACTTTTATCTTGTATGATCTTGTAAACTATGCTTTAGATGAAATTAACTTTAACCTATGTACTTACTTTTATGTACAAATCCTTAAAGAAAGAAGTTAAGTCAACTTCACTCATCATCAATAGTTCTTGTGCAACAAAGTCCGACTACTTGAATTATTCCTCAAAGATATGGCTTAGTCCATAATCCAAAATAATTGTAAAATGTTCTGATACTTCTATTTTTTCTGATGCATCACATTTGTTATAAATAACATTATTATTAATTTGTTTTATAACGAATATACACAATATTAATATCAAAATTAAACTATATCTGTTTCCAGTCAATATTGAAAATAGTTATTATTTCACAAATAATATTTGGTATATTTATACAAAGAGAGTCTTTTGTAATATGATGCATTCACTAATATATGGCATATTGTATGCTCTACTATTTCTGCCATTACAATGATAGCTCATGAAATACGAGGCTCCATTCAGTCACTCACTGTGATTTTATATTTCATAAACTGTAACTCGTTTACAAAGAGATATCCGGATCAAATATCCTAAACTTGAAGAATTAAATTTTCATAGAAAACAATTTTTTATATAATATAGATTTAGAAATCACATTTCTCAATCAATATTAGGTCTTTTTTAGTATTTTATAAAACTCTCATTTCTGACGTTTCTTCATGAAGCAGAGGTAGTCATTCACTCTTTTCATCCTAACTGTGCCTAGGTTACATCTTTCCTCATACATTCATTTTTCTTTCCAAATGGTCGAACCAGTCAAAAGGAAACTCTTACTATAAGGCCGCCGCAAATTCTTCACAAAACTGCATTTGATTATCTTAACATTTAAGAATATTGAATATGTCGCACTTTATGTAAACTAATCAAGCTGACACTACAATGATCCAATTTCTAGGTCCATCTTGTACTCTTGGTCTAGTGCTACACTAGCACGACAAGATCCTTATTCTAATCAATTATATTGAATACATGACCTCGTAGTATGGTTTACTTTCTCATTTCGAACGAACAAATTTCATCGAGATTTCATATAATGTGATCGTTCACCATATAACATTTATAAGTGTTTGAATATGGATTGAATATACATATTCATGTATTGCTTCAGAGTTCAAACTCAAAAAAAGACAATAATAGTCTCATGCAAATAAACACCTAAATAACTATGGTGCAAATGTTTTAGTAGTTGTATAATTTGGCTCTTCCATGGGTCTAGAAGTGTCATGCCAAAAGATTTTTTGGTAAGTATATTTTATATTTCTATTTTAATCCTTATTTTAATTCATTTTGCATATCATAAGTGATAAACATTTTATCAATTTTATTAATCGTACAAATTTATCAATGTATATTGTTGAATTTTATATAACATATGTTCTTACAATATTAGAAAGTTAAAACGTATTCATTTCATTTTTCTAATAAGACTCCCACTAGGTTTTTATGTCTCTCAAAACTCTAAGAATAACATAGAAATCTTTCAAGTTCTCTAGTTGGCGTTAGGACTTGCTTGCCTCAAGATTTTGACCTTAAGGAATATCAACAAATCATAAGCCAGCAATCAATAGATAATACTTTATGGGTTGTATCATATAAAACTCATTACCCTTGGTCTTTCTCCTAATCTCATCCTCACCATGAGAAATATCAACAAATCGAAAGAAATTATTCGCTCGTGCTCACCATTTCGCGAAATGCTAAGTATAATGCACGTAACTTGAGGAATATCAACAAATATGTGCATGTATCTTAACTTGTCTAGGCAATATATTGATAGTGCTACACATAACAGCCGTAGCTTGTGGAATATCAACAAATAAAGAGTATGTAAGTAATCCATTAATATATAAATGGTAGAGGACAACTTATATATTAAGGATTCACAATCTTTAATATACATATACACGCTGAGTGATATCTAGTTAGGGAACAATGTATTTCTTATGAAATACACCGGTGATTCAAGTGTCAGACACATCTGAAATCACAATATACATACAATATGCATTTATTTGTTCCTTAAATCTTAATTAGGTTTCTTACCATTTCACTTAAGATTATACATTCATATTATATAAGTTTAGTTCGTTTATAACAGTTTACAATTTAATTACCTCATACAATATTCTTATGTATATTATTAATTAAATTCTATTTAATTAATTTTAATTTATTAATTAAATTATTTTAAAATTCAAAATTTTATTTTATTCATCCTAAAAATTTAAGATGAATACTAACTATAACACTTATAGTTTTACATAATATATTATTATATATTTTAATTTTATTTTATTAATCAACATTTAGTTAATTAATAATTAATTTTTTTTAATTGAATAACTGATAAATTTGAAAATATTTATTTCATTTACCTTCAACAATTTAAGAAATATATATTTATATATTCAACCATAACATTTATTTACACACACACATATCAACATATATATATCTGTGTATGTGTGTGTTTATTCTAATTAATTAACATTTAATTATTTATTTATTTAATTAATCCAATTAATTAAATTATTAAATAATTTCAAAAATATTTATTTATTTGCAGAATAGTTTTGAAAAATATTTTATAACATTTCTTAAATTAAATTTATATTTTGAATTTAACTTTTAAATTCAAAAATATTTTTATTCAAATTGAATTCTGGAAATTAGCTTAAGTCCCAAAATAATTTGGGCCTTTACAATGGGGCCAAACTTTTGGACTTACTACATCATTGAGCTAGACCAGTAAACTAGAAGGGGGAAATGTTAGATTATCCAACCCTAAGCATAGACATTACTATTCTAGACACCAAAATGACGGGTAGATTTTATTTGTTCATCCTAGAGTTGCTAATTTAGACTGCATAGACCATTAAGACTCTAATACCATTGAAGAAACTGGGCTAGTCTATAGCAAGTGAAAAAGGTAGATATCAAAATGTTCTCTATTTAGATCATAGTAGGCCTACGAAGTTAATGTCTAATACTAGTTCCAATCTAGTTTTTAATAAAGTAAAATTTTATTTTGAATATATATTGCCTAATTTAATTATCGCATTAATCAAATGCATTTACTATGCATTAAATTCGATTAAATGAATGATGGAAGTTTTATTATATTTAGAGAAAGAAACATTTCATTTCTATCTCTAAAACTTTCTCACTAATCAGAGGAAGGCTATTTTTATTTTGTTAACTAATCATATTAATAAATTCGACAAAATATTGATTTTGAATGTATCAAGTATACATTCAATAACAACATAATATAATAGCATGGTATAATGAAATATAAACATGTGTATAACTATATATTTACATGCGGATATTGGGATTAATATCTATTGTATATACACATACATTATGCTTACACATACATATGATGATTACAAAAAGTTAGATCCAGGGTTTCAAAACCTAGGGTTTCAGCCTCCAACGGCAACCTCCAAATTTCAAACTCCACCGCCATTTCAGCTTCCGTCGTTCGTTCCACCAGTCACTCCTGATTTTTCCTTGCGGAAAAACATCCTATAAAAGGATAATGATACTTTTACACAAGTTATTTCTAGGTGGAATTTGAAGAATTCACGTAGACCACGCCAGGAAAAAATCAACAATCGAACCTCTCAGATTCCTTTAAGGAGAAGTATACAATATCTAGGAATAATTCCCTATCATTGAAGTAAACTCAAGGCAATTCCGCTCAAGTCTTATGCAAGATCTGGAGCAATAATTGGAAGTGACTAAAGATCATGTAATATGAAATATTAACTAAACTATTTACTTGTGCGTAATATAAATATAAAAGTAAAAGTAATAAAGTAAATGATAGCAGAGATTTTTACACTGGTTCGAACTTCCCATTCTACGTCCAGTCCCAGACTATTTCTGGATTTAATCGATACCCTCACTTAACCCGGAGGAACAGGATTACATCGCCTAGGCAACTGAATAGGACTTCAACTGCCTAAACAACTGAATAAGACTTCAACCGCCCGAGGATATTACAACATGACTGCAACTATAAATAAAAGAAATGTATTTGACTGAGTATGCTCTTGAATAACACCGATAAGTCAATAATGCACACCCTTCCCATAATCTTCTCCTTTGTGGTATATCGTGTAGCTTGTGAAGAAAGGAAGTAATTTTGATCGCAAGAAAATATTCTTAAATGATTGTGTGATCAAAAATATAAAGCAGTTTGGAATTGAATGCTTGAAAGTTCAATAGTAAAGATAGAGAGAATTGCAACTAGAATTGATGGTGAAAACAATGAAATAATTTTCTTTATATAGAGTTTAATAGTTGCAATCATTCGTGAAAAGAAATGGTGAAAAGTTAGGACTGAAACTCTTGATTTAAGAGATGTAACCCTTTTAGAAAATAGTAGTTATATAGATTCAGCCGGCTGAATAGAGTGTGGCAGCTAGCTGAACCGACGATTTTGAAATCAACAAGGAAATAGTTCATTTTCGGCAGTTTTTAGCCGGCTGAATATAGTCATTCAGTCGGCTGAATATTCAAAGATGTTCATATGTACATGCACAGATTTAGTCGGCTGACCTGGGTTGTTCAACCGGCTAAATTTCAAGTTTGTTGTGATGATTCTGAAAATCCAATTTCTAAAAAATCGTGTGTGTATATATACACCACATAAAAGAGATTTTAACAACTTTATACCTCTAGACATAGACACTATGACTGATAGTACTTTGTAGCGCCAATTTGGTCTTTATTTTGATATAACTGTCTCTTTGTAAAGTTGATATCATTTCCCGCAAAAGTGGTTAGTATATACAATATATACATGTATAGTTGTCACTATCAAAACATCAAAATATAAAGTTTTAACATTCCACCCCCTCCCCCATTTTGACGATGACAACTATATAAGTTCAATTTTAAACTGAGTTATCCTCTCCCTAACTTGATACTCCCTCTATCGATATGGCCTTACTTTATTCTCCTCCTTTGTCATCAACAAAAAGGAAATAGATATCAATAGGAGAAATAAAAAGTTTGTAAAAATAAACAATTTACGAGAAGCAGTATTAGACTCAAGACATCATAGATCATGCAATCATCACATCACGTGAAACATCACAGATCAGAGGACACAAAAACATCATAGATATGTCATGGAAATACCGTGCATAATAACATGACGAATAAATATTCAACATAACATCACAGAAACATAACGATCAAGTCATCACAAACATTACAACACAATTTTTTTTAAAGAGTCAAACACAAAACTTAAATAAGAGTCATAATAAGCTGATAATAGAAACATACCATGATATAGAAAACAATCAAAACTCTTGGCTTTCAGAGTTACCTCCTTCGTCTTCATCTTCCTCTTCAGAAGTTGTCCAAGTGAAAGGAGTTAGATTTTCAGTAATTCTTGTTGATGAAGTAGGAGGAATAGTAGATGTGGACGAAGAGCAAGAAAGCTTATCCTAAATCTTGTTTAAGAAGCCTTTGATGGAATTGAGCTTTTTGTTGGTTCTTGACATGTTGTGCTCAATTTTGGTTAAACGATGATCAGGCCTACTTTGGTTTCGGGATATGGTAACAAAATCTTGTTTGGAAGGGGCATCCATATTTAATTATTCAATTTCATTACATCTCCTTGAGCTTGCGGTCCTTGGGAGGAGGAAGCAATGCTAGTGTCATGAAGTTGTGCAATACCTTGGTCACGGTTTGCAACCCATTGTTGAAAGGTAATTATGTCATCACTTGTAGGACGTTTTGGAAGACCCATGAGGCTCAATGTTTTGGAGTTGAGTTTGTTTATTGTTGTGAACTCGGAATTTGGTATAACTACTCCAAAACTTTTGCAAGATACGCATAATATATGCTCCATAATGAATTGTTTTGTAATTTCTTCTATGGTTAACAGTTTCAAATTCTTCTAAAATTATCTTACCCCGGTTTACAGGTTGAGATGAGTAAATCACATACAGAGCTTGAAAAATTCCTTTTATAAACTTTTTCGTAGCTATCGGTTTGAGGTTGAAGTGTTCAGATAAGAGCACGATGAATTAACCTAGCTTTTGGATGCAGTGCACTAGATTTTAGTTCGGTCATATTGTCAGATAGAAATCTATGTGACACTTCATCTCGATGAAACATGTCAACTTCAATTTCATCGATATCTAAGCCTTGAGATAGACATCTTAAAATATGTCCTAAATGTTGCAGAGGAAGATAAATCTTAACGCTACAAACCATAGTCCAAATACTATCAGTTTTATTTTGTGGATTTTGATGATCTATGTTCATGTTTGCAAAGAAAAGTTGAAGTAAAAGAAGGTAAATCTTGACATTGTTAGCATCATACCCTATAAGAGAATCAAAATTATTTGCCTCTGCGATCTCCTGAATTCCATATCCATTGAAATCAGCGAATTTCATAAAATGTAACGACTGAGATTTTCGACCCTCGAAAATCGACACTAATACGTCCACTGTATTGCGTGCCGAGCAATCGAATGCTGGAAAACCCAATTATTAGGGGAAAAAGAAAGAAGGAAGAAGATAAGAAGAAAACTAACAACATAGAATCTCATAGTGGAACGAATAATCTATAATATACATCAAATCTTTACACAAAAACGAACTGTAATATATATACACACACACACACACACATAGAGATCAATCAGAGTATACTAACCTATTTCAGCCCAGACAGTTATAACAGCATGTCCTTACAATTGCTGATAAATACAACAACGAATACAGCGGAGAAATAACCATCTACGTGAATACGTCTTTGGGCCTCCAACTCTTCTCTTGAAGCTCTAAAGCATCCAAACAAATCTGTAATATGCTCGGTCTAACCCGAGTATTATAATAAAATAATACCCGAGTTAGTCTAAAAAACCAACGTGAGAAAAAACACATCCAACTAAATTTTAAATTTATAAAACCTTGAATCAAAGGCATCTCACAAGACCATACCACACATAAACACGGATGGGTTTTTGCCTTACGATAACCAAACCCTTTTCTATAGAAAATCCATTGATATTATAATAATGTCTAAGTGTGAAAATAATAACAATCAAGTAGTTGTGATGCCCGTGAGTGTACATCATAACAGTACTAGGTATATAATCAAAAATCGATAAGGCTCGTTCGCTAATTGGGTAGGATTCCATGGAGGTGCCCTCAATACTTTGAGAAACGGTCCTCTTGCACAAGGATCAGAGATATCCTTCCGAAGCAGCATACATCCCTAGTGATGAACCATAGGAAAACATAACCGGTCTCACTAAGACCGAATGCATCGCCCCATGCATGCATAACAAGTGAAAGTAATGTCTGGGTGGAGCCGACTACATCCAATGGGTTTGCCAACCCTACTGGCCATGCCTCCTATCTCTGGTTTTAGTCATTACTGCTGATAAGGCTATTTCCAGCTTTCCAGCTCACGCTCCACCACCAAATAGATTACAAAATCCCATATGGATTCCTAACAACTCAATATATCATGGAACTCCTCTATAGAACCGTATATGGATTTGGAGTGGTCACGGTTTTCGAGTCATCTCTTACGAGTACACTCTTCTGTTTTCCTGGCGCTCCAAAATCCAATCGTCGATTTTTTCGGAATGAATAGTACCGGTTCCTTAGGAAATAATCAGACAATACACAAGAATGGGAATCACCCCGTAATCATTTAAGTGGATGGATCTCCTCATCATTTGTCCTAGAAGAACGAAACGAGTTTATACATACAGTATAGCACTACTGATGGTAACTATACCATATAATTCCCATGATTCTCCTAGATATTTCTTGAGTTAAAATACTTCGGTGTTAAGTAAGGAATATTTCCATACCACTAAAATTAAAAAGGATTACATATTTAGGTCGATTATTTAACTAACAACAAACACACATTCAAACAAAGATTTATTCCATAGGGAAAAACAACATCGGTTAAGAAACATAAGCAACCACTTGCCTCCTTTGAATAAATCTTTCATTCATTTATAAACACTTTGTAAATTACTTGTACAAATACTTTTACAAAGGTATATCCGCAAATCCCTATATTTTTAGTACTTAGAAAATATTCATATACTTATCTCAACGGTATAAGTATATTTACACACATTACACCTCGCATCTTAGAAAATGTACTCATATACTTATCTCTATGGTATAAGCATATTTATAAATTGGGAAAGATTTTCCTTTTATTTGATCAAATCATTTAGAAATCCCTTACATTTCTCCAAAACCATTTATAAACCATTTTATTAATCTCCGAAAAACCATTTATAATCCCTTTATAAAAATTCAGTCACTTATAAATTCTTTGTACATTTCAAATCATTTATAAACCCTTTATAAATCCATAAAACCATCTATAAAACTCCTTTTATAAATCTATAAACCTATTTCTCAAATCCGTTTATAAATATCTAACCCTTTATAAAACTCTTTCACCTTGTAAACAATCTTCCCTTAAATCTTCAAACCATTTTATAACTTCTCTCATACAATCCAAGTCCGTTTATTAAACTCTATTTATGAGTCTCGAACACATTAATAAACAAATAAAGATCATTTACTTCTAAACAGTATTATATGAAAATTATTATTAAAATTAAACATTGTGAATAAATAAATAATAATTATAAATCTTAAAACATGCTAAAATAATAATTAATCATTTCAAAAACAATAATAATTAATCTTTACCCTTATTATAAATAGTAATAATTTATTTTCAAAACCTTATTAATAAAACCTTATTATTAATTTCAAGATATTAACATTTTGATAAATACTTTAAACAAATATTAACTATAAGCAAATAACTTTTAAATCAATACTAATATAGTTAAATAACTTTAAAATAATATTAATATAATTAAATAACTTAGAAGAAGATAGAAAAATAGGTTGAACAAAATAGAAAATTAAGTTATTAATAAAATATTTTCGAAAACCCAATTTTTGGATTTAAAATCATTTCCCGTCTCCAAAAACCAATTCCAACTCAAATGGAAATTTATAGTATTTCAAAATACTAATTTAAGGCTAATAGCCATCGACCGCTTAACCAATATCGATAATGATTTTCTCAAGGATACCCAAACAGGCTCCTTGATTTTTTTATAGGAGAATGACTACAAATCTTAAGAGCATGTTTCTCAAGGAAACCCAAATAGGCTCCTTGATTTTTTTTGTTCATTGTACATTTTCGCGTTGAACACTGATCATTTCTCGTTGAAAATGATGTATATCATCTATTTAATGTTGTGTAGAAGGTGAACCAAAATCTATGGTCCTTCTGACTCATTTTCCCTTCGGAGTATAGCCAGTGTGATGATTTTGAGAAGGTGTAATGCGTATAGGAATATATATAGGAGTTGAGTTATTGGATGGTAAGGTAGAGGGTGAAATGAAATCAATGAATGAGTACGCAGAATTCTCTTGAGAAGACTTTTTTATTTGAGAAGATGATTTTTGTTTTTATATTTATTTCATCTACACTTATTTTATTCTATATATAATTGATTTCTATTTTTAGAACAAGTTTAAAAACTCTTTTCATTTGTAACATGTGAATTATATATATTTTTAATGGTTAATATAAACACAGGTTTTATGACCTTTACTTGGTTTATCTAAAATTAGTAGGTTCGAATCTTATCGGCCACATTTTTATGCACCTATTATTTTATTGCCTATGGAAATTAAAAATAATTTATAATTCTTACAGAGATACAATTCCAAGTTCTCGTCTTAGTTTTATAAAAGTATTTTCATTTAATGGTTTAGTAAATATGTCTGGAATTTGTTTTTCTGAAGATACGAATTGGAGAGTAATAATATCTTTTTCTATGTTGTCACGTAGAAAATGATGTCAGATATCAATATGTTTAGTTCACGAATGATCTATTGGATTTTTTGACAAATTAATTGCACTTCTATTATTACAATAAATCATTGATTTAGAAAGATGTATATCGAAATCTTAAAGAGTTTGTTGCATATAGATCACTTGTGCACATGCTAAAGCAGTAGAGATATATTCCGCTTCACACGTCGAGAGTGAGACACAATGCTGCTTCTTACTAAACCAAGATACTAGAGACTATCCAATGAAGTGGCATATACCACTCGTACTCTTTCGGTCTTTTTGACATCCACTGAATTCAGCATCATTGTATGATACTAATTTGAAAAGACAACCTTTCAGATAAAAGAGGACGTAGTCTCTAGTGCTGCTTAAGTAGAGCAAAATTTGTTTCATGGCTTGTAAATGTGATTCTTTAGGATTTACTTGAAATCGTGCACATAGACAAACACTCATCATGATATGGGGACGACTAGCAGTCAAATATAGTAAAGAATCGATCATACTCCAATATAGTTTTTGATCCATGCTTTTACCATTTTCATCTCGATCTAGATGGATCGTAGTGCTCATTGGAGTTGATTTTGCAAAAATGTTTTCCATACCAAAACATTTTATTAAATTATTACAGTATTTCTCTTGATTTATGAAAATACCGTTACTTAATTGTTTAATTTATGAACCAAGAAAATATAAGAGTTCTCCCATATGTGACATCTCGAATTCACTTTTCATAATGTTAGAAATTTCTTTACATAATTTTTCATTTGTGGAGCCGAAAATAATATCGTCGACATAAACTTGAATACTTCAAATATCTTTCTTATCCTGTTTAATAAAAAATGTTTGATCTATTTTGCCAATTCCAAAACCTAAGTTTATAAGATAGCTTTTGAGACGATCATACCAAGCACGAGGTGCTTATTTTAAACCGTATTATGCTTTCTTTAGTTTATAAACATTATATGTATATTTTTCATGTGTAAACAAAGGTGGTTGTTCTACGTAGACATTTTCTTTTATAAAACCATTTAAAATGGCACTTTTAACATCCATTTGATATAATTTGAAATTATGATAACAAAAGAAGGCTAACAAGATATGTATTGCTTCTAATCGAGCGATAAGAGCAAATGTTTCTTCGTAGTTTATGTGAGAAATGCAGATTACGGATCTTAAGGCTAGAATTAACACTAGAGGGGGGTGAATAGTGTTTTAAGGAATTACTAATTCTTTTTGAGTTTATCTTAATTTGAACACAAATGTATGCAATATTCAGACACAGATATGATCACAGAATCAAATACAGATGCAGATATAAAGTAAAAGCAATAAAGGAAAGAACACACCGGATTTTATACTAGTTCGGAGTTACTCTACATCCAGTCTCGCAACACAAGTACAGATTTCCTTTCAAAATCAATTCTTACAATTACACCCTCGATTTCAAGGCCACGAGGTACACCGCTCCAGATTCACAATCCTCTGGGTAGAGATACTTGATTTTACGGGCAACAAGTTCACCCGATTGATTTTCCAGGCTAAAATCACACCTTTTCTCGCTCGATTGAATACAAAGAAGTCTATAACTCTAAATAGCACTGGGATCTTGTTGAGATAGTGATATAGAATCAAACCAGAGATGATCTAGTTAGATTCAATGGTGATTTCTGTAGAGTAATGGTAAAATGTATATAAAGAAATGTGGAAGAAGAAGAGGAGTGAAATCAGAGAAAATATGATTGTAAATTCGTTTAAAACAGCCCCTATTTATAGTAGAACAACAGCCATGTCCATTCGTGAAAGGATATGACGAATAGACACTTCCTTTGAAATTCAAACTTTTTAAATAAACTATCACCTTGTCGACAAGGGGTCCTTGGGGTTGTCGACAAGCCTAAGTTATTTTTGGTAATTTGTTTTTCTTTTAAAATAACTTCTATCTTGTATTAAAACTATTTTAAACTTTATAAATATACTTAACTATAGTTAAAATACATAAATAGGTATAGAGAATAATATTTTGGTATATATAAAATTTTACTATAATTTTATATTTAAATCTAAGTATAAATATTAAAAGTTAAATATATTATAACTAAAAGATAGTTTTAAAACCAAGGATAATTTGATATTGAAAATAAAGATTATTTTGAGGCTAAAAGTATTTTAAAACCAGGATAGATGTTTTTGATTAAAAAAGGAAGATTTTGAAAACAAGATATAATTTTGTAAAACATTTGAATAAAAGTTAGTGGATACAAAACAATGTTCCACTAGATTTTTCGTAGGTTCCATCCTACTTAGGGTTCCATCCCTTTAACGGGCTCGAAGTGGATTCCATTCCACGAATAAAATGGATTTTAAGATGTCAATGCTTTTCTAGGAGTTTAACAAAATTCCTAACTAAATTACTTATCTTGAAATCGTGAACTCTTGATAATCTTGATACTCATGAGTCTTGAATCTTGATATCTTCGATCTTGAGTTCATTAGTTCTTGAATCTCTATACTGTACAGTCTTCATTCTTTGGTACCTGTATATATATCCTGCATATACAATATATCTAAACAATAATGTTAGTATTTATATTTTATAATCTTATTCTAAGGTTGTTGTCATCAAAACCAACTTCTCAGGGACTTACAGTTTATTACTTCTTCTTGATTGTAGCCTTGAGCGACTAATCTAGCTTTATTACGAGTTATATTACCTTGCTCGTCAGCTTTATTTTTAAAACCCACTTTGTACCAATTAATATCTGATCACTAGGTTTAGGAACTAAGTCCCAAACGTCATTCCGTTCGAATTGGTTTAGCTCTTCTTGCATAGCTAAAATCCAATAGTCATCGGTTGAAGCTTCTTTTATATTTTTAGGTTCAATGTTAGTAATAAAAGCAATGTGTCCCATTTGATTTAATTGACTTCTTGTCCTTACATTTGAATTTATTTCTCTAATAATATTTTCGATAGGAAGATTTCTTAATATTGTAGGTGGTGAATATACTTCACATTCAATAAGTAAATTTTCAATATTATTTTCAACAATATTTTCAATAGTTTCATCTTCTGAATTACTTTGATTTGTATTTATTTCTTCATCTTCATCATTATTTTAAATTTGTGAATTTTCATCAAAAGAAACATGTAGTGTTTCTACTATTATTTTTGTTCTTTTATAGTATATTCTGTATGCTTTACTTCATTCCGAATATCCAATAAATATTCCTTCATCAGATTTTGGATCGAATTTTCCAAGTTGATCTTTTGTATTTAATAAAAACATTTTGAACCAAACATTTTAAAATATAAGATATTAGGTTTCTTTCCATTAAACAACTCATATGGTGTGTGATTAGTTAAGGGACAAATAGAGGCACGATTTAGAACATAGCAGGTAGTTGCTACAGCTTCTGCCCAAAAATGTTTTAGCAAATTACTACCACTAAGCAAAGTTCTAGCACATTCTTGCAGTGTTCTATTTTTCCTTTCTACAACTTCATTTTGTTGTGGAGTTCTAGTGAATGAAAAATTATGAAAAATACTTTTCTTGTTGCAAAAATTTTCAAATAAATCATTTTCAAATTCAACTCCGTTGTCACTTCTAATATTTTTAATTTTCAAAATTGTGAAATTTTATTTTCTTTTAGCAAAAAATTTAAAATTTCAAAAGTATCACTTTTATTTTTCAAAAATACTATTCATGTATATCTTGAAAAATCATCTACAATGACAAATATATATTTATTATGATTTATTGATTGAACTTGAGCTGGTCCAAAAAAAATCCAAGTGAAGTAACTCAAGTGGTTGTAATGTAGAAATAATTTTCTTAGATTTAAAAGGTGATTTTGTTAGTTTACCTAATTGACAAGCATCACAAATATTGTTTACTTTAAAATTTGTTTTTGGTAAACATTTTATTAAATAATTTTTAGATAATTTGCTTATTGCTTTGAAATTTATATGGCAAAACCTTTTGTGCCATAACTAAGGGTCATTTTCTTTGGCCATTAAGCATATATTTGTGTTATAATTAATTTTTATATTCAAAACATATATATATATATATATATCATTTTCTACTTCCTTCAAAAATAAGGTTTTTATCTTGATCATGTATACTACATTTATCTTCTAAGAAAGATATAGTAAATCCCTTATCACAAAGTTGACTTATACTAATTAGGTTATGTTTTAAATTTTTAACAAACAAAACATTTGTAATAAGAGGTAAGTTAGATGTAACGTCATTGCTCACATCGTCATCTCCAAATGCGACAGATCCTTCATCTAAGCAGATAATGTTTGTCAACATTTGTTTATTTCCCGTCATATGTTTTGAGCAACCACTATCAAGTATCCATTTTCCTCTTTTCTTATGTGGTACCTACAAAAATATATAAAAATGATGTTGGTACCCACTTCCTTTATTAAGGTCCTAAGTATTAGACCTTATGAAACCAAACCCATGAAGGTTTAAAATTCCCTTTGTAAACAAAATTATCATTCCTATGAAGACGTTATAAAAGATTTTATGTACTTATTTCTAATAAAATGATTATTAGTTTTTGGAACCCAAATCTAAATATATTTTAAAATGGGTTGTAGTTTTCTTTTGACTAACAGATTTTAAAATAGGCTTTTCAAGACTATTATTTTTCTTCTTGAAATTTGTATATAGAGATTTATACCGTTTAGGACTAGTTTTCACTTTTGTAAATTAGTTATATCCTAATCCCTTTTTATTAGAAGTAGATTGTGAATTTTCTATAATCTTAGGAAGATTTACTCTGCCTCTATTAAAGTTAGCAACATTTTTGGTAATATCATCTAACTTTGTTTTAAGGCTAGTAATATCTAATTCTAATATTTTTACAGTTGATTTCAACTCATGATTTTCTGTTGATAATGTGTCATTCTTTTCTTTTTGAGTCTCGATTTCACTATTTAACATAGTAAGTTAACAAGAAATATTAGCACAAGAATCTTGTGAAATAACAAGTTCTTCTTCTAAAATTTTCTTTTCATCTCTTAACATATCAAGTTTGATTTCAATTCTATTTAGCCTATTTACTGAATCCTTATATTTTCTCTTAAGATTTATTAGTTTATCTAATAAGTTGGAATTTATATCAACTAAAACATCAAAAGTAATATCACTTACATCATCATTTGTGGCCATAAAACATATGTTGACTTGTTCTGAATCATTGTCGCTGTCTGATAAGGAAGAAGAATTTGAATCATCCAATGTAACAGAAAAGGCTTGTTTCTTTTTATATCTATCATTCTTGCTTTTGTAGTTATTTCCATCTTTATTGCGATCTTGTAACGACCCGTACATTTTAAGGGTTTTTATAACGTAATTAGCTGAAATTTTGCTTGAAATTAAATAATTAAATTTAATAATGAAAATTTGACATTTGGAATAAGTCTATTTAGACATAACATATGTTAGATTATCATCAGGGAATAAGGAAATTTATTTTGTTGTGTAAATTTATTTAAATTTAAAATTAGTTAAAATTGATGGAAATAAAATATTTTTGAAACCTGAATATTTATATATAATAAAAATGTAAATCATTTTCTGAGTGAGGCATCGTATTTCGTTTCATAAAATTTGGACTGCTCTAACACCATTTATCTTATTTTCGAGGTTTTAACAGCAGTTTTGGCAGCGAAATATCGAGTTTTGATAAGATGATCGTATCGCTCATATTTGTGTACCATTCTATTCGTCTCATCATGCTGATCTTCGCAGTATATTCGTTTGTGTGTTTTGAAGTCCGGTATCCGTTTTTGAACCTTTTTCCTTTATGTGTCCTTTCAGTTGACCACCGTGATAAATCTAACAGGCACAACTTTTAGTATTCCTAGAATTTAATATTTGTCTTTTGTTATTCCACCGGTTAAATATATTTCTAGTTCACTAATTTGTTTCCTTCTCTTCAATCTTGTTCTGTTCATTCGAAAAGAAATATATATAATAATAAATATATCTAAAAGTTGCATGTATTTACTGAGCGTTGTCCTTTTTTTCTCATTGCCGAGTGCTTTCTTGTCTTCCTCTTCTTGCTCGTTCCACTTTCTCCGCCTTCGTCCATCACCGAGCTCCGGTGCCACGCCATCATCCACCTTCTTTTGCCTCTCTCCTTTCCATACAACATCAGCACCCATGCCGTACCCACCTACAGCCCCTGTAGCCTGCCACCACCTTTTCCCATTACCGTAAGCCTACCGACCCCCTGCTCCTCTTGCTTTCACACCGGCCATCACTTCCCTCCGCAACCCAAAGCTCTCAGCCTCCGCCCGCACCAGAGAATCTACCTGCCTGTGATAACCCAAATTATTATGATTAGTTTTTGATTAAAATATGTTATATTTAAATAAGTGTTCAGGAACAAAAAAAGAAGAAAACTGAAATAAGTGTCTAAGATAAAAAAAATAGTATAATATGTGCTTGCAAGAAATGAATAGTACATAGCGCTTAGAAAAAAAATGTACAATAGGTATTAGCTGTACAAGTAGACTACACATGATATTTGCATGGCACGTGAACAGTGAGAGGAAAAATGAAAATTGCATGAGTAGCATTTACAAAAAAATAACGGCTCTTTCTCTAAAAAAAAAGAGGCTGTAACCATAGATATAAAATAAATATAACCCAAAGAAATAAATAGAAAGGATGACCACCAAAAAATAGAAAGGTGAAGGAATGGGTTAAACAGAAGGTATAGGTGAGTGTAGGCAGGGTAGAATTGACATATCTTAGCTCAAAAACCCTAATATGCACCTATATAAATCATTGAAGGTAGGTCCTAGGCAGGCTATTGCATTTTATACTATAAACTAAAAATATATAGAGGCTGCATATTGGAGTAACTGGAGGTTTTAAGGAAAGCAAGAGGTCGGGCTGGAGGAGCAAAGAAGAATAGGATCAAGTGAGGGAAGAACATTGGTGAGTATCATCTCACTTAATATATGGCATTAAGACCTAGTGAAGGCAGCCTTTTTATTTGTTGAATGGGTAGATTGTATATTTTTAGATAATTAGTATGCATGACTGATGTTGTATGGTTTTGTGTTGAATGCTTTGATACGCAAGTTTTATGGTTTAAATGTATGATTATAAATCATATGCTATTCTTTTTAGATACAGATCAAAAAGGTTGTGTGATTAAAAACCCTTATCATGTTCATGAACTAAAGTATGTTGACCCTTTAACCTATTAGATAGGAAACTGAAGTAATTATTAATAATAGATCATATAATGATGTTCATCAAAAATCTGGTTACGGAATATTGCTATAAAGTATGGTCTAAAATTTTAAGGAAAAATTGAAGGCAGCAGAAATGAGAAGGTTCTGCTTATGTCTTAGCTCTAAATAATGTGCAAGTGGTGCAATGATTTGATCATGTGCTGAGCTACTTTGCACTGTAGATTCCCTAAACTGATGTTATGACACAATTAGTCTAAAAAAATGAGATCTACTTGAAGAGATTAGTAAAGAGAATTGGGGTTTAGGATGTACCTCATAAACATTCAAGGCCATATGTTTATAGTAATAGAATTATAAAGGAAATAAATAATAAAGATCTGATTAATAATAAGAATCTGGTAACATGAACACCTGAAAATCCTGATATATATATATGTTTGCTGTTAGTTTATGATTAAGGGATGTTTTTCTGTTATGAATGGATGATTTTATAAATAATAAACTGATTGAAATATTTATGAAAATTGGAAGAATGAATGCTTGGCTATCTTGTGATGTATGTATTGATTAGTTTATCAATAAGAGATGACATATAGGACTTTAACCTATTGAAAAAAATGGTGCACAGGAAAGTATGTGTAATTAAGTTTTTAATTCTTAGTAATAAACTAAGGATATAGGTCACCTTATCTTCAAGCAAGATGATTAAGGCCATTGGAATGCTGCATTGATCAACTTAGCATCAGGAAGGATGTGAGTTTGTACATGGCATGTTTATGCCCAAAGATCTTAGTGTGCTGGGTTAACAGAGATGAAGTCCCAGGCATTGTGCACATAGAGTTCAAGTGGTAGAGCATTGACCTAATAATTGTTAAACTCAGGGTTGTAGTGCTTTTGGTAGGCCAGAGAGAGGAGTTTGTGTCATGGGTGGGATGTTTTGGCTGGTTGATATGATATATATATATATGAGATGATAGTTTGGCTGCTAGGGTATATTTATGTTTGCATTTTTAGTAAAATGGTCCTACATTTTATATAGTTGAATGACAAAAGCTAACTTTTGTAAATTAGTATGCAGAAGTTCATGCAAGTTAAATATGCTTTAACACTGGGAATTTTTTTAAGTATGACTGTAAATCTGAAGTATAAAAGCAATTGCAATGTGGAATGCACCAACTGGTCAAGAAATCACTGCATGTATTTGAAAATGTTTAATAGGCTGTTACATCCATTCTTTATGTCAAGTATTAAGTGAATACTCATACCAGACCCTTAAGTCTGACCTATTTGATTGCTTGCATCATTTGGGTGTCTCATGTATGTGGGGCAGCTCAGGGATTGCCTATAAGAAAATGAAGGAACTAAATGGTAACATGCAGTGGAGAAAATGCTGAAGGAGGAGCACTCAAATATAGTTAGTTATAACATGAATCAAAGCTCTTAAATATGAGCCACCATTTACTTATGCCTAAAATGTAATAGAGCCTAAAGTGCATTGTTGGTTAGAAATGGGTAAAAACTGATGTATTAAAGTTGCAATTGTCAGTAGTATATGAGTGCAAAATGATGTAAGAACTACCTATTTTCTATTTGCAGCTGAAATGAACTAAATGTTTAAGAGTTATTATATGGCAAAGTCTCTCTCTGAAATGAGTAAAATTTTAATGTGAATTGTATATTTAATATGGGTTACCCATTCACTAAAATTTATACATAGTGAGTAAAATTGTATAAGCATAAACTGCCTTTGCTAAGTGTTGCAATGTTAAATCAAGAAAAAATGAAAATTTATACAAAATGGTTTCTAAAAATTAGCATACTAGCTTCTAACATATGTATATTTACTTACCAGTTTGAATTCATAACAAGCAATTAAATATGTGCTAGACCATGTAAGCTAGCAGGCTGTTATCCTGTAGTGCATGAAGAATAAGGTAGTGGTATTCCATGTGTCCTTTAGTAAAGGCAATGTTATATATATATATATATATATATATATGGAGCTAAAAACTTAAGAAAGATAGCAAAATAAAAATATTTTATGCAATGGAAAGTACAAGTGTTGTCATGTGAGTTATTTTTATGGTTTGGCTTGAATAAATAAATCATTCTGATTTGTTTACTATATCTTTACTTTTATCAAAGAAATATATATATTTATATAAATATAACCTTGAAAACATAACTGTTTTTGCTGTGTTTGTAGATTAGTTTATTTTAACTAATCAAATAACTTTTGCTTAAGTAAATTCCGCAAATGTTAGCAAAAGAGATCTATATATCATCACATACACTACAAAAAAATGTTCATTTAAAGACTCCAAATCAAAGACTGAAATATTTCAGTTTCTAACTTTAAACTGGTTAATGACTAACAGAATCAGTCTTAAGATTCTAATAATAAAGACTGAAAAGTTGTCTTTAAGTAGTCTGTAAATTTGTAGATGAACTAGATACCGAATTTCAGTCTTTGATCGGTGTTAAAATAACTAAATATTTAATGGTTGAGATTTTTTTCTAATTCTAAGTCTAATGGCTAAATTTGATGATCCGTGCATCTCCATTTGGTGATCTGTGTCTCCATTCAAAGTGCATTAATGGTCCCACGTCTTCCACTAAAAGTGCATGAAACTTCTCCATTTACTCATAATGTTTATTTAATGCATTGAAACCCCATTTCTCCATCCGTACGTGGAGAACTTCTCCATTTACTCCTCTTGAATATCAAAACCACTTTCTTCTTTCATAATCAGATCTACTTTCAATTCAAAATCGAAAAGGTCGAACCTGGGTATACTCTAAGTTTTAAAAAGTTATTACTCTATTTCATGAATGGGGTCATTTGATAAATCGGTTCAAGCTTTGTTCTGATGAAGGTTTACATTTTTTTTAGAGTACTTCAATTTTGATCCATGATGGGCATAAGGAATACTGGATAATGGGAAGCAATCCATCACCTGAAATTTAAATCAATTTTTCATTCTCTCCAGAATATACCACAGTGCATGGTTATGATTATATACTTGGCCAAGCTCAAATCAATTCTTTATGCTTCAATATTTATTTTTAGTGATTTAAAGCAAGAAAACAGAGCATGAGAAAGAGTCAATATGTGGAAAATTCTATTGTATAGTCTAATTTCCAAGTTCTAATGTATCAACTTCTTGAATCAATATGTAAGAATGTGTTGCTGACATTGTACTATTAACTTACTATGTATTTTAATTTGAGGGGCAGTTATACAATTTGTCTATTTTTTGCATTGGTTATTTATGCTTGGTTATATGAGATTGAGATCTGACTCAAAGTTACAGTTTAGAATTCATAATTTTAAATATGATCGTATAATAAAAATTATTGATTATTTCTGAAATGAAATAAATGAAGTTGGTTGAATTATAAAAAAATGTTTTTAGGTTATGGAAAACAACGTGTGTGTACAATTTAATTTAAGACTGATTGGAAACTATATTACAGTCCTTAAACTTCAGTCTTTAAAAAAGTTGAGACTGACATTCGGTCTTTACGTATTAAGACTGAAATTATCAGTTTTAAATATTTTTTGGGACTAGCAAATTAGTGACTGATCATCTCGGTATTTAATCAGTTTTAAAATGTCATTTAAAGACTGAAATGTTTGATTAGAGACAGAAACATTCAGTTTTTAACTAAGCTTATTTTGGTAGTGATATATGGATTAAATATTAGTTTTATATACTGATATTTCTATATCAGTGAGAGTTTGATCTTGGAATTAAGAAAAAAAATTTGAAAGCAAGTGGCCTTGGATACATTTTAATGTATGTCAATATGCTTGCTTTATTTTTGGGTAAAATTTTTTAGGGTCACTTCACTGCCACCGCCCTCTCTTCCCTTTCCACCATGCTTGGCCTTCCCCTTTTCTTATAAAAAATATATATTTTTAAGTTGCATGATCTTCTGTAGCCGTCCTCCACCCCTCTCTCTATTCTCCTGCGCCTCCAAGCTTGGCTCCACCCTTCTGCTTTTGTGTTGAATTTGGCAACAGAGAGGATATATGTAGATTTACATTTGCTTGAAGCCTATCACCGCCCAACTAGCCATCAACACCCTTGCGCAGCCAAACGCCTTCCAGTTAGCACCCCTACATGTGGCTCCACCCATCATCCCCTTAACCCAATCGCCTCCTTCTATTATAAAAAAAGCGTCAGCCTCTTCCTTTGTCGTTCCTCCACCTTCCTGAGCCCATCAACCCACCAACCCTCTTCAAAACTCCGACCACCATCAACCAGTAGCCGCTCAAGCCCTTCCACAAACCCGAAGGCAACATGACAGTCGGGTGCAGCATTAAGGTGACCTCCTGATCGAATGTCGTGAGTGGCAGGGGAACGTGAAGGTTAATGATCCATTTATGAATGTTTATACTTAGGTAATATATTTGTTTATTAAATATTGATTCTTTTTATTGTATATATATATATATAAAGCTGTTTATATTGTATAAGTTATATATCTGATCTATTGGGCTATATATATGTTTATATAAGTAATACAAATCAGTTTGTTTATATATATATAAATTTGTATAAGTCATATATCTATATATGATCTGTTTGTATATATATTGGTTTATATAAGATATGTATGATCTGTAAGTTTGTAGTATATACATGAGTTTTGGTTTTCCAGTATAATGAAACGGTTTTATGTTAAATTTTAATATGCGTTTATTTATTTATTTAAACAATGATTTTTGAAATTTATATATAGATTTTAATCTAGTATGTGTTCAAAATTAAAATATGATTTATATATATAGTTTATATATATAATTTCACTTATATAATCGATCTTTATCAAATCCAGTTCATCGTGCTTTACTTTTGTCTCGCCGCTGTCCAAAATTGGTCGCAGCATGCTTTGCTCATGTTTGTATCCGTGTGCGTGTCTGTGTCATCTTCTTGTTTCTCTAATCTCGAAAGTTGAGCAATCACTCACGATTTACATTCTTATATTTAGTAAATTTAATTCACCTGAAATGACGATTGAAATATGTTGTTAAATTTGAATTTTTAAGTTATTTAATTGTTAAATATGATATACCATTATCTGCAATTGTTCACCTATGACACATGACACCATACCTGTTGTATATATTTAAATTTGTTACTGATGATATGCTAGTTGTTGATATGGTACATTATTATCATATTTGTTCTCACTCTGCAAGTCCCCTTTAGTTTAGAAATTCTCTATGGGTTGAAATGATACATACCCGAACGATCTTATAGATTAGGGGAAAATCGTTATGGGTTGAAATGATAAACCCAAGCGATTTTCATTGATTTTGAAATTTTGGGATTGCGGATTGAAATGATATATACCCATAAATATTATATTATTGCGGATTGAAATGATAAATATCCGTATCATTTGACCATAGCATAGAAAACTATATACGGACACCATTGGTCTATATTTGAAAATGATTTCCAAAGTTTGAAAGGAAATATATGGTTTTATTAAATATTGAATTTTAAAAATATAATATAAAGATTTCTAGTATGTGTAAAATCTAGATATTTAAAATTATATGTTTTGGAAATTATAAAATTTTAAGTTAAGTTTAAAATGTAAATTATAAAATTTTACTTATAACTTTACTATTTTAAAATATATAAAATAAGATTTAAAGTAGATTTAATAATAATTAGATTAGATTAAATAATAATTAATATTGTCAAATTTAATAATAATTTAATTTAACTAATATATAATATGTTTTAAATATTTATTTAAGTTTATTTTAATATTAAAATAGATTTTTTGTATTAACTTTAATAAATAAAGTGGGAAAGATAAATTGAATTTGATTTGAAATTTTATTTGTTTAAGAATTTTATTTAATAAAAATTGATTTGGAAACTTATCAATTGAAATTTTAAAGATATGATTTCTTAACTTGATAATTGGATTTTGATTTAAAGGTGATTAAATGAATATTTACAAATTTAAATACAATTTAAATTGAATATTTAATATTGATTTAAATTTGTAATTTGAGATTTTATATAAATGTTATAAAAGTAATTAAGTGAATATTTCAAGTTTTAAATAAAAATTAAAGTTGAAGTATGAAATATAAATGAAGTTTATCAAATTGGGTTATTGTAAATTGTTGAATATTTAAACTTTGAAACCTATTAAATCGTAGGTGGTTTATATTTGTAGTTCAAACCTGAATTTGAAATCGATAAAAATTTAAATGGTTTTAAGGAGAAATTTGAATTGAACCCTTTTAATTGTAATTGTTGAGCTAAGATTAATTAAATTGAATTTTGGAACTAAAGTTGATTTGGGTTAATTTGTGAAATTGGAAGAAACAATTCCAATTTGGAACTATTTTCGATATGAACTCTTTTTATATAAACTATTTTAATCTATAACCTATTTTTAAATATAAACTATTTTAATATATAAACTATTTTTAATACATAAACTATTTTCAATATTCAAACTATGTAGGTTGGATTTGTTATGATTTAAAGTGATACGTTTTCGAAGGTGATATGATTTGAAGTGATATGATTTCGAAAGTGAATATGATTTTGAATGTGATATGATTTTGAAATGAATATAATATTTTGATATGAAGTATGAACTGTTTGATTTTATAAAATGACCACGGTGTGAAATAAGTGTTTGGTTGTTAAAGAGACCGGAATCGGATATTGTCATACTCTCTGCCAATACCGAAAACCACTTTAACAACTGTGTACGTGGTGGAGATTTCAAAACGAAGTAGGATGGTTTGGCGACGATTCTATATGAGGTATTAACACAACCCTGACTCTAGTGAGTCCGCTTGATGTGGCTAAAACAGGAGCTATACCGGGCCAAGTGGGGTCGCTCCCCCTATCGGCCACATTTCTTCAATACCATTCTATTGCTTTTGTGGTTCGATTGGGTGCACCTTTGATTTGGGAGTGTGTCTCAAGGTGGGCGGTAGTAGCTGCTATGCGTTACCACCAGTCCGAGAGTGCAAATGGTAGAATCCTACCCTGGCATTGCCTCGCGTGCCTTGTCACATGCCTTATCGTGCCCTCTATAAGTTTTTTTTGTACCGTACCTATAGAGTGCCCTCTGGGTAAACCACCGGTTTGGTGGAGCTTACGGTACTATATAGACTATGGGAATATATAAAATGTGTTAAGGGGGATATGGGTAACGCCTTAACGCTATTTTAATAGTTTACTTTACTATAGACATTATCTATGTAGCGTATTGTACTATGTATGTAGATAGTTTTGAAAGAGTGTAGGGCCGTGTAATATGGATATATGATAATACAGAGTATAGTGATGATAGTAATACTGTAAATAGTGCGGAATATAAAAGCAGTATAGTAAAATGAGACCAGATATTTTATACTGGTTCGGAGCACCGTCCTACGTCTAGTCCTAGACTCCCTTCTGGAATTTAACTAACAACAATACCCTCACTTATCCCGGAGGAACAGGTCTATACAACCCCTGAGCAGCCGAACAGGGACCTGAGCAGCAGAACAGGATTTTTGCCTCAGCAGCCGAAGAGGACTTCACACGCCTGAGCAGCAGAACAGGACTTCACTAATACAAAAGAATATCTGACACTGTGTGTTCTTGAAAACACTGATTTGTCTCTGATAGTACAAACTTCCTATAATCAAATCCTCAAGTATATGAAGTGTATGTGAAGATATGAAGAGATGGTAATGCTAAGAATCTAAGATTATGAAAGTTTATTTGAAGATTCAAAGCAATAAAATGCTTGTTTGCTGTTTGAATGTAAGTATGAGAGCACAAGAAGAGTATAAGAAATTTAGAATGATTTTCGGTGAATGTGAATTGTTTGGGAACATATATTTATAGTAGTTAGAGAGTTGCTGCCATTGGTGAAGGGTTCTGACCAAAAGAAGCAACCATTCCCGTTCAGAGAAGGATCGCAACCTTTCGCAGAATGGAAATGTCTTTTCAAAATATGGCAGTTGGGTTCAGGTCAGTCGACTGGTCGAAAATGGTCAGTCGACTGAATTTGAAAATATAAACGTGTATACATATGTGCACAAGTTTAATAGGCTGTTTATAGATATTCAATCGACTGGTCGACCTTGGTCAGTCGACTGAATTCTGTTGATGATCAAAAATCACCATAGCTCATTTGGTTAGAGCACTTGCCTTCTAAACTAGTGACCCGGGTTCAAGCCCCGCTCCATGCATTTTTTGAAAACTTGATTTTGATTAAAATATGCATGCAAGTTTATTTGAATGTGAATGATGTTTCTTGAGGAAAGATTTTAACAAAGCACTAAACTAGACTCTATATACATATATGAACCATACTTTGAGTCGTTGAGTCCGGAAGTTGTCGTAGTCGTAGATTCGTGAATTGTTATATTGTCAGCAATCAAAACCTATGATCCAACATTCTCCCCCTTTTTGATGATGACAACTCCATTCGCTACGGACGAATCTTCGACAAGCTTTGTTGACTTATCTCTCCCCTGAATATATTCATGTAATTGTGCTATAGATTTCTCCCCCTGGATCTATGCTATATATTCCTGTAAATAATTAATCTTTTCTCCCCCTTAATCTGTGCTTGCATCATTTATTCCTGCAAATAGTGTTAGAGCAATATCTTTCCCCCCTTTGTCATCGACAAAAAGGAGAGTTTATATGATGACATAAATTATATTCCACATAAGTGTTAATATAGAACAATATAAAACAAAATAACTACTACTTATAATATAAGGTATCAAAAAATTTAACATTTAAAGCATGCGATACCCAAGGTTCTTATAATTTCCTAATTTTTAGGAAACCATACCCATTTGGGTGTGGTTGAACCTGTATAAATATAATTTTCATTATTAGCTACCATATCAAAATAATCATCAATGTATTTTTCTCTATTTTTCCAATTAACAAGAGCCCAAATATTTAGATAATTTTTATTCATATTTCCCATCAATGATTTTGTACTTCTAGAGAAATTATAAACATTATTGGTCATAGCAGTATTTGAATTTCTATTAAAATTGGATTTAGACTTTACTCGAAATTTAGTACTAGCACTAATATTTTTACTATACATGAAAGCATATCTAGTGCTATTTCTACGATCAGTTATATTATATCCTATACCACTTTTATCATTGTGAGCTTTTGAATTCTTAACATAACCTAATCCCTTCTTATTTGAAGCAGGTTGAGAATTTTCAATAATCCTGGATAAATTTTCTCTCCCTTTATTAAAATTGGAAATATTTTTAGTAATGTCATCAAGATTAATTTTAAGACTAGTGTTATCTAACTCAACAATTTTAATTTTTGTTTTTAACTCATGATTCTCAGAAGCTAGAGCATTATTCTTTTCTTTTTGAGCTTCTATTTCTTGACTTAATAGAGCGAGTTGAGAATTGTCTGAATCTTGAATTTTCTCAAGTTCTTCTTCTAAAATTTTCTTCTCGTCTTTAAGCATATCTCTTTCGAATTCCGCTTTCTTCTGATTTTCTAGAGCTTCCTTATATATTTTTTTTAGACTTTTTAAAGTGTCTAGAAGTTCTGAATTTATTTCTATCATATCATCAAAAGTTAGATCACTAACCTCATTATATTTTGCCATGAAGCATTTGTTTGTTTGCTCCTTTGATTTTTCTTTGTTGCTTTTCCTCATCTTATTTCCTTGACTAGATCTCTTTGTATCCATTTATTCTAGGATGTTGTTACGATCTCTAGAATACCAGGCTCTGATACCAAATGAAAGAGTGTAGGACCGTGTAATATGGATATATGATAATACAAAGTATAGTGATGATAGTAATACTGTAAATAGTGCGGAATATAAAAGCAGTATAGTAAAATGACACCAGATATTTTATACTGGTTCAGAGCACCGTCCTTCGTCCAGTCCCAGACTCCCTTCTGGAATTTAACTAACAACAATACCCTCACTTATCCCGGAGGAACAGGTCTATACAACCCCTGAGCAGCCGAACAGGGACCTGAGCAGCAGAAAAGGATTTTTGCCTCAGCAGCCGAAGAGGGCTTCACACGCCTGAGTAGCAGAACAGGACTTCACTAATACAAAAGAATATCTAACACTGTGTGTTCTTGAAAACACTGATTTGTCTCTGATAGTACAAACTTCCTATAATCAAATCCTCAAGTGTATGAAGTGTATGTGAAGATATGAAGAGATGGTAATGCTAAGAATCTAAGATTATGAAAGTTTATTTGAAGATTCAAAGCAATAAAATGCTTGTTTGCTGTTTGAATGTAAGTATGAGAGCACAAGAAGAGTATAAGAAATTTAGAATGATTTTCGGTGAATGTGAATTGTTTGGGAACATGTATTTATAGTAGTTAGAGAGTTGCTGCCATTGGTGAAGGGTTCTGACCAAATGAAGCAACCATTCCCGTTCAGAGAAGGATCGCAACCTTTCGCAGAATGGAAATGTCTTTTCAAAATATGGCAGTTGGGTTCAGGTCAGTCGACTGGTCGAAAATGGTCAGTCGACTGAATTTGAAAATATAAACGTGTATACATATGTGCACAAGTTTAATAGGCTGTTTATAGATATTCAGTCGACTGGTCGATCTTGGTCAGTCGACTGAATTCCGTTGATAATCAAAAATCACCATAGCTCATTTGGTTAGAGCGCTTGCCTTCTAAACTAGTGACCCGGGTTCAAGCCCTGCTCCATGCATTTTTTGAAAACTTGATTTTGATTAAAATATGCATGCAAGTTTATTTGAATGTGAATGATGTTTCTTGAGGAAAGATTTTAACAAATCACTAAACTAGACTCTATATACATATATGAACTATACTTTGAGTCGTTGAGTCCGGATGTTGTCGTAGTCGTAGATTCGTGAATTGTTATCTTGTCAGCTATCAAAACCTATGATCCAACAAGTTTAACGGATCCTTAAATGATGGGAATCCCAAATATCCTTTAAGTTATTTTGTATATCAGTTGACATTTCACTTGGGTTGAATTTACTTGTATAAGAATGTTAATCCTGACTCGAGTGTTTTATGTTTTGCTTTATGCTTGGGTTAGACTGAGTGTCATAGCATTTGACTCACCTATGAAGTTTGGAGCTTTACTTAAAGATCTGTCTCTTATCTATCCAGCTTTGCAGTTATCTCAGTTGTTCCCAGTTGTCTATGTTCAGACTTGTCTGTTGCTTCTGTGTTTGAGAATACTTTGTAATTTGAGATTTTCTGTTGTATTTTGTTTCAAACTCTGATATTTATATAGTAGCTCATGAACTACTATTTATCTATTCCGCTGCTTATTGTTATAATATTCTGTGTCCGTGATTGATTTATTTACTGTATATGCTGAGTTTTGCCAAATATAAATTAACAATCTGTTGTTTTGAGCAATTCAAGTCTGACATGAGTGGATATTTTTGATTCGAATGGTTCAAAATTCCAGGTCGTTACAGTTGGTATTGGTTTAGGAAAAACTAAGGATATGGAGTAAAAATTAAATATAGAATCATCTTCGTTTGAGCTTAAATATCTTCATTAGTGTCCTCCTGAATTAGGATTTCTTTTTAATTTTGGAACTCTCACCTTTGTTCTGAAATCCATTCTTGTCCTTTCCTATTCGTGTCCTCCTTGATACTGGATTATCCCATAGCTTCATTTCCATTGATCTCTTCAATAAATGTGAGCCCATCTTGCCACCTCAATTAGCAACGTCGTCCTTATTTGTAACAATTCCATCGGCGGTCCCGCCAACCTTAGTATGATTTGTAAAGGGGTGGAAACTCATTTACAATAGGCGTCGATTCACCAGAGATTTCTACGTCCTTGGTTTTGATGCTATTGTAGAATATGCTAGTATATGATTTTTGTTTGATGATAATAAACATATATATATTCGTTTAAATGTATTTGTTATTGTACTATTTTATTTTTCACATAATTATTTGTTGAATAAAATAAATAACACAGAATTTAAATTCAAACAAATATTTTATTACAATTTTGAATAGTACAAATTTGAGCTCTCACTACATATATACACAATTTTGATTACATTACAATTTTGATTACATCACAAATTTCACTGTACAATGTTCACCTCACTACATATCACTCATTCACTCGTATTTATCTTCAACTCTATTCCAGATTGAATCCAGCATCTAAATTATCTGCAAAATAAACACTGACGTAGTAAAATTGAAAAAGAAAGATTTTTGTAGTGTAAAATAAAATGTGTGTTTTTGAAAATATTATTTGCCTCAGTTATTTGGGTTGTTCGTCGTCATTTCTTTTGAATTCATCATATACGAACAACTAGTGACATGCACAGTGTATCACTGTACATGCCACAAGGATGTGCACACCGATATACACTTGATAAAATTCCAGGGACAGGTGAGCACAAGGTCAAACCCGAGCCATTAGTTGGATTCAACTCATGTGCATAGAGTCTCGATCAAATCAATAACAACATGAACCAGAGAAAGGTGCACCAGACTCTAGAGAATGATGCACCAGACAAATATCAATTAGACCTCACAAACATATATCAGGTCAGAGGCATTTTAACTCGAAGAAGACCATCAACCAGAGAATAAAATTCGAACAAGGAACAAAATAACAAAAACCAGTTCACAATGATATGCAGGCACACAAAACATGCAATTACCACCAGACCACACATGAAAAAAAGCAGCTTGAACTAGACTGCAAATATACATGCATACAAACCAGTATGGGAATACTTGAACATGATCTCAAATGAAGCACACAAGCACAGTGATAGTGATCAAGTGAAGACACATCAATGAACTGACCAGACCTCAAAAAAATACCACATTCACTAGACAGTCAACATCAATGAAGACTTCACTTATATGAAACAAGACTGCACACTGAAGTGCAGACCACAACACACAAGTTCAAATGCAAGTACTCAAAGAGGACAGAGGATATGCATGCATTCAGACATGTGTGTGTGTATATATATATATGGAATTCAACAGAGGAAACAACATGTCCAGATCAATGCAAGTCTAACAAGGCTACTCAACATAACAGTTCCACACCTAAAATCAGAAGCTCAAAGGCAAGTGTAGACTCAAATGAACACAATGAGGCATGGATTCAAAAACAACAAAGACTGGAAGAAACTGCACAAGCTAACATACATATATACATGTGTGAACACACATGTATACATATATACATGTAGTGATAACCAGAACAGTTAAGTTCAAGGCAATGCTCAAAGCCACACAGCAGTCATGACTCAAGTGCAATCAAAATGAAGTGCAAACAGTAACTCAACATTACAAGCATGGATGAGCATGATGAACACACTTGAACCAGACTTGTATGCGGGACATGAACAAAACTATATTCCAATATATATAAAATAGAAGCAGTTCGATGAGTCACGATCGACATAAAAAATAAAAGAGGTATAGACCAGACTCAAGAGGAATCACAAAACTCAACACAGTAGAGACATCAAGCCAACCAAGTGGATAGGCAAAAAAATCATACACATATATACATATATGTATGTATGTATATACATGTTCATATGGGTACAGTAATCACAGTTGCAAGTCACAGTTCAAATGACGTTGCAGTAATTTTCAAAATGAACAAAAAATTTATCACAATTTTAAATGCCAAAGTCAATGCAAGTGGACAGTGCAACCAGGTGGAGGCATTTTGGAACGAATTAGTTCTAACAAGACTAGAACCAAATTCAAGTGCAGAAGATCACACAGTAGCAGTTAAAGAAAAAAAGTCGTGAATTATATCAAATAATCAAATGGCCGAAGTCATAGGTGAAAAGAACGAAACCGACTCAAAGAAAACCAAAGAAATTCACGGAGCAAGTTCAAATTCATGAAGCAGCGTATCAACTTATGAACAAGTCAATATCATCACCAACGTTCGATCAAAAATCAATGGGCGAGCAAATCACATTCAATCAAAAAATTGGTTTTTGTTCCTAGCTCTGATACCACTTGTAGGATCGATTTCACCCTAGCGGAGGAGGGGTGAATAGGGTGATACTAATAATAATAAAAATTAATGCGGAAATATATAAAATAATTGCAGCACAGATAATAGCAAAATAATAAAAGCAGAAATAGAACAACACAGATTTACCTAGCTTTGATTTTAATATATAAACTATTTTAATATATAAACTATTTTTAATATATAAACTATTTTTAATATATAAACGATTTTTAATATATATAAACTATTTTCAATATTCAAACTGTGTAGGTTGGAACTGTTATGATTTAAAGTGATACGATTTAAAGTGATATGATTCCGAAAGTGAATATGATTTTGAATGTGATATGATTTTGAAATGAATATAATATTTTGATATGAAGTATGAACTGTTTGATTTTATAAAATGACCATGGTCTGAAATAAGCATTTGGTTGTTAAAGAGATCGGGATCGGATATTGTCATACTCTCTACCAATACCGAAAACCACTTTAACAACTGAGCACGTGGTGAAGATTCCAGAACGAAGTAGGATGGTTTGGCGACGATTCTATATGAGGTATTAATGCAACCCTGACTCCCGTGAGTCAGCTTGATGTGGCTAAAACAGGAGCTATACCGATCCAAGTGGGGTCGCTCCCCCTATTGGGCACATTTCTTCGATACCATTCTATTGCTTTTGTTCTTTGATTGGGTGCACCTTTGATTTGGGAGTGTGTCTCGAGGTGGGGGGTAGTAGCTGTTATGCGTTACCACCAGTCTGGGAGTGCAAACGGTAGAATCCTACACTAGCATTGCCTCGCGTGCCTTGTCACATGCCTTATGGCGCCATCTACGAGTTTGTTTTGTACCGTACCTATGGAGTGCCCTCTGGGTAAACCACCGGTTTGGTGGAGCTTACGGTACTGTATAGACTATGGGAATGTATAAAATGTGTTAAGTGGGATATGGGTAACGCCTTAACAGTATTTTAATAGTTTACTTTACTATAGACATTATCAATGTAGCGTATTGTAAACTTGATGAAGTGTTATTTTCCATATTACTTGATAAACAAAAACTTTGTTACAATTATATGATGGCCTTGCTCTGATACCAAATGAAACTAAAGATCGTGTAATATGAAATATTAACTATTTACTTGTGCGGAATATAAATATAAAATTAAAAGTAATAAAGTAAATGACACCGGAGGTTTTTATATTGATTCGAACTTCCGGTTCTACGTCCAGTCCAAGACTCCTTTTGGATTTCACCAATACCCTCACTTAACCCATAGGAATAAGTATTACACCGCCTAAGCAACTGAATGGGACTTCAACCGCATAGACAACCAAATAGGACTTCAACGCCTGAGGATACAACGACAGGACTTCAACTATAAATAGCAAAAATGTTTTTGACCGAGTATGCTCTTGAATAGTACCGATAAGTCAATAAAATACACCCTTCCTATAATCTTCTCCTTTGTGGTATATCATGTAGTCTGTGAAGAAAGGAAGTAATTTTGAACATAAGAAAATATTCTTGAATGATTATGTGATAAAAAAATATAAAGCGATTTGGAATTGAATGTTTGAGAGTTTAATAGTAAAAATAAAGAGAATCACAAATAGAATTGATGATGAAAACCATGAAATAATTTGCTTTATATAGAGTTCAATAGTTGTAATCATTTATGAAAAGAAACGCTGAAAAGTTAGGACTGAAACTCTTGATTTAAGATATGTAACCCTTCATGAAAAAGAGGTACCCTTTAAGAAAACTAGCCGTTATACATATTCAGCAGGCTGAATAGAGTATGGCAGCCAGCTGAATCGGCGATTTTGAAATTAGCAAGGAAATAGTTTATTTTAAGCAGTTTTCAGTTGGCTGAATATAGTCATACAATCATCTGAATATTCAAAGATATTCATGTGTACATGCACAGATTCAGTCGGCTGACCTGGGTGGTTCAGCTGACTGAATTTCAAGTTTATTGTGATGATTTTGAAATTTCAATTTCTAAAAAATCGTGTGTGTACATATATACCACATAGAAAAGATTTTTAACAACTTTATACCTCTGGACATAGACATTATGACAAACAGTACTTTGTAGCGTCAGTTTGGTCTTCATTTTGATATAATTGTCTCTTTGTAAAGCTGATATCATTTTCTGCAAAAAATGGTCAGTATACACAATATATAGTTGTATAGTTGTCACTATCAAAACATCAAAATATAAGGTTCTAACAATAATAATGCTCCAACAGGAGTTTCAAACAGCTGACATACCTCGATCCCAAACAATACAAGTTCAAAGAACACAACAACTAGGATGTGGAAAGCGGTTATCATAGAGAAAGATATCCCGATATCTACTCCCTTGAAATTCTATAACCCGATAGATTTTAGTCAAAGGATTTGTGCTCGAATGACCAATTCTGCAATGGATTCAGCTAAAAGGTATTAGGAGAACTCTATAATTATTTACGTGGTTGGTTCACATCCATACTATCATTATTTTAGATCATATATTGAAAGGGTTTAGCAACCTAAAGGAGAATTTTCTATCCATACCAAAGAAAATGGATTTTAAGTTATTAAATTTTTAAATAGGGAAGACTGTGAAAGAATATTAGCAGGTGGTACCTATTTTTATGATAAAAAATTGATGATGATGATGAAAAGATGGTCACCGGATCTCAATATTCCATAGGAAATGTTGCGATCCATTCCGGTCTAGGTTCGACTTCTAGGCCTAAGACTGCAGTTTTGGTCAAAAGAAGGGATTGGTAGAATTGATTTGGCCTTGGGAATCCATTAAATATGGATCACTGCACTAAAGGTATGATTAAAATCTCATATGCTAGGGCTCTAGTTGAAATCAGTAATTATTTTAAATTCCCTAATGAAGTTATGATAGTGAATGAGAACAACGAGGTATTCATTCAACTCGTAGGATACGAATGGAGACCTTTTGTATGTCCTAATTGTAAGTTTACTGGACATCCATTAAAGCTATGTTAATTTGAAAAGATATGGATGGAAAAAACTAACACAAGCCCAAATTGTTCAACTACTAGCAAAAATAATAGCTCAGAAAATTGTCAACTTCATGAACAACAACAAGAAATTATGAACAGGGAATCACATCAGTTAAACAATGCATCTCATTTTAAAAATGCATTTTAGCATAAAGAAACTACGAATACAACACAGCAAAAACAGAATAAAAATATAAGTACTTCAGCGGAAATCAATGCAGAGGCTAACAAGTCAGTTCAAAATGATGATCAGACTATGGTGGATAGTCAGGAAAAGTGTTCGCAACCAAGAACCCCTATGCTGCTCTCTGATGGTCATATTGGAGCATGTTCAAGCTCTAAACAAAATATGAAACATTTGTAGGAAGAAATTCCTTTTGCGCTTACTGCAACAATATGCGATAATGTGATCGATAAACCTGTGTGGAAAAATATGATATCTCATTTAAAGTCAAAAGTTAAGAGAATGAAACGAACAAAGTTAATCATGAGTATTCTCTCAGGCAACGTTAGCAACAACGCTGACTTCACAAAGGGAAGTAGCAGCTGGTGTGAGATAAGTGTCAAAATTGATGAGCTTATAGGGATGCTAAGCACTTTGGAAGCCATAAATTCTTGTTTGGATGCGGAATTTTGTATTGAAAGAAGTTAGTTAATGTTTGGTAGGAGAAACTTTAGACTTGCACGGCTGATGCTTTTGTGCTATTTTTTTATTGTTTTTTTCTCTTTCCCAGTAATTTTCTTGTTTTTTGTTTTAGTTCTTCCTGTACATTTAGGGAACATATGAAGGTTTTTGAGTACGATTTATGTTTAACACTCCTACCATCGTTTTATCTCTACATGCTATAAGTTGTACCCCTTGTTTGCTTTTAGTATATAAAGTACCTGTTTCTAAAAATACATATGATGATTTCACATGTATATCAGGGATATAAATGCCTAAGTATATACATATGTTTGAATATACTATAATATATTTATATGGTTTGTATACATATATTTACAATACCACGTATATATAGTTTAGACATATGTATACCTATATGTTATATATTGTTGCCACTTTTGAAACAAAATATCTCATTAGATCTAGATCTAATGAGATCAGGATTAAATGGGGAAATTGAACTAATGCAATTTAAATTTCCTCTTTTAAAACACTAATCGCTAATAAGTCCAAAATCAATATGAAAATAATTCAATACTTAATCACAGCAAAATACCTTGGTTTTAAAATTGCTAATCTAAAAACATACATTCCACATGAAACCAAATTGTAAAATATTAAAAACCAAATTGTAATATATTAAAATATACATTCAACTTAAAGTTATACATATATATCTAGGCATAATTCAAATAATTAAATATTGTAGCCATGTTTGTATGCAAATTAAATTGTAATTAGAAAAGAAAATGAATGTTCCAGCAAATCAGATCTACATTAACCAATAAACTAAGATCTACCAAATAATATTTGTACACAAAACAATCAAACACAAACTATTTTAAATTAATTAATTAGTTTAATTGTGACAACAAAACTAATTTGCTACAAATTATATTTATATTAAATATTGATTTCAAATCCAATAACAAAATCAATACATAAAACAAATCACACAAAAGATAGATTTTACATTTAAATGAAAATACGCATCATGTTAAACTAGATTCAATAGGTGGCAATTCAATATACATATATGTGGTTGTGGTAAGGGTTAAAACATCATAAATGAGTATAAATGGAAGAAAATAAACTTGAAAAGTCTTGCCCTTCGTAAGACCTTGTTTTGAGATTTTTCCTTAGATTTCAAAGATCTACAACTAATCCTTGCGAGAGATGGATGTAAAACTTATGTTTTATTTTATTTGATGGTTTTCAATTGATTTGTTTTTGTTTTGTTTCGGATGGGGATATTTTATTTTTTGGCCATGGGATGGAAGGAAAAGAGAAGAAAAGAAAATTGAACGAAAGAATGAGTCAGGTAAGAAAATGAATGAGAGGATTTGTTTTAATGAGAGAATAAAAAATCTTTTATATTCTCTCTTTAAAACTTCCGCTTTTCATTCTCAATTAATTTTCAATCATATCTCATCCATATCCCTCCCTCTTTGTCTAGCATGGCAAGCTATATTATTCCATTGCATGGATAATTATTACCAAAAGCTTGTTAAGAAATTAACTATATTCAAAATCTATTTAAATATATACTAATATCGTATATTGAAATGTACAGATATACCTTTTATATGTATATTCAAATAATTACTAACAACACCAGAACATCAAATAAATTTAACAATAAACAATAGTTCTCAAATATTAATTAATTCAAATAATTTACAACACTTAATATACTAATTAAATCCTATGGTTTTTTGAAGCATCATAAATACGTTTGTGTGACTCAGAGGTGTGAATTCAGTCAACTAGTAATTTTGAACAATTCAAATATTAATGTTCACACATCACCTTCACTAGTGGTGTGATAATTCGGTTGAATACATCGCTTATAGACCATTTAAGTGAAATCATATTTTATAATTTCTTAAGAGGCATCATTAGTAATGATTATTTACACACATTTTCTTCGTCGATACTATATCACTTTAGGGTTTATGGAATTTGGTCAAAATTCCAATATCATCCTTATTCAATTCAGTTAGTCCATATATAGAATCTTGGTTCAATAATAATATTTATTACTAACCATACGACTCTGGTTAGAGATTTTGACTTTGAGTTGACTACAGTTGAGGTGATACTAACCTCATACAACCGAGGAAATGTATTCTTTATTGAATAGTGTTTCATTCAAATGCTTCAACTAAGACCTAACTCCAATCGCTCGATGAATTTTCATGCCATGATTTAACTATAATCAAAGTGGAGTTTCATATTGAAGTACCACAATATTCTCAAGTCGTGGGAACTGTGTAACATCATCACTCTAAGGTTTCCTGTTTGACCTAGTTTTTATTAACTAACAGGAAACTCTCAGACGAGTCATTCCATGGTTATCCAATAACTATTAGTATGTAACCTCTTGGTAGTTCTAGCAGCCATAAGTAATACACTATCCAATATTTGAAGAGTGCCACGTACTCTAGTCTCAACTAATGTATCGATATTCTTTCTTGAAACATCTTGACCAGGAATATTTAAAACAAAATGTTATTTTATATGATTAATTATTGATGATTGCAACTATTTGCAATTATAACCACACAACATTACATTTAATGATTTTCTTATTTATGTGCTTCAAATTAATTACTTAATTAATAATATCATTATATAACAAAGTATATAATAGAAATCAAATACCTTTGTTATGAACAAGATCGGTCATAGAGTTGATAAATGTAACAATACATAATTTCCCTTGGGGCATACCCTGATTATATCAATGGATCGATGGCATGTGAAAACATGGTGTTAGGATCCACTTGAGTATTTAGATCGAAATCAAGGAGGAAGGCATCAACATATGATGGAGTTCAAGATGGAGCTCTAACGGCACGGTGATACTTGTTCACATGGATCGACATTGGAGTTTGACCAAAATCAGCGACGGTGCTGGTGAAGTTTAGATTTGTTAATCGCAAGAGGAACACAAGAGGAAAAACGAAGGCAAAGTCTTTGGAAATGAAGTAAAGGCTGAAATTTTGCTAAAAGGTGCTTAAATAGTAATTGCTCGAACTGGTTGGTACATATTCATTTGAATTTCCATGTAGAAAGGACAAAGAATTTTTTAGATAAATAATGGAAAAGAAATGGAGTCCTACCCTACCAAAGGAAGAAAATATCTTTTAGAAACCTCAGAACCAAACGGAGAATCTAAGTAGGAAATTACAACCCCTATATCTATCCAGAAGATGTTATTCTACGACTGTTCAGAGCGGTGTGCTAGTATATTCAAAGGGGATGCAATGTTTCATGAAGTTCGTTCAAAGATAGAAACATCTTGCAGATCAGGACATGGATTTAGTTGCTTCTCTCGATCGAAAGCATGCTTCGTGTTCACTTAAACATACCTTAGAGGATAATTCTTATCTGGAATTTTAACCAAGTGACATTTCCATGGATCTGGATAACTTATGAACAAAAGTGAAACAAGAAGCTTGGCAAGTATTAAGAAATGGTGAACACAAGACAAAGGGCTAAGTATGGGGAAGAGAAATGGATCGATATTGATCCATATGGATTACTACCGAACCATTTTTGAAGAATTAATCTACTCAATCAAGATAAACTTCATTGCATGGGGATGGGAGTAAAGGAGGTAAAGACAAAGAAATGGATTGGTACCAATCATCTGGGTTGGTATTGAACCATCTGGGTTCTTTCATGGGCCCTACCAGAAAACTGTGAAGAGATGTTTAAAGTTAAGAAGAAGGGGAAGAAAAGTCAGAATGATGGATTGGTATCGATCGATAGTTGGCCAATTTGGTTATGAAATTCGTGCGTTTTGACCAATTCTTTATGCTGAAACTTTGGATCTGAAGGAAATAACTTGGTCAAACCAACTCCAACAATTTTGGCAGCTGATTTTGTCTATAAATGCCAACCCTATTGCAATTAGATGTGGATCTTGGAATTTCTTTCAATTTTTGGCTAGGAAGTTCTATCAATTCATACCCAGTTGGTAATTGTAATTCGTTTGTATTTGCTATATTAAATAGTAACAAAGTTGATAGTGGATGTAGGCTTAAGATTCAAGCTGAACCACTTTAAAATCTTGTGTTCTTTCTCTTTCAATTTAATTTTATTATGCTTGAATTGGGGTGTTTGCCCATATTTTGAGCAAACAAAAACCCTCTCTACCTACACATTCATTTACACATAATTCAATAAGTAACTTATAATAATGAAAAACTGGTAACCCACATCATAAATACGTCATAAACGAATTTGTTCATCCAAAAAAAAATTTAAAGCATAACATGAAGGTGGTGGTAATATTACTAACCATCCCCTTAAGTTGATTCGCTTAAATATTCCCCTTTGGTGATTTGAAGCTTTCTCCCAATGCTACTTTTGTTTTTCCTTCCTTTTCTTCTTAAAAAGAAATCATTAAAGAGTTTTGTAGGTCTTTCTTTTGAAGGCTATGGAATGAGAAAGCAAAGTTTTAGGACATTCCTTTATGGGCTTAGGCATTCCTAAACCATTTAGTTAAAATAATTCTTTTATTTCCATAGGCATTATTAGTTAATCATCCCATTATTAATTAACTTATTATTCTATACAAAATGTTTCACTATGCTTCATTAAATAGTTTCTACTAATGTGTTATTTTATACTTGAATAATTAATTAATTGCTTTATAATTAACTTCTCAATATAATTCGTATATTTTTTCACATAAATGATTTCTAGTAAGTTAATTTACTAATTAATTCACACATATCTTCTCTATCAGACTATTATCATCAATACTTAGTGTATATGTATAGGCAAATCCCTAAGCGTGTATAATGCGCTTCATTAGTAATTATTTATTTACTTTGTGAAAATATTATTTTGGGGACATCACTACTAGATTTCCACATTATCACTCGATCATCAAATATGACAATAATAATATTTGTAAAATTTCAGGTCGTTACTGATCATATGCCACATATGTTTAAGGATTTGGTGTACCAAAATTAAAGTTGTATTTGAAGAGGAACCTATGAAGCCTGTTAATGTTGCGAAGATGGTTTATGGTAATATAAACCTAAGTTCTAAGGTTATATCATATGCAAAAAGGCATACTGGGACATCAAGTTATTTGTTGAAACATTTGATATTCAAAGATAGAATATGGATAAACATGATAGAGTTACTACTCTTAAGATATCGTTGCTTTTGTTAGATGATGTCCATTGGCAGTGGGTAAAAAGGGATGTTATCATAAACAATATGGTTAGATTAAATCATAATTAATGCAATTTTAGTAAAAGCATAGTTTTTGTTTTGAAATTAATTCTATTCTAATTTCAACATTGGTAAATTGTTTATTAAATTCTATTTAATTAATTTGGCTTTAAATTTGATTCATCTTAGTTTAGGTTTTTGATCGATGATTTCTGGTGTGAACAAAAACCATGATTATATTTTACTGTAAGCGCATGGCGTCAGTTGTAATAATTATGTGAATACAAGTCGAATCCACAAGGATTTATTTAAGTACTAATGTTTATTTAATTTACAGGTGAGTTAGACGAATAGAGAAATTGATTTGATTAATTTAAATTAGGAAATTACTATAATACATAGTAAAACGATTTAATAGGAACAAGAAAATAAAGAAATAGGTGATAAAGATCTTACCTCTAGTGTGTAATAAAATAGAGGATTAAAGAGATGGGATCTATTAATCTCTTGGCAAATTAATATATTTCCAATACGATAAAAACCGTGAAACAAAAACAAAACAAAACTGAAAGGAAATAAACTAAAACACAAACTCAGATTAATTCACTACACTACGAACTAAAAACAAGACCAAAGATCAGAAATAAATAAATAAATTGAATTTTTTTATATTAGATAAATGGAAAAGCTCAAAGTGATTACAAGAGATAAAAGCCCTAAATACCAAACCTTAAAAAATATTGAAAGTAGTTGCTAAGATGTCCTATAATGTGGCTAGGTAGAGATATTTATAGAGCTCTCTACAACCAGATATAATATTAGGTAAAATTAGGAATATTCTAGAACTTTTTGGCACGGTGTTGCTCTGTAATCATCTTTATTTTATGTGTTTCATGGTGTTCTAGAAACTTCTTTCTCCAACATACTTCAGAAGCTTCCTGATTAGGTGTGTTCTAGAAGGCTCTTGCTCTAGGAGATGTAATTGGTTTTAAAACTACGTGCCACGTAGGATTCGAACTAGTAACCTCCTAGTAAATGAATATCTTCGAAACCAATTGAGCTACAATTACTTTTTTGCATATACGACAGCCGACTTCTTATTAATAGAGCCTTAAGGATGAACTACATACTTTCAGTCAACTCCTTAATAATTTCTTCACTCTTCAAAATAATGAATCTGTAATAAACACAACAGAAATATCAAGTAATACTACCTAACGAATATTAAAATGTATAAACAAGTTGTTTAAAATATAGACAATTTGATGTTCATCAAATACCCCCACAGTGTAACCTTTATTCATACTTGAATAAAACCTTAATAAATTTATTATCCACACTTTCATAGGGAAATACAATTGCATTTTAGCATATGCAACAAGCATTTAAACCACTGGGCGTCCCTAGTACGACGAGTACTATCTCATGAGGGTATTCAGCAGATACTACCCACAAAATCCAAATGCAACGTGTTATAATTCTAATATAGCCATATAAATGCAAAATGTATGGAAATTAACTAATCGATTTATTCTTAAATAGTTACAACATTGTAGTGTATAAATATTCCAGTCAAAATCTAGAAATCTAAGTTCATCACTTAGTCATAAACTTCAAAAAAAAAAATAAAGTTCTCGTCATACTCGACTCTTGCTCGCTAATTGTTTCAATTGAAAACATAGTGCCACAATGAAATTAGTTTTTATTTGATTGTCAAAGTTTGTAAAGTGATATTTCTATTTCCACTTGTATAACAATTTAAAATCAATAAAACTAAAGGGGATGTATTGAGTTCAACCACTCACCTTCTCTTTATTATTTATTTATTTATTTATGTTTTTTATGCATACACCTAACCCATGGACCAAGGTATACTACACTTGTACTTCCTTCGGACTTACATGAGAATGGAATAGAGCTTGACGAATTGTACAAACTGACTCTGGCAATGTTGGTAAAGGTTGATGATCCTTAGGTGCCCAACTCATAAACCGAGACCAAGGTATACCACCCATGCACTGCATTTCGGGCTAACGTGAGAATGGGGCATAGCTTGGCGGGTGCGCATACCAATGCTAGATGTACTAGCAATGTTGGATACCTTTGGTTTTTATTATTAGCATCATTATTATTTTTAAGAGAGAAAAAGAGAGAGTAATGCAAAATTATCTTAGCACCTCTTAGTTACAAAGATTTGAGCATTGTTATGCATGTATTTTGGACTTACCACTTTTAAACGATGACAACAAACTTCATAGTCATCACCTATGAGTCAACCTATATACTAGCGGTTGGAACGGGGCTAGGGCGTAGCGTGGTAAATGGGTAAATTTCAAATATTCTATTCTATTTAGATCTTACTGGACCTATAAAGTATAAATTCATTCAGATTTTATCTAAATTTATTTTAAATAAAATCAATATTTTATTTAATTTACAATAATAAGCTTTATGTTAATGTTATATTTACAATTTATAATATAATATGTGTATCAAATACACATATATGTGTAAATGCACATGGGATATAAATGGTGTACGTCGTTTAACATGCCAATGTATAGATGTTAGGATTTACATCGCACCAAATATATTAGCCCCTCTATATATATGTATACTGTCAAATATATGTAGTTTTATATTATTGCAAAATAGTGTTTGTAAATGTAAGCATTTATATAAATATATTTACATACGTACACATACACTATATTGTAGTGTAACATATTTGCAAATATATTATAAATAACAATGAAAGTCAAAAGCTAATTTAAAATTCAAATTTTAGATTTAGATCTAGATCTATAAAATAAATATCTAGTAACTTCAAATTCAAATTAGTATATTATTTTAAATAAATATAGTATAAATATAAAATATGTATATATATTTCGAAATTAATACTCTACATACATACATACATACATATATATATTTAAAACATATACGTATAATATGTATTTTAGAATAATATTAAAAACTATACATATAAAAGGTATATACACACAGATATGTTTTAACATAAATTATTAAATTCACACACACACACATATATTTTCGACCATAAAAATTTAATTTTTTTACTTGCAGTTTTAAAGTTGTTTCTAAAAAAAATTCATATTAATTCTAGACGTAAACCAATGGAAAAAACTTTTTTTAATTTCTGAAAACATTTATGAAATTATACATATTATATTAAATATATATATATATTATGACACTTATATAAGTGTTTATATAATGGATACAATATTTAAACTGAATATATAAACATACATATTATATTATACTGTATTCGGATTTTAAAATATAGTTATATATGAAAATATTTGTTTTTATATTTATAAAAACTATAATAATATATATATATATGATAATAAATATAAAACATGCTTCATAAAATGGTAGTTTTATTAAAATTAATTTTATTTTGAAATCATTTTAATATTATAATATATGGTAAAAATTATTTATTTTCTAGGCCATGAGCAATATTTACGTAAATATACATAAAATTTTATTTTATTTATTATACGCTTATATAATTTCATCTATTGAAGACAACACCAACATATATAGATTTATGATATTGAAGTACTATTTAAGCATATAATACTATATAAATAATTATATATGAATATATATATATATATATATATATATATATATATATATATATGCATGCAAATAAAAATTACAATGTCAATGGCCCAGATGAAACACCTTGAAACAGTGAGTCCAATGACTCCTTGAATCAATATTCAAACCTTCAGAACGTGCTACCAGATTGAAAGCCGAAACCATAGGTCATTGATTTTAATTTAATTTGTAAATTTGGAAGCTTGAATTTGATGAGGAGAGAGGCAATATGACCTGTCTCGGCTGGTTTAAAATGAGCAAGAGAGAGAGCTAAAAGATGGAGTTAGAGATGAACATATAGCAAAGATCTGAGGAGTAAAAGGATGATCCTGATCCTACTTTCTCTCTTATCAATCCACCTCCTTTTGAATAAAAATTCAAGCCCCCTTTTAGTCTCCTATAGTCGACAATTATAAGCTCCATTATGGGCCTCAAAATCACTTCAAGTCCGTTAATAAAAACTAAATTTAAATCTAATTCACATGCACATCGATATTGTATATCGATACGTGTGTTTATAACTATTATACGTACACTATTTAATATTGATCAACATAAATTAAATAAAGTTTTATAATTAATATTTCATAAATATTAATTAATTTATAAAATTATAATTAATTAAATCAGGTGGTAATAGGAGTATTCTGTTAGTCCATGAGTTGATGGTTTTGATGACAACAACCTTAGAATAAGATTATAAAATATAAATACTAACATTATAGTATAGATATATATGTATATGCAGGATTTAACCATGCAGGTACCAAGAATGAAGACTGTACAGTATAGAGATTCAAGATATCAAGATTGAAGACTCATGAGTATCAAGATTATCAAGAGTTCAAGATTTCAAGATAAGTATTGAGTCTATAATTATGTTAAAACTTCACAATAGCACTGAAATCTTCACTCTATTTTTCTTTTGGGATGGAACCCATTTCTACCTTTTTAGTGGCTTACAAACCCACGATAAGTAGCTTACAAACCTACGACAAGTGGCTTACAAACCCACGAACATCCTGGTTTTGTACAAGTTCTCGAGTCCTGGCATGATGAGATATTCTGCAGGAAGAAGCTTGCAAAACTACTTCAAAATGATTTTCAAAACTACTTCAGGATATTTTCAAAATTGTTTTTCAAAATGTTTTAGCCTTAAAAATTATCTTTTCAAATGATTTTCAAAAAGATGTTTTAGCCTTAAATATTCTGGTTTTTAAACTTCGGTTTTTTAATACTATCTTTTAATTATAATATATTTATATTTAGATTGAAATATAAAATTATATTAAAATTTTATATATATTATTCTTTATATTCATCTGTGTATTTTGTCTATAGCCAAGTATATTTATAAAGTTTAAAATAGTTTTAATATAAGATAAAGGTTATTTTCAAAGAAAAACAAAACATCAAAATTTCCTTTGTGATGTCGACATGCCCTAGTACCCCATGTCGGCATAGTGTCAGTTAGATTCAAAAATTTGAATTTCAAAAGAAGTGTCTATTCGCCATAACCTTTCGCGAATGGACATGGCCGTTGTTCTTCTATAAATAGGGGTTAGTTTCAACGAATTTTACATCAGTCTTTCTGGTTTTTCACTTCTCTTCTTCTTCCACATTTTTTTATTCAAAATCCTATCATTACTCTGCCGAAATCAACATTGAATCTAACTAGATTATCTCTGGTTTGATTCTCTATCACTATCTCAACAAGATCCAAGTGCTATTCAGAGTTATAGGCTTCTTTGTAATCTATCTAGCGAGAAAAGGTTTTATTGTAGCCTTGGAAATCAATCAATCGAGAAAAGGTGTGATTGTAGCCTTGGAAATCAATTGGGTGAACATGTTGCCTCGGAAATCAAGTATCTCTACCCAGAGGATTGTGATTCTGGAGGGTGTACCTCGTAGCTTTGAAACCGAGGGTTGTAATTGTTGAATTCCTTTTGAAAGGAAATCTGTACTTAGTTGTGCGGGACTGGATGTAGGGTAACCCCGAACCAGTATAAAATCTGGTGTGTTCTTTCCTTTACTGCATTTACTTTATTTCTGCATTTGTGTTTGTTTCTGTGATTATATCTGTGTCTGAATATTGCATACATTTGTATTCAAATTAACATAAACTCAAAAAGATTTAGTAATTTTTTAAAAACACTATTCACCCCCCCTCTAGTGTTATTCCTAGCCTTAAGATCCATATTCCGCATTCCTCTCATTTGGTATCTGAGCAAGGTTTTCAAAAGTTTCATAATCTGATTTTTGAAAAAGTTTTTTTTTAAATGGCTATGTTTAAGAAATTTGTTAATGCATGTTTAGAAATATTCAGATCATCATTGTCTCTTGAGTCTGCATATAATCAATATTCAAATACAAGTTGTCTACTAAGGTTGTTTGATGTACAGGAATCATGCTTTATGGGAGTTGAGGAATCAATCCAGAACAAACAAACTGTGCAAATCAAAAGGAACAAATGGATACTCGATAGTGGATGTTCTAGACACATGACTGGGAATCCAGATATGCTGAATGATATAATATACAAAGACGGAGGACTGGTTAACTTTGGAGACAATTCAAAAGACTATGTGATTGGCATCGGCAAAGTCGGTAACTCTGAAACTCCTATTATTACTAATGTTTTGCTAGTTAAGAATCTGAAACACAATCTGCTACGTATAAGTCAACTATGCGATAAAGGATATAAATTAAATTTGAAAAAGATAAGTGTCACATTGAAGATAATAATTCAACCATAATATTTGAGGGAATTAGGAAAAAGAATATTTATATTCTTAGTATGAAAATTTCAAATGATAACTTGTGTCTTTTGGCAAATGCAAGTGACCCTTGGATTTGGCATAAGAGATTTGGGCATTTGAATTTCAAACTCTTATCTAGACTATCAAAACATGATCTAGTAAGAGGCCTCCCTAAAATGAATTTTAAATTAGATATTCTATGTGATGCGTATCAACTAGGAAAACTTAGAAAAAGTTCCTTTAAATTAAAAGATTTGATTTCAACTTCAAAACCTCTTGAATTACTTCATCTTGATTTATTTGGTCCATCTCAAATTCATTCATTAAATCACAGCAAATATGTTTTTGTAATTGTAGATGATTGTTCTAGATTTACATGGACAATATTTTTGAAACATAAAAGTGATACTTTTGAATGTTTTAAGAAGTTTTCAAAAAGGGTTCAAAATCAATTTTCTCAAAAAATTATAACCATCCGTAGTGATCACGGTGGTGAATTTGAAAATGAAAAATTTGAAGAATTCTGCAATAAAAAGGGAATAATTCACAATTTTTCATTTCCAAGAACTCCACAACAAAACAGAGTAGTAGAACGTAAAAATAGGACGATTCAAGAGTGTGCGAGAACTATGCTTTCTGATAGTAATTTACCAAAGTATTTTTGGGCAGAAGCAGTTGCTACCGCCTGTTATATTTTAAATAGAATTTTAGTTAGACCTTTAACTGATAAGACATCTTATGAACTTATTTACTCAAAGAAACCTAAGGTATCTTATTTTAGAATTTTTGGAAGTAAATGTTTTATTTTAAATACAAAAGATAACTTAGATAAATTTGATCCTAAATCCGACAAAGGTATCTTTATCGGATACTCTAATAGAAGTAAAGCATACATAGTATTTAATTTAAGAACTAATACCATCGAAGAAACAATGCATGTTTCATTTGATGAAAATTTCAAAAAATTTGAAGAAATAAATGATGAAGAAGATTTAATCACTCAGAACCAAGAGTCAACTAAAACTAATAATGAATTAAATCATCCTAATAAAAGGATTAAACTTTTAAAAAATCACCCTATAGAAAATATACTTGGAGATATGCAATCTGTTGTTAAAACTAGAAACCAACTAAGTCAAATGAGTAATGTAGCTTTTATATCAACTATTGAACCCAAAAATCTAGAAGAAGCATCAACTGATGATTCATGGATTTTGGCTATGCAAGAAGAATTAAATCAATTCACTAGAAATGATGTTTAGGAACTTGTTCCTAGACCTGAAAATAAAAGAATAATTGGAACTAAATGGGTTTATAAAAATAAAATGAATGAACAAGGAGAGGTTGTTAGAAATAAAGCCCGATTAGTCGCTCAAGGTTATTGTCAAGAAGGAATAGATTTTGATGAAACCTTTGCCCCCGTAGCAAGACTAGAAGCTATTAGGATTCTACTTGCTTTCGCAAATCATAATAATTTCAAATTATTTCAAATGGATGTTAAAAGTGCATTTTTAAATGGTTTTGTAAATGAAGAAGTATTTGTTAAACAACCACCACTTTTTGAAAATGATAAATTTCCAAATCATGTTTACAAACTTAAGAAAGCTCTATATGGTCTAAAGCAAGCTCCTAGAGCCTGGTATGATAGACTAAGATCTTACTTGTTACAATCAAATTTTGAAATAGGTAAAGTAGATAATACTCTTTTTATTAAAAGAAATAAAAATTATATTCAAGTAGTACAAGTCTACGTAGATGATATCATTTTTGGATCAACTAATTTTGAAATGAATAAAGAATTTTCTGAAATAATGACAAAATTGTTTGAGATGAGTCATATGGGTGAATTAAACTTCCTTTTAGGATTACAAATAAAACAATTAGATAATGGTATCTTTATTAGTCAAGAAAAATATGCTAAAGACCTAGTTAGTAAATTTGGTTTGACTACTGCGAGTGGAAAACCTATTCCCATGGCAACCAATGAGTACCTTAGTAAAGAAGATCTCTCGAAAGATGTAGATCAAAAATTATATAGAGGAATGATTGGATCACTACTCTATATCACTGCGAGTAGACCTAATATCATGCATAGTGTTTGTCTCTGTGCAAGGTATCAATCCCCACCTAAAGAAACTCACTTAAAAGCTGTAAAACGTATTATAAGATATGTTAAACACACCTTTGATTATGGATTATTTTATCCTAAAAATGATTCGTTTGACTTAATATCTTACTGTGATGCTTATTATGTTGGTTGTAAATCAGACCGAAAAAGTACAAGTGGAACTTGTCACTTTTTAGGGCATTCTCTGATTTCCTGGTTTAGTAAAAAGCAAAACACAGTTTCTCTATCAACAACTGAAGCAGAGTATATTTCTGCTGCTTTGGCTTGTTCTCAAGTAATATATATGCAACAAACTTTAAAAGATTTTGGTTTAAATATCTCAAAATCACCAATTTATTGTGATAATACTAGTGCAATAAATTTATCTAAAAATACTACTCAACATGCTCGAACTAAACATATTGATATCAGACACCATTTTCTCAGAGATAATATAAGTAGAGAAGTAATTACTCTCGACTATATCAATTCTGAAAATCAAATTGTTGATATCTTAACAAAACCCTTAAATGAATCTACATTTACTAAATTATGAAGAGAATTAGGTATTTGTTCATTAACTGAAATATAAAATATAAATAACAAGTATAATTAAAAATTAATTCAAAATAAATTAAATAGGCAAAAATTCAAGAACCATGTCGACATCCCCCCTAGAATCATGTCGACATATAACGTTTTTTTTAATTTTAAATTTTTTCCCACCAAAATTAAAAAAAGTGGTTATAAATTTCTCCTATTTCGAAATTTTCTTCATTCTTTCTATTCTCTTTCTGTTCTTCCTTCTGAGATCAATTTATCAATGGCCTCCTCTCCCAAATCAAACTTAAAATCAACCTTTTTGTTCCCATCGCCTACTTCTGGTCCGTCTCAACAATCAATGTTGGCTCGTGTAACGAAAATAGAGGATTCTCTGAAAGATACCCTTCAGTTAATGACTGAAATCCAAGTGATGCAACTTCGAATGGCCAAAGAACAAGAGAGGCAAGGCAAAATACTTAGGAATTTGCAAAAATTTCTTATGGATAATCATGCTACCCCAATCTTAATTGACGAGGACTCATCAGAAGATCATGATCAAGAGGAAAGTGAAGAAGAAGAACCAATGGAAGAAGAGCATGCGGAAGACAATGACAAAGTCGTTTGCGTTGGCGAAGTGTGCGTTGACAAAGATGGAAATCTTGTCGAACAACGTGGAAATTTCTGTTTCCACTATCCAAATTGTTCGGTTCATAGATCTCCTATGTTCAAACACACACATTAGTTTCTTCTCTTTCTTTTCTATTTGTTGTTTGTTTTCTTTTCGATCTCTACGAAAAATGTAAATATAAACAAATATATAATTAATAAATAATGTGAGTTCTTATATATGTTCTATTAAAAGTATTATTATATAGATTCTTAGTTAGGAGAGTCTATAATTTAGGACTAAGTTTTAGGTTTACAAGTAAGTATTGATGATAACACTATCATCATATAGAATATTAGAGTAATAACTATATAGTTTGGAGTTATATAGTTTAGAGTTTGTTTTTGTTGATGACAAAGGAGGAGAAATATAAAATAGAAGAGTTAGGCATAGATTAAGGGGGAGTTATTAGATTTAGGGGGAGTAAATAGGATAGAAGTAATATTTTATAAACAAAGGTTGTCATCATCAAAAAGGGGGAGATTGTTAGTCCATGAGTTGATGGTTTTGATGACAACAACCTTAGAATAAGATTATAAAATATAAATACTAACATTATAGTATAGATATATATGTATATGCAGGATTTAACCATGCAGGTACCAAGAATGAAGACTGTACAGTATAGAGATTCAAGATATCAAGATTGAAGACTCATGAGTATCAAGATTATCAAGAGTTCAAGATTTCAAGATAAGTATTGAGTCTATAATTATGTTAAAACTTCACAATAGCACTGAAATCTTCACTCTATTTTTCTTTTGGGATGGAACCCATTTCTACCTTTTTAGTGGCTTACAAACCCACGACAAGTAGCTTACAAACCTACGACAAGTGGCTTACAAACCCACGAACATCCTGGTTTTGTACAAGTTCTCGAGTCCTGGCATGATGAGATATTCTGCAGGAAGAAGCTTGCAAAACTACTTCAAAATGATTTTCAAAACTACTTCAGGATAATTTTCAAAATTGTTTTTCAAAATGTTTTAGCCTTAAAAATTATCATTTCAAATGATTTTCAAAAAGATGTTTTAGCCTTAAATATTCTGGTTTTTAAACTTCGGTTTTTTAATACTATCTTTTAATTATAATATATTTATATTTAGATTGAAATATAAAATTATATTAAAATTTTATATATATTATTCTTTATATTCATCTATGTATTTTGTCTATAGTCAAGTATATTTATAAAGTTTAAAATAGTTTTAATATAAGATAAAGGTTATTTTCAAAGAAAAACAAAACATCAAAATTTCCTTTGGGATGTCGACATGCCCTAGTACCCCATGTCGATATAGTGTCAGTTAGATTCAAAAATCTAAATTTCAAAAGAAGTGTCTATTCGCCATAACCTTTTACGAATGGACATGGCTATTGTTCTTCTGTAAATAAGGGTTAGTTTCAACGAATTTTACATCAGTCTTTCTGGTTTTTCACTTCTCTTCTTCTTCCACATTTTCTTATTCAAAATCCTATCATTACTCTGCCGAAATCAACATTGAATCTAACTAGATTATCTCTAGTTTGATTCTCTATCACTATCTCAACAAGATCCAAGTGCTATTCAGAGTTATAGGCTTCTTTGTAATCTATCTAGCGAGAAAAGGTGTGATTGTAGCCTTGGAAATCAATCAAGCGAGAAAAGGTGTGATTGTAGCCTTGGAAATCAATTGGGTGAACTTGTTGCCTCGGAAATCAAGTATCTCTACCCAGAGGATTGTGATTCTGGAGGGTGTACCTCGTAGCCTTGAAATCGAGGGTTGTAATTGTTGAATTGCTTTTGAAAGGAAATCCGTACTTAGTTGTGCGGGACTGGATGTAGGGTAACCCCGAGCTAGTATAACATCCGGTGTGTTCTTTCCTTTACTGCATTTACTTTATTTCTGCATCTGTGTTTGTTTCTGTGATTATATCTATGTCTGAATATTGCATACATTTGTGTTCAAATTAACATAAACTCAAAAAGATTTAGTAATTTCTTAAAAACACTATTCACCCCCCTCTAGTGTTATTCCTAGCCTTAAGATCCATATTTCGCATTCCTCTTATATTCAACGTTTCAGTTGTGTGACTTAGGTGTAAATTTGGTCAGCGATTAATGTCGAACAATTCAAATATTAACGTTCACATGTCACTTAGCAGGTGGCATCACATTATGAAAAAATTTATCGCCTGCATAGCTTCATTAAATTCCAATTTTACTTATTTTAAGTGTTACCTAGTAGTGTCAATTATTTACACCAATTTTCTTCATCAAAACTATGACACATTAAGACTTAAGGAATTTGGTAATGGTCAAATTTCCAATATCACCAATATTCAACTTTATAGTCCAAACACAAAGACCTAGGTTCAATAATAACAATTATTATTATCGAACTGCTCTGGTCATATATTTTGACTTTGAGTTGACTTCACTTGACTGTGATACTAACCTTATATAACCGAGGGGAGGAATTCTCTATTGAATAGTGTCTAACTTCAAATGCTTCCACTCGAACCAACTATAATCATTTGATGGATGTCATACCATAATTTGACTATAATCAAAGCGAAATTTCCTCATTGAAGCTCGATAGTATTCTCAAGTCGAGAGGATTGTGTAATATTGTCACATCGATATTTTCTATTTGACTTTAGTTATATTAACTAATAGAAAACTATCAAGTGAGTCATTCCATAGTTATCCAATAATTATCAGTAAGTAACACCTTGGTACCTTATTAGCCATGAGTAATACACTGCCCGACATTTTGAGAGCATTATGTACTCTAGTCTTAACGAATGTATCGATATCCAGTCTCGATACATCTTGACTAGGAATATTTAAAATGATATGTTTGTTTTATTATGATAAATCACTCATGACGATAGCACATTGTAACCACTACCACAAAACATATCGTCTATGGATTTTCTATTAAATACACTTCTAATTAAATTTTTAGTTAATATAACACATTATATCAAGTATGTAATAGAAAGTAAACAACTCTTTATTTCGAACAAGATTGATTATCGAGTTAGGTATATGTAACAATTAAATAATTTCCCTTAAGGCACAAACCTAACTCTATCAATCTCTCACTTACATTTGGAGCCAATTATGGAATCTTAGTCGCATCCCTTCGATTAGTTTGATGAGAACTAATTAAGTTGGACCTTTCATGAATGGATCTGCAATATTGGTCTAATTATCTACTATGTCAATCTACTCTCTCTGATGCTGATAAACTACTTTTAACATGTGGAACTATTCAGAGTATGTTTCTCAACTTCTAATAGTCTCTTATTAGTAGTATCTTAATACTTAGAATCACCCCTAGCTCGGTTTTAAATTCATGCATTTATATTATACATTGCTTTTATTGTGGTGCTATTTAAGGTGATGTACTTTGCCTTATTATTGAATCATCCACATTGTTTCGTTCGAAACATTTCCAACTTAAAGCTTCTTAATTAAGGTTTGAACATGAATTTAATATTGACATGTTATACTCGATAACACTTATGAAGTTCGAGTTCGAACACTCATTCCTAAGGATTCGTTGTTTCTGTAAACAATTCTCTAGTATTTCATAAATACTCGAAAATGCTCTAAACTACCATATAGTGATCCTTATTTGTATTTGATATTTGCTTCATGCATCAAATACATAAGAAAACTATGATATTGTAGAAAATACAACACGTATGGTAATTCCTATTATCAATACATAAGGAATCCATCTTACATGTTCAATATCAAACATTTTAATATGATGTCTTTACATATCATTTGGAACATTTCCAACATCCTTTATACTTATTATAAAAGATGTAATTTACAAATACTATATCGAGTAAACAACCAAACTATTATTGAGTTTAAATAAGCACATCATTTGCAATCGACAATATTTTATTTACTTATAGTTTAGAAATATATATGTACCTTTTATTGTCCTTTCTTGTAGACACACGTTTCCTCTATAATTTGATTGCATACCAAACTATTTTATTTTCTATCAAACCAATTGTTCAACTCTAATGCTTGTTGAATGATACTTTCGTATCCATTCCTGGATCATATCCAAAAATTCACAAACTTATTATCACTTTCACTGACTTCGAGACACTTTGACAATTATGTGCAAACAGTCAATTTTAAATCATGATCTAGAATATTCTGTTTATACGAACCAAAACACAAAGTCATATTAGACGATAATTTTGTGAGTTGAATCTGAATCATCTTGAGCACATTAAAATGGCGACTCTTTTACGTTAATTTCAACAGTTGAAATTTACGATTATATTATTATCAATGTTGCTCACTATATTCCAACTACACTAGTCTTTCTCTTGAAGACACATTTGTGGCTTATGAATCATATCCATACGGCTACAACTATCAAAATATTGTTTTGATAATGTACTTGGAATCCAATTTGGATTTGTGCATCATACCATATGGTAGAGTCAATACTCTTAATGGCTTAATTGACCGTGAGGATTACCAATTCTCGAATCGATAAGAAACTCAATGTTTCTCTTCAATATGCGAGAATATTTATTAGGCATTATAATGCCTTTTTGTAAAGACCCGATTCTTCGACTTTCGAATATCGACATCAATACGTCCACTGTATCAACTGTCGAGCCATCGAATGCCGGAAAACCGAATTCTTAGGGTTTAAAAGAAGAGGTAGAAGAAAAGATAGAAGAAAAAGAGAAGAAGAACAACAGAACAATATCAGAAACGAAAACAATATCAGAATCTCACATATCGCAGCGGAACAATATATAATAGATAATCACTAGTCTTTTAAAACAAAGAACTATATCAGTTTATACATACATCAATCAGAGTCAATATACGACTCAATACAACAATGAACAGTTATATAAAACTTGTCCTCATACAGAATACACAGCGGAATAAATACTATTAGATACAAATACTACGTCTCGTCATCCAGCTTATCTCCAAAGCTCCAGAATGTCCTGATAACCTAACTCTAGACTGCCCGTATGGAAATTGGTGGGCATCCAGAGTTTAGAAGGGAAACAATAAACTCCAGGTCAGTCATGGTGACTGGTGTGAGATCGTAAAACAGTTATTTTTCACAAAGAAATAAAATAGATTCGCAATGCTTTTGGAAAATGAAACTACCATAAGACCTCCCACCACACACACAATGCAAACGCAGAATTGGAGGAGATTTCTTCTTATGATAGTCAAAGATGCTTACTATGCAAAATCAAATCATTTTGATATTATTATTAGTGCATAGTGTAGAAAACTTTTCGAAAGTATAATATAAATCTTAGCCAGCATAGGCATTCCGCACTTATGCCTACTATAGCTACTATGTTCAATAGCAGGTTACCGCCACATTCCATAGCAGGTAATACAATTGCAATCGTAAGGGTTCGTATTGTTTCTTTGGATTTTCCAACAAATGGTCAGGCTAAGAAACTTCCTTTCCTCCTGCCGAATAGGATCGCCTCTGGCTGGACGTCCCGAGAGACAAACTGCTCTCTGCCAAACAAGGCCGGGTTACCCCTGTAACAGGTAACTCACGAATATGTCATCACCCGGTCCTTTGGGACCTTTATCCGAGCGCTCGGTAACCAACATCACACATCATAAAGAAAGTGTATCCACATGAGTAAGTATCTGGGCTCCATACCATGATACCACCCCTTTCCAGAAGGAAATGACATACCCTAAAGGGCGCGACCCTCATAACCTTGCCGCAACATTCCTGTTTCGACCATTTCCGGGTTGTTGAGGCCCTGACGAAGTCTCGTCCATAAAGCTACGCTTTTTCAAAAAGCCACGCTTTGGGTCAACAGATGATCAACCTATGATCACAAAGATAAATGATCAAACAAATGATCAAATCACAAATGATCAAACACTGATCATCACACAACAACACTCAGCATGCCACATTACCAAATTGCGAATATATCGCTGATAACTTCAACTACATAACCTCTGAGCTCGTACGTCTCAGAGAAGGGTGTTAAGCTAAGAGAATAAATTCTCCGCCACCAACAAATATGTATTTGAAAGAAATCAGCTTTAAATCCCAAAGTGTAATGTCAGACACACAATCCATACAAGTCTATTCTGGGATCGAACAGAACCGAAGGCACTTCTCACGAAGCCCTTGCAAATCCGAATAATTTCCAATCACGTCCGGACTTCCCGTCACTAAGGGTGATAAAACCTCTAAATCGGAGATCAACCGATGTAGAGTAACTCGACGGTAATCCTTCCTTTTCAAAAATATCCGGTCTTCAACACCGGTCATCAAATGCGATTCATAACGACGTATCACATATTCGGAATGGGTTATACGACCCCATGGTCCTTTCCCGGCTAACCCGAATAGTGAGCGCTTATTCAAAAATAAGTGTGGCATTCAAATTCATCCAATTCACAACAAATACCTATTCAAGGTAATTATTGATAGTCGGTTATTTAACTATCAATAAATATGCGCAACATCATCAGATTCCAAATAATTTTTCAAATTATTTATTTTCCAAAATATCTTTACTAGATATAAAATTTCCACATTTCAAAAATAAATCAATATTTATTTTTCTAAACAATTCCCCTTTCTATTATAAATTCCATAGTGAATTTATATTTCAAAATATCTACTGATATACGATTTTCGAATCGATGTCAATATTCACTTTCAATTTATCTTTACAAAGATAAATTCTCAAAAACGTTCATTTCATATTGGAAAAGCAATTCCATACTTATTTAAAAATAAGTAATTCACAAATCTATTTATTTTCAACATTTGAAAATATTCGATATACTTAAATCGAAATTAAGTATATATTTCATTCTTTAAGGAAATCATTTATTATAACAACATTTATTTGAGTCAAAACGAATGTTACGTAAAACATCGTTACGACGACTCAAAAATCACTAGTATAGGGATTCGGAATTAAGATAGAGATATAAATCCCAATACTATATAAAAACATTTCCTTTCGGAAATCATTTACTATAACAACAGTGTTATAGTCCACCATTTCCTTCTTTCTCGAAAACGTCTATTTCAACAATAAATGTTGAAATCTATGATTTCGATATTCAATATATTTTAAAACATCGTTTAAAACAATTAACTTCATTTTCAATGTCACTTTCCCAAAACAATATCCATTTTACTTAATAACATATTCACTGTCCAAAATCGTGAATATACTTCACTAACCACATTTCACTATTTTCTACACATTTTATTTCAAGAATTATCCACTATCCAAAATCGTGGATAAAATTCTCTTAATAACCTTCTATATTAGATTCATCAAATTTGATTGATTTTCGAATTTATAAAACAACGTTTATAAATTCTATTCCTTTAACAACTTTGATTTATAAATTTCTTTTTATTAACTTCTATAATTCACTTATCAAAATAAGTGATTTCGGATTTATAAACAATGTTTATAAATTTCATATTCTATTTATAAAAACTTCAATTTATAAATCTCCTTTGTTAACTAATTCAATTCATAACTCAATTTTTATACCAACATATTTTACAAAATCATTTCCATTTATAAGTCCACAATTTATAAATTTCTTTCACTTATAAATTCTTAAAAATTCATTTTAACGCTTATAAAAACTCGTTTTATAATCCCAATATTTTAAAGTTATAAATATCAATTTTGTACATCTTTTATATACATCGTTTTTAATAATTCAAAAATCCCAATCCAAACCATTTTATAAATTGCTTAACCGTCTATTTCAAAAATCACCTGTCGGTTATATTTCACAAAAATCATAACTTTTATAACTTTAAAAGTTGAACGTTTATAAATCAATTCAAAAATTAAATAAATGTATACTTTCAAAAATCACTTTAAAATCCTTTTAAAGTAAGAGTCGTTATGTTTAAACTTCAAAACTGAATCCGATGATGCAACAGCACCAATTAGTCAATCACAACAACAAACATCATATATCAATATGATAACAGAATATACATCAATATCTGTAAATAAATAAATACTGGTGAGGAATCCAGTTGGATCCCTCCAACCTGTTTCCCTACATCCACAGACGTTAGCACAATACCAATTCCACTTCGAGGTGGAATATCGCGGTATATGGGTTTTATAAAAATCATCTGCTTACTAACAGCGCAATAGGGTCTCATCCGCTATACGAGGCGGGAAATCAATCAATCCAATATATACATATGCCAATATGTATATATTGCCATATATATAGATATATCCTACTATATCTAATATCACATCCAATAGCAATCAATCAGTCAATAAATAACTGCAAAATCCAAATTTATTTGAGTGAGAAAAATCTCACCTTAGTATTTTATTTTGCAATCCATTCCAAATCCAGATTTATTTTTCTTCGTTGTATTCGACCTTGTATAAACAATTATATAATTTATCAATATTCGAAAAAAAATCGAATAGTAAATTTCTATGGGATAATTTAAATTAACCAATGATTTTAATTTTAAAATTAAAATTCGATTCGGAACAACAAAATATTTTCTTTTCTTTTGAAATTACATATACACTTTCAAAAATAATCTATAAAGATCAAATCTTTATATAAATCCCTATAGTTTCCAAAATCCTATATATTTATATATTTACTGTAAGTAATATAACAATGAACCCCTAACTGTAAACGTATACATATATACATTCCTTAAAGTGAAATATTAACTTGCTATATATCTTACTGTAAACCCAATTACTATGTTAAATGATTTTTTTCTTTTCTTTTACAACTTACTTTATGTTTATGGTTTCACTGTATATAAAATTTCTTTTCTATAGATTCATAAGTTTCCAAATAAATATATACAGAATTTGACTAAAGATAAACTCTATTACCTTACAGTACAAACACAGCAGACCGACCGAACTCCACCAGATTCGACTTGCCATCGCGAGATCGCCTCAGCTCCTGATTGATTCGATCGCCTCGCCTTCGACTGCCCATCAACACGCGTATGCGCACGTCCCCCCTTTCTGTGACAAAGTCGTCGCTTCCCCAAACGAAACCCTAGGCGTCGCGAGCCTCATCTCCGAACCCCATCGAGTCGCCGCGTGAATCCCTCAATCTCATCGCTCTAGGCCACCACTGCTTCACCGATTCGAACGCGAGCGCCATGCCCAAAAACATCGAACCCATGCCCTAGCTGATGTCGACGCCGCCGCTACCTCCATCTCGCGATCCCTCCTCCCCAGGTCGCCGCGCGACCCTATTGCGATGAAGTCGCCATTTTTTTTTAAAACGAGAACGAGATTTAATCTGATTTTGAAATGGGCAGTGGCCATAAATTTTCATATGAATAGATAAGAGGAGGGAATGTGGTTGATTAAGAAGAAGGGCTTTGGCCATTACTTTTGTGAATTCGAATTTTATTTCGATCTGCTATAAATTTTTCTTTGAACTATCTGATCTCGTAGGAGATTTGTAAGGAGAATGGGAAGACAAACGAACGTGATTTAGCAGAGAATAACGTGTTTGCACGATCCATTTCGTGATCCTAGGCGTAAATTAAGGAATGAACGTGTGTATGTCGGCAACAATTTAAAATTTAAATTTTAAATTGAATTCGATTTAAAATCCAACACGTTTACTCACCGTACGGTCACATATCAACTCCGAAAAATACGAAATTTGAAATCCGGTAATAATACAATATCACAGACCCAATGGAACTGGTTTCGTCGAATTCCGAGACTGTGCCTTGGACGGCTATTTTTTAAATATCGATTCGAACGATTTAATTTCAAAACTGAACAAACACTTTCAAACTCGATTCTGAAGCTTCTATTATCTTCAGTATTATCATTATAGATTTTACAATCCTTTGAAATATTTTCTTCAACTTAAAATTGAAGATTCAAATTTTTATTCGACTATCAATAGATTAAATTTTATAATTTAATCGCCAATTTATTCTGATAATTTGAAATTCAAGTCAAACTATCATTCAAATATTTAAAATAAATTAAATATTTACAATTTAAATTGTTCAAAATTCTAGGTCGTTATAATCTTCCCCCCTTAAAAGAATTTCGTCCCGAAATTACAAGTTAGGAAAAATGGTCCTTAGCTCGTCTACTATTTTTCAACATTCAATAGTTTTATCAAATTTTCAAACAGATCTTCCTACTAAAGATTCGTTATCATCTCAACTAAATTTCCAACTTCAATTATAAGTTTCAAACAGCATTGTTTACTTCAAAATTCAAATTTAAGTTTCAATTCAAATTTTAACTTTCAAAATTTTCTCAAAAATTTTCTAACACTCGAAATTTTCAAAAAAATTCGCCAGCGTCTCCTTTGCGCGGCTAACACGGCACGACTACAAAACATCCCTACGGACTCTCAGATTTCAAAAAGAAAAGAAAAAGCCAAGCGGCTAGACAAGAAATCATCAAATTTCATATTGAAATTCAAATACTTACCTTTTGTCGAGCAATTCAAATTTATCTTCAAAATCAAAATCTCAATTCCTTTATACACCTGTATATTCTACTAACCATAATATCTAGTTACAACATTCAAACTATTTTGCAAATTTCATTACAAAATTTTCAATATATACTTCTTATACATTTCTAATTCACTATTGAAGTTATATATTCTTTTCATTCAATTTCATTTGAACTCAATTCACAATTTCTATTCAATTTGGATTTTATTTAACTTCTGAATATTGAATTTATCGATTACCTTTCATTTACAACTGCATCATTTTAGATTAGTTTCATTTACTAATTCATTACAAATCCCAATTCACTTTATTCAAATTTGTTTTCAACATTCAGTTTCAATTCCAGTTTTATTCTTTCGTTCATTCCCAAAATTTATTTTCAATTTACCATTTTGGTTTATAACTACTCACATTAAACTGGATTTCACATTCGAATTCAATTTACCTTTCTTCTATAATCATTGAATTTAATTTGTTTCAAACCTTATTCATTTGGTCAATATTCAATTAGCTTCACTTACTAATTTTAGTTTAATACTTCACAATCAAATTCAATTCCATTTTTATTCTCTTACAAATTCGAATTATCCTTTGAATTTTCTAAAACCAAATCCAAATTTTCCAAACAACTTCCATTTAAAACAATTTGGCAGCAATTCCTCTTTTGGAAATCCGAAAATGAACACCGGTGATGTCGCGATCATCATCGGAATTATTTTCCAGCGACCGAAAAGAGTTTAGAGCTTTTCATTCCTTCAAAACATTTTCCAAAACCTTTGAAATTCATTTTCAAATCAAAAAGGAATTTAAACTTTCCAAATCTCCAAAATTTTCAAATTCTTTTCAAAACATTTCCAAATACTTCTCTGGAATTCTACTTCCAATTATAAGTCACATTTATAATTTATATCCTTAAATTTCATTTGTATATGGATTTATTTCTTAACTTTGGAGTTATGATTTCAATTTCTTATTCAATTTCATATGATGATGATAACATTTCAATATTATCACTTTCCTAACAAACATGCAACCATATACTATGATAATTCATAGAAAATTATTTCTTTTGTATACAAAAATAGTTTTGGGCAAAATTATTTCATTTACCCTATTTTAAAACAATACTGTGTCGGTTTATCTTGTTTAAGAGTTTAGAAACCCCTATCGATTACAGTTAGCTAGACTGCACCGACCAGAATCTATAAACAATCAACCGATAAGTCAACACAATACAAAACAATTTCATATTCACTAACAAATACGCGCTCATATCTATTATTACACTCAAACTCATTCTAGAGTATTGCTGACTCTATCTCTAATGAGCATCACCCAACAGAGCAGGGTTGTCGCTTAACCATATGCTTGATACCACGCTGTAAGGACCCGATTCTTCGACTTTCGAATATCGACATCAATACGTCCACTGTATCAACTGTCGAGCCATCGAATGCCGGAAAACCGAATTCTTAGGGTTTAAAAGAAGAGGTAGAAGAAAAGATAGAAGAAAAAGAGAAGAAGAACAAAAGAACAATATCAGAATCTCACATATCGCAGCGGAACAATATATAATAGATAATCACTAGTCTTTTAAAACAAAGAACTATATCAGTTTATACATACATCAATCAGAGTCAATATACGACTTAATACAACAATGGACAGTTATATAAAACTTGTCCTCATACAGAATACACAGCGGAATAAATACTATCAGATACAAATACTACGTCTCGTCATCCAGCTTATCTCCAAAGCTCCAGAATGTCCTGATAACCTAACTCTAGACTGCCCGTGTGGAAATTGGTGGGCACCCAGAGTTTAGAAGGGAAACAATAAACTCCAGGTCAGTCATGGTGACTGGTGTGAGATCGTAAAACAGTTATTTTTCACAAAGAAAATAAAATAGAATCGCAATGCTTTTGGAAAATGAAACTACCATAAGACCTCCCACCACACACATAATGCAAACGCAGAATTGGAGGAGATTTCTTCTTATGATAGTCAAAGATGCTTACTACGCAAAATCAAATCATTTTGATATTATTATTAGATTTATTTGAGTGAGAAAAATATCACCTTAGCATTTTATTTTGCAATCCATTCCAAATCCAGATTTATTTTTCTTCGTTGTATTCGACCTTGTATAAACAATTATATAATTTATCAATATTCGAAAAAAAAATCGAATAATAAATTTCTATGGGATAATTTAAATTAACCAATGATTTTAATTTTAAAATTAAAATTCGATTCGGAACAACAAAATATTTTCTTTTCTTTTGAAATTACATATACACTTTCAAAAATAATCTATAAAGATCAAATCTTTATATAAATCCCTATAGTTTCCAAAATCCTATATATTTATATATTTACTGTAAGTAATATAACAGTGAACCCCTAACTGTAAACGTATACATATATACATTCCTTAAAGTGAAATATTAACTTGTTATATATCTTACTATAAACCCAATTACTATGTTAGATGATTTTTTTCTTTTTTTTACAACTTACTGTATGTTTATGGTTTCACTGTATATAAAATTTCTTTTCTATAGATTCATAAATTTCCAAATAAATATATACAGAATTTGACTAAAGATAAACTCTATTACCTTACAGTACAAACACAGCAGACCAACCGAACTCCACCAGATTCGACTTGCCATCGCGAGATCGCCTCAGCTCCTGATTGATTCGATCGCCTCGCCTTCGACTGCCCATCAACACGCGTATGCGCACGTGCCCCCTTTCTGTGACAAAGTCGTCGCTTCCCCAAACGAAACCCTAGGCGTCGCGAGCCTCATCTCCGAACCCCATCGAGTCGCCGCGTGAATCCCTCAATCTCATCGCCCTAGGCCACCACTGCTTCACCGATTCGAACGCGAGCGCCATGCCCAAAAACATCGAACCCATGCCCTAGCTGATGTCGACGCCGCCGCTACCTCTATCTCGCGATCCCTCCTCCCCAGGTCACCGCGCGACCCTATTGCGATGAAGTCGCCATTTTTTTTTAAAACGAGAACGAGATTTAATCTGATTTTGAAATGGGCAGTGGCCATAAATTTTCATATGAATAGATAAGAGGAGGGAACGTGTTTGATTAAGAAGAAGGGCTTCGGCCATTACTTTTGTGAATTCGAATTTTATTTCGATCTGCTATAAATTTTTCTTTGAACTATCTGATCTCGTAGGAGATTTGTAAGGAGAATGGGAAGACAAACGAACGTGATTTAGCAGAGAATAACGTGTTTGCACGATCCATTTCGTGATCCTAGGCGTAAATTAAGGAATGAACGTGTGTATGTCGGCAACAATTTAAAATTTAAAATTTAAATTGAATTCGATTTAAAATCCAACACGTTTACTCACCGTACGGTCACATATCAACTCCGAAAAATATGAAATTTGAAATCCGGTAATAATACAATATCACGGACCCAATGGAACTTGTTTCGTCGAATTCCGAGACTGCGCCTTGGACGGCTATTTTTTAAATATCGATTCGAACGATTTAATTTCAAAACTGAACAAACACTTTCAAACTCGATTCTGAAGCTTCTATTATCTTCAGTATTATCATTATAGATTTTACAATCCTTTGAAATATTTTTCTTCAGCTTAAAATTGAAGATTCAAATTTTTATTCGACTATCAATAGATTAAATTTTATAATTTAATCGCCAATTTATTCTGATAATTTGAAATTCAAGTCAAACTATCATTCAAATATTTAAAATAAATTAAATATTCCCAATTTAAATTGTTCAAAATTCTGGGTCGTTACAATCTTCCCCCCTTAAAAGAATTTCGTCCCAAAATTACAAGTTAGGAAAAATGGTCCTTAGCTCGTCTACTATTTTTCAACATTCAATAGTTTTATCAAATTTTCAAACAGATCTTCCTACTAAAGATTCGTTATCATCTCAACTAAATTTCCAACTTCAATTATAAGTTTCAAACAGCATTGTTTACTTCAAAATTCAAATTTAAGTTTCAATTCAAATTTTAACTTTCAAAATTTTCTCAAAAATTTTCTAACACTCGAAATTTTCAAAAAATTTCGCCAGCGTCTCCTTTGCGCGGCTAACACGGCACGACTACAAAACGTCCCTACGGACTCTCAGATTTCAAAAAGAAAAGAAAATGCCAAGCGGCTAGACAAGAAATCATCAAATTTCATATTGAAATTCAAATACTTACCTTTTGTCGAGCAATTCAAATTTATCTTCAAAATCAAAATCTCAATTCCTTTACACACCTGTATATTCTACTAACCATAATATCTAGTTACAACATTCAAACTATTTTGCAAATTTCATTACAAAATTTTCAATATATACTTCTTATACATTTCTAATTCACTATTGAAGTTATATATTCTTTTCATTCAATTTCATTTGAATTCAATTCACAATTTCTATTCAATTTGGATTTTATTTAACTTCTGAATATTGAATTTATCGATTACCTTTCATTTACAACTGCATCATTTTAGATTAGTTTCATTTACTAATTCATTACAAATCCCATTTCACTTTATTCAAATTTGTTTTCAACATTCAGTTTCAATTCCAGTTTTATTCTTTCGTTCATTCCCAAAATTTATTTTCAATTTACCATTTTGGTTTATAACTACTCACATTAAACTGGATTTCACATTCGAATTCAATTTACCTTTCTTCTATAATCATTGAATTTAATTTGTTTCAAACCTTATTCATTTGGTCAATATTCAATTAGCTTCACTTACTAATTTTAGTTTAATACTTCACAATCAAATTCAATTCCATTTTTATCCGCTTACAAATTCGAATTATCCTTTGAATTTTCTAAAACCAAATCCAAATTTTCCAAACAACTTCCATTTAAAACAATTTGGCAACAATTCCTCTTTTGGAAACCCAAAAATAAACACCGGTGATGTCGTGATCATCATCGGAATTATTTTCCAGCGACCGAAAAGAGTTTAGAGCTTTTCATTCCTTCAAAACATTTTCCAAAACCTTTGAAATTCATTTTCAAATCAAAAAGGAATTTAAACTTTCCAAATCTCCAAAATTTTCAAATTCTTTTCAAAACATTTCCAAATACTTCTCTGGAATTCTACTTCCAATTATAAGTCACATTTATAATTTATATCCTTAAATTTCATTTGTATATGGATTTATTTCTTAACTTTGGAGTTATGATTTCAATTTCTTATTCAATTTCATATGATGATGATAACATTTCAATATTATCACTTTCCTAACAAACATGCAACCATATACTATGATAATTCATAGAAAATTATTTCTTTTGTATACAAAAATAGTTTTGGGCAAAATTATTTCATTTACCCTATTTTAAAACAATACTGTGTCGGTTTATCTTGTTTAAGAGTTTAGAAACCCCTATCGATTACAGTTAGCTAGACTGCACCGACCAGAATCTATAAACAATCAACCGATAAGTCAACACAATACAAAACAATTTCATATTCACTAACAAATACGCGCTCATATCTATTATTACACTCAAACTCATTCTAGAGTACTGCTGACTCTATCTCTAATGAGCATCACCCAACAGAGCAGGGTTGTCGCTTAACCATATGCTCTGATACCACGCTGTAAGGACCCGATTCTTCGACTTTCGAATATCGACATCAATACGTCCACTGTATCAACTGTCGAGCCATCGAATGCCGGAAAACCGAATTCTTAGGGTTTAAAAGAAGAGGTAGAAGAAAAGATAGAAGAAAAAGAGAAGAAGAACAACAGAACAATATCAGAATCTCACATATCGCAGCGGAACAATATATAATAGATAATCACTAGTCTTTTAAAACAAAGAACTATATCAGTTTATACATACATCAATCAGAGTCAATATACGACTCAATACAACAATGGACAGTTATATAAAACTTGTCCTCATACAGAATACACAGCGGAATAAATACTATTAGATACAAATACTACGTCTCGTCATCCAGCTTATCTCCAAAGCTCCAGAATATCCAAAATGTCCTGATAACCTAACTCTAGACTGCCCGTGTGGAAATTGGTGGGCACCCAGAGTTTAGAAGGGAAACAATAAACTCCAGGTCAGTCATGGTGACTGGTGTGAGTTCGTAAAACAGTTATTTTTCACAAAGAAAATAAAATAGATTCGCAATGCTTTTGGAAAATGAAACTACCATAAGACCTCCCACCACACACACAATGCAAACGCAGAATTGGAGGAGATTTCTTCTTATGATAGTCAAAGATGCTTACTACGCAAAATCAAATCATTTTGATATTATTATTAGATTTATTTGAGTGAGAAAAATCTCACCTTAGCATTTTATTTTGCAATCCATTCCAAATCCAGATTTATTTTTCTTCGTTGTATTCGACCTTGTATAAACAATTATATAATTTATCAATATTCGAAAAAAAATCGAATAGTAAATTTCTATGGGATAATTTAAATTAACCAATGATTTTAATTTTAAAATTAAAATTCGATTCGGAACAACAAAATATTTTCTTTTCTTTTGAAATTACATATACACTTTCAAAAATAATCTATAAAGATCAAATCTTTATATAAATCCCTATAGTTTCCAAAATCCTATATATTTATATATTTACTGTAAGTAATATAACAGTGAACCCCTAACTGTAAACGTATACATATATACATTCCTTAAAGTGAAATATTAACTTGTTATATATCTTACTGTAAACCCAATTACTATGTTAGATGATTTTTTTCTTTTCTTTTACAACTTACTGTATGTTTATGGTTTCACTGTATATAAAATTTCTTTTCTATAGATTCATAAATTTCCAAATAAATATATACAGAATTTGACTAAAGATAAACTCTATTACCTTACAGTACAAACACAGCAGACCAACCGAACTCCACCAGATTCGACTTGCCATCGCGAGATCGCCTCAGCTCCTGATTGATTCGATCGCCTCGCCTTCGACTGCCCATCAACACGCGTATGCGCACGTGCCCCCTTTCTGTGACAAAGTCGTCGCTTCCCCAAACGAAACCCTAGGCGTCACGAGCCTCATCTCTGAACCCCATCTAGTCGCCGCGTGAATCCCTCAATCTCATCGCCCTAGGCCACCACTGCTTCACCGATTCGAACGCGAGCGCCATGCCCAAAAACATCGAACCCATGCCCTAGCTGATGTCGACGCCGCCGCTACCTCCATCTCGCGATCCCTCCTCCCTAGGTCGCCGCGCGACCCTATTGCGATGAAGTCGCCATTTTTTTTAAACGAGAACGAGATTTAATCTGATTTTGTAATGGGCAGTGGCCATAAATTTTCATATGAATAGATAAGAGGAGGGAACGTGTTTGATTAAGAAGAAGGGCTTCGGCCATTACTTTTGTGAATTCGAATTTTATTTCGATCTGCTATAAATGTTTCTTTGAACTATCTGATCTCGTAGGAGATTTGTAAGGGGAATGGGAAGACAAACGAACGTGATTTAGCAGAGAATAACGTGTTTGCACGATCCATTTCGTGATCCTAGGCGTAAATTAAGGAATGAACGTGTGTATGTCGGCAACAATTTAAAATTTAAATTTTAAATTGAATTCGATTTAAAATCCAACACGTTTACTCACCGTACGATCACATATCAACTCCGAAAAATACGAAATTTGAAATCTGGTAATAATACAATATCACGGACCCAATGGAACTAGTTTCGTCGAATTCCGAGACTGCGCCTCGGACGGCTATTTTTTAAATATCGATTCGAACGATTTAATTTCAAAACTGAACAAACACTTTCAAACTCGATTCTGAAGCTTCTATTATCTTCAGTATTATCATTATAGATTTTACAATCCTTTGAAATATTTTTCTTCAGCTTAAAATTGAAGATTCAAATTTTTATTCGACTATCAATAGATTAAATTTTATAATTTAATCGCCAATTTATTCTGATAAAATTCAAGTCAAACTATCATTCAAATATTTAAAATAAATTAAATATTTCCAATTTAAATTGTTCAAAATTCTGGGTCGTTACACTTTTGATCATTCAGGTTTGATTAATTTCGTTTCATGCCTTATAGTCAATTTTATCCTTGGATCGTAGCCAAATCCATTTTTCTACCAATAATTTCTAAAATAAATTCCTTTAGTATAAAGTTGCTATTTCTTCAAACAACAGTTGTTTCTCAATGTAACGGAATAGGTATTCATAAATTTTTTATGAATTGCCTTATATAAAACTTATTTAGTTTTAGTTTACAATACTTATGTTCAAAACATAAATTGATCATCCAATGGCCATCGTTTCTACACTTCTTTTGGGGCGATTCATATAAGATCATTCACGTAAAGTTATTATGTATAATCTTTTGACTCGCACAACCTACCAAATCCTTGGCATAGGATATGTTGGGGCTTCTTATAAACTCTTATCTTTAATGATTTTGTAAACTACTATTTAGATGGATTTAATTTTAACCTTATGTACTACTCTTAAGTACATGACCTTATAGAAAGAAGTCAACTCAATTCCACTCACCAATAATCATACTTTGTTCAATGAATTTGATTAGTCCTTATCGATACATCATTATTATCATAGGGAGGAGTGAACAATGAGATTATATCTTTATTTTATTTTTATTTTTTTATTTTTTTTAGCAAAGCTAGCCGGCTTTATAATGGGCCATGCCACTGAATATAAATGAACAAATAGGTGCTCTGCACATGCACAGAACAACTAAAAGGGCAGGAGGCCCAAAATAAAAAAAAGAAATAAATAGAAAGCACAGGAGCTAGACAAAGATGCCTAGACTACTAAACACAACATGACTAATCATCCTCAGAAGAGGGAGAACAAACACGACCATCAACCGAAGAAGGACCAATAACATGAGAATATCCCAAGAAAAGAGAAGCCAGGTGAGGATCATACCCAACAGAGTCAGGTGAGTAAATATATTTCCTATCCCAAGAGACGTCATAAAACTTACTTTTGTTCTCATTGCCAATCTCGCCAGTCCTTGTAAGGCACAAACCATCCCCATCAATATGGTAGATAAGAAACCGACTCTCACCCTCATTTTCACTGATAAAAGCATAAAAGGTGTCTCTCTCAGGTGAATATCGCATATCAGAAGGAGCATGAATCCAAGCACGTTCCTCCGAATTCCAGGAAATGATTTCAGAAGAGTCTACAGAAGGAATCTCCTCCAGGGCCGTAGAAGGAGAGAAATTAGATGGAGCGTTATCTGGTGGAAGGACAACGGGAGCAACAGAACTTGGAGCTAAATCAGGAGCTACAAAAGGACGAGCCTCAGAGGGTGCAATAGCAACGGGAGCTACCGAAACAACAACTGAGGGAACAACAGGAGCAACCTTCAGAACCCACATCCGGAGAGGAGGACGGGGTAGAGGAGGACGGTCAACAAGAGGAACAGTCGTAAAGGAGCAAGTATCAGCAATATGGCCAAAGGACTGACAAGAAGTGCAAATCTTTGGTTTCCAACTGTAACAAACTCTGACCTCCGCATGTGCAAATCTTTATTCATCCTTAGCTACGTTTGGAACTATTTCCAATATACTCGCCTATTCGATCAAATTGAATCATTTTATTTTCTTTTAGGTGTTATTTTATTTACTTTAATCTTATATTCTATGAGCTTATCATAGATCTACTACATGTGTATCAAATGCACATGTTCACGTTTATGATAACTCATCAGCGAGTACAATGAAATACATAGAACCATTTTGGAATTAATAGAATTTCGATTGCATTCATCCATATATATCAATATGTAGAGTTCATCAACTCTTACGTCACTTTTACTCAATGGGTGATTTGACCTTTATTATTTGAGATATAATTCACTAGTACCATATGATCCACAATCGCGTAATTAAAGAATTATTTCTCAAGCTGTGGCTTAGTTCATAATTCCAAAACAATTGCAAATAATTTTAGATACTTATGTATTTTAAAATGCATAACTTTTGTTATAAAACAAATACCACTAACATAGTTTTATTTTATAAAGAATATTCATAATATTCATACTGAAATAAAACTATATCCGTTTTTAGTCAATAATGAAAGACAACTATTATTTCATACATAATGTTTGGTAAGTTTTATGAAAACAATTTTCATAACTTGATGTGACAAATAAATGTTATATGGCATGCTCCCACTATTTCCGCCATTACTATAATAGCGTATGAACTACGGAGCTCCATCTAGTCACTTAACATTGGCTATTTATTCCATCTACTGTAACCAGTTTACAATGGAGAGTTTTCATATAAAGTTTTTTCAAATCTAAGAAATAACTCTTGTAGAAAATAATTTTCTACATGAAATGCATTTCAGAATAGAAATCATATTTCTCATTCCTTTTTAAGTATATATTATTATTTTACAATTCTCATACTTGATGTTTCTTCTTGAAGCAGAAGTGATCATTCACTCTCTTTAACCCAAGCCTGTCTTATGTTACAACTACTCTTGTACATTCACTTTTCTTTCTAAATGGTCAAACCATACAAAGGAACCTCTTACTACAATATCCTAAAGAACCCTTTAAAAAATGCATTTGGTCATCCTTAACATTTAAGGATATCAAATATGTTGTGATGACCCGTCTTTTTGACCATCGAAAGTCGACACTGAACACTACCACTGTGTTCCAATGTCGACTATCCAATCGATAAAAGGGCAGATTGTTAAGGTAAATAAAAAGAAAAGAACAGAGAACAGAGAAAAACGAAATCTCACAGTGGAATCGATAACATATAATATAACAAGGACAGTAGAAACAGTCCCTCCAAACATACCTTATCGGGTGGACATTTATAAAATCCTGACCTTACAAATGCCAATAGGTATACTTTATAATACATTGGAAAATAAAATATTACGATAGGTAAATCTTCACCTCCCCTCCACGATCTTCAAAACTTCAGAGACAACCTGGGGAAAATACTCGGTGTAACCCGAGCATTATAATAAAATAACACCCGAATCAGTCTGGAAATACCAACGTGACATAACTCAAATAATGGGGAACGTATAAAGTTCTGTGAGACCCCGCCGCTAACGCGGAACAGGTTTTCATCTCATAAGAATAACATCCATATAGGAAAGAGTAGAAATAAATATCAATAACAAATTCAAAGACGAATGAGCTTAAATAATTTTTAAACCAGACTTGAAAGAATGGAAATAAACCAAGTAAAATCCAAATAGGACAGAATGGATAGAACAAGGAAAATAGTCCAACTTGATACAATGGTCAAAATAAGGTAACAATCCAAACTTGATAGAATGGACTAAATCAACACTTAAATGTCGTGATGAGGAGTTGGCTCTACTAGTGGCAATTTAAAGCTAAAACAGATTCAGGGGTTTCAAATCAAATAAGGAAAGGAAATTTTCTAATAAATGACTAGAAAGGTGTCGCTCCCCTTAAATATACCTCTAGTAATATACTCTTGAGAAGGTCATATACTCGGTGACCTCCTTGGGAAAAGTACCATCCAAACCCTGCCAAACTTTCCCGAGAATCCGAATATTTCACATCTAAACACAAACCGTTTTTCACGTGATGGTACATAAAAAATCTAGATGAGAAGTGAAACACCCTAATGGGAGCAACCACACGTAGCTGGACTCCCCTTAGCTCTTTGGATTTAGTCATTTTCGACAAAAGAATAGCAACGCTCGGTGGAGCAATAAATCGTCTTAGAATGACGATAATAAAGTAGCTAAAGTAACCTATAGCTGAGATACCAACTATCGAGGATATAAAACGATCGTATATGGAAACTAAATCTTGTTTACTTATCAACACTCACTGAATTCAACCTTGTACTTTTTCTTGGTTAACAATAATACCGAACAAGTCAAGGTAGTGTAACCCCAAAGTCATGTTCAAAGATTATTCTTAACTTTTGAAATAGTGACAAGTCTACTTCTTCAATGTTTAGCGCTAATTATACAAATAAATCGTTTCCATATAAGTGATTCGCTTTACGAAAATTAATTCATTTCCATAAATGAATCAAAAAATTTCTTTTTAAAAACGAAATAAACTTATGCTTGATTTCCATATTAGAATTAGTTCTTGATTAAAAACGTTAAGAGAATAATCTTTCCAAGTGCTCGACCCCGAAGGCCTAAACCAACATTAGATCGACACACAGAAGATTATCCCAAAAGATAATAAAACAATTTAAATACCTTTTATAACTTCAAAAACAATATTAATTATCTCAGAAGATAATTAATCACATTTAAAATCTCTTCTAAATAAACAAATCCATTATCTTTAATAAAATAGATAATTATTTCCAGACACTTTTATAACATTGATAAATTAACTTTAAAATCTTTATTAAATCAGTTTATTAACTTTAAATAAGTTTATTAAAACAATTTTATTATATTAGTTAATTTACTTATATCACTTTTATTAAATCGATTAATTAACTTTAAATATCATTAATTACCGAGATTAATTAAATTCAAATAATCATTAGTTAAAATGAATAAGTCATCTCAAACAACATTTATTAAAATGATAAGTAATTTTAAATTCCATTAATTAAAACAATTAATTAAGTTCAAATAATCATAAATTAATTGAATTAATTAAATTCAAGCCTCATTAGTTAAAACGATTAATTAAAATATCATTAATTAAAACAATTAATTAAATTTAAAACAATCATTAATTAAAATGATTAATAAAATTCAAATATCATAATTTAAAATGATTCATTACTTTTAACTATCATTAATTAAAATGATTATTAATTTAAATTATCATTAATTAAAAAAATTAATTAAGTTCAATAAATTAATAAAACTTCATTACATTAATTAAAATAATTAATTAAACTCAAATAATCATTGGTTGAAATGATTAATTAAGTATAAAACATCATTAGCTAAAATTATTTATTTAATGATTAATTATTTTGGTTAATTAAGATAAACCAAATTTAAACATCATTTATTAAATTGGTTAATTAATCTCAAAATCATTAGTTAAAATGATTAATTATTTTAAATTATCATTAATCAAAATGATTAATGAATTTTAACCTTCTGCTTAGTGGAAATACATGCTCAAGTTCATATGACAGAGTTTTGGGGATGAAATTGAATAAATGACGATATAGCGAAATTGCTATAACGGCACTTAATAATTTAAATGGAATATCATGATTTATAATTAATCATCAATATAATAGCATAAGGATGTAAATAAATAATTTATTGGCGAGAAACTCCTTAGGGTCTCTCTACAGATTTTCTCTGCAAAACAATGGTTATGGATAATATATAGATAATCATATGGGTTTATAACGATCAAATTAATAAATCATCAATTTTCCAAACGGAAATTCGACAAAACAGGCAATCAAACAATTTAACTTACATTCAAGCAATCAATAAACATTTATAACATCATTGATATGATATAATAAAATTTAATGTAAGTTAAACTCACATTGATTTTCGTTTTCGCCAAAACGTCCCGATTTTGGACTAAAACCGAACGGTCGTCCGATTTTAGCCTAAATTTTCACTTGCTCCAAATATAACCAAACTAACTCCATTGTGAAGATCTTGATGATAAGAGTCCAACATAAAAAACGGCGTTTGATTCCGACCTCATACACAAAAGTTATTCAAATGATAAGTTTTCGGATTTAAATAATATAATTAAATAACTAATTATTTTACTTAATCCACATCATTACCCATAATACTTCTTCCCCATCCCTCTAATTACTTCCCCTGTCCTATTCATGAGTGCAAACACAGTGCACAAACCCAAAAGCACCAAAACTTCCAATGACCATAACTCCTTCATTTCTCGACGGAATTCAACGACGTTTGCACCAACGCGTTTCTCTTCCTCCCCAACACAACGTTGCCCAGATCACACCCCCTTTAAAATCCGACCTGAAGGTCAATCCTTGCTACCCCAAAGTGTCCCACTCACCTAGGGTGGGTCGGACTTCACCAAAATTTGCCCGGAGGTGCTATTTTCCATCACGAACGCTATCCAAGGTCGCCTTGTTCCTTTTCCTTCTAAAACTCAAGAATGCTTTAACCCTAGCTCACCTACCCCTAAATCACTCTCGGCCAGTCATGGACACAAGCAATATCAAGGATATATGATCGAAGCCCTCAAGCATATGAGCTCACCGGATCCAACGACATGATTTTTAGTTGCTCCTTGTATTAGATTTTGATTTTAGAAGTTTTCAAAACCCACATTCTTTAGTCACAACAAGAATTTATAAGGGTTAGGGAGTATGGCAGGTAGGCATAGGGTATGGGAATCGGTAAGGGAGTATGGTCATGAATTGAGGGTATGGTCTAGATTAGATAGGGTACAATATTATTTTATTCAAAAAAAATCAAGTTCCCTGCACCCTCGAAATCTCGAACTCCGAATGAAGCGTGGCGCCTGGCGTTCTATATGTGATACCCCTATTCCGAACACAATGGAACTAGTCTTGAGGCCTAATTCGATCATATATAGAAGATAGCTTCTTAAATACAGTTATTATATTAAATTTCCAATATTAATTTCAACGCGTATCTATCTCGCACGACCAAACGATACGTCCAATCGTTAAGAAATTTGACGACGTACAATAATTCATTATTATGGATCCAATGAAACTGGTTTCGTCGAAATCCGAGATGGTGCCTCGAAAGGCTAATTTCATAGATTTAAATATCATTTTATATTTAATTATCGATATTTATCCGATCTATTTATATTTGTAAAAAATTTACAAATTGAGTTCAACAATATTATTTATTGGTTAAAATGGGCTTAATAATATTATTAAATCCATTTTATTATCATTAAATTTCATAATTCAAATATTTAATCATTCCTTATATTTGAATTATAAAATATTAAATTCTAAAATCCAATTGTTTCAATATTTAAAATTAATTATACATTTAAAATCAAATGACTAGAATTTTAGGTTGTTACATTCTCCCCCTCTTAAATGAATTTCATCCCCAAAATTCCCGAGGAAGAAAAAATGTTTCCAAACCCTTAAGTTTGAAACTATAAATTAAGATGAGTTATTAAACTTATTGCGCTTTCAAAACCAATTAGTTGGAATAGATTACAAAATTTTCCAGTCTTTTAAATTCATTCACCTATACCAACTAATTTCTCACGTTCCATCATTCTAAAATATAACTTAAAATTGGAAAATTTTAGTTACCAAATTTTCCAAAATTGTCCAAAAATTTTCTAATTCTTAAATTTATGAAAACTTTCGCTAGCGTCTCCTCTGTGCAGCTCGATCGGAACAACTACAAACTGAAGCCAAGTGGCCTTCCTTATCTGCGGCATAAAATCACCAACCAATTTAAATTTCCAGATTTATTACGTACCTTTTTTCATTTGACTATATTTTGGTAAGTAATTTATTATCTTCTATGCAAATGCAGGCGCATAAGAATAAATAGCAATCTCTTGCATACCGGTACTTACAGAATCTAAAGGAAAATAAGGCTGACAAAAGCAATGTAATGTAACTCTACATGCAAAAACTAGTTTGATATAAATCTATATGCAATCCACAACCATAACTCAATCATATGCGATAAAATACAAAGAGTATTCTGTCATAGATGCTATGCATCCAATCATTTCAAATGATAATTTTAGATCTAAATACCTGGGTTTTTCAATCCAAAAATTTATTTTTCAAATTTCTCATACGAGAAAAATTAAAGATCAAAATCAAAATGACAAGGAGGGGATTCCTCCTAATAAAATATGGTGAAACTCTAGAATAAAAACAACATGGAGCATTCAGTGGTATTCCGGTTCCTCCAAAAACATCAACTAGAGTGAATAAGTATCATTCCTTTCCCAAAATCTTCAAAATATCTTTTTCAAAATCATCGGATTTAGGTCCTACTAATAATAATTTAAAATCCTTTGTTTATAAATTTAAACTTTATGGACAATGGTATAAAAATCATACAACAAATCAATTCAATCAAATCAAATCAATCAAATTCCATTAAGGAATAAACTAATAATAACAGTCAATCAAATTCCGTAAGGGATGACTTATCACTTAACATTGTTTCTAAATATCAAATGACTTACAAACAAGTCTTAACTTAGGTTCAAAACTTTTTTAATTGTCCAAAAATATGGATAATTATCTAAGCGTACCATTTTGCTCATTAGCTTTTCGTTATTACTTAGAAGATTTCAAACTCACTCGGACAAAATGGAAAGTTATACTCTAAATTTTATTAGCTTCTTAATTACATTAAATTTTTTTCTAAATCACTTATTTTTTCACTTAGTATTTTATTCAATACTAAAATTATTTATGAATTATTTCATAAATTCTCACCTAAGTTTTTAAAATATTTTATAAAGTCATTTCTTTATAAGACATCAAATAATAACTAATCCCACTTTATTTACTTGTATAACACTCTTCTATATCCTAAGCGTACATACAAATTTCATTTTTCTTTTTCAAAAGATCTAGATGGAGATCAAATCAAATTATGGTTTCTTAAAACCGAGTCAACCTATTTACCTTTTTAACTTAGAGTGTTAAAACGAATAACATTTACGGGTTGACCCAATCAGCAAATAGTTTATACTACGTAGATGTTTTAAACAACTATATGGTTTTAATTAAAACAATGTTTATCAAAACTTTCTTATATAATTTAACCCTATGTAAACCTGTGTTAAATTATCCCATATCTTCCCTAAGAGAAAAATCTTATTTATCAAAACAATCTCTTATTAGAAATACTTTTTATTTTGAAATCAATCCCTTTTAAGGGAACTTAAAAGTTAAATACCCAGTTTTTAACTTCAAAACTCGTGCTTTTGAAAGCATACTGCATATATTTTTATATGAAACAACTTTAAACAATTTAATTATAAAAAATCACTTTAGGTTCATACGCAAAAGTTATTCAAATTATAAGTTTTTGGATTTAAATAATCAAATTAAATCCCTAATTATTTTAATTAATCCACATCATTACCCTTAATACTTCTTCCCCATCCCTCTAATTATTTCCTCTGTACTATCTATGCATGCAAACATAGTGCACAAACACAAAAGCACCAAAGCTTCCAATGACCATAACTCCAACATTTCTCGACGGAATTCAACGCCGTTCACGCCAATTCGTTGCTCTTCGCGAGCTCTTCCTCCCCAAAATGACGTTTCCTAGCTCACTCCCCCTTTAAAATCCGACCTAGAGGTCAATTCTTGCTGCCCCAAAGTGTCGCACTCACCTAGGGTGGGTCAGACTTCACCAAAATTTGCCCAGATGTGCTATTTTCCATCACGAAAGCAAATCCAAGGTTGCCTTGCTCCATTTCCTTCTAAAACTCAAGAATGCTTTAACTCTAACTCGCCTACCCCTAAACCACTCTCGGTCAATCATGGACGTAGGCTATATCAAGGGTATAGGATTGAAGCCCTCAAGCATATGAGCTCACCGGATCCAACGACATGGTTTTTAGTTGCTCCTTGGATTAGATTTTGATTTTCAAAGTTTTTAAAACCCACATTCTTTAGTCACAACAAGACTTTATAAGGGTTAGGGAGTATAGCAGGCACGCACAGGGTATGGGAATAGGTAGGGCGGTATGGTCATGAATTGAGGGTATGGTCTTGATTAGATCGGGTACAATATTATTTTATTCAAAAAAAATCAAGTCCATGCACCCCAAAATCTTGAACTTCAAATGAAGTGTGCCACCCGGCGTTCCATATGTTATACCCCTATTTTGAACATAATGGAACTAGTCTTGAGGCCTAATTCGATCACATGTAGAAGATAGCCATTTAAACCTAGTTATTATATTAAATTTTCATATTAATTTCAATGCGCTTCTATCTCGCACGATCAAAAGATGCGTCCCATTGTTACGAAATTTGACGACATACAATAAATCATTATTACGGATCCAATGAAACTGGTTTTATCGAAATTCGAGATAGTGCCCCAAAAGCCTAATTTCACGGATTTAAAATATCGTTTTATATTTAATTATCGATATTTATCCGATCCATTTATATTCATAAATAAATTTACAAATTGAATTCACCAGTATTATTTATTGGTTAAAATGAGCTTAATAGTATTATTAAATCCAATTAATTATCATTAAATTTCATAATTCAAATATTTAGTCATCCTTATATTTGAATTATAAGTTATTAAATTCTAAAATCCAATTATTTAAATATTTAAAATTAATTAAACATTTAACATCAAATGACCAGAATTTTAGGTTGTTACATATGTTTCGATTTATGTAATCTAATCAAACTGACATTTCAGTGATCAAAATCTTCTACCTATCTTATAGCTTTTGGTCTAGTGTTACATTTAACACAACAAGAGATCATTATTATAATCAGTCATATAGAATACACGATCTCACACTATAGTTTACTTGCTTGTTTGAATGAAATAATTTCATCGAGGTTTCGTAAGTTACAAATATGACCATTCACTATATAACATTCATATGTGATCGTATATGGATCAAATATTGATATTCTTGTATTGCTTTTAGAATTCAGAACTCATAGAAGACAATACACAGTCTCGGGAAAACAAATACTTAAGTGACCAATTTACAAATATATTTAGTAGTTATGTAATTTAGCACTTGCATGGGTTAACATGCAAAACATATTTATTGGTAAGTATACCTTATATTTCTATTTGCTAATCTTAATTCATTTCATCTGTATATTTTCATTGATAAACATTTTATCAATTATATTAATTGCAAAAATTATCGAAGTAGACTATTTTAATTATGCATAGTAGATGTTCTTACAATATTAGAAATTTGAAATATTACCATTTCATTTTTTTTAGTAAGGTTCCCACTAGACTTTTATGTTTTCCAAAACCCTAAGAAGAAACATTGAAGTCTTTTGACTTCTCTAGTGGTTGTTAGGACTCGTATGCCTTGGGATTCCAACCTTAAGGAAAGCTTAACAAATCATAGACCTTCATAAAATAGATAACTCCTTATCGGTTGTATTCCATACAACTACTAACCTTGTTATTCTTGTCCTAATATTATCTTTAACTTGTGGAAAGCTCAAAAAATAAAGTGAGATTATTCACTTGTATCTACCATTCGCGACGGCCTAGGTATAATGCATATACTTTAAGGAAAGCCCAAGAAATATGTGCACTTATCTTACCTTGTCTATATTCTATATATTAATAGTACTACACATAACATCTCTAGCTTGAGGAAAGCTCAACAGCTAAGGAGTATGCAAACAATCAATTAATATATAAATGGCATAGGACATCTTTTATATTAAAGATTCATAATCTTTAATTTATTTATTTGAGTGATATAGACTTATGGAATAATGTATTCCTTATGAAGTACCCTCATGATTCAAGTGTCAAACACATCTAAAATCACTTTATACGTACTATACCTATGTATTTAAAAGTCTAATTGAGTTTCTTATTGTTCCACTTTTATTATACATTCATATTATATAAGATTATTAACGTAGAACATTTTATAATTTAATTAACTTATATAACGATCATATGTAAAATTTTATATTAATTTTATTAATTAAATCTTAATTAATTAACAATATAATTAAATTTTATTTTATTCATTTTAAACATTTAAATTGAATATATCCACTATAACATTTATAGTTAGACACATTTATCTTGTATATGTGCATTATATTATTTATTTATTAACATTTAATTAATTTATTGACTTAAAATAATTTTAATTAATCATACATAATTTCAAAAATTATATATATATATATCCTTAACATCTTAAGACAATGTTACATATATCAATATATATACTATTTAATTTAATTAGTTAACTTTTAATTAATTATTCAATTTACTAATCTAACTGGCAATTAACAATTTTCAAAAATAATTATTTTGTTTTCGAAACAATTCTGAAAATTATTTTATAACATTTATAAAATCATTACCTTTTTAAATTTAACCATTTAAATTTAAAATATTAATTTTATTTATTTAAATCTAACCTTTTGAATTTAAATATTTATTTTAATTTCATAACATATTTTGAAAATTAGCCCAAGACCCAAATCAATCTGGGCCTTTATATTAGAGATAACTTTTGGGCTTATCTCATCCTTTCGGACCGGACTAGTAGCCAGATAAGGTAGAGTACTTGATTACCCAAACCCAACCTCAGACAATACTTTTCTAAACACCATATTATATGGGCGGGATTTAATATGTTAGCCTTAATACTGCTAATTTAAACCACATAGGCAACCTGGCTCTGATACCATTATTGGAACTGGATCAGCGCACAATGGAGTAAATGGGTAAATTTAAATAAATTTACTCCATTTGGATCTTGTTGGGCTTATGAAGTCTAAATTTATTATGGTTTTATCTACATATATTTTAAATAAAATCAATTTATATAATTTATAACAAAAAGTTTTACATTAATGTTATATTTATAATTTATAATATAATATGTGTATCACATACATATACGTGTGTACATGCACGTGCGACATAAATGGTGTACATGGTTTAACATGCCCATGCATAGATGTTAGGGTTTACATCACAACAGACATATTAGCCCCTCTATATACATTTGTGTTGCCAAATATATATATATATATATATATATAAATCCATACACAAATATATGTATATATATAGTGTTATATTATTGCAAAATAGTGTTTGTAAATGTAAGCATTTATATAAATATATTTTACATACATACATACATACATCCATACAGACATACACTACATTGTAATGTAACATAATTGTTAATATATCATAAATACAATGAAAGTCAAAATCAAATTTAGAATTAAAATAAATTTAGATCTAGATCTATAAAATAAATATAGTGAAATATCTAGTAACTTCAAATTCAAATTAGTATATTGTTTTAAATAAATATAGTATATATATAATATGTATATATATTTCGAAACTAATATATATTTATATGTATGTATTTATGTATGTATTTAAAACATATACGTATAATATGTATTTTACAATAATATTAAAAACTATATAAATAAGATATATATATATATACACACACAAAAATATGTTTTAATGTAGCTCCCATTGTTGATGTTCCTTAAGTTCCTCCCTCTGCTAGTTTCTCACCTTCGGCCTAGATTGAGGTTACTTCTGCTACTTCGTCCGATTTTGTTATTTGGAATTCTAAGGAATGGGCCTGGATTCATGTTCCTTCTGATATGTGGTACTCGCCTGAGAGTGACACTTTTTATGCCTATATCAGTGATGTTGAGGGTGAGAGTCGTTGTCTTATCTATCATATTGAGGGTGAGGGTTTGTCCTTTACTAGGGTTGGAGAGATTGGTGATGTGAAATAAAGTAAGTTTTATGATGTCAGCTGGGATAGGAAATTTATTTACTCTCCTGCTTCAGAAGGTTATGAACCAAATCTGGCTAATCTTTTCTCTGGGTATGTTCATGTTATTGGTCCGGCGTCGGATGATGCTAGTGGCAGTTCCTCCTCTTTTAAGGGAGATTAGTCATGATTAGATAGTAGTTTAGGCTCTTTTGCCTAGCTCCTGTGCTTTATTTTATTTAGTGGTATGGACACTATAAACCCATTTAGTTATTTTGTGCATGTGCAAAACACCTATTTTCCTATTGTTTATACAGTGGTACAGCCCACTATAAAGCCGGCTAGCTTTGGTTAAAAAAATATGTTTTAATATAAATTTTTATATATACAAGTACATATACATTTGGCCATAAAAATTTAATTTTTTACTTGCAGTTTTAAAGTTTTTCAAAACAAACATTTTTTAATATTAACTCCATATGCAAATCTATAAAAAACACTTTTTTTTATTTTTGAAAACATTTCTGAAATTAAACATATTATTATATATATATATTGTAACATTCATATATATATGTATGTGTTATTTATAGAACAGATACAATATTTAGATTAAATATATATAATATTTGGATTTTAAAATATATTTATATATGAATTTTTTTATTTATGAAAACAATTAATATATATATATACACACACACATACGTTAATAAATATAAAACATGCTTTATATAGAGGCTGGAATATTATGGTTTTGGTTCGAATGGATGGATGAACAATCGATTACGGATAATAAATATGAATATGAAGCCGGGATTCAGCATGGTCGATGGATAAATGATGTCGGGTACTTGGATATAGATTTCGGGAAAGGTCGAGTTGCTTTGGGTCATCCAAGGGTTTGCTCCGGGTTAGGCAAGGGTTCACTTCGGGTCAGTGAGTGATTGGTTTTGGATCGACATATTTGCTTGGGGTCGGCATTGCTTGGGGTCGGTGTTGGATAGACTTCGAGTCGGTATAGCTTTGGCTTCGAGTCAGCAATGATGAAGCTTCGGGTCGGCATAAGGAGATATGGGGTCGGCATATTGCGTCACTTTGAGGGATCGGCATATAGGAGTGCTTCGGGTCGGCATCAGGAAAACTTCGGGTCGGCATTGGATTCTGGGATCGGCATACAACTTTGGGATCGGCATAAAACTAGGGGTCGGCATCACTTCGAGTCGGCTACAAGGGGACTTCTGGTCGGCGGTAAGCATTGCAAGGGGTCGGCAAAGGAGAAGGAACTAGGGGTCGGCATTAGTCTTCACTTCGGGTCGGTGTGGCATGAGCTTCGGGTCATTGTTGATGATGCTTCGGGTCGGCGTACTTGGGGTCGGCATTGAGAAGGCATGGGCTAGGGAACGTGTTACTTCGGGTCGGCGTGCATCTTGCTTTGGGTTAACATGAGGATTACTTTGGGCCAGTACACTAGTTGCTTTGGGTCGGCATATTATGTACTGTAGGTCGACATAGATTGATGAGTTAAGCTCGGTGATCAACATGGTGGGCCCATGTAGGTGAGGAGGCCCTGTAGTCGAGATTCTGCTATAACTACAGCAGGCGTGGCTTCAAAAAGGGAAATATCCATTTTGTTTCTCCTCATCTTCCACCTAAAGGCTACTCTGCCATTTTTATTTTAGAAATTCTGAATTGTAACTGAAATCAAATTTCAGTATAATAAAAAGGATTTTTCTGTAGTGGACGTAGGCCGGAGTTAGCCGAACCACTATAAATCTTGTCTTTTTACTCCTTTCATTTTAATTTTGGCTATTCTTTATATTATACTCTCTACATATACTCTATCTGTGATCTGTGACTGGATATTGGTGCTTTCGCTTGCAATCGGGTGTTGGTGACCAATTTTGGTGCTAAAATTTTGGTGCTTTCACTTAGAATTGAACTCAGGAATCGGGAAGTTAGGATCTTGGATTAGGAAACTTAGGAACTTAGATCTGGGAAGAAATGGCTAAGCAATCAACAAGAAGACACAGAACGGAGAGGAGTCATCATGAAGGAAGTCAGGAGGCTTCTCAAGAGCTAATCAAACCTCAATCATCATCACCGGAGATAAGATGGAGAAGATGATGGATGCTATACAGGAAAGGATGCTGAAAAGGCAGGAGGAAATGATGCAGAACCTATTCTGACAGATTGGACAAGCTGGAGCGCAAAACCAAGGGAATGGAGTTACAAGGAATGTTGGAAATGTGGATCACAGAGTTGGAATAGCAGGAACGGAGGAAGTCCAGAATCAAAACCAAGGAAACGAAGCCGACAGGATGTAAGATACAGCAAAACCACCGGGAGCTGCTCCTAATCATTCCACACTCGGGGGCATGCCCCCAAATCATATTGGCTAATTCCAGGTAGGATACCAAGCAGTGCTATGAAGTTTGGAGTTGATCGGGATATGGATGCTCGTCCAGCAAGGCAGGTTTCAGGATTAGTGGACATGATCAGGCGGGCTATGAGGCGAGGATTAGTAAATAGAGATTTGGAGGATGAGAATAGGAGCCCCTTTGCTCCTATGATTAGGCAAGCTAGGAATCCGTTGGAATTCAAACTACCAACACTAGAGACGTATGATGGAAGGACGGATCCCGATGTTCATCTAACAAGGTATATGAGGCATATGGAAGAACTAGGGGCATCGAAGGAGGTCATGGCATGATGCTTCCCCTTGTATTTGACGGATATAGCGGCACTGTGGTTTAGGCAATTGGAAAGAGATTCTATTGGCACAAGGACGGAATTGATCGAAAGGTTCATGAGGCAATTTCGGGTCCACATCGCGAGACCCAAGAGTGTGATGACTTTAATATCAATGAAGCAGTGGAAAGGAGAATCACTTGGGGATTTCTTAACCAGGTTCAATGCTGCAGTGGCTTCGGTTGATCGACCCGATCCGTCGATGGTTCTGATGGCAGAAGTCTCAGGGATCGTGGATAATTTGGATTTCAAGACATCATTGGAACAGGATCCACCGATAGATCTCGGGGAGTTTTACCATGAAGCAGAAAGGTTTCTATGACAGAAAGATGCAAAGGCTGATAGAGAAGGGAGAGAGGAGGCTGAAGTTTATGCGGTAAAGGGTGGAGGTCCGCCCAGGGAAGATTCAAACAAGAACGATAAAGGCAAACGAAAAATGAATGACGGAGGTGAAATCTCGAAAAGGCAACGAAGAGAACCAAAATTCTCTTCTTACACGGGTTTGACTGAAACTCTAGAAAGGATCTATTTGGATACTCGAGGGCGCCTCCAGTATCGAAGGCCAGCAAAAAGAGTACCCTCCTAATACGAGCGGGCATCAGGAAAGCATTGTCTATTCCATGAGTGGATGGGCACAACACGAATGACTGTAGGCGTTTGAAGGATATCATTGAGGAACATGTGAGGAATAGCCATTTGAAACAATACATAAGGAATCAAGCTATGGTAATGGAACAGGTGCAGCCACCGCCCACCTCAAATGAAGATGGCACTGGATCGAGGCATCGTCGTCAACTTATTATTAGCTAATTGTATTTATGGCATGAAATAAGTAATAAACCGCGAAGTAATGCGGCTAAGTCGCTTACACAAGTACGAGATTAAGGATGATCCCTAGGCATGCTCTGAGATGATGATGAACCGTGGTGCTCGGGTTTATGAAATCTTGTTTTTCCTATTTTCTGCAAACTCTGGTTTTTTTTGTTGGTACTGTGGCTATTTAGTTTTCTTGGTTGTATGGAATTTTATTTTGTATTTCATCAATTGAACTTTGGAATGATTGGATTGGATTAATGTAATAAATAATACAGGTCACAGTTATGGTCCTGGCCGGGGAGACGGGGCAATAACCGCGAGTTACGAGTCCTTTCGCCGGAGAGCGACGGGATGGACTCGAACTCGGATTAAGTCCTCGACCGGGGATCAAGGCCGGAGTAGGACATCCTACGGATTAAGTCCTTGACTGGGGATCGAGGTCGGAGTAGGATACCCCATGGATTAAGTCCTTGATTGGGTATCGAGGCCACAGTAGAATACCGCATGGATTAAGTCCTCGATCGGAGAGTTGAGGCCGGAGAAGGATATTCATGGATTAAGTCCTCAAGTGGGGATCGAGGCCGGAGTAGGATACCCTACGGATTAAGTCATCGACTAGAGAGTCGAGGCCAGAGAAGGATATTCACGGATTAAGTCATCGGTTATGGATCGAGGTCGGGGTAGGATACCCCACGGATTAAGTCCTTGATCAGAGAGTCGATGCCGAAGAAGAAAAATCATGGATAATCCCTCGACCGAAGAGTTAAAGCCGGAGTAGGATAAAATGACCCAAAGAGGTCTATGGATTTGGATATGGACCCAAAGAGGTCCCGGCTTTGGATACAGGACTCGAAGAGGTCCCGGCTTTGGATATGGACCCGAAGAGGTCCCGGCTTTGGATTTGGATCCGAAGAGGTCTCGGATTTGGATTTGGACCCGGCGAGGTCCCGGATTTAGATTACATGACCCGGAGAGGTCCCGGACTTGGATAAAATGATCCGAAGAGATCTTGGATTCGGTTAATGGATTTGGAATGGATTCGAAATTGGATATTGACTTGAAACAGTCATGGATTTCGCCAACGATCCGGAGAGATCAAGGAATTGGTTTGGAAATGGATTGGATTCAAGGTTGGATGATATGGCGGTCAATGGAATATGGACTTCGGATTTTGAACTTATGGCAATTCAAAATACGCCTTCCAATAACAAGGCATGTTTTGGGGGCAAAGTGTTAACCCGCATTTTGGCAAGGCCGTATACAAGCGGATTTAACTCAATGGATTGCACGGTTATCGCGGCTGGAATATTATGGTTTTGGTTCGAATGGATGGATGGACAATCGATTATGGATAATAAATATGAATATAAAGCCAGGATTCAACATGTTCTATGGATAAACGATGTCGGGTACTTGGGATATGGATTTTGGGAAAGGTCAAGTTGCTTTGGGTCATCCTAGGGTTTGCTTGGGTCAGGCAAGGGTTCACTTCGGGTCAGTGAGTGATTGGCTTTGGGTCGGCATATTTGCTTGGGGTCGGCATGCTTTAGGTCGGTGTTGGAAAGACATCGGGTCAGCAATGATGAAGCTTCGGGTCGATATCAAGAGATATGGGGTCGGCATGTTGCATCACTTTGAGGGATCGGCATATAGGAGTGCTTTGGGTCGGCATCAGGAAAACTTTGGGTCGGCATTGGATTCTGGGATCGGCATACTAATTAAGGATCGACATACAACTAGGGGTCGGCATCACTTCGGGTCGGCTATAGGGGGACTTCAGGTTGGCTGTAAGCATTGCAAGGTGTCAGCAAAGGAGAAGAAACTAGTGGTCGACATTAGTCTTCATTTCGTGTCGGTGTGGCATAACCTTCGGGTCAGTGTTAATGATGCTTCGGGTCACCGTACTTAGGGTTGGCACTGAGAAGGCATGGGCTAGAGGACTTGTTACTTTGGGTCGGCGTGCATCTTGCTTCGGGTCAACATGAGGAATACGTCGGGTCAGTACACTGGTTTCTTCGGATCGGCATGTTATGTACTCCAGGTCGACATAGATTGACGAGTTGGGCTCGGTGATCGACGTGGTGGACCCATGTAGGTGAGGAGGCCATGTAGTCGAGATTTCTCCTATAAATACAGCACGTGTGGCTTTAGAAAAGGGGATCTCCATTCCGTTTCTCTTCTTCCACCTAAAGGCTGCTCTGCCATTTTTGTTTCAGAAATTTTGGATTGTAACTGTAATCAAATTTCAGTATAATAAAAAGGATTTTTCTAGAGTGGACGTAGGCCGGAGTTAGCCGAACTATTACAAATCTTGTCTTTTTTACTACTTTCATTTTAATTTTGGCTATTCTTCATATTATACTCTCTACATATACTCTATTTATGATCTATGACTGGATATTGGTGCTTTCGCTTGCAATCAGGTGTTGGTGACCAATTTTGGTGCCAACAAAAACAAAACCCTAACCAAAACAAGCTTTGGAAGGGTTTAAAAGAAAGCAAAAAGAATATACAAAGGCAACAAGGCATAGCAACGCATAAAGGAGAACAGATAGATCACAAGAAAGAAAAACAATACGGATAGAAATTAATGCAAAGCAGCAAGAATATCTGGGTCAAAAACAAAGTTTGACATGACCATCCCATTCTTTATTTCATGCATCAAAATATGTTGAAGTTGGAGAGTCGAGTTTCTCTTTCCTTGGAAAATAATAGCATTTCTCTTATACCATATTACTATCACAAAAACCTTTAGAACAAACAGCAGAGCATAGGTTGACATACTTCTCCATCGAGCATAGGTTGACATACTTCTCTCGTATAGGTTGACATACCATATTACTATCACAAAAACCTTTAGAACAAACAGCAGAGCATAGGTTGACATACTTCTCCATCGAGCATAGGTTGACATACTTCTCTCGTACCATAATTTTTTGTTATTATACACATATATAATTTCATCTAATGAAGATAACACCAACATATATAGATTTGTGATATTGAAGTATCTAAGCATATAATATTATATGAACAATTATATTTGAATATATATGTGTGTGTGTGTGTGTGTATGCATGTATGTAAATAAAATTACCTTACTTATTGCATAGATGAAACACCATGAAACAACCACCAGTCTTTGATTTTAATTTAATTTGAAATTTTAGAAGCTTGAATTTAAGGATAAGGAAGGTAATATGGATGGTTTTGGCTGGTTGAAAATCATGCAAGGGAGAGAGAGCTAAAAGATGGGGCTAGAAGTGAATATATTGTAAAGATTTGAGGAGTAAAAGGAGGACCCGGATCATACTTTCTCTCTTACCCATTCACCATCTTTTGAATAAAAATTCAAGCCCCTTTTTAGCCTCCTATAGTCAACCATGATAAGCTCCCTATAGGCCTCAAAATCACTTCAAGTCTAATCAATAAAAAGCCCATGTAAATCTAACTCAAATGCACATCAATATGGTATATCGATACGTGTGCTTATAACTATTATATACACACTATTTAATATCGATCAAAACAAACTAAATAAAATTTTAAAATTAATATTTCATATATACTAATTAGTTTATAATAGTTATAATTAATTAAATCAAGGGGTAATAGGAGTATTCAATATTTCGGTTGTGTGACTCTTAAGTGTAAATTTGGTCAACGATTAATATTGAACAATTCAAATATTAACATTCACATGTCAATTAGCAGGTGGTGTGACATTATGGTCAAATTTATCGTTTACATAGCTTCGAAAAAATCCAATTTTACTTATTTTAAGCGTTACGTAGTAGTGACAATTATTTACACCAATTTACTTCATCAAAATTATATCACATTGAGACTTATGGAATTTGGTAATGGTCAAAATTCCAATATCGTCCATATTCACTAGTACAAACACAAAGTCCTTGGTTCTATAATAACAATTATTATCAATCGAATTGCTCTAGCCAGAGACTTTGAGTTGACTCTAGCTGACTGTGATAATAACCTCATATAACCGAGGAGATAAATTCCCTATTTAATAGTATCTCACTTCCAATGCTTCCACTTGACTCAACTATAATCCTGCGATGAATGCTATTCCACGGTTTCACTATGATCAAAGTGGAGTTTCCACATTGAAGCTTGAAAGTATTTTCAAGTCGAGAGAATTGTGTAACATTGTCACATCGATATTTTCTATTTGACCTTAGTTATTTTGACCAATAAAAAACTATCGAGTGAGTCAGTCCATCGTTATCCAATAACTATCGATATGCAACCCTTTGGTGCCCCCAGCAACCACGAGTAATACACTGCCTAACATTTGAAAATCTTTATGTACTTTAGTCTTAAGAGATATATCGATATCCAATCTCGATACATATTGGCTAGGATTATTTCAAACGGTATGTGTATTTCATTGTGATAAATCACTCATGTTTACAACACATTGTAACTATTATCACAAAACATACCATTTATGGATTTTCTATTAAATATAATTATAATTGATTAATATAATATATTATATAAAGTAGGTAATAGAAAGAAAACAACTTTCTATTTCGAACAAGATTAATTATCGATTTAGATATTTGTAACAATTACATAATTTCCCCTTAAGCATATAATAACTCTATCACTACCATAACTATTGTCGCTTGTGCTTTAAAATTTTCATTTTGTTTTCCTTTTGAAACTAGTGATTCACAAAAAATTTCTTCAATTGACTAATACAATGCGCCTACTTTGTAATGCCTATTCAAAATAAACCAATTTCAACTAATTTTAAAAATGTATAGAGAAATGTTATGTCCTTAATGCATGTAACTCAAAAAAATGAAAAAAATTTATATACCTAATATGGGATACAAATGAATTTCTTTTATTTGGAAAAAATGAGTGCAAAATCATAAAGATATGAACTCAAATGCAATGCAAAAATCATGAAATATATGAATACAAATGTAGTAAATGCATTTTCTTAATGTAAGTAAAACATTAATGCATACCGTGGGATCTGCTCAATGGTATATAAAACAGGGATATTAACATGAACTTGTCTAAGAATGTATACAATTTTATTGAATTGAGTGATTTTTTTCTTATTTTTAAGTCTACTTGGATAAGGAGAAACTGGCTTATAGACTCTCTCATTGAAATTCTTTGTTTATTTTGAAGAGGATTATGAATGAATATGTGAATTATCAAGAATCTCATCACCATGAGTTGGGTCATCATTGGGATCGCTAATGGAGAGCGAAAAATGCCTGGATTGCAACCTTTTGGCAATGATTGTAGAGATGATAGTTAACATTAGAAGGTGTCACATTATTAATGGGTTGACCAATAGAGGTTAGCTTTTGAGGGGTATTAAATTGCCAACATGATTATCAACTCTCTTGCCCGATCTTAACTTGGTGATCGAATTCATTGTTCAAATTATCATCCTCACAAAAGTCCACTCTACGAGAACTATCATATTTAGGGTTTACGTCTATTTGAATTGGTAATTTTCCCTTTTCATTATTTATTGTTAAATTCATCAACATGTTTATGACTTGGTCATATTTATTGTCTGTTTCCTTTGCATTTGTTTAAGTTTAATGTTAGTTTCCTTAACTTGTGTCTCAAGATAACCAAGGTCTTGAAGTTGTTGAGAGGTTTGAGCCGAGTCTCTAAGATGTGGAGGCCATAGGGTGGATTAGAGGAGCTCTTACATTGAGGAACAATTTATTGATTATGCCTTACTTGATCTTGGTGCAAGCTTATACATATTTCCTTATCATGTATATTATCGACTAGGAATAAAAAAAACTAAAACCTACCAACATCATAATTCAACTAGCCGACCGATCCATTAAGAAACTATAACACTCCAAAAATTTACCAGAAAAATTAATAAGAAAATTAAATTTACAAAAACAAGGATAGATTGAAATTTTTACAGACGTTCGAATTTGGCTACGAAACTTACACCATTGCGTTCATAGTGATTTTCTAGATAATTTTCATATATATCACTTCAAAATCGAAGTTAGTACAGGAAAGTTACGGACGTTTGAAATTTGGAAGTACAATAAATTTTAAAATTTAAAAACTTAACAAATCTACACTATGAAGGGTCAAACCCAAGGGTTTGATGGTTAGCCAGTAGCTGTCGACCAATGGCTAATAAAGGTTAACCATTCACGTATAAAATTGGCAAACTGGAGTGTGTGATTAACGGCTATGATTGAACCAAATATATTACTTCGTTGCCAAGTTTCTACTATGTGTATGAGATGAAAACGAAGATTCTCCAAGGTAAATTCAATGCTCCTAAGTGGTCACTAACCTCTATAAATTAACACCTAGGCTAACCCTAATTTCATTAGAAATTAAAAGCATTACCGAAACTCTGCCAAAATTTCTTCTCTCTACTTATAAACTTTCTCCAAAATTAAATTAAAACCAAAGCAAGAGAATGCTAGTAATCAGATCTAGGAGGGGGTAAGCTTACAAGTGGTGAACCTATGACGGAGCATGGGTTGTTAGAGCTTGGATTCGAGGTGAGTGGGTACAAGTTTAATAAATTGATTATCTACAGATAATTTTAAGATATTCTATCTGATCTAGGGTGTTAGAAATTAAACTATAAATTATAAACCCTAACCGTTAAAACTGGAATTTAAATTAGAAATTTTAATTGGTGAAAATTGATAAATTTAGTTTCTAACCCTTTGTTATTGAAAGTGAAAACCCTAAAAATCAGTTAACTTGAATTAAACTAGTATAAATAATTTTCTAAATTCTATGGATTTGAAACCAACTAAAAGTAGGGTAAAATCACATAGACCAGTCATTGTAAATTGCTGAGGGTTCCCTATGTAAACCTAATTCATAAATAATTAAAAATAAAATCATTAGAAAATCAAAAAAATCCTAATTTTACACTGCATCCAATCGACCGTTCACCTTGAGCGGTTGACCGATAAGGTGTAGAGATCGATCGATGAAGGCCTAAATTGTAGAATCTGAACCTCGACCTACAGCCCAGGTTAGGAATAAAATTAATATAAAATATAAATTGTTTGTATGAGCCTGTCATATGCATATGTGTGTATGTTAGAGGCAGTAGAAAAGCTAGTTCCCTATGAGATGTTAGGACGTTGCGGAATTGGGTAAATGCACTTCACTTAATAGAGGTTTGTTATTCGACCGGTAGTCATTTTATTGCAAATGACACCTATAGAAGGTTCTACGGTGGATGCACGGCTCCGACTGATGCTTGATGAAGTGTGTGGGAATGGCACAATAGGACTTCTTAGCATGCATGATTCTGATGCGGCGTGATACTGTATGGTAGATAAAGCCCAATGCATGCAATAACAGACGTATACTATGGTCAGGAGGTGGACACAGATGCAGACGATGAGTCATCCTGGAGAGTCGAAATTGTGGGCTCCCCTTCGATGTGTTCTTGGGTTACATGTAGTCATAGTTATGAGAAATTTTTTCCTATATAGCCTAGTGGCGGTGTTTCCATGTCTAGTAGCCCAGTGGCAGTGTTTCCATATCGAGTAGCTATATGAGCGGTCTCTAATCATTAGCTATTGAGGTAGGATCCGTAATTTGATCCTTGTGGTAGCCTGTACAAGTTGTAGTGTAGCTGTGTGTTGGATAAAAATCCTTAAGAAATGGACCCTAGGAATGCAGGACACTTGTAGGACACCCTAGGACACATAGAGTATAATTAAATTCAACAGCACATGATAACCGTATATTAAACTTGTACCCATTCACTAGACTTTTTTCTGACCATCCATTTTCTTTTCACTTTCCCACACCACAAGATGACAGGTTTGTAGTTGACTGAGCATAATACGAGGAGAAATGAGCTAAATATTTCAGTTCCCGTATTCTTTATAATTCCTTATGTAGCTCTTTATTATACAAATGTCTATTAAAGCTTATATTGTACTTTGGAAATAGTGTATATAAAAATTAAGTATTCTAGAGACTGTTTTTATTAAATGTCTAATTTCAGTACTTATATTTTAATTCTTCCGCTGCGAGCTCTAAAAGTGTAGAATGTTTTAGAATTTACCCTTGTAGTTACGCTCTATAATATTTTAAAAACCCAACAGCTCGTATTCCCAGTATGACCCGAGCTTGAAATTCACCCTAGGCTTTGGATCGGTGTGTCGAGAAGTGCGGATTGTTACACTTGGTATCAGAGCTTAGGTTTAAGATTCCTTAGGATTTAGGGACGTATTTAGAGAACATACTTGAAAAGTTTTCAATAAAGGTTTTCAAAAAGGTTTTTCAAAATGGACTTTTGAAAGGTATATATATACATAAGTTTTTAAAGGGTTTACATATAGATAAAAGTATAACAAGAAAGAACGCTATAACTTATTCCTGTCAGTACTATCTACGGGAAAGTTAAAAATAATTCCCAAACATAGATAGTGAGAATGATTAATTTTTAAGGGAATTGGTTCTAGTAAGGTAGCTAAGATTTGGGATGTGAACATCCCTATGCGATTCTGTCGGTATCCGAGAGGAGACAAGATGAGCCTAACCCGACTAAGGGAGCGTAATTATAATTTTCCAATATGTGCATTAATACACAACACCTTATACATTTTAACTCATGGGGAAGTGGTTGGCTTATCCCTTATATATGCAAACATTAGTGGATTAGAATAAATGTAAAGGTTATAATAGTTGAGGTAAATAATAAATCTTTCATGTTTATTATGATTTATCCCATAAAATAATGCTAGCAAAGGCTTTCTATACTAACTGGTAGTAGTAAAGTAAATTATTTATTTAAGGGTGAGTGAAGGAGATTGATTCCATAAGACCCATATAATAAGAATATTATGCCAATAAAGCAAAAAGGGAACATGAAAGAAGACGTTACAAACTTAAGGTAAATTTGCCCAGCTAAAGTGGAAGCTCTATTCTCATATTGGTAGTAGTCCCAAGGACTCCCATTTACTTAAAGGTATGACTAAAGTACTTACATATTGAAGTTTGACACTGTATTGGAAAATAAACTTGAGTTAACCATCTTTTGAAAGAAGGACGGAAACCTTATGCACTTAAAGCACAGTTAGGTATAAGTGGGCTTAGCTAATTAGGTTGTTATTAGCTATTTCGATTTAAGTGATAAACCAATGCAAATGTTTTCTAAAAGTTAGAAACAATAGATGTTTGATATTTTAAATAGAAAAAAATGTGGGTTTATGATTTTATAAAAAATAATCATACAAACTTTATGGAATTTGTATAGAGAGGAGAAATTAGAAAATTTGATAAAAAGCAATTTATAAATAACAGTTTTAAAGCCTTCGTTTTGTTTTTTAAGCACGTTGTTACACTTACGCTCAATATGCATTTAGCTTTTAATAATAGAACTTTTGAAAAATAAAAATAAAAATAGAGAAATATGTAAGATCCAACTTTTGACCTCCTTTTATAAATAAGAAATTGTTAGTGCTTGAAAATGTATTTTTTTGATGTTTTTGTCAAACTCTAAAATAATAATAATAATAATAAGTTAAAAATACCACATTTTCTTTAAAAATATGTTTTTGTGAAAATTTTCTATTTCTATAAAAAAAATCGAAAGTTGTGTTTTATGTATGTTTTGCTAAGTTAAGTGCAACACCTCTAATTTTAAATAACATTGTTCAGGGATTTAATTAGATAAACTAAATACAATAATGTAAAGTTTAAGTGGTTAAGAGATTGAGATTGGTAAAGTTATAAGGTAGTCGTGCCTCAATGAATAAGCAAATGAAAATTAAAGGTAATAAGACAAGGGCAAATTAGGAATAGGTTATATTTATATACCCTAAACCCTTAACCCACTCAAAGTTGCAACATTCACAAAAAAAAATACCAAGCTTGACAGGCCACCATTAGAAGAAAGTAAGAAGAAGATAAGCAAGATTTAAAAAGGGAAGCTTAAGCAAGTTAATCAAAGAGCAAATCTCAACCTCTTTAACACAAGCTAAAGGTAAATAATAGATTACATCTCATTTTTATGGTTTTCGGTTTAGTTTCGAGTTTATTTTGCAAATGATTTTCCATGTTTTGATTGTTTAAATGGATATATATGCTTGTTGATGATTTAGGCTATTTCATATAGATTTTATGATAAGAATTTATTTGGAAAACCTATTAAATGACATCCAAATGACTTGCGCTTTTGAGATGAGGTTAGAAATATATTTTAAGATGTGTTTCAAGTTTCATAATTTTCTGAATTATAGTGGATTTATTATGAATTTTCTAATGAGGAAAATGGTTATATTGGGTTTAAAATTTATTACGGCTATTATATGTTAGCTTTGGGTCAGAAATTTAAATATGTTAGAAAACATATTAAAAATGATTTATGGAAATTTTTAGATAATTTTCCTAAGTGTTTATTAAGTATATAAAATTATTTAAGGCATGGGACTTAAATGTTTTATATGTTTAAAATAGGAGAAGGGGCAATTTGCTAAATGTTTTAAATTATAAAATACTGAATTCGGCAGCACTTTTAGAAAAGATTTGTGGAAAAGAAATGGCAACCAACTATATGATGACAAATAAGCAAGTTAGTTAGAAATATATTACTTTATAAAGAAAGAAAACAGTTTTTTTAAAGGTTTGCTATTTCGCCACTCTCGGCAGCTACCTTTCAACTTCATACTATCACCTCCATCATAGTCAAAACCAATGCACATGGTATCAATGCCTTGGTACGTAGTGGATTGACGTTAGGCGAAAGGTATAAGGTCGAAATGTGCTTTCAAAGGGGTCGAGATCATGTTTTGCTTTCAAAAGAAATGCCGCTTGCTTGCTTTTAAAAGAATGCTTTCGAAAGGGTTTAAAGATAGCTTTTGACAGAGGTTGCTACCTTTTGTTTTAAACAAGCTTTTGACAGGGTTGAAACTCTTGTTGTTGCATCCTACCTTTCGACCCAGTTGAGGCCGCTTTACCTTTAAACATTGGTTTCAAATGGGTGCTTTCATTTTTAAATAAGAAGCCGCTTCTCCATGCTTTTGAAAGGGTTGCTGTCGAAACCACCTACTTTATTTTACTTAGGAAATTGCTTACGAAAGAGTTGCTTTCGACTTAGTTATTTTAAGACCCTTTGTTCTATTGGAAGATAAACCAATAGGTTTCAAATGGAATGGTTTTAAATAGTTTCGAAACTATGTTCCACAAGCTTTACTTAAACCCAATGGTTTCGAAAGGTTTGTTTATAGTAAAGGACTTTAATGATTTCGAAAGTTTTATACCAAAGGTTTCGAAGGGGAGGTTCCCCAATGGATTCGAAAGGCAAGTTTAAAGAGTTTTAGAAAGAGGAATGTCTAAGGTTTATAAAGTTTTCGAAGGGATACCTTCATTGATTTCGAAAGGTTGTTACAAAGGTTTCGAAAAGGTATGTTTTTACCTTTTGGCCTAGTGTTTCAAGGTATAGTAGTTAATATATTTTGAAGGGGTACTTTCAATGGATTCGAAAGGGTTGTTTAAAGTATTTAAGCAAAGGTTTCGAATGGTTTACCTTGGCTATATAGCCAAAGACCTTTTAAGTTAAAAGGGGTTTTTAACTTATTTGGAGGGATAGATAACCCTCAATATATTTCATCAACACTGTTTTAAGTAAAGTATATATAACATGGTAAATAGATTTGAGTAAATCAAAGAGTATATTTTCCTTGTCAAAGTATGATTTAAAGGATCAAATAAATTTGAAAGAAATGTTTTCAAGGAAAATTTGATGGGGAAGTTGACCCTAAGTAAATGACTTAGATATTAGAATACCAAATGGGACTAGTATAGGGTCACGCCCTATACTTTAGCTAGTATCCCCTAGCTTACAAGTCCAAAATTCCAGTGTGTAGGGCTTTGTCAAAGGTAAGACTAAAATGATGTTACACACAGAAAGAAATATACAGAGAAAGATAGGTTATTGGTGAGCCAGCAAAACTATTAGGATCAGTTGACCCTGGAAGAAGTAAGTTAGGGACATGCAGTTCAGAAGTGCGTCTAACAGATTTTTTTATTATGTCTGGTAGGCCCGAGTCAGCCAAAGGTTAGAAGTTAGCCAAACAAAACTATATTGTTCGGACAGATGGTCCATTTATTACCCGATTATATGCATATATGATATTGCTATGATTTCATTAATCAGTTTGATTGCAGGATTTTGATTTGCAGAAGATATGTTTTAAAGGGATATTAGTGAGGGTAAACCCATTCCGCTAAGCGGCATGGTCTCACTTAATACCAAATAACCGAGTTGTATAGTATTATTCACACCAGGCTTTATGTCTGACCCGAAGTTTATGTTTCTCCTTAAACTCTCGGGTGCTCAAAATATGATTTGAGTGGATTGAGAGTTGAGGTTTTATAGGTTTAGTAGGTTGGATGAATATTGATGTCGAAGACGTGCAGGAGGCAATGCTAGCTATATATAGAAGCTATTTTGTTTTATTTCCGTTGTGTTGTATTAAGATAGTTTGCCTATTTAGTACTCTGATCATCTAAACGGGCATCTTCAAATGTCGCTCTTGTCGTAGTTTGTAATAATTATATTTGATCAAAACCCGGGAATCGATTATGCGATTATGTAATTTGAATATGAAATATTGCTTTGAAATGTAATTAGAAAAGTTGTTTTAATCAGTGCTGTTTTTATTTCATATTCAAGTGCTTCTAATATTATGGATACCATTAACATTACCGCATTTTGTCACCGAAAATTAATACTATGGATGACAGCAGCATCTGTAGCACTTAGTTTCAAGCCTCAAGATAGGGGATGTTACATCTTGGTATCAGAGCATAGGTTTATGAAAATCTTAAAAGAAATTTCAAACTTAAAATGATTTTGAAAACATAATCCTAAGGAATTTGAGAAAACATCGGGGTATGGGATAACGCTATAGTAACGTACTTGTATTTGCTATATATAATTATAAGCTTTATCTTTATTCTCTCATCCCTCTTAGGCTATTCTTCTGTATCTTACAAAGACTTGAATGCAGATTTTACGGACGTAAGATATCTATGCTAGAAGAGTTAACCTGGGTGGAGGAAGCACCAAAACCAATGGAAATGCCAGACCAAACACCAGAAGGAATCCGGGTTAGGCACAAGCTGCTAATATGGGTGATGAAATTCCACAAGTTAATATGGGAGCTTTATATCAGTCCTTCGTTAACATGATGCAAGCAGGAGTTGCTACAGGATTAGTTGGAGGAAATCGGGAAGCTTTAGTGATCAATAACTATGTTGTGCTGAGTCGGGATTATGCCAAGATGGGAGGAAAGCCGTTCATTGGGACTGAAGATGCAATTGAAGTGGAGAATTGGTTACTTCATTGCGAGAGAATATTTGCTGATTTGGGGCTCAATGAAGAGCAGAAGAGGAGGCTTGCTTCTAGGTAGTTACAAGGAGCAGCACTGTACTGTTATGGTCGCAGTCAATGAGGAGACTATGACATGGGCTGAGTTCAGGAGGAGGTTTGAAGAAAGATTTATGTTGGAGATTGCTAAGTCTACGCTGCTCGGGAAGTTTGCTGAATTTGAGCAGGGAGATATGACAGTGCTTGAGCATGCAACCGGTTTTGAAGAGCTATCAAGATATGGGTATGCTATGGTTGATACTGTTATTAAGAGGAATGAGAAATTCATTCGTTGGTTGAAGCCTGAACTTGCTAAGGCCACTTAGTCGCACATTAGGAATTTGTGCGATGTAGTTGTTGAAATGGCTCTAAGGCAGGAAGAGATGCTAGCTTTTCTTGTAGGTAACAAGATAGGTGGAGCTCAGGGAGGACAAACCTAGAAGAAGAAGTTTTACCACAATAAGGGAACTCAGAAGAGTGGAGCTGCCAAGAAGGGAAAGGCGAAGGTTGTCTGCTATAAATGTGATAAGAAAGGGCATTTCACAAATGAATGTCGCTCGGGAGATGGAAAGAAGGTAAACAGGAAGAAGAATATCAAATGCTTCAACTGCGATCAAATAGGACACTATAAGAACCAGTGCAAGGAGCCAGCCAAAGATGGAAAAAAAGTATTTGCATTAGAGCCAGCTACCTCAAGACCAATGACAGAAGAGGAAGGAAAAGCTGTGCTGGAAAGTATGCTTTTGATTCATGGTATATCAGTTAGTGTTCTATTTGATACTGGTGCATCACATTCTTTTATATCTCATTGTTTGGTAGATAAGCTTAACCTAGAACCCTCGTACCTATTTACTTCCTTAAGGCTTGCAAATTCGATAGGAGGTTATGCGACTCTTGGGATGAGATGTGACCACCTAGAGTTTGAATTGTCAGGTCATGTATTTTCTTGCAGCTTGCATGTGTTTGATTTCGTAGGTTTCAAAATTATTTTGGGTATGGATTAGTTAAGTAAACACGATGCTAGGATATTTTGTGATGATAGGAAAATATCACTTGGACACCCTGACAGTAGTGATCAGATAGTCTACTCCATAGAAAACCCTAGTTTTGAGGTTAATGCTTTGTTGGGTGTTATGGAGGCAGAAGACGAGCTGAATCGAGTTTTCGTTGTTAGAGAATTCGCAGATGTCTTTGAACATGTAGTAGGACTACCACCAAAATGAGCTATAGAGTATCTAATAGATTTAGTACCAGGAGCAGAACTCGTGAGTAGATCGCCAAGCAGAATGACACTTACCGAGATGAGGGAGCTAAAGGTGCAGTTGGGGGGATTTAGAAGGTAAGAATTTTATCAGACCAAGCAGTTCGCCTTGGGGAGCAGCCACAATGTTTGTGAAGAAACCAGATAGATCGTTAAGGTTATGTATCAATTATCGTAACTTGAATGAGAAGATGATAAAGAATCGATACCCGTTACCTAGAATTGACGATTTGTTCAACCAGTTGAGTGGAGCCAATGTATTTTCCCTTTGGATTTGGCAATAGGATTCTATTAGCTTAGATTAGCTGAGGATAGTATTCCTTTGACGGCGTTTAGAACCAGATATGGATCGTACAAATGGTTAGTAATGCTATTCGAACTAACTAATGCACCATCATTCTTTGTAGATCCGATGAACGGAGTTTTCCGAGAGCACTTGGATAGATTCGTATTGGTTTTCATAGATGATATTTTGATATACCCTAAAGATGAAAGAGAAATGAGGTTCATCTTAGAATGGTGCTTGAGACATTAAGGCAGTGCCAACCGAAGGCGAAATTTTCAAAGTGTTTTTTCTGGAAGAAAGAAGCGAAGTTTCTTGGTCATGTAGTCTCAAAGGAAGGGATGTCTATAGATTCGACTAAGATCGAGGCAGTGAATAATTGGAAGAGACCAGAAACAATGACTGAGATAAAGAGTTTTCTTGGATTAGCTGGGTATTATCGAAGATTTATAAAGGATTTTTCACGGATAGCGGTACCGATGACTAAGCTAACGTGGAAAGATGTGAAGTTTGTCTGGACTGATAAGTGTGAGGAAGCATTTCAGAAGTTGAAACACTTATTGACAAATGCATCCGAGTTAGTTGTTCTAGAAGGGAATCAGGATTTAGTGGTATACACGGATGCATGTGGAACAGGATTAGGAGCTGTATTAATGCAGAGGAGTAAAGTGATTGCCTATACTTCTCGATAGCTCAGACCGCATGAGGTTAGATATCCAACTCATGATTTGTAATTAGCTGCAGTAAGTTTTGCATTAAAGGTATGGAGACATTACTTGTTGGGAGAAAGATTCGAGTTGTATGCGGATCATAGGTCTTTGAGGTATTTATTCTCTCAAAAGGAGTTGAATATGAGACAGCAGAGGTGGTTAGAGTTTTTAGCCGCATATGACTTTGGTATTGAATACACACCAGGAAAAGGCAATAAGGCTGCTGATGCACTTAGCAGAAATCATCAAAATGCAGTATTGTCAATGATAGCTCAGTGGAAAGATTTAGAGGCGTTGACTATATTCAGAGTATAGTGGAGATCTAAGAGTAGTTCTATTACAGAAATTGCTATGTTGTCATGTTTAGAAGTTCGACCAATGATGATCGAAAGGATTGCTACTAAGCAAGGAGAAGATCCATTATTAGCTGAACGGATCAGAAAGTTAAGAAATGGAATGGAGAGAATTGACTTGAAAGATTTCAGTCTTGACCCGAATGGGTGGTTAAGGAAGAAAGGAAGACTATGTGTCTCGAATATGGGAAACGTTAGGAAAGATTCTAGAAGAATTCCACCATTTGAAGTTCACTATTCATCCGTGAGGAACTAAGATGTACCAGGATATAAAAAGGAGTTTCTTTTGGGAAGGTATAAAGAGAGATGTAGGCTTATGGGTGAAATAGTGTTTGAACTGTCAACAGGTAAAAGCCAAACATCAGAAACCAAGTGGGTTACTTTAGCCTTTAGATGTCTCGGTATGGAAATGGGATTCTATCTCAATGGATTTTATAGATGGGTTGCCAAGGTCAAATCGAGAAAATGAAAGTATATGGGTTGTAGTGGACAGGTTGACCAGAGTGCCAATTTCATACCAGTCAAGTAAACTAAGACGACACCTGTTTTGGCTAAGTTATTCATGAAGAATATAGTTAAACTGCATAAAATTACTAGTAGTATAGTAAGTGTCAGAGATTCCTTATTCACTAGCGAATTCTGGAAGAGTCTACAGGATACTTCAGGTACCAAGCTTAAGATGCGTACCGCTTACCATCTACAAACAGATGGGCAAACAGAAAGAGTTAACAAAATCTTGGAAGATATGTTAAGAGCTTGTGTTCTAGACTTTGGGGGGTCATGGGAAGACCATCTACACTTAGTCGAGTTTTCGTATAACAATAGTTACCAGACTAGTATAGGGATGGCACCATTTGAAGCTTTGTATGGAAGGCCATGAAAATCTCCTGTTTGTTGGTTAGAGACCGGGGATAGGTTAGTTCTTGGTCCGGATTTGATTAGGGAAGATGCGGAAAAGATTGAGTTAATTCGAGCTAGAATGAAGGAAGCTCAGTCTAGGCAGAAGAGTTATGTTGATTAGAGATGGAAAGACTTAGAGCTCTCAGTTGGAGATCATGTTTTCATCAAAGTATCACCGATAAAAGGTGTAATCCGATTTGGTAATCGGGAAAGTTAACACCAAGATTCATTGGACCATGTCCTATTATAGAGAGAAACAGGAAACTCGCGTATAGGGTAGAGTTACCGAACAGTTTGGCAGGAGTCCATAATTTTTTTTCATGTTTCTCATCTAAGGAGGTGTATTCAAGATCCAAAAACTACTATTGCACTGACTATGTTAGATGATTTAGTAGTAGAACCGGATATGACCATAGTTAGAAAGCCAGTTGGTATAGTCGTGAGAGATGAGAAGAGACTAAGGAATAGAATAGTCAGATTAGTCAAAGTCCAGTGGAGTGATGACGGGAGAGACTGTACTTGGAAAACATAGAGCAGGATTAGAGACACTTATCCTGACTTGTTTCATGGTATGTTTTACCTTTATGATTGATTGTTATAAGTACCTTGTCATAATTTCAAGGACAAAATTTTTAAGGAGGGGGGTCTGTAACACCCCTAATTTTAAATAACATTATTAGGGAGATTTAATTAGATAAACTAAATAGAATACTGTAAAGGTTAAGTGGTTAAGAGAATGAGATTTGTAAAGTTATAAGGTAGTCATGCCTCAATGAATAAGCAAATGAAAAATAATGGTAATAAGATAAGGGCAAATTAGGAATAGGTTATATTCATATACCCTAAACCCTTAGCCCACTCTCATTTGCAACATTCACAAACAAAATTAAATACCAAACTTGGCCAACCACCATTAGAAGAAAGTAAGAAGAAGATAAGCAAGATTTCAAGAAGGAAGCTGAAGCAAGTTAATCAAAGAGAAAATCGCAACCTCTTTAACACAAGCCAAAGGTAAATAATAGATTACATCTCATTTTTATGGTTTTCGGTTGAGTTTCGAGTTTATTTTGCAAATGATTTGCATGTTTTGATTGTTTAAATGGATATATATGCTTGTTGATGATTTAGGCTATTTCATATAGATTTATGATAAGAATTGATTTGGAAAACCTATTAAATGACATCAAAATGACTTGCATTTTTGAGATGAGGTCAGAAATATTATTTTAGAGATGGGTTTCAGGTTTCATAATTTTATGAATTATTATGAATTTATTATGAATTTTCTAGTGAAGAAAATGGTTATATTGGGTTTAAAATTTATTACAGCTATTATTTGTTAGCTTTTGGGACAGAAATTTAAATATGTTAGAAAATATATTAAAAATGATTTATGGGAATTTTTGGAGAATTTTCCTAAATGTTCTATTAAGTATATAAAATTATTTAAGGTATGTGACTTAAATGTTTTATATGTTTAAAATAGGAGAAGGGGAAATTTGCTAAATGTTTTAAATTATAAAACACTAAATTCGATAGGACTTTAGAAAAGATTTTTGGAAAAGAAATTGGCAACCAACTATATGATAGCAAATAAGCAAGTTAGTTAGAAAGATATTACTTTATGAAGAAAGAAAAAAGTTTTTGTAAATGTTTACTATTTCGCCACTCTCGGCAGCTACCTTTCGACTTCATACTACCACATCTATCATAGTCGAAACCAATACACATGGTATCAATGTCTTGGTATGTAGTGGATTGGAGTTAGGCGAAAGGTATAAGGTCGAAATGTGCTTTCGAAGGGGTCGAGACCTTGTTTTGCTTTCAAAAGAAATGTCGCTTGCTTGCTTTTAAAAGAATGTTTTCGAAAGAGTTTAAAGATAGCTTTCGACAAAGGTTGCCGTCTTTTGTTTTAAACAAGCTTTCAACAGGGTCAAAACTCTCGTTGCCGCAACCTACCTTTCGACCCAATTGAGGACTTTTCCTTTAAACATTGGTTTGGAAATGGTGCTTTCATTTTTAAATAAGAAGCTGCTTCTCCATGCTTTCGAAAGGGTTGGTGTTGACACCTACTTTCTTTTACTTAGGAAATTGCTTTTGAAAGAGTTGCTTTCGACTTAGTTATTTTAAGGCCCTTTGTTCTATTGAAAGATAAACCCGTAGGTTTCGAATGGAATGGTTTCGAAACTATGTTCCACAAGCTTTACTTGAACCCAATGCTTTCGAAAGGTTTGTTTATAGTAAAGGACTTTAATGATTTCGAAAGGTTTATACCAAAGGTTTCGAAGGGGAGGTTCCCCAATGGATTCGAAAGACAAGTTTAAAGAGTTTTAGAAAAGAGGAATGTCTAAGGTTTATAAAGGTTTCGAAGGGATACCTTCAATGATTTCGAAAGGTTGTTACAAAGTTTTCGAAAGGGTATGTTTTGGTCTTTCGGGATAATGTTTCAAGGTATAGTAGTTAATATATTTTGAATGGGGTACTTTCAATGGATTCTAAAGGGTTGTTTAAAGTTTTTAAGCAAAGGTTTCGAACGGTTTACCTTGGCTTTATGGCCTAAGATCTTTTAAGTTAAAAGGGGTTTTTAACTTATTTTGGAGGGATAGATAACCCTCAATAAATTTCATCAACGCTGTTTTATGTAAAGTATATATAACATGGCAAAGAAATTTGAGTAAAGCAAAGAGTATATTTTCCTTGTTTAAGTATGATTAAAAGGATCAAATCAATTTGAAAGAAAATTTTTCAAGGAAAATTTGATGGGGAAGTTGACCCTAAGTAAATGACTTAGATATTAGAATACCAGATGGGACTAGTATAGGATCGCATTGTATACTTTAGCTTGTAACCCCTAGCTAATATAAGTCCAAAATTCTAATGTGTAGGGCTTTATCACAGGTAATACCAAAATGATGTTACACACAGAATGGAATATATAGAGAAAGACAGGTTACTGGTGAGCCTGCAAAATCATTAGGATCAGTTGACCCTAGAAGAAGTAAGTTAGGGATAGACCATTCAGAAGTGTGTCTAATAGAAGTTAGATTATTTATTATGTCATGTTGGCCCGAGTCAGCCAAAGGATAGTACAAACAAAACTATTTTTATTCGGATAGATAGTCCATTTATTACCTGATTTATATGCATATACGATATTGCTATGATTGCTTAATCAGTTTGATTGTAGGATTTTGTTTCGCAAAAGATATGTTTAAAGGGATATTAGTGAGGGGAAACTTGTTCCGCTAAGCGGCGTGGTATCACTTATTATCAAATAACCGAGATGTATAGTATTATTCAAACCAGGCTTTATGTCTAACTCGAAGTTTATGTTTCTCCTTAAACTCTTAGGTGCTCAAAATATGATTTGAGTAGATTAAGAGTTGAGGTTTTACAGGTTTTGTAAGTTGGACGAATAAAGCTCCCGAAGACGTGCAGGAGGCAATGCTAGTTATATATAGAAGCTATTTTGTTTTATTTCTGCTGTGTTGTATTAAGACAGTTTGTCTATTTAGCACTCTGATCATCCAAGGGGGCATCTTCATATGTCGCTCTTGGCGTAGTTTGTAATAATTATATTTGATCAAAACCTGGGAATCGATTATGCGATTATGTAATTTGAATATGAAATATTGCTTTGAAATGTAATCAGAAAAGTTTTTTTAATCCGTGCTATTTTTATTTCATATGCAGGTTCTTCTGATATTATGGATACCAATAACATTATCATATTTTTTCACCAGAAGTTTATACTATGGATGACTGCAGCATCTGTAGCGCTTAGCTTCGGACCTCAAGATAGGTGATGTTACATTAAGCTTAACCATTTTTGATAATTTAATTAAAGAAAAATTTCATGATCTTAGTAAGAAATACTTGTTAAAAAGAAAAAGAAAGTGAATGGAGAGTTTTACAGTTTTAAAAACTTACTAGTTTTATGGAAATGATGTTAAAATCAAAGGTTTTGATTTGAAAAAATAAAGTGAAAATATTATAACTATCACTTAAACCTAAAGTGAAAGAAATAAATTGGGGTTAGATGAATAGGATAAAACAACCCACTAGGAAAAAAATTAACTATGGGATTTAGAAGCATTGAAATGGTTGGGATAGAGATAAGAAGTAATATGGAATTTTGTGACCTTTTCAATCAACAGTTAAATTGGAAGGATATAGTACTAGGTCGAACTTCCTGCAATTGTGAAGAGTGAAAGTCACCTTGTGTCTTTCTACCTAAGTATGGTTTGAACTAAAGAATCTTTATGTGAGAAAGTTTGAAAAGTATCATTTGGATACTCCGAATAAGAAAATAGTAAGCCAAGATGCTTTATTATATCGAAGAATGCTATGAATGCAAGAATTTTTTTGGTTTGAAATGTAAAAGAACCAAGTTGGGTCTACTTTAATCCATATATAGTGCATTTAGTGATAAAAGGGCAATTCCTTGATTTCATTAGGCAATCTAAATGGAATGGTTAGTGTAGGCTTGATGTTATGTCAGCAAGGTCAGTACCATATAGTAAGGATAAGATTCTTGTATGCTACGGACGGTAAAGGTATTGTGTTGTCCCCCGGAGGCTATGGGCAGACCAGTTGGACATAAGTGGGAAAGTATATATTTTATATATGTTATTGGATTTATAACATAGTAAACGTGTTCCACACATCCCTATGTAAATCTGGCAATTGTAGGGTTATATATTCCATGTGTGTGAATCTGGAAAATATTGGAGGATAGTATTCCTTGAATTTAGTATTGGTAGTAGTAGTCCCCAAGACTTATAAATCATGTGATGGTTCCAGATTTATAGACTTAAATGACGTGGGCAAATAAAATGCAAATCAAATTATCATAGTAAATTGCAGGGTTAAATATTGCACATACTTGAATATGGAAAAAAGGGGGAAGTAGTTCCTAAATTAATGAGGCAATTCATTAAGGAAATTACATGGTAATTCCAGGTTTTGTTGGGTAATTGATATAGGTTAGTAAGCTTAATTGGAAGTTGTTATAAATTGGAGTAGGATTTAAGTAGTATTTTAATTCATTGGAATGAAGTACGTGGCAATGTAAATTTCCATAAACTATCTAGTTTTAGTAGAAAAGTGTATAGTTTGAAATAACAAGGAATATACCTAAAAGAAAGAGATGTATAAAATATGAATGATTACCGTATTTTGTACCATCTATTTCAATAATGATGACAAAAAAGATAATTCATTCTAATTCCAAACATAACACAAATCATTTTGTGTGTAATTTATAGAAAGGTACAATGTTCACGATTTCTTTTGGGAAAAGATGTAATTCCAATGCATTAAAATATAGAAATCCCTAAGTATAAACCAAAGTATTGGTCATCATGTTTATTGGATTAAAATGGCAAGGCATCATTCCATATTGATTTGTCCCAACCATGAAATAAAGTGATAAAAAGTTATGTTTGGTAAAAAAAAGGTCTCATTTATGAGAGGACATTAAGAAATAGTAAAAGTTTAGAAGTTCAAACCACAAAAGGTATCCTAGATAAAATTGTAGTTAAGATTATGCATGGATGGTTAACTCGAGGATTTGGGTCTCCATTAAGAAAAAGATATTGTTATTCCACGCATTGAGAATGCGAAGGCGATTTTCATAGAAAATAAGATCGGGAAACATTTGGTAAGATTTAGAGGAAAGAATAATATATTTCTTTTCAATTAAACCTTGAATTGGTAGGAGGCTATTTATGTAAGATTATTCAAGGAAGATTGACTTAGGATGCATAGTTTGTGATGCATAACAGTTGCACATAACCAAGTATCAGTTAGAGAATTACTATCAAGTAATTCTTAGGTTACAATTTCATTTAAATTTAGGATTTCACATGGATTTAGGATTTTTATTATTAGGTTTGAGTATGAAATAGGCTAAGGTTAACTTGATGGAATATATGAGTATTTACCCACTTGTAGAACATGGAATAGATTCCTGCAGACTATAAACATGATACTTAGGTACCATGATTGTTGAAGGATTGAGGAAATTAACTATAAGTGAAATGAGATATCTTAATTTGAAGTGGAGGGGGAAAGAAATTTTTCCATTTTAAACAATTTAAGAAATCAACAAGTTTTGATACCCTTGAGTAAATGGAGAAACCACAAAGGCTAAGTAGGAAGTACCGTGGGAGGAGACACCCTCCACTTTTTGGGTTCTCACTTGGTATAGAGGAGGTGAAGTGATTAGATATACTACTAGATGATTTAAGACAGTTTGGTTGTTTGTTGAGAATTTTGTGGGGCTACAATTTCGCGGGATCATACTTATGCTCAAGTTATTTAGCGTGGTGCAAATTGACGTTATTTGGGTTGGTAGCAAGCATTACAGAGGGTTATATATGCATTACATTTGGATTTGAGATACATGCCGGTGGTAAAGGTTAATAAGGGCAGTGAGAAGGACGATCCAGTTAGAAGTACTTAAAGAGAGGGTTCGGTTCATAGAAGGATAAGGACTGCAAAAATAGGCGAAAAGTATATACGGATAAGAGACACACGGAGTTGAAGTCCATGGTGGTGACATGGTCCGAGTGAACATCTCTCCACTTAGATATGTATTGGGATAGTAGTTCGGAAATGTTAGTATTGATAGGGTAGGGCCTTTTTTGATTTTAGATAGTGTAGTGAGTTAACCTATGGGGCAGAGCTTCCTAGAGGGTTGGTGGGAGTTCACAATATTTAATTAGTGTCATACTTGTAGAAGTGGTTGCATGATTTAGCTACCGTAGTCGAGCTAAGTCAGCTACAATACATGGAGGGTAGAAAGGGAGTCAGTTGTTCACCGTGCACCCACTTCTATTCTCGTGCATGGTACAAAGCGACTCTGTAACAAAGGAATCAAACTTGTTAAGGTCTAATGGGGAGACGATCTAGTGTAGAGTACACGGAAGCCCGAGCAGAAGATCCAAGCTACTCAACCAGAACTCATTTCTGGTACATTTCCATTTTAGATGGCAAAGTATATATTACTTTTGTATTTATGTTCTAGCTTAGGTAGAGACCATTGGATGGTAGGAATGGTTGTGAACGTGTCGATAGGACATGTTATGGACGATGGATGCTAGTGGATGTATTGTTTGGATTGTTTCGTTTACACATTTAGGATAGTATATCCTCTAGGCAGCATACAAACACTCACATTATCTCTTGTTTATTGTTTGTCCTATTGAGCATTATGCATATAGATGTTACATGGGCTGAATGGTTGCACATACGTGTTGAATTGCAAGTATACTTACTAAGGACATTACATACATTTTGAATTCATGGCATGAGCACTTTCATGATAGGAGATCGACTAGATCAGGAGAACGCCTACTCTTTGCATCAGTATAGGTTCACGTCACGCGTGCATATATATATATATATATATATATAGTCTGTGTTTGTATATATATATGCACTACATTAGAAAATTTACTAAGGACACTGATTGCCTGTGGATGATGAATAGGTAGATGGTAGTAGCTATTGTTTATTGAGTGCACGAGCACATTTTTCCATCTTTGGAAATTTCGAGGACGAAATCCTTTTATGGGGGAGAATGTAACACCTTGAAAATTTAATAAGAAAACTAAATTTAAATAAAAACGAACTAAAATAAAATTTCCACAAACGTTCGAATTTGGCTACAAAACTTACACCATTGTGTTCGTAGCGGTTCTCTAGACAATTTTCATATATAACACTTTGAAATTGGAGTTAGTATGGAAAAGCTACGGGCACTTAGAATTTGGAAATAGAATAAAAACTAAAATTTAAAAACTTACCAAATTTACATTATGAGCGGCAGACCCCAAGGGTTTGAAGGTTGATCAGTAGCGGTCGACTAATGGCCATTGAAGGTCAACCATTCACGAATAAAATCAGCAAACTGGAGTGTGCACTTGATGGTTGTAATCGAACCAAATATATTATTTCGCTGCCAAGTTTCTACTGTGTGTACGAGATGAAAATGAAGATTCTCCAAGACAAATCTAATGCTCCAATTTGGTGGCTAACCTTTATGAATTAAAACCTGGGCTAACTCTAATTTCACTAAAAATCAATAGCATACCGAACTCGGCCAAAAAATTTTCTCTCCATTTATAAAGTTTTCTCCAAAATTAAATTAAAACCAAAGCAAGAGAATCCTAGTAATCAGATCCAGGAGGGGGTAAGCTTACGGATGGCTATCCTACGATGAAGCATATGTTGTTAGAGCTTGGGTTCGAGGGAGTGGGCACAAGTTTAATAAGTTGATTATCGACAGTTAATTTTAACCTATTCTATTTGATCTAGGGTGTTAGAAATTAAATTGTAAGTTGTAAACTCTAACCGTTAAACCAGGAACTTAAATTAGAAATAGAAGTTGGTGAAATTGACAAATCTAGTTTCTAACCCTCTATTATTGAAAGTGAAAGCCTTAAAAATCAGTTAACTTAAATTAAACTAGTATAATTGATTTGCTAAAATCTATGAATTTGAAACTAATAAAAAGTAGGGTAAAATCACATAGATCGGTCATTGTAAATTTCTTAGGGATCCTGTGTAAACCTAATTCACAAATAATTAAAAATTGAATCGTCGGAAAATCAGAAAACCCTAATTTTACACTGCAATCGGTAGACCGTACACCCTGTGCGCTCGACCGCTATGGGTCGATCGATAGGGTGTAGCGATCGACCGGTGGAGGCCTGAATTGGAGAATCTGAACCTCGATCTAAGGCCTAAGTTAGGAATAAAATTAATATAAAATATTAATTATTTGTATGAGCCTATTGTGTGCATATGTGTGTATGTTAGAGGCGGTAGGGAAGATAGTTCCCTATGAGATGGGGCTAGGATGTTGCGGAATTGGATAAATGCACTTTACCCAATGAGGGTCGATTATTCGATTGGGGCGATTTTATCGCAAATGGCACTCACAAGAGGTTCAATGGTGGATGTGCAACACTGACTGATGCCTGATGAAGTTATGGGCTCGGCATAACGGAACTCCTTGGTATGCATGATTCTGATATGGCGTGATATTGTATGGTAGATGGAGAACGATGCATGCAATAAGAGACGTATACTACGGTCGAGAGGTAGACACAGATGCAGATGATGGGACACCCCGGTGAGTCGGCATTGCGGGCTCCCCCTGTATGTGTGGCTGGGTTACGTGTAGCCATAGTTATGGGAAATTTGTTCCCATATAGCCTATTGGTGGTGTTTCCATGTCTAGCGGCCTAGTAGTGGTGTTTCCACGTCAAGTGGCTCTAGGAGCGGTGGCTGATCGTCAGTTATTGAGGTTCAATCCATAGTTCAACTCTTGTAGTATTCTGCACAAGTTGTAGTGTAGGTATGTATTGGAAGTGATGGATTCTAGGAATGCATAGACACTTGTAGGACACCATAGGACATTTAGAGTAGAATTAAAGTCAGCTACACATGATCACCATATATTAAACTTGTACTCATTCAACAGACTTTCGTCTGACCCAACCCTTTTCTTTTCACTTTCCCCCACCACATAGTGATAGGTTTGTAGTTGATTGGACATCGTACGAAGAGAAAGGAGCTAAACGTTGGAGTTCTCATATTCTTCATTATTCCTTATGTAGCTCTTTATTGTACAAAATGTCTATTAAAGCTTATATTTTACTTTGGAAACAGTGTAATGAAAATTAAGTATATTGGAGGCCATTTTTCTGAAATGTCTATTTTAAGTACTTGTGTTTTAGTTCCTTCCACTATGAAATATGAAATCTGAAAGTGTAGAATGACTTAGAATTTACCCTTATAATTATGCTCTACAATGTTTTAGAAACCTAACAACTCGTATTTCTCAACATGACCAAGCTCGAAGGTCACCCTAGGCTTTGGATCGGTGTGTCGGGAAGTGCGGGTTGTTGCAGAAACCCATAGGCTTAGTTGAGGATGTATTAATACAAATAGAAAAAGTTTATTTCCCTATTGATTTTATAATACTTGCAACCACTCATGTCTCTAATCCTCTAGCTCAATTTCCTATTATCTTAGGGTGTCCCTTCTTAGCAACCTCAAATGCTAAAGTGAATTGTAAAAACAGAATTCTTGGACTCTTCTTTGGTATCTAGACCATTGAATCAATCATCTTCAGTCTTAACAAACAACCCCGGGATATTAAGATAGAAGAAATTGTTGTAGTTGAGGTAGTCATGGAAGAAATTCTCAACGATACATCAGATGCACTAAATATGTGGCTCAAGCATTTTAACTCAAACATTGATAGGTATGAATATATATATATATATATAATCTGAATAAGATGCTTGACTTGCACTCTTCATCATTTAATGAAAATATGTCCATCGAATTAACCACTCATGAGAAGCCCAAACTTGACTTAACCCACTTCCAGAAATCTAAAGTTTGCTTATGTAGGTGAAGAAAAATTCTTTCGGTGATCATAGCCTCAGATCTAGTCGAAGACCAAGAAGAAAAGGTTTTAAAAATTCTAAGGGAAAATAAGGAAGCATTGGGTTGGGTAATTGCTGACATCAAAAGGATATGCCCATCTATTTATGAATATCGTATACATTTGATTAATGAGGATAAACCCTCATGTGTAGCTCAAAGACGATTGAATCCCAATATGAGGTAAGTGGTCATAGAAGAAATAATCAAATGCTTGAACAACAACATAATTATCCAATTTCCAATAACATTTGGGTAAGTCTGATTTAAGTGGTACCAAAGAAATCGAGGATTGCTGTGGTAAAAAATAATAATAACGAATTTGTTCCAATAAAAGTGAACACCAAATGGCACATATGCATTGACTGTAGGAAATTGAATGCAACAACTTGGAAGGACAATTTTCCTTTACCATTCATTGATCAAATGCTCGAACGTTTAGTGGGATATGAATACCATTGTTTTATTGATGGATACTTGGGATATAACCAAATCTCCATCGCTTTAGAAGATCAACACAAAACCAAATTCACATGTTCTTTCAGAACATTCACTTATCGTCGAATGCCTTTCAAACTTTGTGATGCACCTACCACTTTCCAAAGGTACACGATAAACATATTTTTCGATATGTTTGAGGATTTCTTAAAAATTTTCATGTATGATTTTTCTATTTATGGATCCTCCTTTGCTTAATATCTCCTTAGTTTAGAATGCGTTCTTAAACGATGTAAAGAGAAATTACTCATGTTAAATTGAGTAATGTCTAATTTCATGTAAAATGAAGTATCATGCTAGGTCATATATTTTCGAAGGATAGCCTAAAGGTTGATAAAGTAAAAGTGGACTTGATGCTAATCTTCCTTCCCTCAAGTCTGCCAAAGACGTTTGCTCATTCCTAAGTAATGTGAGATTGTATAGGAAGTTTATAAAAGATTTCTTAAAAATTGCAAAACCTCTTTTGAATCTACTTATAAAATGTAACAACGCACATCTCCGGACACACAAATCCAGAGCTTAGGGTGACTTTCGGACTTCTATCATACTAAAAAATGCGAGTAATTGGTTTTTTATTCATTATAGAGACTAAGATTATAAGGAAAAAATCTAAGACATTCTAAACTTTCAGATCTCATAGTGGAAGGTAGTAAAATATAAATATAGAAAATGATCATCTCATAAAATATCCCGAAAAACATAGTCTTAATATATATGTAGTCAAAATCCAGAGCTTATAAAATAATAGCATATAATCGGATAAGTGCTAAATATGATAAATAGTTATATGGAGAGTGATGAAGAGTAATATGCGATGCTAATGCCAAAAATACTCTTCCACATATTAAATCTGGGAAATCACCTGCTGCCTTATCCTCTTGTAATGGAGAAATAAGGAAAGGAGAAGGTCAGACAAAATCTGGTAAATGATGACTTCATTTATAATCTATGTGACCTAGGGTGTCCTACTTGTGTTTTTGAACTACTTACTAAGTTTGGTTTCATTAACCTAACGAATATAGCTCTAAATACACCTACACCCAAACATCTTGTGAAGGTTTGCACGTAGGGTCGAACAACTAATCGAACCTTAAATCAATGATGAATCGAACCGGTAACCTCTGGGACTACTCCTAACATAAGATCACATACAATATCATCCTTAGGACTATGTTCCCCAAACTATGACTACAACGTATCATACTTATGCATTGAGAGGAGCCCTCAATGGTGACTTGAGCCGAAGACATCTTAGGGTCTACTGCATCCTTTGTTCCAGCTCAATGGTAATGTCACTTATTTCACCGTGCCAAGCTTCCATCAATAGTTTCATGTCCTAATTATCGTATGCACCGAGGAACTTCCCATTAGTGTCAGCCCACATACCCTTCTAGGCATCCACCAATAGTGTTGGACATTCACCAAGAAACCTCTTGTGAGTATCACTACCTCGATTTTATTAATTCGGAAATTATTTTGGTGTATTTGTATCGCAAATTAATTCAGGGTAAAATCAACTTCAACATTGTATATTTTGATACACATAAAATTCCAGATTCAATATTCGAGGTGAACAAAAAGGGTAATCATATTACAATCAAACTAAGTCAATTTATATCTCTAATTTACCTTAATCATTATATAAGAATTATATTCATATAATTTGGAGTTCTGTGGAATCCTAATTAGTTGCAATTTCTAGATAAACAATATCTTAGATTAAATTGGACAAATTCTAGATCAAATAGGTGTATGGACAAATTCAATTACATACAAATCAACATAGTTAATAACGAAACCACTCACCTCTAGTAAGTTATTTCCCTTTTTATCCGTCTAGAATTGCCTTTACTTGATTCGCCGATTCCTCTCCTTCCTCAATCCGATTATCTTCTCTTTCTTCTAATTTTTGATTTTAATTTTCAAAATTTTGTTTTTGAAGAAAAAGTTGATTTGAAGAGAAGCAGAGAGTTTTGGGAGAGACGGAGTTTTGGAGCGTACAGAATTAGATTAGGGTTCTTAGTGTCATGTTAACGTTGTATTTATATGTGCAAAAATTGACCTCGAGCTTTAGATTTAATTATATAAAATTTGGGTCATTCGGTCTTGCCTAACCCTAGCAGCTAGCATTCGATCGGTTGACAGCTAGGAGTCGACCGGTCCCAACCAGGGTGTCGACTAGTTGAACTTGCCTAATATAATTTTTTGTCCTTAAATATATTTTAATTATTTTCGATTTCTAATCTTTATACTTTAATAAATTTTTCATAAGAGCCCCGATTACAAAACTTTATATATGAAAATTGTCCAGAAAATCGGTATGAAAGCAACAGTGCAAGTATCGTAGCCAAATTCGGACATTTGTGAAAATTCCATTTTTACCTTTATTATATTTAAATTTATTTATTTATTCAATTTTTTGTTAATTTTTGCACGGTGTTACATTCTTCCCCCTTTAAAAGGATTCTAGAGACCGTGGAAGAAGAGGAATCATGGATGACCCCAATCGAAGACTATATGCTCAAGGAAACTCTCCAGAGAGATAGGAATGAATGGAAGAAACTCCTTCGAAAAGCACCTGGTTCATGATGCAAGAAGGAGTGTTGTACATGAAGGGTTCTTTACACCCCTACTTTGGTGTGTAACCAAGGATGAGGCTAGGAAGACCCTCATAGAAATACATGAGGGCAGCTGTGGTAATCACACCGAGAAGCAAATTTTGGTGAAGAAAATACTTCGCTATGGATGTTTCTGGCCAACAGTAAACCAAAATGCAGCTAATTACACAAAGTGGTGCGACCGTTGTTAGAGATTTGTGAAAATCCCGAGAGCCCCGACTTTAGAACTTACACAAATGGTTAGCCCATAGACACTTAAGGTTTGGGGAATTGATCTCATGGAGTGCTACCGACCGCGAAGGGAAGAGCTAAATATGCAACAATTGAAGTGGACTACTTCATGAAGTATGCTGAAGAGAAATCGCTTTCCACGAATACAACAAAAAAGGTAATTAACTTCGTGAGGAAGAACATTATTTGTAGGTTTGGAGTACCCTAGAAAATCATCATGGACAATGGAAATCAGTTCGAAAGTACGGAGTTCAAGGATTTCTGTAAACGATACAGAATCGAGAAAAGTTCTTTGCGGTAGCACATCTCTTGGAAAACGGGCAGGTGGAGGCGGTGAATAAAATCATCAAGTCCACCTTGAAGGAGAGATTAACTAAAGCTAAAGGCAATTAGGTCGATGAGCTTCCACTAACATTATGGGCTTATAGGACGACCCACAAATCAGCAATCGGACATTCGTCGTTCGCTTTGACTTACGGATCGGAAGTGATGATCCCGATCGAACTGGAAGTCCCTTCTCACCATAAAAGGCTCTTCTATCCAAGGATAAACGAGGAACTCTTGCTTGAGTCCCTCGATTAGGTTGATGAGAAAAGGGAAGAAGTGGAATTAAGGGTAGTTGCTCATCAGAAAAGAGTAGCACGACACTTCAACGCCAAGGTCTGAAACTGTACTTTCGAGGTAAGGGATCTCGTTCTGAATTGAATTATCCTAGATACATGGGCATTCGGTTGGAATTAGAAAGGCTCATACGCAATTGAGCGAAAGCTTGGAGATGAAACATTTAAGCTAGTAGCAGTTGATGGAATTCCAATTCAACGAGCATGGAACATCGACTTGCTGCATTACTACTATAATTAGTTTTATTTATTTTATTTTTGCAAATAAACCACCTACAGATTCTAGGGGCATTGTAATTAGGCAAAACATGCCACTCTTTTCAATTATAAATACAATCTGCTTCATGAACTGATGGAACCATGTTCATGCAATCCTAAAAACTTCTGTACTAATAACATTGAGATCGGGAACATGCTCCTTTGGCCTAGGATAATGGTGAGTATACTCTTATGGGTCGATCGGATAATTCCACCCAGACATTCAGGAATTAGGTATTGCCCGGAGATAGGAAACCCTAAGAAGGTAAAACTTCTTAGGGGTCCATCGGATAATTCGATCTCAACATTCAGGAATTTGGCATTCCCCGAAGATAGGCGATGTCAAGAAGATATAATCTCTTAGGGGTCGATCAGATAATTCAATCCCGACCTTCAATAATTTGGCATTGTCGGGAGATTAGCAGCGTCAGGAAGGAGAAAACTACTTAAGGGTCAATTGGATAATTCGACCCCGACATTCAGGAATTTGGCATTGCCCACAGATAAGCGACATCAAGAAAGTATAACTACTATAAGGTTGATCGGAAAATTCAACTCCAACCTTCAGGAATCTGGCATTGCTTGGCAATCAACAACGTAAGGAAGGAAAGAACTACCTAGGGGTCGATCGGATAATTTGGCCCTGATTTTAAGAAACATGCCATTGCCTAGATTTTGGCTATATCGTGAGGGACTAACCATGCAGAAGTCGACCAAATAGTTTGATCTCTGCTTACAAGTATCGGCTGTTACCTAGAGGTAGGCAATAACAGGAATGCTTGAAATCAAGCAGTTAAACCACCAGTTCCCAGAGATAGGAATTGGGAATAAATTGGATTTTCACAACTATGCTAGCGACATAGTAGGACATGTCTGGCCGAGGATAAGTGAGGATAGTAGTCAAGAATCCAGGATAGACATTACCGGACTCCCTTAATCCAAGATAAAGATGGGGAGAGCATAAATAGATTGTGGGAACATGAATAATTTTCCTCACAATGTTTAACTCCTTTTAATGCCCGGATTCTGGCATTTGGAAGAGTAAGTTCTGTGAATATAATTTAGTTCATGGTGGAAATATATAAAGAGGAAGTAAATATTATAGCTAATGCTCCCCAGCAATAGGGATCAATATAGAACTTGGACTATTTACAATAATAATCGGTCGAAGGAAACTCGACCTATCCAAAACAAGAATAACCACGGAGTTGGTCCGATCATGTCTATTTTTAGTCGAACGGAACATTTTAGCTACTACAAACAAAGCTAAACAATGGAATATAACCTAAGCAATTATGAGAATTTATTTATATGTATAGAGTTGCAGTAAATAAATAGCATACATATAATGTAGGGAAATTGTAGTACAAGCAATTATATTATATATGCTGGTAGTTATTCATTAGTAGGCATAATATATAAAATACGGAAAAGTAAACGGAACTAGGATTTCAAATAAAAAAATGATCCTTCATTAATTTAATTTTTTATGTACAATGGTAGCGGGGGTCATTCCCTCAAAAACACGGCCTGTTTTCAACAAAAAAGACACTACAAAAAACAAGATACCACACCCACAAGCTCCAAGAATCATCTATTTGTTCTTCCCACTCTTACTGCCCATCTGACCGAAGCTGTAATTGTGCCTCTTATGCTTTTGTTCACCCTTGGGGTTCCCTTCTCCAGGGTTGTCACCCTCAGAATAGGTAGTCTCCCCTTCAGTTGTAGTGTAAGGCACGTCTACAGTCTTCCCGACGAAAGTCTTGGAGGATTTGATCTAGAATTTGGTGGCTTCATCTTAATCATAGGAAGTTTTGCAAAGGGGCTTGTGGGTACACAGCTGATGGACTTCTCGATTCTAGGTTCATTTTTGATCCTTACCTTAGAAAGATCGATCTTCGACTTCTTCGCCATTGTGATGGGATCGGTTAGGCTCGCAACACTAGTAATAGAACTGTCGTCCCCTAGGGACTGAGAGATATCCTCCAACCCTTATAGGGCCGTAATCCGTTGAGAATCGGAGCCAGGCTCGAAACATAGAGGTTGGAGTGACAAGTCTAGTAGAGATGGAGGTTGACATGGTGAAAATAGCTGTGACACTCGATCCTTGAGTTGTCGGAGGCGGAGGTGGAAGATTTGACTGACTTACAAGTTGGCAAACAAAATGGTAAAGATTAGAGATGGATCTTGGAGAAAATTGAAGCTTCTCAAAAACAGGAGAAATAAGTGATATACCTTTGCCTGGACTTTGGTGAGCAGGAGACTTAGAAAACTCGCCCTCTTCAGGGAGTATTGGATCGGCAAATCAACCAAAAAAGGGGCATACATCTCTATGGAAGTAGTTGCTGTGGATGCTGGAATTATCTTAGTAGCCTCGGAGCGGGCCTCCTTAGTCTTGGAAACACCTATCGTGGGCTCTTTGGACTTTGGGATTGATGATTCCCTTGGACCCATGCACTTGGGGCAGCCGGAGCCTCAATAGCGGTGACAGCAGTAGCGACATCTTCTGTAGCGAGTATGGCTATTCCCTCCTCATGCTTTGTTATGTCTTCATCATTGAGGAACTTAGCCACTAACTCCTCTCAGTGAGGCCTTCTGCAAGGGTTTCAGGGTATGTGCTCCCTAACCACTTTAGGTTCTTTTGTATAACCACAATTGCGTAGAAGTGCTGGAGGGTATTACTCAATTCTTCTCGCTCCATGGCCTACACCTCCCTCAGTTCCTTTAGCTCTCGCGCAACGATCTCATGTTCAATCTCGCCATCCATCTTTTCGACCTTAACCAGTAGAAGGTCATTAGCAAGCTTCTCATTCGCCTCGTAAAGCCTTTGGATCTCGGCCGCCTGCTCTTTAATAGTTTGGTCCTTGGCCCTAATGATCTCTTTCCTTTCAGTGATGGCTAGGTCCATCTTGGTCATTTTCATTTTTAGAGCAGCACCCTCGACATGAGTAGTCCTCAAGGTATTTTTCAACACGATCAAAGTGTCATTGTGGGCTTCCTTATCTCTGAGATCAAGTTATCAGCCTTGGCCTTGGATGCTAAAGATGTGTCCCTCTCCACCTTTATTTTCTCTAAGTCCTGCTTATACCCTTCGATGATGCTATCATTGGGCTTTTTCTCAGAATCAAAGGATTGGGTATTTGTATGGTTGATTATGTTAACATTGGAGAGGACGGAGCAGGGTCCTTTCCATTTGTTGTCCTAGTCAACATGCTTTCGAACCCGTTGGACATCCCGATCTATCTCTTCCTTTAGAATATCTTCGATGTCTTGATCGAACATGAAACCCAGCAAAAAGAGGTCTGGAAGGAAGCCTACAGGCATGGTGGAGTAGCCAGAAGGGAAAAGGAGGGAGCAAAGATTCTCTTAGAGTGTGGAGGAATGGTAGTAGTCAAAGATTTTGAAATTGGAAATTGTTGGTAAGAAGGAAACTGAGAACCGTTATGAGGCAAGGAAGTGCTAAAAGAGGGGTCGTGGTGATCTGGCGATTCTTTGTGTTGCTTGGTGTGATTAGAGGACAGCCTCTCTTCGGCTTGCCTTTTCTTACTTTCTCTCTCAACCTTACGGTCCTCCTCTGCTTCCCGTTACCTTCTCTCGAAGCTTTCTTCGCTAGACTTGCGATTCCTAGTATGACGCATATACGGGTTAGGAGTTCGTCCTCTAATCTCGTACGAACTATGATGGAGATTGTGGTATCTATCCCTAGCCATAGAATTTGAAACAAGAAGAAAAACTATATAATTATTGAAGTTTCGAAATGCTAGCGAATGCAGGGATGTGTGTTCGTGATCCTAGTGAAGTGAAAAGTTCTAGTGGCCCCCTAAGTATCCTACAGACCATGTTCGCATGGAAGTAAAGATAGTGTCTCGCTAACTTCACTTAAGATATCCTTGGCAAGAAGCTAAAGTTTGGAGAACCCTTAGCAAGGAGATTACTAATAGAAATATCAAAGCCTCTTAGGTCAGAGAAGATGTCTCCAAAGGAGCGAGTGAGAGGATTTTCTTCGGCTAAAGGCAAGGCGCCTATTTCCTCGACCTTTTCAGAATATTTGACAACAATGCGCTTTGGATGGGGTAAGGCAGGAAGTTTAAGGCCCTCAGGAGACGTCTCGCCACATGATTCATCTCTCTCTGCATTGTCATTATAGTTTCTATCGCTAACACCAACACTTTCTTACCCCTCATCACCATCCTCATCCCTCGTCTCATGCTTCCCTTCCCTCTTGACACCATTTTCATCCTCCTCTGGAATCAATGGCATTCAAGCTCCTTCTTCCTCTCCCCTCGGGGAATTGCATGTAGCTGGTTCTTCTGCTCCCCTTCCAGCGGGCGCCTCAACATGCACCATACGCGGTGGACCTTCAACTCCCCCTTGAAGATTCTTGTCGAAACTACGAGTGAGAGCAAAAGATTGGGCCAATGCTCTAGTGGAGGCAATTTAGGGATAGTGAACCTGTTAGGGAGTAGCATCGGAGGTTCTCATTTGTGATGGCATCAGACAAAGAAATATTCATTCAAGATTTTTGATGACTTTGCACTTGCACCAGGCACTGATAATCAGGAATGAAGGAGAATCGTGCCTTTTTGAAGTGTAGAAGATAAGTAAGCTGGTGGAAAGTGGAAGGCCATTGAAACTGATTCATGAAAAGCAAGAACAGGTGGCTCAGGAGAGCATACCCATTTGCGTGAACTTGGGACAGAGCCAGTCTAAGCTCTTAAAGATTCATGAACAGAAAAGGATTGAAATGCGGGACAGCTTCGCCTAAGCACATGTATATGTTGCATTCCGTGCATCCCCGTGGATGTTGGTGTGCTCGTTCGTCTAGTGTTGGGAGAATTACATCGCTTTCGGGAAACCTGTGTTGGTGACATATATTTTGGAGCATCTTTGGATTAAGAATTATGGGCATTTGTTCTGGCTGGTCATCCAAGATCCTTAGAACAACCAAGCTTGATAGGTATGGATGGTGAAGCATGAGCTATAGAGGACCCAGCTTCGGGAGGAGTAGATGTCCTGGCACTATCTGAAGACATGGAGATCACGAGTCATTTTGGATAGGAAAACTTGGCATTCAACACGATCAGGTATCTTTTATTTTGAATAATAAAGTCGTGTGACCGACGCCCAAAATCTAAAAGGTGTCGATGTGTTTTGACCAATCAGATTTTGAGCATTATCCGGGCCAAGTGAAAGTGTTAGTCTATGCAGTGTGATTCCTGTGTCATATACGTGACAAATGGACCATCTTGTATAGATAGCCCGCACGTGCTAGAAAACAAGTCACTCTGCACAACAGAACCGTTGTCCGAAGCAATGCAAAAATGTTTCTTTTGTAATAACATCAGAAATGCTGCAATGAAGAACGCTATCCAGTAAACGACAAAGATGCTAAATGATACGATGGAATCGTCCAATACGACCATTCTCGAAATGAACCATCCTACTAGAATTTAAACGATGAAGCATGATTAGCTATGCTTTGAAAGGAGTTAGTTGAAGAGAGAAAGCCAAGCATCTATTCAGAATGGCATAACAAGACTTAGGTCAAACTCAAGTCCACCCAAGGTTGAACCCAAACAGAGCTTTAACCAACCCCCATCATCACTGCAACCCAAATAGCCGATTCCATTACAGATTGCCATGGCGAGAAGACCTTTCCAACCTTAAAAGAAAGATGAGTTCTAAAAGCAGAAGGATTTGAGGGCAAGTGTTTTGGGGAGAACAACGGTCTAAGGTGGCGGTGATTTCAACGGTCGGCGGCGCTGGAAGTTCAAAACAAGTGAATGCAGTTGATAGTTGGCGACGACGGTAGGTGATCAATCACGAGAAGTCTCAAGGAGTTGGGTCGGCAACAAAAGTAATTTGGAAGACCAAATGGGAAAGTGAAGTCAAAAATTCACTAAGTGCTGAATTTTTAGCACATGGGGTAAGTAAAAGCTCTTGGTACCAAGAGGAATTTGGAGCCCAAATTAAGTGAAAAGCGTAGTGAAGGAAAGAGCTAGCTTAACTAAGATGTGGCACGGTCTCCAGAGCGTGGATTTTATCCTTGGCGCAAGGAATTGAATTATAACTATGCAAGCAATTGAAAAAACATCTACAGGATAAAGGTGATGCTTCGAAGTAATTCCTAAACAGCTAACTGGAACCAAGAGAAAGAATGTCAGAACTTGTCTTGATCCAGAGCACGCTTTGTTCTCAACGAAAGCATACTCTGAGGGGCAAGTGTCAACTAGCTTTTTGACCAAGTAGATTTTCAATGGAAGTTAGAATGTCAAGATGAAGACAAAACGGTTCATAAACTTGGAAACGTACTTAAAAGGACTATAGGACTATACTTAATATGTTAAAAAAGCTAAGGGGCAAAGTGGACAACTCGGTACTTAGAGGAATCACTCGGTACCGAGAGATTTTCTCTCCACTTTGGATCTCCAAAACCACTTGTACTTGTAGTACTACCTCATGTGATTGTAATGAATGCTTTTCTCAAAGAATAGACCAGTGGCACTCTAAGGATTCTCAAGAAGAAAGCAAAGAAAACAGAAAAAGATAAGTAGTATCGAGGAAACTATCAAAAACAACTCAACCTTCGAGGAAAAGCTTTTGGAATGCAACGAATCAAAGATAGGAAGAACGAATAAAAGAAGAAAGGGAAAATTCCCCCATAAAAAAATATCGGTACCGAGATTTTTTTATGGAAGTTTGGGCCGACTTTGCTCGCCTGCAACTTTGGACTTGGATCTAGATCTTCTACTTCATCGGCCTTCGAATCTACTGCCAAATTCCCTTATAAATACAGACCCTATAGCAACCAAGAGAGGAATTTTTGGCACTTCAACTTCTTCATCTCCTATATCCCTTCACAACAGCCACCAAGGTAGACATTGTTGGTAGTTCTAGGCTTAAGAACCTATTAATCTTTTGTACTTGTGACTTCTAAATCTCTCTAGTCCGCTCACACTCTCTCTCAAACCAATAATCAATAAAGATAACAGTGGACGTAGGCCATAGGTTGTCGAACAACTATAAAACCATGGTGTTCTAACTATTTTTCTTATATTTTCTGCTAGATATCATTTATTTCAGTAGGTTTTGGGTATATGCCACTTTTGGCTTCAATGACCCAAATACTCTCATCCCCCTTCCTACTCCTAGGTAGTCCATCAATGAAATCCATTGAAACATTCTCCCGCTTCTACTGTGTTATATCTAATGGCTATAATAATACACCTGGCTTCTTCTACTCTGCCTTTACCCTTTGGAAAGTCATACGCCTTGACACATACTCCACCGCATGCCTCTTCATACCAGGACAATAAAAGACTATCTTCATATCATGGTACATTTTGTCTCTATGGGGATGAATGGTCATCCTAAAATAATGGGACTCAACTATTACCATGTTAATCAAGTTCATAACGAGAGGAAGACATAGTCTACCATCTCTCCATAACCACCCCCTCGAGTCAATGGTATAGCGTCTCAAATGACACGACTGTTCTCCTCTACCAAGCTTCTCAAAAATGTCAATAAATTTGAATTTTGCTTTTGGTCTGACCCAATGCGGTCCATAGGTGTAGGTTGCACATCCAAAGCTGTTAACAATCCTGGAGTGATGTCTAATGATGGTCGAAAATCGAACATAGAGACAAACTCCAAGTGCTTCTACTCTAAGAACATAGGACTTAATAGCACGTGATTTCAACTCAAGGCATTAGCTAAAATATTTCCCCTGCCCGGAGTATAAAAGATATCAATCATATAATACCAAGAACTCCATCCATTTCTACTACCATAAATTCATTCCTTTTGGAAAAACAAATACTTCAAAGACTTATGATCCGTGTACAGCTCAAATCGCTCTCCAAATAAATAATGTCTCCGTGACTTGAGTGCAAAAACAATGGTTACCAACTCAAGATCATGGGAAGGATAGTTTATCTCATGGACTTTTAATTGTCGACTATCATAGCTCACCACTCTCCCTTCCTACATCAAAACTGCACACAATCCCGTACCGCAAGTGTCGGTATACACTGTGAATGCCTTTGTACTATTGGGTTATACAAGAATAGGTGCACAAGTTAATGACCCTAGCATGATAAAAGCATTCTCAAACCTTGAGTTCTACGAGAAAACCAAATTCTTCTTGGCAAGGCAGGTCGGAGAGGCAGAAATTTTAGTGAAGTCCTTAATGAACTTCATATAGTAGCCTGCTAAACCAAGGAAACTTCTACTTCTGTGGCATTCTTTGGCACATGCCAATCATGTACTTCAACAACTTTACTAGGATCGACCACCAGCCCATGCTCAAAGAAAACGTATTCCAAAAAGCGAACCTCCTTGCACCAAAAGTGACATTTGGAAAACTTCTCCTTCAACTTATGCCCATGGAGAGTATTTATGCACTTCTTTTAGATGCAACTTGTGCTTCTCCTCGCTTTTTGAATAGAATAATATATCTTCAATAAATACCACCTTGAACTTCTTAAGAAACCCTCTAAAAACTTGACTCATCGGATCAACAAAATAGGCGGGTGCATTGGTTAGTCCAAAGGGTATGACTAACCATACATAGTCCATCGAGAGTACAAAAAGCGATCTTCTAACTACTATCCTCGGCTACGTGCAGCTGATGGAACCTGGTAGCTAAGTCAAGCTGAGAGAACACCTTCGCTCCACTAAGTAATCGAAGAGATCGTCAATACGGGACAACAAGTATTGTTTCTTCCTTGTCAGCTTATTTAGCTCACGATAATCGATTCAAAGCCTCAGAAAACCATTTGCCTTGGTGGCAAAGACAACTAATGCTTCATACTCTGAAATACTCCTCCTAATGAAGTCCTTCTCCAACAACTCATTCACTTGCTTATTCATTTCGCATCTTTCTTTAGAAGCCATATGCCATAAAGGTAAGGCAACAGGTCTGGCATTCTCCTTGAGATAAATCCAAAACACGATCTCTCTCTGGGGTGGAAGACCGGTAACTTCGGAAAAGACATCTAGATAATATCATACTATTGACACTGAAGCTAACTCATCGTGCAATAGGTATAAAGAATATGGGTAACTCACCATAACTAAAACTCAGGGATCGCGATAAACCTTTAGACTGTGTCCATTACAAGTACCCAAACGAATGACCTTCCTATCACAATCTAAGATCGCCCCATACGTGGTCATCTAGTCCATACCCAAAATCAAACCAAATCTAGAAACCCTAATACAAAAGCATCGCAATCAAACTCGACTCCCAAAATAAACAATTTCAAACCCTTACAAATCATAGATAAATGAGCTGATCCTCCAACAGGATTTGATTCATCTACTGGGTCGGTAACTAAGCTAGTTTCTAAGTAAAACTCATCTACAAGTCTACACGAACTAAAAGAGTGTGATGCCCTAGTGTCAAATAAGGTACAAATGGATAAATCAAATAAATTTAAAACACCTTCAATTAATACCTTCTTTCCCTTATCCGCTACTGGAGACACATTCAAGTTGGGGACCACATCCAGTGCGTAAGCTGAAATCACTTAGGTAAAGGTCTTCGTTGGTGTCGGACACTCCCTCTTCATATACCCGAGTTGATTGCAGTTATAGCATTTGATCTTTGAGATGTCCGTCTTGCACTCCTTCAAAACATGCACTCACTTATCGCATTTTCTACACTTGATTTCCTACTTCTATATCTTCCCTTGCGCTGATTCTACTGGGTATCTTTCCTACTGATCTTGTGCTCACTCCTCACCTCCTCCTTGGAAATGGTATTTAGTAAGGCCATCTCCACCAAACCCTCGTAAGTCACACTCATAGGAATGTGAATAAGGGCCAAACCTTGAAGAGCTATATTCATCCCCTTTGCAAACTTCAAAGCTTTCTTATGAGGGGTATTTGTAGCACCCCTAATTTTTGTTAAAATTATTTAAGGAATTTAATTAGATAAATTAAACAGAAAATGTGTGATGATAAGGAGAATGAGATTTGTTAAATTATTAGCTCATACCTTAATTAATCAATTAATAAGATTATTTTAAACATAGAATAGAAAGGAGTTGATGAGTGGGACATAATGGGGATAATTACTTCATTCATTCCCTAAACCCTTCCTCTCTCATTCATTCTCATTTCGTTTTCTAAAGCAAAACAAAACCTAAAAGAGAGGTTGGCCATAACCTAGAGGAAGAAAAGAGGAAATCTAAGGAATTCAAATGGAAAATCTTAAGGGAATTAATCTCTAACAAATCTCAATCTCTCTTATCCGATCTAAGGCAAATAATAGTTAACCATTTCATTTGTACATGTTTATTTTTAGATTTATGTTTGATATCTGAATTGGTTGTGATAATATGTCATGCTTGGATTGATTAAATTATTAATTGGATTGATGATTTATTGGAATTTTTATGGAATTTTTTTAATGGGTTTTGAAGAAAAAAACCTAGTTTTCAATCGCCAATTAACTTGAAATTTGGATATATTGTGTAGAACATTATTTTGGAGATTAGTTTTCAATTTCTTAATTTTCCAAGTTCATATGAATATTTTATGAATTTTCTAAGAAGTAAAAGGTGTTTATTTCGAGTTTTAATTATTAAAAATAATTAAATTAAATTATGGTCTTGAAATTTTTGTTTATGAAAGAAGAAGGAAATTCATATTTTTGGTGATTTTTGGAGAATTTTCCTAATGGTTATAATTTTTTATGAATTTATTATTTTAAAAAAGTATTTAATTAATATAAGTTAAATATATTAATTATAAGGGTTTTTAAAGATATTTGAGAAGGTAGAACATGATCTACCAGCAATTTCTAAAAAGAATATGTAAAGTATGTGGTTAGCCAATGATAATTTGACAAGTGGCCAGAGTTATTGGAAAGTATTATCTTTAAAAGGAAATAAACTGGTTTTTGAATAAATTACAGAAGTGCCATTATCACCATAGTATAGAGGATCAATACACCTAAGGTCCTAGAGATGCGGCAACTATAAGGGCCGATACATACGATTGCTATTTGATAACTATGTGATGTATCCGCCTTTATATAGAGATTCGACACCAAGTGTCTTTAGGGAAACGATACCTCATGGTTGTAGTGGTTTGACAACCCATGGTTTTGACACTCGACAACTTCTTTTCTTTTGGGTTGGCACTCTTAAAATTTTAAAGTTTTAGTACCTTTATGTATTTTAGAGCCTCGACAACCTTATGGTTCCGAGACTCAACTCCATTCCTTTTAAAAGTTCGACACCTTCATGTTTTCCGAGGTTCGACACTAGCAAGTATAGGGCCCGATATCCCCAACTGTTTTAAACTCGTTACCTCCTTTCTTTTGTTACTCAATAACTACCATGTAGCTATTTTATACAAATGTTTTTGCAACATAATAGCCTTATGTTTTACAAACCCAAATCGTTATGTTTTAGATGATCGACATCTATGTTTTGGAGGCTTTATAGCCATATGTTTTATAAACTAGATGGTATATTTTTAGAGGCTCAACATTGAGATTCGACAACTCTATTTTAGCAGCATGGTTGCAGTATATTTTATAACCAAAGGCTTTGCTTAGAAGTTTAATAGCGTATGTTATCTAGAGGCTCGACAACCATATTTTGTTAATGGATGTTTCAAAAGCTATGCAAATAGGTTAGTGCTTGGGCACAAGATTTTGGCTGTGTTTGGGCTATATTTTCCTTGTTTTTAAAGAATGGTGTCGAGATTGTGTTCACTTCTAAAGATAAACGTTTACAAGAAATGAAATAATGTTTTAGCAAAATTTTATATGAGTTTTGTAAAAGGAATTATCACTGAAAATTAAGTACTTCTGCGATGAATGTGACTATTGATTGAACATATTTTGGTGAATGATGTTATATGTTCTTGTTATCATATGATTAGTTAAATTTACATGTTTTATCGTTTATCCTACTCACATCATCATTACCCAACATTGCATCTTAGGATTTGGGAATAGAATTACCAATTAGGTTGTTGTAGTAGTGAGTATGATTAGACTATACTCTTAAGTGAGTAGAATTACATCTAGGAGATCAAGTAAATCAATTGTGTTAGGTTGCTTTGAACTAATCAAAGAAATATGACTCGTGCATTTCAATCCAAATAAGATTAATGTGGGACTGGAGTAGGGTCACGCCCTAGCTTCAGCCATTATCCCCCGATTGGTAAAGGACCATGATCTAGTGCGTAAGGCTTTATCAGTAATGAGACTAAAAGGATGTTTACTTGCAGAAAGGAACTCAAAGCTCTATATGCTTATAGGAAAAGGTTATTGGTTGGCTTGCAAAAACACAAGTTCATAGTGACCCTAGGAAAGCTTGATTCAAACAGAAAGTCCAGTATCTCCTAACCGTATTTGGAGACCTCCTAACTGTATTTAGAGATTTTAGTATATTTGGATATGTATCGACCCGAGTCAGCCTGATAGGTTGTTAGTTGGCCTGTGAAAACTAATAGGTTCATAGTGACCTTAGGAAAACTATGATTTGAGACAGATAGTCCATTTTATGGGATGGGTAAACTTTGGGAATGCATAACCCTTTATTGACAAATTAGTCACATTTACCCATATTGCATGCATATGATCATATCATGTTTATTTTAACCATTATGGTTGTAGATGCATGATTTATGTTGAGATTGATATATTTTGATAAGATACTAGGGGAAAACCTATTTTGTTCTACGATGTGGTCTCTCTAGATATCTGGTTTTGGTTCAAGATGGTTTATTATTATTCATGCCAGACTTTTTATCTGATCCGAAGTTTTTGTTTTTCCCCTTAAACTCTCGGGTAATCATTTGAGTAGTTCGGGAGTAAGGTTTTTAAGTTAGATGAATAAACTTCCGGAGACGTGTAAAAGGCAAACTAATATTAGGAGTTTATTTTTGATGTGTTATTTGAAGTTTATGCTTTGTTTGAATGGATATAATGATAGAAATTATAACCGTCAAGTAGTTAGACTCTGATTATCCAAGGTGTCGTATTCATATGTCGCTCTTGGAAGATATTTGTAATTATTTTATTTTCTATGAATAAGGAATCGATGGGATTGTGTAATGAATGTGAAAATTACTAACAAAATATGGTTTATAATTTTCTATTCATGTGCTCTTGATGTTATAGATACGATTAACTGATCTCATTTTGTCACAGGGAATTAATACAGTGAATGACTTCAGTATCCATAGCACTTAGTTTCGGGCCTTAAAATGGGGGATGTTACAACTTGGTATCAGAGCATAAGTTTATATAAAACTTAAAAGATTTTGAAAACACGGTCCAAACATATCATAGAATAAGATTGAGGTATGAGATAAAACTATAGTAACATGCTTGTTATTGCTATATATAAGTTTGTGTTCTACCTCTATTCTTCCCTCTCCATAGACCATTCTTCTATATCTTATAAAGACTCATATCCAGATTGTGAGAAAGTATGATATGGAAGCCGGAAATGGAAGAGTGAATCTAGGTGGAGGAAGCAACACAACTAATGGAAATGTTCGACCCAATACTATAAGGAATCCAGGTCGACCAGAAAATGCTAATCCAAATGTAAATGCTAGAACCCTACCAGTAGATATGGGTACTATGTACCAACTCTTCATGAATATGATGCAAGCTGGAGCTACAGCTGGTTTAGCTGGAGCAAAAGTTGGCAATGCGGAGGTGCTAATCCCAAGTACCAGCACACAACAATTATGCCATGTTAAGCAGTGACTATACCAGACTAAGAGGAAAGCCTTTTATAGGAACGGAAAATGCCATTGAATTTGAGAATTTTTTGTTGCACTATGAAAAGATCTTTGCTGATTTTGGCTTGAATGATGAGCAGAAGAGAAGGTTGGCATCTAGACAGTTGCAAGAAGCTTCTCTATATTGGTGGAACGGTATGACTATAGGAGAACAGAGGAGAATTAAACTTGGGCTGAATTTAGAAGAAGATTTGAGGAAAGGTTCTTGTTTGAGATAGCCAAGTCAACTTTGCTCAGGAAGTTCGTGGAATTGGAGCAGGGAGAGTTGTCTTTACTGGAGTATGCAACTAAGTTTGATGAGTTGTGTACACACGGATATGCTACTATTGATATTGTGATAAAGAGGAATGAAAAGTTCATTTGTGGATTAACGCTTGAGCTTGCTAGGGCAACTATGTTGCATCTCAGAGATTCATGCGATGTGGTGGGGAGATAGCGTTAAGGATGAGGGAATGCTTTCGACATTTGGACATGTCAAGCCTATGGAGACTAAAGGTTTTTAAGGCAAGAAAAGGAAGTTCTTCAATAAGAAGGAAGCTTAGAAAGGCAGAGCTGCCATGAAAGGGAAGGCTAATATTATCTGCTATAAGTGTGATAAGAAATGGCACTTTGCTAATGAGTGCCAATCTAGCAATGGAAAGAAGGTTATGGGAAAGAAGGGTGGGAAGTGTTACTACTGCAACCAGATGGGGCACTACAATAATGTATGCCCAAAACCGACCAAGGCTGATAAAATGAAAGTTTTTGCTCTGGAACCATAAGCTTCTGGATGTACTGCAAAAGCGAAAGCAAAGTCTATGATGGGAGGTACGCTTTTGATTCATGACATACATATTAAAGTATTATTTGATACTACCGCATCACTTTTTTTTCTCACAATGTTTGGTAGATAAATTAAATCTAGAACCATCATACCTTATTACTACCTTAAGGGTTGCAAATCCAATAGGAGGTTATGCAACTCTTAGGATGATACATGACCATTTAGAATTAGAGGTGTTAGGTCATTTATTTACCTGAAATTTGCATGCGTTTGATTTTATGGGTTTTGGGATTATTTTGGGCATAGATTGGTTAAGCAGATATAATGATAGGATATATTTTTTAGGATAGGAAGATATCATTAAGACACCTTAATAGTTCTGATAGAATTATATACTCAGTAGAAAACTCGAATCTAGATATATGTCCTTTATTGGGTGCAATGGAAGTGGAAGATGAGATGAACCAAGTTTTCACCAAAAGAGAGTATGCGAATGTTTTTGAGCTAGTTATAGGACTACCACCGAAATGAGCTATTGAGTTTCTAATAGGTCTTGTACCTAGAGCTGAACTTGTAAGTAGAACGCCTAGCAAAATGACACCTACTGAGATGAAAGAGTTAAAGGTGCAGCTGGTGGACTTAGAAGGAAAAAGTTTTATTAGACCAAACAGCTCGCCTTGGGGAGTGGTCGTAGTGTTCGTGAAGAAGCCAGATGGGCTGTAAAGGATGTGTATTGATTATCGGAATTTAAATGAGAACGTGATAAAGAATTGATATCCTTTGCCGAGAATAGATGATTTATTTGATCAGTTGAGTGGAGCCAAGGTATTTTTTCAATTGGATTTAGCAACAGAGTTCCATTAATTGAGAGTGGCGGAGGATAGCATTCCAATAATGGCGTTTTGAACAATATATGGTTCACATGAATGGTTAGTCATGCCCTTTAGACTGACCAATGCGCCTACCTTCTTTATGGATTTGATGAATCGGATCTTCCACGAGAATTTGGACAGATTCGTGTTAGTGTTTATAGATGACATTCCAATATATTTTAAAAATGAACGAGATCAAGAGATGCATCTTAGAATAGTGCTGAAAACATTGAGGCAGCATCAACTAAAAGTGAAGTTTTCAAAATGTCGGTTTTGGAAGAAAGAAGTGTTCCTTGGTCATGTGGTCTTAGAGAATGGGTTATCAGTAGATCCAGCTAAGATTGAAGCTGTTAATAATTGAAAAAGACCCGAGACTATGATCGAGATAAGAAGATTTCTTGGGTTAGCTAGCTATTATCGAAGATTCATCTAGAATTTCTCTCATATAGAGGTACCCATGCCTAAACTAACTAGGAAGGATGTAAAGTATGTTTGAACCAATAAATGTGAAGAAGCATTCTTAAAGCTAAAACATTTATTGATCAATGTGCCCATGTTAGTTATTCCAGATGGAAATCGAGATTTATTGGTGTATACTGATGCATGTGGGACTGGGTTAAGAGCTATGTTAATGCAAAAAGGTAAAGTAATTGCCAACACTTCCCGACAGCTTCGCCAACATGGAGTTAGATATCCAACTCATGATTTAAAGTTGGCAGCGGTGATCTTAGCTTTGAAAGTGTGAAGACACTACCTTTTAGGAGAACAATTCGAGTTATCTATGGATCATAAGTCTTTGAAATATTTATTCTACCAGAAGTAGTAGAATATGAGACAGTAAGGGCGGCTAGAGTTTTTGGCTGCTTATGATTTCGGTATTGAGTATACTCCATGGAAATGAAATAAAGTTACAGATGCACTTTGCAGGAAACATCAGAGTCCGATGTTAGCTATGTTAGAAAAATTGAAAGATTCAGATGCATTGACTACTTAGGGTGTGCAGTTAAGGTCAACGGCCAATTCTAGTCGGAATACAGAAATGTTATCCTATTTGGAAGTTCGACCAGTAATGATCTACAGAATTTCTTCTAAACAAAGAAATGATCCATTACTAGCTGAACGAGTTAGGAGACTCGAAGCGGGAACTAAGATTGATGATTTAAAAGGTTTTAGTCTTGATCAGAACGGATGGTTGAGGATGAAGGGTCGGTTTTGTGTTCCAGATGTTTGTAACTGAAAAAGGAAGTTCTTAGGGAGTGTCATCGATCGAAGTTTACCATTCATCCCGGAGGAACTAAAATGTATCAGGAAATGAAAAGGAGTCTCTTTTGGAAAGGAATGACAGGAGATGTAGGCTTATAGGTGAAATAATTTTTGAATTACCAACAAGTAAAAGCCGAGCATCAGAAGCAAAGTGGATTGCTTCAACCTTTAGAAGTGCCACTTTGGAAATGGGATCTATATCCATGGATTTTATCGATGGGTTGCCAAGGTCGAATGGGGGAAATGAAAGCATTTGGGTCGTGGTAAATAGATTGATCAAAAGTGCATACTTTATTCCTGTTAAATTGACAAGAACGACACTTACTTTTGCAAAGTTGTTTATGAAGAATATAACAAGACTGCATGGGATTCCTAATAGTATAGTCGGTAACAAAGATACTTTATTTACTAGTGAATTCAAGAAGAGTCTGCAAGAAGTGTTAGGTACCAAGCTGAAGATGAGTACCGCTTACCATCCACAAATGGATGGGTAAACGAAAAGAGTAAACAAAGTTCTTGAAGATTTGTTGAGGGCTTGTGTACTAGACTTTGGAGGGTCATGGGAAGACCATTTGCACTTAGTCGAGTTTTCCTACAATAATAGTTATCAAACTATTATAGGAATGGCACCTTTCGATGCTCTTTACGGAAGGCCATGCAAATCACCAGCTTGTTAGTTGGAGACCAGAGATAGATCGATTCTTGGTCCAGATATGGTGAGAGAAGCTACAGAAAAGATCGAGTTAATCCAAGCAAGGATGAAGGAAGCTTGGTCAAGGCATAAAAGTTACGCAGATAAGAGGCGTAAGGATTTAGAGTTCTCAGTTGGAGATCATGTTTTTGTTAAAGTATCCCCGATGAAGGGTGTGGTACAGTTTCGAAAGTCAGAAAAATTGGCACCAAGATATGTTGGCCCACTTCCTATTATAAAAAGGATCAGGAAACTCGCTTATCAGATAGAGTTACTAAATAGTTTGGCAGGAGTCCATAATGTTTTTCATGTTTCTCATCTTAGAAAGTGTGTTCATAATCCAGAGACTACTAGTGCACCGATTGCATTAGAAGATTTAGTAGTGGAACCAGATATGACTTTTGTTAGACAACCATTTTATGTTGTAGCAAGAGATGAGAAGAGATTAAGAAACAAGACAGTCAAGTTAATGAAAGTCCAGTGGATTGATGATAAGAAAGATTATACTTGGAAGACAGAAGACAGGATTAGAGATACGTATCCTAAGTTGTTTTGATGGCATGTTCTATATCTATTATTTAGTCTTTGAGCTAGCAGGATATGCTAGTAATATTGTTATGTGTTTGTCACAAATGTTTGCATGATTGTTATGCTGGTTGTTTTTTTAGCGTAATCTCGAGGATGAAATTTTTTAAGGAGGGGAGCCTTGAATACCCTTAATATTTTTTTAACAGTATTGAGGGAATTTAATTAGATAAATTAAATAGAATAATGTGTGATGATAAGAAAAATGAGATTTGTTAAATAATTGGTTCGGGCCTTAATTAATCAATTAATAAGATTTTTTGAAAACATAGAATAGAATGGGATTAATGAGAGGAGCATAATAGGAATAATTCCTTCATTCATTCCCTAAACCCTTCCTCTCTCATTCATTCTCATTTCATTTTCTAAAGCAAAACAAAACCTAAAAGAGAGGTCGGCCATAACCTAGAGGAAGAAAAGAGGAAAGCTAAGGAATTCAAAGGGAAAAGCTTAAGGGAATAAATCTTTAACAAATCTCAATCTCTCTTATCCAATCTAAGGTAAATAATAGTTAACCATCTCATTTGTATATGCTTATTTTTGAATTTATGTTTGATTTCCGAATTGGTTGTGATAACATGTCATGCCTGGATTGATTATATCATTAATCGAGCGATTGATGATTTATTGGAATTTTTATGTAATCGTTTTAAGGGTTTTAAAGACAAAATCCTAGTTTTTGATCTCCAATTGACTTGAAATTTGGATATGTTGTGTAAAACATTATTTGTAGATGGGTTTTCAATTTCATAATTTTCCAAGTTCATACGAATATTTTATGAATTTTCTAAGAGGAAAAAGATGTTTATTTCGAATTTTAATTATTAAAAATAACTAAATTAATATTCTGGTCTCGAACTTTGTACATGAAAGAAGAACAACATTCAGATTTTTGGTGATTTTTGAATAATTTTCCTAATGGTTATGATTTTATATGAATTTATTATTCTAGAAAAGTGATTAATTAATATAGGTTAAATATATTAATTATAAGGGTTTGTAAAGATATTTGAGAAGGTAACACGTGATCTACCAGCAATTTCCGAAAAGAACATGTCAGGTATTTTGTTAGCCAATGATAATTTGACAAGAGGCAAGAGTTGTTGGAAAGTATTATAGTTAAAGGAAAGTAAATCATTTTTTGAATAAATTACAGAAGTGTCATTATCACTATAGTATAGAGGATCGATACCCCTAAGCTCGAAGAGATTCGACAACTGTAAGGGCCGATAATGTGATAGCTATTTGATAGCTATGTGATGTATCAGACTTTATATAGAGATTCGATACCAAGTGTCTTTAAAGATACGATACCTCATGGTTGTAGAAGTTCGACAACCCATGGTTTCAAAACTTGATAACTTCTTTTCTTTTGGGTTGTCATTTAAGGGTTCGGTACGCTTATTTATTTTAGAGGCTCGGCAACCTTATGGTTTCAAGACTCAACTCCATTCATTTTAAAGGTTCGATACCTTCATGTTTTCAGGGGATTTGACACCCTCAAGTGTAGGGGTTCAACATCCTAAATGTTTTAAACTCGATACCTCATGTCCATTGTTACTCAATAGCTACCATGTAGCTATACGATACTTATGTTTTTGCAACATAACAGCCTTATGTTTTATAAACCCAAATCACTATGTTTTAGATGTTCGACATCTATGTTTTGGCAGCTTAATAGCCATATGTTTTGTAGACCAAATTGTATATTTTTAGAGGCTCGGCATAGAGACTCGATAGCCTTATTTTAGCGGCATGGTAGCTACATGTTTTATAACCAAAGGCTTTGCTTGGAGGCTCGATGCCCATGTTTTTTAGAGGCTTAATAGCCCTATCGTGATAATGCATGTTTCAAAAGCTATGTAAAGAGGTTAGACATCTTATTCGTCTAACCTGAAAATCTATATCACGATAGTAAAACTATGATTTAGACAGACAATCTTGCTTCCTGCACGTCCCGGAAGCTTATTCGTCTAACCTGAAACTCTCGGGTACTAATTTGAGTAGTTCGGGAGTAAGATTTTTAGGTTAGACGAATAAGCTTCCGGGACGTGCAGGAAGCAAGCTAAGATTAAGAGTTTATTTCTGCTATGTTGTTTGAAGTTTATACTTTGTTTGAATGGATGTAATAATAGAAATTATAAATGTCAAGTTGTTAGACTCTGATCATCCAAAGGGGCATCATCATATTTCGCTCTTGGAATATATTTGTAATTATAATATTTTCTTTGAACGAGGAATGGGTGGGTTATGTACTGGGATTATGTAATGAATGTGAAAATTATTAATGAAATTTGGTTTAAAAATTTCGTATTCATGTGCTCTTGATGTTATTGATACGATTAACTGATCTCATTTTATCATCAGGAATTAATACTATGGATGACTGTAGCATCCGTAGCGCTTGGTTTGGGGCCTCAAAATGGGGGATGCTACATTATTTATCAGATCCAGACCAAACCTAACCAACTCATTTACATTTTCATTCACTGACATCTCTCCTTGCTGCAAATGTACGAACATCTCCAACTGTACCCCCTGCTCTGCAATGGAAAGAAATTTCGTCTCAAAACTCCAAAACTCACCCCAAGTTATCTCTTCCTCGTTGGCCTCCGCCACTACCACATCCCACTAAGTTAAAGCCTATCCTTGTGAATGCCAGGCGGCCAGCTATCTCCTAACGTCACCTCCAAGGCCCATTGATCATAAAATCCTCTCACAAGTACGAATCCACGCTTTTTTTTTGGCAAAGCCAGCGGGGTTAACTGGGCCCCTACCAGTTTTATTGCAAGACAATAAAAAGGAGTACAACATAAAGAAAAAAGAAAAAAAAACAAAAACTACAAGAACAACAAACTCATCCCCAAGCATCAACAATTGAAAGTGGGAAACCATTAGCGCAATATTTCAGCTGCGACTGAGTTCGAGACTTGACTTCTTTCCAAATTAAAGCATCAGTTCTTCTAACATTATCAAAAACCATGGAATTCCTCTCTGCCCAGATTACTGACATACTAATTTTCAATACAACAGCTAATACTCTTCCTTGTAACATTCTCCACCTAGTTGCTTTAAAGATAATATGCTAGAGAGCACTTGTAGCAGAACCAGTTAAATGATAACCAGTAATACAACTGATCTTGTCTAAAATGAAGTACAAAGAAGGACAGTCAAAAAAAAGATGATCAGTAGATTCATCATGAAGATGACAGAACAAGCACAGCTTGGAACAAGTCATACCATAACTACTGATAACAGTTCTAGTTAGTAATGCCTGATTGATGACTTTCCACATCATTAAATTTTCTTTTGGAGTTGAATCATAATTCCAAATCAAATTGTACCACTCAGCAGCTGGAAGCGGAACACAAGCAGTAACATTATTGTAAACAGTTTTAACAGAGTGAGTTTTCTTATCCCATGAAACACAAGCATCCTGTAGCACACTATAATGATGTTGTTGTATATCACCCCACAACTGGGTGATCACTTGATTGCTGCTGGATGGTAACAGAATTTTACCATTATGCAAAAAATCATTTGCTAATGCATTCTGGTGTATACCAGACTGTATTATCTGAGTATGATCACAAACATTGTATAGGATAAGACCAATACTGACCCATGGATCATGCCAAAAGCTAACAGCTTTTGAAGAATTTATAGGATATTGTATCATTGGTAGGAAAACATGCTGAAGTTTCAACATACTTCTCCAAATCCAGCTGCAGTTCTGCGGTGCTTCCATTGTCCAAAAATGCTTGTTCTTTATACTGTGATTCCATGTCCATCTAACCCACAAACTATTCTTCTTAATAAGGAGGGCATCAAATTGTTTACTAATAGCAGATGAATTCCATTTCCTGATATCAATTACTCCCAGCCCCCCTAATTTCAAAGGAGTCTCAATTTTAGAAAAGGAACAAGGCACAATCTTTCTGTTGTGTATATTTCCAGTCCAAAAAAATCTAATCACGGCAGACCTAATGAGTTGCAACATTTTAGCAGGAAGGATAAGGGTTCTAGCCCAGTAGACCAAGGAGGGAAAAACAACAGATTTAATGATAACCAGCCTACCACTCTGAGACAAGGTCCTATTGTCCCAACTTGTTAAGGCAGAGGTGATTTTATTGAAAAGGGGAATGCAATCAGCCTTAGTTATTCTTTTTGATATTAAAGGTAGACCAAGATACCTCATATCATTAGTCATGCTAGAGAAACCAGTATGGTTATGAAGAGCTGCAGCCTGCAATTGACTAACACCAGAGACCAGAAGAGAAGACTTGCCATGATTTATGGAGAGCCCTGTCATACTGTGAAATTCATGCAAAACTTCCAAAACACCATTCAAAGAAGGCAATTCTGGTTTGGTAAACAACATAACATCATCAGCAAACATAATAGAGGTAATTTGAAGGTCAGAGCACTTTGGATGATACTTAATGATTTTATGATTGTACCTATCTCTGAGAATAACAGTTAACACTTCCATGACCATCAAGAATATGTAAGATGATATAGGGTCACCTTGACGAATTCCTTTACTACCTCTGAAACTGCCAACAGGTCTGCCATTTATAACAACAAAGTAGGTAGGGGTGGAATACAAACATATATCCAGGACACAAATACTTTAGGAAAACCCATCACTGCCATTATCCTAACAATAGATTCCCAATGGATAGAATCATATGCCTTGGATATATCAAGTTTAAATGCAGCTGCAGGTACCACATTCTTTCTGCCATATCCCTTGAGCAATTCTTGAGCAAGGAGAACATTATCAATTATGTCTCTAGATGGAATGAAAGCAGATTGGTTATTGGATACAACAGAAGGCAGAACTTTGACAAGACGAGAAGCTAGAATTTTTGATATACACTTGTAAACAACATTACAACATGAGATAGGTCTAAAAGATGTAACACTAGTTGGAGGAGACACCTTAGGGATCAGGGCAATGTTGGTGTTATTGACTTCCCGTAGCAACTTACACTTATTGAAAAAGTTGTGAATAGCTGCACAAAATTCAACACCTAAAACATTCCAGGTTGATATAAAGAAAATGACATTTAAACCATCAGGGCCTCCTGAAGATTGCTTGTTCATAGAGAAAAGGGTGGCTTTGATTTCTTCATCTGTTACAGGCAAAATAAGAGAGGAAGCTTCCATAGTAGAAATGTAAGGAAGATCAAGATTGGATATGAGGTTCAAGTCAGGAATGAAACCATTAGTATTGCCAAACAAATTGGTGAAGTATTGAATAAATGCTTGATCAACTGTGTCTGCAGTAGTGAACAGAGTTCCATGCTCATTTTTAATACTAAATATATTCTCTCTAGAATGCTTAACCTTAATAGAATCGTGATAGAATTTAGTATTTCTATCCCCCTCATCTATCCATTTTTTGTGCAATTGCTGCCTCTTCATACTAGCCTCCAAAGTGAGCGCATTGTGAACTTCCTTGTGTAATTTTCCCTCTTCAACAGATGCTTGGATATCAAGAGGGTGGTCCATCATGTATGCTTGTTTGATCTTCAGTTGCTCTTTCAGAGTAGTGGACAGCAGGCTACCAGAACCAAATGTAGTTGAAACCCACAGTTTGATTGCTAACTTGATACTTTTTAATTTCCTGCAAAATTTATACATAAGGTTACCATAACTAAAAAAACAGAGTTAGCTTGATTGACAATGCTCAAAAATTGTTCATGCTTAGACCAGGCATTAAAAAACTTAAAACTTCTTTTTTCCTTTCTCAAATGGTTCCCAAAAGATAGAACAAGGGGGGAGTGATCAGATAGAATGGGCTGAGGAAGAAAGACAGAGAGACAAGGCCATTGATTGAGAGATTGAAGGTTACTAAAAGCATGGTCAATAGTTGTGAAAATACGAACTCCACTTCTACTTCTATTATTCCATGAAAATTTAGCCCCAGATTTGTTAACCAATAACAATTCAGAGTCATAAACAGCAAGATTGAGAGATTCTATGTCTCTAGGAAGAAGAGGAGATCCTCCAGATTTATCATCATAGGCAAAACAGGTGTTGAAATCACCTAGAACAAGCCAGGGGTGAGATGCTTGTCTTAAAGGTGGCATTGATTTGAGGAAATCATTTCTTGAGATGACAGAGTTATCAGCATAAACAAAAGTTAAGTAGAAAGAAGTTAGAGATTGACAAACAAGGACATGAAAGTGAATATACTGCCTAGTTGACAGTATAGGAGAAAGAGTTATAACAGTAGGATCATAAATGACAAGAATTCTACCATAAGCAGCAGCTTCAAGATTATGATGTATTGACCATTTTGGATTAATGTATTTTGCTGCTTTTTGAGATAAAGTACTATTGAGCTTAGTTTCGAGAAGGCCAAATATACAAATGTTATGCTCTGATATATAGCTTTTCACTTGATCAAGTTTCAAATTACTATGTGCTCCTCTTATGTTCCAAGATGCAATGTTTTGTAACATTAAAAATTATTGATTTAGGGTGCTGCTATTCCTCCTCTGAGCTGACAGAGACCTTGTTTCAATTTTCCTTCTTGGCACAGACCGAGGGGAGGACGGTTGAGATTTTGTTTGAGAAGGAGGGACATTATGTGTTGCTGTTTGAGAATGATTGATAGAATTGGATAAGGGCCAACCAGGCAGCTGAATTGAGAAATTGTAATGAGGAGGGGTAGGTGGTTGATTTTGAACAGAAGCAGAATGCAAAGAGGTTATAAGTTGATAGATTTGTGTTTCAAAAGTTTGACACCAACTTCTTTCAAGATCAGATGCAGATACTGGTGAGTGAGCATTTTCTTCATTTGCAACTTTTTCAACCCCCTTGCTACTCATTATTGGGGTGGAATGTTTAATCTCACTTTCCTGCACACATGGTTTAGCAACCTGAATTGGTGAACATGTTTCATTTTGGTCATCAATTATTTCTGTCTCTTTAGGATACTTGGTTGACACATTGGCTTCTTGTCTACTTTTGTCTTCAACTGTAATCTCTCCTTCCTCCTCGTCATACCTTTCCAAAATATAACATTCATTGTCTGCACTTTGTAGCAATTTGTACTGGTTTTGTGTGCTAACTGCGCAAATTTGCTCAACACTGAGTTGAAAACTCTCCTTACCATTTTCCTTATTGCTTTGCTCAGGTCCATCTTGTATTACAATTCCATTCACACCTAATTTCTTCAGAGCATCTTCTTCTTTCTGTTCACAAGATATAACTTTTTTCCCTTTATTCGTCACAACCTTCTGCCATATCTGTTTCACTTTTTCCTGCCTAACTATGCCTTGCCCTTTCTTCATCTTATTCATTCCTCCATCACTTTTAATCAGCTGCTCTTTTTCTAAACATTGCTCTACAAAAACTTCACATTCAACTTTCTTGCAACTTTTAACAGTATGACCAAACTCTTTACATACAATACATATCTCAGGTTTCCACAAGTATTCTACTTTTACTATCTGCTCAGAACCATTTAACAATCTAACTGAAAAATCATCAGGTAAATCTTGATTTGGAGTTACTTCAACTAAGCATTTCGCAAAAGAAATGCGCTCAAATTTTTCAGTTGAAGCATCCAAACAAAGAAGTTTCCTAACTCTTGAAGCTAACCAGTTAATACCCAATGGTGACCAAGCATAAAGTGGAATATTGTAAAGTTTAATCCAAACTGGAACTGATTTTATACTACTACAAGTATTACCAATGTTCTCATCCCATGGCTTCACTATAAAAAGCTTGTCTCTCATTATAACAGGATCAGATTCAGCGATTCTTGTTCTATCTTCATCATTAGTAAATTTGAATAGAAACAAAAAACCATCAGACTTTACCGAAATTGAACCACTAAGTTTCCATACCTTTTTGAGATAGTACACCACAGTAGCATATGGGAGAGGGCTATCAAAGAAAAATCCAACAAGATACTCCTTCCACATAGAATTACCAGCCTGAACAACATCAGGGGATGGCACAATTGAGTTACCAATATAGTCAAGTTGAAAATCACGAGGTACATATTTCCCTGCATTGCTGGGTTTAGCTTTAAAGAGAGAGTTCCAAGAACGAAATGGAGAGTGAGAAGGTTGAGGTAGCAATGGAGCAGAAGAAGGGAGAATAGACACAGGGAGACGAGGAGAAGGATTAGGAATAGCATCTGCAACAGTTGCAAGCACTAAAGTTTTACTGACAAGGGAAGTAGAGGGGACTGACACAAGGAGATGGGCAGAAACTGACGGTGGTACGAGAATCGGTGAAGAAGGACAGGGTTGGAGAGAGGAACAGGGATGGGACTGAATAGCGGGAAGAAGATTAGGAGATGGAGGGAACCCCATTTTTGAAAGGAAAAAAGCAACACCTCGTGCGAATCCACGCTTTTGAGTCCACATAAGATTTTGTCTCCATGTATGGCTTCCCTCCTGGACTCACAAAATCCTTACAGAACTTGGCAAAATCAGCGGCAGGTGGGTGGGTAGAAACTACACCTAACACTTGCTCTTTGGGTCCCCTATTAGGGTTAAGCTCAACTTGTAATCTCGCTTGAAGATACCAGCGGAACCATATCAAGATGTTGACGCCCAAAATCTCAACTGCATCGCCTGAGCCGTAACCAGCAGGATTGTTTAATCTCTCTATCTGTGATTTAAGAATTATTAGCAAATTTTCTATGGATAGTACTGGAAAAAATAATTGATAGCCTTAGGCCCATTATTTAAATATATATAACCTATGAAAAACTTTTTTATCTATACATATATGCACTTTTTGGTAACTCAATTTGAAAAAGCTTTATGGAAGACTTTTTGGGAGAACTCACTTTTTCTTAAAATATCAAGTACATTCTTTCAGTATGTGCCTAACTCCTAAGGAATCTTAAATCTAGGCTCTGATTCCAAGTGTAACTACCCATATCTCCAAACACACCAATCCAAAGCCTAGGGTGAATTTTAAACTCGTGTTGTGACAAGAAATGCGAGCTGTTGGTTTTTAATTCATTACAGGGACTACGATTATAAGCATAAAATCTAAGGTATACTACACTTTCAGATCCTACAGCGGAAGGCGGAATAATATAAATACAGAAAATAATCATCTTAGAAAACATCCCAGAAAACACAATCGTAATATATATGTAGCCAAAATCCAAAGTTTAAAAATAATAGCATATAGTCTGATAAGTGCTAAATATGATAAATAGTAACACGGAGAGTGATAAGAAGTAATTTGCGGTGCCAACACTAAGATCACTCTCCCCGTACTAGATCTGGGCCAATTACATACCACCCTGTCATCCTATGATGGGGGAAAAAGGAAAGGAGTGGGTTAGACAATAGTTTGGTGAATGAGTTATATCATTAATATATGGTGATCACATGGAGTTGAATTCATTTATAATCTATGTGATCTAGGGTGTCCTACTTCTATTTGTGAACTACTTGCTAATTTTGGTTTCATTAACTTAAGGAATATAGCTCTAAATACACCTACACCCAAACATCTTGTAAAATTTTACATTTAGGATTGAACAAATAATCGAACATCAAATCAACGACGGATTGGACTAATAACCTTTGCGACTATTCCTAACATAGGATCGTATGTAATATCATCCTTGGGACTACGTTTCTCAAACTATGACTACGATGTACCGTACTTACGCATTAAGAGAAGCCCCTTATACTGACTCGCACTAAAGACGCCTTAGGGCATGCTGCATCCGTGTCCAAGCTCAATGGTAACACCAATTATTGTGCTGTGCCAGGCATCCACCAACAGCGTCACATCCTAATTGTCGTATGCACTGATGAACCTCCCATTAGTGCCAGGCCATACCTCTCCAGGCATCTACCAACAGTGTTGCGCATCCACCGAGAAACCTCCTACAAGTGCCACTTGCGATTGAATCACCTTTATCGAATATTGAATTCGCCGAATTAATAGTGTCTAGGCCTAATTACCTATGTACACATATATCTAGTCCCGTAATATCCAAAAGTCAAGAATTAGTGAACTAATTTCCCTACTAATATACTAACCTAGATATATATATATATAAATAAATAAACCTGGGCCTTAGGCCGAGGTTCAACCTGCGTCTGACAATCGATAACGATCGACGCCGACAACTGTAACGATCGACCGCCCGCTGTCGACCGGCTACAGTAAACCAATCAACTGGTCGATTTTTATTGTTGTAAAACATTAATTTTTTTTAATTTCTTTGTTTAATAATTAATCACACTTTTCTATACACTTCAACCATGAACCCTATTTCATTTTCACTACCTTGGTTTATATTATTTTGGTATATTTGTATCTCAAATTAATTTAGGGTAAAATCAACATCAACAGGGTATATTTATGTACACATTAAATTCTAATTCAATATTCGAGGTGAACAAAAAGGGCATTCATGTTACAATCAAACTAAATCAACTATATCTCCAATTTACTTTAATCACCAACTATGGATCATATTCATAAAATTTGGATTTCTACCAAATTTCGAACTAGTTGCAATTTCTAGATAAAAAATATATCAAACTAAATTGGAAATATTCTAGATCAAATACGTGTGTAGTTAAATTCAATTACATATAAATCAACATAGTAAATAACAAACCCACTCACACCTAGTAAGCTATTTCCCTCTTTATCCGCCTGGAATCACCTTCGTTTGATTCGTTGATGTCCTCAATTTTATTATTTTCTAATCTTTGATTTTAATTTTTTGTTTTTGAAGAACAGGTTGATTTGAAGAGAAGCGGAGATTTTTGGGAGAGACAATTTTTGGAGCATACAGGATTAGATTAGGGTTCTTAGTGTCAGGTTAACGTTGTGTTTATCGGTGTAGAAATCAACCAGGACCGTTAGATTTAATTATATAAAATCCAAGCCTTTCGGCCAAAACTAACCCTAGCCCCTAACATATGACCGGTTGACTGCTCGGTCTAGGGTGGTCGACCACTAGGGTTTGACCGGTCCCAACTAGGGTGTCGATCGGTTGAACTTACTTTATATAGAAATTTTCCTTATATATAGTTTAATTATTTCGATTTCAAATCTTTAAACTTTAATTACTTTTTCATACGAGCTCCAATTACAAAAATTTATGTATGAAAATTATCCAGAAAATCGTTAAAAACGCAATGGTGCAAGTTTCATAGTTAAATTCGAATGTTTGTGAAAATTCCCTTTTTATCTTTGTTATATTTAAATTAATTTCTTTAATAAATTTTCAATTCAATTTGCGGGATGTTACACAGAGACACTAAATTTGAATTTAACAAGGAATGTAACATTCTTTTTAATAAATTTAAGTCAATTTTGACCTCAACTCTAATAATTCAACCTCCCGATTGGATGTAGTCGTTTGAGATATTGTGTGATGCTTTGGACTTTTTTATTGGTGCTATTTAGGTCAAAGAATTAATAATCATCATCAAGTTTTCTATTACGCAAGTTAAACTCTTAACGATGCACATATCAATTGTTAAACCATTGAAATAGAGTTTCTTGCAATCATTTTTGCTCTCGAAATTTTTTGACCATATATTGTATGCACGTAGGTCATTGTTTGCACCAATCATGTAGCCTTAAGGTATTTTTTATCAAAGAAAGATTCCAAGGCTCGCCTAATCCATTGGGTCCTTCTTCATCAAAAATTGCACTTAGAGATGCAAGATAAAAAAGGTTCCAAAAATGTTTTGGCTGATCACCTCTCCTACATTGTGCAAGTGAACATAGATGACACTCAAATCGAAGAATGTTTTCCCAATGTGCACTTATTATCCATAATTAATGCATCATAGCTTGTCGATATATTAAATTATTTGGTGACGAAACAAGTGCCTTCACATTGGACAGCACAGGATAAGCAAAAGTTTTTCACAAGAGTTAAGGATTATTAATAGGATGACCCTTATATTTTCAAGTATTGTCCCAATCAGATCATTCATCGATGTGTACCTAATAAAGAGTTCCATAATGTTCTATCCTTTTTGCATAGTCATGCTTGTGGTGGATACTTTGGAGCGAGGAAAACAACTGCTAAAATATTGCAGTGTGGTTTTTATTGGCCCGCTCTCTTTTGAGAGGCATATGAATTTTGCAATAAATATCTGCGCTTCCAACAAACTAGGCGAATCACTAAAAGAAATGAAATTTCTTTAAATTCCATTTTGGTTGTGGAAATCTTTGATGTTTTGGGGATCAATTTCATGAGCCCAATTCCAAACTCATTCGGCAACTTGTATATTTTAGTTGCAGTTGATTACATCTCAAAATAGGTTGAGGCAGTCCCCATCAAAAAAAATGATAATAAGGTAGTTGTCAAATTCCATTTAGATAATATATTTTCTCGGTTTGGTATTCCTCGAGCAATAATAAGTGACAATGGTACTCGTCTTTGTAATCATGCCTTCGAGTTATTACTTAAAAAGTATCCTATCACTCAAAAAGTGGCCACTCCATATCATCCACAAACAAGTGGATTTGTTAGGAAGTATCTGTTGAAAACCCTCACAAGACACAACTCATCCTAATAAGGGCACCTAGAAGTCTAAAGGCTTCTTTCATACGATAAACGTAATCGTGTTTCCCTACGAAAGTGTGGATGATAAATTTAGTTAGGTTTTATACGAGGATGAATAAAAGGTTCTAGTATGGGGTATTTGATGAACATAAAATTGTGTATATTTTAAACTGCTTATTTAAACATTTTAATATTCATAAGGCAATATTACTTGGTATTTTTGTTGTGTTTATTGCAGATTCTTTATTTTTGAAGAGTGAAGAAACTATTGAGGATTTGATTAAAAAGATGTGGTTCAACCTCAAAGTAATGTTAATAAGAAGTTAGTTGTCGTATATGCATAAAAGCTGTTGTAGCTCATCTAGTTTTGAAGAAGTGCATTTACTAGGAGGTTACTGGCTCGAATCCCATGTGGCACATATTTTTAAAACCAACTACGTCTCTTAGAGCAAGAGCCTTCTAGAACGCACCAAGTCAAGAAGCTTCTAGAGTATGCTGGAGAAAGAAGTTTCTAGAACACTATGGAACACGCATAATAAAGAAGCTTCCAGAGTAAGACAGAGTCAAAAAGTTCTAGAATATTCCTAATTTTACCAAGTATTTGATTCCGAAGTAGAAAGCTCTATGCAGGTATCCACCTAGCCACATTTGAGAGCATTTTGGACTTTCAATTTTTATTTTTATATTTCGGGGTTAGGTATTTAGTGCTTTCATCTCTTGTAATCTCGTTGAATTTTTCTATTTATTTTAAAAAAATACAAAAATTATATTTATTTATTCTAATCTTTTTTTTTAAATTCAAAATGTAGTAAATGAATCTGAGTTTGTGTTCTAGTTTATTTCCTATTGGTTTCAGTTTTGTTTTTGTTTCACGGTTTTTATCTTATTCGAGATCTATTGATTTTCTAAGAGATCAATAAATCTCCTCTTTAATCATCTATTCTATTACATGCTAATCCATTAATCTGTGGTAAGATCTTTATCACCTATTTCTTTATTATCTTATTCCTATTAAATCATTTTGTTTATATATTTTAGTAATTTCTTATTATAAATTCAATTTCCCAATTCATCTAACTCGCCTAGAAATTAAATAAACATCAGTAATTAAATAACTCCATGTGGATTCAACCTACATTCATGCAGTTAATACAGTTGACGTTGTGCATTTGTGCTAAAATAAGGTCACTTTTTTGTTTACATCGAAAATCATTTATCTTGTTCTTGGCGCAATTGCCGGAGAGTTTAACCAATTTCTAGTGTTTATCTGAATTTTATTCGTGTAAATTCTTTATTTTGCTTTGTTTTCTCATTCAATTTAAATTTTTAGTTTTTGTTTTTCTTTCAACATCGAAAAAAATACATTATCATCTTAGTATTAGATTAGTAGATTTGCATATTCCATTACATTTCGTGAAAATTAAATAGACTAATAAAAGAAAATTCTTTTTTCTTTACATATTTTCCTTAAAAAACAATTTATTTTACTGACTTTATCTTCCCATCCTCAACTCTCTACTTCTCTCTACGCAACCACCTTCTTCAACCACGCTTGAACCCACCTTCCCAACATCATGTCTACCCACATAACAACCACTACGCCAAACTATATAAACCCCCACTAGCAAACAATGACACAACCACCTCCAAGCATGACTCTAACCTTCACCTAACCATGGTTACCCCAAACTTCAACAAACCCTCGCATCCCACTCAATCTAAACCTTCACCCACTTCGCATAACAATCATCGATATCCACTCCCTAGCCATGCACAACCCAATCCCTAATCACTGCTCAACCAGACCACTGATCCCCTTCACGGTACGTTCACCATCATCACAGCACCTCCCTCTACTGCTTCACATCACCTTTACCTCACCAGAACCTAGACCCCATCCACCCTCATTCCAACGATCGAATTTCTCCTCCAACAAATTCACATAACTACCACTTCCCTTTTTTCCCGTAATAATGCTAAAAACTTGATCGACGATTTTTGGTGTGAATAAAAACAATGATTTTATTTTACCAAAAGCATATGATGTCGGTTGTAATAATTATGTGATTGCAGATCGAATCCATGGGGAGTTATTTAATTGCTAATGTTTATTTAATTTCTAGGCAAGTTAGATGAATAGATACATTGATTTGATTAATTTAAAATAGGAAATTACTATAATATATAAGTAAAATAATTTAACAGGGATAAGAAAATAAATAAATAAGTGACAAAGGTCTTACCTCGGATTAATGGATTAGCATGTAATAGTTTAGAGGATTAAACAGATGGGATCTATTGATCTCTTGGCAAATCAATAGACCTCGAATAAGATAAAAACTATGAAACAAAAATGAACCTAAAAGGAAATAAACTAGAACACAAGCTCAGATTAATTCACTACACTATGAACTAAATATATAAACAAAGGTTAGAGATAAATAAAAATTTTGAATTTTTTTATTAAATAAATAGAGAAGTTTAAAGAGATTAAAAGAGATGAAAGCCAAAAATACCTAATCCTAACAAATGAAAATGAAAATTAAAGTAGTTGCCAAGGTGTCTTCAAATGTGGCTAGATAGAGGTGTTTTTAGAGCTCTCTACATCCAGATCTAATACTTGGTTAAATTAGGAATATTCGAGAACTTTTTGACTTGGTCTTCCTCTGGAAGCTTCTTATTCTATGTGCTCCATATTGTTCTAGAAGCGTCTTTCTCCAACATACTTCAAAAGCTTCTTGATTTGGAGTGTTCAAGAAGGCTCTTGCTCTTAGAGATGTAGTTAGTTCAACAAATATCTCCCATGTAGAATTCGAACAAGCAATCTCCTAATAAATGCACATCTACAAAACCAGTTGAGCTATAATAACTTTTGTGCATTTATGACAACTCACTTCTTATTAACAGAGCTTTGAGATTGAACTGCATCATTTTAATCAATTCCTCAATAATTTCTTCACTCTTCCAAAATAAAGAATCTGCAATGAACACAACATAAATACCAAGTAATACTGCCTTATCAATATTAAAATGTTTAAATAAGCAGTTTGAAATATACACAATTTGATGTTCATCAGTTTTACATATTATAATAAATACATATTCTACCTAAATGAGATATTAAATGACAACGTAGGATGTAATGCATCATTGAGATTTATGATCACATTATACATATACAATGTGTATATTTAATATTACATTGCCTATTTTCCACTGGGAAGTATTAAGTGACTTGGGTACCGTCTCTTACATTATTAGCTATTTATGATTTATGATTGAGAAATAGGATCTACTTCTAGAATGGGAGATGTTAACTGGTTGGACCCGCCTTCTTTCTTTATAAAGAAGTATTAAATGACTTTAATGATTTTATGTTCGTAGACATATTCTTATTTTGAAATATATTACCCAAGTACTAAAAAGGTAAGACTCGAGATTTTTATTTACCAGACACATGTTTTTCTAACTCTCTTCTCATTACAACACAGGTTAAGGGCAGAGTGATGGCGATGCTTAAAAATGAAGAGGCTTGGCAAGTGGCAGTATTTATTATTATTTGTTTTCATGTGTACCCATAGATCTATACAATTGTTGTAATAGATATTATATTATGGTTTTTATAGGATTTTGTGTTATGACATTTTTCTGGTATTGAATTAAATGGGTAAACCTTACTATTATATTTTGTTCCATCCGCCGTGAGTTCTTAAAGTTTAGTTATGACACTGCAATATTATTTCTTTTTACTACCAATAGCTTACGTTAGAATGGATCTAGCTTTCGATGGCCTTTTCTGGATCGAAATTTAGGTCTGTTCCAAGGTGGGTTGCTACAATGCTCACATTGTCGAACTTGTCAGATCATGTATGAGTGTTAAGGTAGCAATAAAAAAATTGATATCAAGCTAATGGTTAAGCAAGGACATTTATACGAGCATAATCCAACAATTATTCCTAATCAGGTTGACAATCCCATTTAAAAAAAAATATAAGGTAGATATGCACTTGTGTAAGGGTACATATAGGAAACAGAAAGTGTGTGCTAGGGAAAGCATCATCCACAGATAAGGCTAACATCAAAGCACAATCAACATTACATTCAAAGCATTAAACATAATGTCTCATATCCAAAGACACTTTAGTGGAAACTGCTTACCCTTCCGATGTCTTTGGTGATTGATCCCATACAAGTATGCACGGTAGCGACGAAAAGTTTGCTAATGGTAAGAGCAAAATTAGCAATCGTGTGGAATAAACATATCACGATGACTAGTTAGGTATTGAAAATATATTTACATATTACCATAGAGTACATGCATGCTTGTGTAATCACTTATGTTGGAAAGGAGAATATAAAACCTCGACCGATAAGGAGTTGAGTAAGGCATTGCTATACTACAAATAAATATCAGACACAACAACCTATATGTGGAATATGCATGTATATGCTTTTTGTTTGATGATAATAAACATATATACATTTATTTAAATGTATTTGATATTGTACTATTTTATTTTACACAGATTAAATAGATATTTGCTGAATAAAATAAATAACACAGAATTTGAATTCAAACGAATATTTTATTCAAACAAATATTTATTACAATTTTGATAGTACAATTTCAAGCTCTCACTATATACATCATTTTTTATCACAATACAATTACATCACGATTTCATAGTTACATCATTTCCTCACTACATATCACTCACACTCGTATTTATCTTCAACTTCATTCCAATGTGAATCCAGCATCTGAGCAACCTGCAGAAATACACATTGACGCAGTAAAATTGCAAAGGAAATGTTTTTGCAGTATAAAACAAAATGTGATTTTGAAAATATTATTTGCCTCAGTTATTTGGGTCGTTCGTCATCATTTGATTCTGAATTTATCACACACACGAACAATGTGACATGCACAGTGTATCACTGTACATGCCACAAGGCCGTGCACACCGATATATGTATATACACTTGACATATTTACAGGGACAAGTGAGCACAGGTCAAACCCAAAAGTTGGATTCAACTCAAGTGCAATAAAATGGTGTCACATCGTTCAGCACAAGGTCAAATCCAAATCGGACTCAACTCAGGTGCAAGTTCAATACAATACACAACCAATGCAGACAAGCCTACATATGCACAGTGAAGCCAAAGACTCAAGCCAGTGGTCAAGACAGTCTACACTAAAGACTGCACAAATTCAAGAAGAGCACAAGCACAGTTCAAATGACCAGACTCGAGCATACATACAAGACTGTGCCACCAGACCAGCTACAACAGTGTAGTGACAACAGAGATGAACACAGTGCAACAAAAGTCATGCAAGCATCAGGTCGAGCACAAAGGAATGCAATCAAGACAGTAAAGAGCAGACCTAAACCAGTATCGAGCAAAATCAAAAAATGCTCAGATCAAATGGAACTCATCACAATGCAGTGGTCGACTACAATACATTAAACCAGAACAACAATGGACACAAGCTCAAGGCTGGTCAGTCACAAAGGAGAAGTAAAACAATGTACATGAAAACAGCAACAACTATAAAACAATGTCCACAATGAAGAGCTCAATGCACATATGCTACAGATCAAACAAGCTAAAGATATCAATGTCACTGACTCAAGTGCACAGCAACTAACCCAAAGCATGTAACAGTTTTAACAAATCAAGACGAAGTGGTCAAGAATCGAACACGTTAAAATTGGTCACTGTAACATGAACAAGTAACCAAGCTACAGACCAGAAAAAAAAGATATTCAATGCTCAGTTCAAAATGTTGAACAAAATCAGGTGATGTTTAGAATCAAATAAAGTCACAGGGGAGTTCAAAATCAAAGTCAAAGCAAATGTCATCAGACGAGTTCAAAAATTCACAACCGTGATGACCAAGTCAACCAAGCAAAATATATACAAAGTCGAACAAGTCAAAGCAAGGAATACACGGAGCAACATAATCAAAGCCGTGGTCATCACGTAATAAATCAACACCGTGGAGATGAAGAATCACGTATATACGTATTTTTGAAAAGGTCAGAAGAAATCATCAACATCCAATAATAATCGAATGGCCGAACAAAAGGTGTGACAAATTCAAAGAAATAAAATCAGACGATTATCAAGGATCTCGTATCCTATTTAAACAACCCTAAATCATCACTGGCAAATCTATTCGAGTTCAAGCAAAACAGATAACAGAAATTAATCTGCTCGAATCATCAATCAAACTCAAGCAATCGAGTTCAATCAAGCAATAACCAGCAAAGCAAAAGGAAATCTCATACCAGTATCATAGACGAACTCGAGAGAAGGAGTCGCAAGCACCAAACAGTAAATTCGACAGAACGACACCTTCAATTTTTCGCAACCCCTAATTTTCAGAGCAAAGAGGAAGACGATCAATCGATAAATCAAACAAGCAATCATCCACAAACTCGATCGATTTCAGAGGGCCGAGAGCAACTCAGAGAAACGTGCGAACGTGATAAATCATCCATCTAAAATCGGCATTCTGAAAGCCCTAACTTTGATCGAACAAGAGAGAGGGACGGTCGCCATTTTTTTCAGAGGAACGAAGATAAAAGACGGGTTAAATTATAAAAGGGGCGGCCACGAAATTATCTTAAGGCTTAGTAATTAAAACTAGGGTTATTTTTAAAGGGGTTGTTTTTGTTTTAAAGTTTCTATTTTAATTTGTTATTATTTTCTGTTTTGAAAGTCAAAACTTTAGAGTTAATCACCACCTAGGGTTTAGGTGTTGTCAGATTGTCTAGTTAGGGTTAGTTCAGTGAGCAGGGAGGCTGCGAGTTTGCAAAGCTCTATAGGCGGGAGCAGAGTTTGCGAGTAAACGAAACTCTATAGGCGGAGCAGGGTGTGCGAGTCTGTAGGAGTGTTTGTGAGCGGGAGCGAGTGTCTGCGAGTCTGTATGAGTGTTTGTGAGCGGGATACTGTTTAACTCTAATAGAAATCTGGGAATGCAGCAGTAGGCAGGGGTTGCCGAAGCTGGGTAAATTCTGTGTGTGATTTACTTTATTGCATATTTATTTATCTGCTGTTTACTTCCGCGTTTAATTTGAGAAGATTTGCGATAACCCTATTCACCCCCCCCTCTAGGGTTAATCTAGATCCTACAAGTGGTATCAGAGCCTGGTATTTTTACTTTAACTCTAGAGTCATGAATTCATCGAATAATGCTTTTTCTGAGGGGCAATCTATTGCTAGGCCACCGATGTTTAATGGTAATGATTATGCTTACTGGAAAGTTAGGATGAGTATCTATCTTAGTTCTGTTGATTACGATGTTTGGGATATTATTGAAACTGGCTATAGAGCTCCCACTATAACTGTTGGTGATACTGAGATTCCTAAACCTAGGGATAGATGGGATGCTAACGATAAGAAATTGAAAACCACAAATGCTAAAGCAATGAATGCTTTGATCTGTGCTCTTGATAAAACTGAATTTAATAGAATTTCTCATTGTAAAACAGCACAGGAAATTTGGCATACTTTGGAGGTGACACACGAAGGAACTTCTCAAGTCAAGGAGTCTCGTCTAGCCCTGTTCAACAATGAATACGAGAACTTTGTAATGGACAAAGGCGAGAGCATAAAGGACATGTTTGGACGCTTCTCAACCTTGGTATACAATGCTAGAGCGCTTGGAAAGGTATTCTCCGAGGTAGAGTTAGTGAGGAAGATACTACGAGTCTTACCGATGAACTTTGAGGCAAAAGTCACAGCAATACAAGAATCGAAAGATCTGAGTAAACTAAGCATGGAGGAGTTGATTGGCAACTTGATGACATATGAGCTTGAGCTAAAATCAAAGGAGGAACGCAACAACTCCGAATCAAAGAAGAAGACGATTGCCTTGAAGAGCAGAGAAGAGAGCGATGATGAAGCAGAAGATCCAATTGAAGAACTTGCAATGGCTGTCAATAATTTTAGAAAATGGTCAAGATTCGGGTCACGCAAGAAGAAAACAAATGGTAATAGGTCAAAAGATTCTGACAGTTCCGATAATGAATTGACCTGTTATAACTGCAATAAGCCTGGCCACATCAAACCAAACTGCCCACTTCTCAAAAACAACAAAGGAAAGAAAAAGAAGAAGAAGGTCTTTGCAGCAACTTGGGATGATGAAGAAGGAGAGGAAGTTTCGAATGATAACTCAGAGGAGGCTAACTTGTGTCTTACGGCAAGATCAGATTCAGAAGAAAGCTCAGTGGAATCAAGATCAGATACAGAAGCAAGCTCAAAGGATAATGAGGTAAGAAACTATTCTTATAAAGATCTTGTTTATTTGTGCCTCGATCTTACTAAAACTGTTGAAGCTCTTGATTCTAAAAATGAAAAACTGAAATCTGATAGGAAAGAACTTGCCCGTGAAAATTTTAGGTTAGAATCTGAACTTGAAAAAATTCAAAACTTAGAATGTAAAAACTGTAAAGCTTTAGATTCAGAATTATCTAAACTGAAAAATAGCTTCGAGGATCTTGAAAAAGAAAACCTGAATCTAAAGGAAACTATTGAAACTAGGAAAAAGGATTTTGTGAATAGATGCACCTCACTTGTGACTAAAAACACGACACTAAAAACCAAAGTCCAAAATCTTGAGAAAACACTGAATAACTTTTCAAGAGGAGAAAAATCATTCAATATGTTATTGGGAAATCAATTTTTTTGCTAACAACAGAAAAGGACTAGGTTTTGGGAAAACACAAGTTGATGATAATGCAAAAAGTAAGAGTGTCTTTGCTAGATGTGAAATAATTGACCATCGTGTTGAAAATTGTAGTCATAGGAACAAGAACACAAAATTTATTCAAATTTGGGTTCCGAAGAATTCTACAAACCAATTTCATATCTATTGGAACAAGAATGAAAAGACAAAACAAGTTTGGGTTCCAAAGGGAGTGTTTATTCATAATTATTTTGCCACTAACAACCATGGACCTATAAAAAGGTCACAAAAATCTTTTACCGTGTAGGTGTGGTGGCAGGCTAAGGAACAACATTAAATGTTGTCTGGATTCTGGTTGTTCTAGACACACAACGGGCGACAAATCAACGTTCCTTAGCCTAGTATAAAGGTGACAGATTCACAATGGGTAAACAACGAAAGATTATCGTTCAGGTAAAACAGGTAATTGTATTTATTTTCAACCGATAGATAAAATGTGAAAATCTGCACCATAATCTGAATTAAATCAGCCAGTTATGTGATATGTTTTGTGATGTTAATTTTGATCTTTTAATCAATCATCTTTGAGGAGAATTACTTGAAGTAATTATGATGGTTGACAGATTCTGACTAACTTGATATGATCTTACATGACTTGTTCTTATCTATGACTTTGATTTATGCTTAAAAGTTGACCAACCATTTTTCATTGAACTTAATCTCTTTTTTTGGTCAAATTATGATGTTGATCCTATGGTTTCTTAATCTGACACTGAGATATTTTTTTGATGGTTAACACGACTTCAATTTAAAGTCAAGTTTGTTGAAAATGACTCTGAGATAATTTGTTGAAATTTCACAATCTGGTCTATAACATCCAAACGAGTGATATTGAGTCAGATGCAGATTACACTGGTAATGTAGTTGATAGAAAAATTACTAGTGGAACGTGATTACATTTTGAGACATTCATTTGCTGCATCATTTTTCAAAGAAAATATCTGCATATCTTTCACTTGAAATATTTTTCATTTTAGCAGAATTTTTCTTAAAAACCCCTTCTAGAAAATAATTTCTTTTGACCTTGTATCAGATTTGTTATTTAAGAAAACTTAATTTTATTGAAATTGATTAACTGATCTGACCCCCTAATAATTATCTAAAAAGATAAATAGTGATTGAAAATAAGATGAGTGTTGATATTAATCATATATTATAACTTGAGAAAGTATATTTAGAAAATTTCTTTAGAAATTTAAACAAGAGTTATAAAAACTTTTTGTTGATAACTATTCCATGATCATTTCTATTTCTATCATCCGTCTATCAACCATCACTCATCAAAAATCAATATAGTATGTTAATTTGTGGTAGTTTAAACAGGGAATCATTTGTGCTTCAATTTTATTATATTTCTAACAATAAAATCCAAAATATTCACTCTCATTTAAAAGTCCTCACGGTTATGCATGGGTGAATTACTTGGATTTTTGATTTTGTGCTTCCATGCTCATTTAAAAGTCCTCACGGTTATGCATGTATGGAACGCATATCAAAATTAATTGATTAAATAGACAAGTTGATTCTAATCCTATTTAAAAGTCCTCACGGTTATGCGTGGTTAGAAGATACTTGAATTCATTTTTAAAAAAATTTGGAATACTACTAATCTCATTTAAAAGTCCTAACGGTTATGCATGGTTAGTAGATATTCAAATCTCCTGAAATAAATATACCACAAATAGACACAACTATATGGTTTTATTTGATGAAATCATTCATATCATTCTAAAGTGGAATATGCATCAATTAAAGTATTTATGATTTTTGTTTGATTTTCTTATTGAAATTAATATTTATACTCTATTGAGCTTTAATATTGTATTAATGTCTACCACTATATCTCTACTTTTCTATTACTATTATTCTTTTGCTGATAACAAAAGGGGGAGAGACAAGTTAAGATTTTGAAAATAAAGGTCAAAGATAATCAAATTGCATCAAGGCTCATTTGAATTCTTTATTCTCATGCATATATGTAGGGGGAGTATTGTGTAGAAAGAGAGCATTCAAATAGGGGGAGCAAACTGAATAATCAAATACATTTAATATAGTCAAAATCTTAAATATATGTTTGTTATCATCAAAAGGGGGAGATTGTGGAATATGCATGTATATGCTTTTTGTTTGATGATAATAAACATATATACATTTATTTAAATGTATTTGATATTGTACTATTTTATTTTACACAGATTAAATAGATATTTGCTGAATAAAATAAATAACACAGAATTTGAATTCAAACGAATATTTTATTCAAACAAATATTTATTACAATTTTGATAGTACAATTTCAAGCTCTCACTATATACATCATTTTTTATCACAATACAATTACATCACGATTTCATAGTTACATCATTTCCTCACTACATATCACTCACACTCGTATTTATCTTCAACTTCATTCCAATGTGAATCCAGCATCTGAGCAACCTGCAGAAATACACATTGACGCAGTAAAATTGCAAAGGAAATGTTTTTGCAGTATAAAACAAAATGTGATTTTGAAAATATTATTTGCCTCAGTTATTTGGGTCGTTCGTCATCATTTGATTCTGAATTTATCACACACACGAACAATGTGACATGCACAGTGTATCACTGTACATGCCACAAGGCCGTGCACACCGATATATGTATATACACTTGACATATTTACAGGGACAAGTGAGCACAGGTCAAACCCAAAAGTTGGATTCAACTCAAGTGCAATAAAATGGTGTCACATCGTTCAGCACAAGGTCAAATCCAAATCGGACTCAACTCAGGTGCAAGTTCAATACAATACACAACCAATGCAGACAAGCCTACATATGCACAGTGAAGCCAAAGACTCAAGCCAGTGGTCAAGACAGTCTACACTAAAGACTGCACAAATTCAAGAAGAGCACAAGCACAGTTCAAATGACCAGACTCGAGCATACATACAAGACTGTGCCACCAGACCAGCTACAACAGTGTAGTGACAACAGAGATGAACACAGTGCAACAAAAGTCATGCAAGCATCAGGTCGAGCACAAAGGAATGCAATCAAGACAGTAAAGAGCAGACCTAAACCAGTATCGAGCAAAATCAAAAAATGCTCAGATCAAATGGAACTCATCACAATGCAGTGGTCGACTACAATACATTAAACCAGAACAACAATGGACACAAGCTCAAGGCTGGTCAGTCACAAAGGAGAAGTAAAACAATGTACATGAAAACAGCAACAACTATAAAACAATGTCCATAATGAAGAGCTCAATGCACATATGCTACAGATCAAACAAGCTAAAGATATCAATGTCACTGACTCAAGTGCACAGCAACTAACCCAAAGCATGTAACAGTTTTAACAAATCAAGACGAAGTGGTCAAGAATCGAACACGTTAAAATTGGTCACTGTAACATGAACAAGTAACCAAGCTACAGACCAGAAAAAAAAGATATTCAATGCTCAGTTCAAAATGTTGAACAAAATCAGGTGATGTTTAGAATCAAATAAAGTCACAGGGGAGTTCAAAATCAAAGTCAAAGCAAATGTCATCAGACGAGTTCAAAAATTCACAACCGTGATGACCAAGTCAACCAAGCAAAATATATACAAAGTCGAACAAGTCAAAGCAAGGAATACACGGAGCAACATAATCAAAGCCGTGGTCATCACGTAATAAATCAACACCGTGGAGATGAAGAATCACGTATATACGTATTTTTGAAAAGGTCAGAAGAAATCATCAACATCCAATAATAATCGAATGGCCGAACAAAAGGTGTGACAAATTCAAAGAAATAAAATCAGACGATTATCAAGGATCTCGTATCCTATTTAAACAACCCTAAATCATCACTGGCAAATCTATTCGAGTTCAAGCAAAACAGATAACAGAAATTAATCTGCTCGAATCATCAATCAAACTCAAGCAATCGAGTTCAATCAAGCAATAACCAGCAAAGCAAAAGGAAATCTCATACCAGTATCATAGACGAACTCGAGAGAAGGAGTCGCAAGCACCAAACAGTAAATTCGACAGAACGACACCTTCAATTTTTCGCAACCCCTAATTTTCAGAGCAAAGAGGAAGACGATCAATCGATAAATCAAACAAGCAATCATCCACAAACTCGATCGATTTCAGAGGGCCGAGAGCAACTCAGAGAAACGTGCGAACGTGATAAATCATCCATCTAAAATCGGCATTCTGAAAGCCCTAACTTTGATCGAACAAGAGAGAGGGACGGTCGCCATTTTTTTCAGAGGAACGAAGATAAAAGACGGGTTAAATTATAAAAGGGGCGGCCACGAAATTATCTTAAGGCTTAGTAATTAAAACTAGGGTTATTTTTAAAGGGGTTGTTTTTGTTTTAAAGTTTCTATTTTAATTTGTTATTATTTTCTGTTTTGAAAGTCAAAACTTTAGAGTTAATCACCACCTAGGGTTTAGGTGTTGTCAGATTGTCTAGTTAGGGTTAGTTCAGTGAGCAGGGAGGCTGCGAGTTTGCAAAGCTCTATAGGCGGGAGCAGAGTTTGCGAGTAAACGAAACTCTATAGGCGGAGCAGGGTGTGCGAGTCTGTAGGAGTGTTTGTGAGCGGGAGCGAGTGTCTGCGAGTCTGTATGAGTGTTTGTGAGCGGGATACTGTTTAACTCTAATAGAAATCTGGGAATGCAGCAGTAGGCAGGGGTTGCCGAAGCTGGGTAAATTCTGTGTGTGATTTACTTTATTGCATATTTATTTATCTGCTGTTTACTTCCGCGTTTAATTTGAGAAGATTTGCGATAACCCTATTCACCCCCCCCCCTCTAGGGTTAATCTAGATCCTACACTATAAACATCACAAGAAGATTAGCTTCAGAGCACAAGCGCAGAGTCAACATATTTCCAAAACTTCCACAGAATCCACTTACCTACCAAACTCGTTGGTGATTGATCTATACAAGTATGCACGATAATGGTAAAGGAGTCACTAGCAGAGTAAATTGGCAATTGTATGGGACAAATACATCACAACTACCAACCTTAATCAACTAAACCAAAGTCAACCCAAAAATATATACATCGTTAGGTCCACATAGTATATAACCTCAGTAGATTCCTTTCCCTAGAGCATCTCGACATACTTAGAACGTTCAAAAGATAGGGCACGACCTTTAGGACCTAAGGGAAAGGAGGTTGAGCTAGAGGGAGCAAAGCCTTACCGGACAGAGATGGGAATCAATGAGAAATCATATTAGATACCTATACTAGAAAGATGCCTTGGAACGATCAACAAGCTTTCCCTCGAGTGAACAAGACTCAACAACATACTTGAGCGGAAAACTTATCTAAAAGATAGGGATAAGGATATAGATGTACGAGGTTCGAGATAACCATCGCAAGAAAAAAGAAGATGATTTTGGATGAAGCAAAGCACTTTGTATTCTACGAAAATACGCTTTGGGGGCAAGTATTATGATAATTTTCACCCATAGCATAGTAAATACAAAAAACAATAAGGAGCATAGAAAGGCTGAAGGTACATAATAAAGGTGCCATCATGTAATCACAAGGGCAAGACGAAGTGTTAGGGTAAAATTTGGCATGGTCTGAAAATATACTCAAAGCACTTGTAAATTGTTCTTAAGGTTAGGACATGCACCTAGGTCGAAACCGCATCTCAATCTAAATTAAAGGTTGGAAGATACGATCATCTTAAAATTTGTCCACCACCTAGCTAATTTGGGCCCACCTTGGAGAGATACTTTCTATTTCAAGCAAATGGAACATCTAAAGGCATGAGAATATTCAACTCGAAAATACAAAACTATTGGTCTAATTTTTTCTCAATTCCAATTTAAATAAAGGTGTTATGACATAAATAAGGCATGTCTGGTAAGGAACCTGAGAAATAGTTCAGTAGGAAACCTAACATTTTACCGCCAAAGGTTTATATGAAGGATAATGAAAATTGACAGCGGGTGTAGGCACATTCTAGCCGAACCACTATAAATCTTTATGCTCTTTACTTTTTACCAATTTACTTTCTGCACAATTTATCTCTGATCCACTCTCTAAAAATCAATCATATTACAAATATAATGGTTGTATTATATGCTCTGTATTCACAGTTCTACAACGAATGATTTGGAGGTGTTTTCCCATTTTTTAAGCAAACAACAATTATGTTTGATATCATGCTTTAATATGCTAGTTTAGTGTAGTCTAGTTATTAGATTGCTATGGTCACTACGCTTGCTAGTATTGCTTATATTGCTGTGCATGCTAGTTGGTTGTTATGTTTGCTAGGTTAATTTAGTTATGTTTTTCGATGTGGAATTTTGGGGATGGAATTCTTTTAAGTGGGGAGAATATAAAACTAAAACTTTGCATCTAGTAATTAAATTGTTAATTAAATAATAAAGGTAAAAAGGGAATTTTCAAAAATTAAATGATCAAGGTCTAAAATATTACCATTGCATAAAGAAGATTTTTCCCGTTGAAATAGACTATAAACTAGCTACGTTTGGAGTTACAGAGAGAAAGAGTTATGGTCGAAATAAGAATTTTATAAAAAAATGACAAATTTTTAGCAAATAACTAACACAACCCGGCCCACTTAAGTAAATTCAACCAACCCTTCATTCCTATAGTAATCCTATTTTCAAACAACTAATTAATCTCCATTTTCCTAACCTCAAATCAAAGAAATCCACCTCGATGACAAAATAAAATCTCTAAAATCAAAAGGAAATCATATTAATCAAATCAAGACAAGTGCAATATATCTATATAAGCAAATCTCGTTTTTAGAGAGGTTCAATTCTGGCACAATGTGTCTACATCAGATTTGGGCTTTGTTTGAATGTTTGTATCGCTTCACGGAGGTTCTATGTGAGTGTTGGACAATCTCTAACGGCATAATGCTCTATATTTGCATATATGCTTATTTAATTGATCGACCTTAGGATATTGCTATATCTGTACCATGAATGAATTATAGGTTGTTATATGGTTAGGCTATGATTAGGTGTTACCTAAAGACCTCAAATATGTTATTAGATCCAATAAATATGTAGTGTAGTGCAAATTGAATGATAGATAGGATATGTATTCTTAAATATTGCATTGTTGTTTGACTTATATGCTTGTGTGTTTGGATCTGATATTTGTATTTATGAGATTTTGCTTAGGAGAGTTAGGTACAATGGATAAGCAAATAGGCATATGACAACGGATAGAATTTCTATCGAGTTGCTGAAACGGAGCAAAGCCAAAATTTCCCTAAGTATGTGGATCGATATAAATCCATCATAGGTCGGCACCGATGGATTAATATTTGCCAAACGATGAATGAAAGTCGAAAAATGAAGTTTTAGATCAATGTTGATGTTGGAAATGGGCTAGCATGAAACAGAATAATTGGATAAATTTCAATTTTTTAAACCTTTTTGGATCTTTATTGGCCTATATAGTCTAAAATTATTTAGAACTTTCTAAATTTTGTTTTAAATGAATTCAATATTTTATTTATTTATAAATAAAGTTTTATTTTATATAATTTGTATTATATTTTATATATGTGTATCGTATACACATATGTGTGTACATGAAAAGGGATAATGTGTACATGGTTTGACATGCCTTATATAAATACTGGGATTTATAGTGCAACGGATATGTTAGCCCCTCGTGTATATAAATGGATTGTCTAAATGTGTGTCTTTGTGCCTATATATGTGTGTGTGAATCAAAATACTGTATGTATATGCGTGTGTGTGTATATCCGTGTGTGTGTGTAAAATATAAGATAATTATATAATTATAATAAAATAAGTCCGTAATAGAAAAATACAACAAAAAATCATAAAATGCGGTAAATGCTCGTATCCTCAAAATCAGTTAAATCCATCCAATCCAGTGACTATACCTGTAGCTGCTAAGAAAACTATGCAAAAAATGTAAGATCAAGACACATATATGTATATAAATATATTATATACATATATGTGCAAAATAAAAATAAACTAATCTAAAAAAACATAGAAAGAAGCAACATTATGACTACCACTCTATAAGAAACGAAAATCTTCTATTACATTAAAGTGAGATAAAGCACAAACATTCACAATCACATAGGTTACGTTAATTATCAACAAAATAAATATAAATGTTTACTTATGTGTAGTGTAGCGATAGAAGTGCAGTTACGTACTGCATCTACTATCGTTCTTAGGAATATAGTATATGATAAAACCATAAACAGTATATATGTTTACTTGCATTCCAACAAAACAGAACTACATGTATTTTTTCTAGAAACATGCCTCAATTAATTATTTCCCTACAGTATCTAAAATAAGAAAATGAAATAGCAATAACTGCTCATAATCAAGGCATATATTAATTGCATGTATTGCATATAGGTGTATGTAAGAAACTAGATTACTAAAATAAATGAAATATCACCAACATTCAAATGCTGGATGCCTAGAAAATCAAGCATTAATTAAAGCAACAAAATCAGAGGTTGTTGACAACACAATGAGGAAAATTGATAAACTCTACCAAACAAATTTTTTCTATGACCAACCCCTTTAGTGACACGACACAACAATAAAAAGAAATTGTAATTGTAGCACATTTTAAATGAAAAGCATTTATAGTGGTAAGGTTTGAGGGATTGTATAAAACATGTAGTTATAAGTAACTCTAGCTAATTAGAAAAGGTACAGACTTTAGCTGCAGATTGTATAGACGATTTGTATAAACAAATTATATAATAAATTGAAAAAACAAATGAGTAAATAAAAACTCATATCATATACTGTTAAAAAATACTAGGTATAAACCAAATCTGTACAATGTAAAACAACAAACAGAATGAAATACAAGTAGACCAAATATTTCATTTCAGTTCTTTGAAACACACTTATTCCTATTTCTCTAACACTTATTGTTAGCACCAAAATTGGTCACTAACCTCGTTGAGAAAGATTGTGTAGAGATATTAATGAAGAAGATGAATTAGAAATGAAAAATAGTGTGATTCAATGCCAAAAGAACAACAAAAACGAGAACAACAAAAACGAGAACACCAGATTTATAGTGGTTCGTCGTAACTGCCTACGTCCACTTTGAGTTTTGATCTTTATTTCTTTCAAAGTAGTTGAATACAGATACAATCCATATATTAATGACTTGAATACAAGTTTGAACTGAAAATAATCAGTCTTGAAAGTGGCAGAGTCTCCCCATTGTTCTCCCAAAAAAGGTCCATTTCATTGTGCCCTTGCCCTTCTATTTATAGAAGAAGATGGGTTGGACTTCCTTCACGGGCTCAAGGCCAAGGTGACTTGGCCCATATAGGGCAATCTCAAGCTAGTTGGTCTATTCTTGCCGAACCGTACCTAAATGCCAAAACATGTCGACTGCATCAAACCTGTATATCCTCAGGCTCTTCTTGGTCAGAATCTTGTCTAGTGCTAACGATAATTTCTTCAACTGTCGTCTTGTAGCCGGGCCAAGGTGCCGGTTAACACTTGCCCCCCAAAGTGTGTCGTGTGAAGCAACACAACACGCTTTGAATCAGCGAGTATTCCTTGTCTTCAGAAAGAAATCCACCATGTTTCTTGAATAGTCATTATCCTCCAATTGATCCTCCTAAGGTGTTGTATCCTTCTTTGGTCATCGTGATGCTTGGTCGATTCCCAATATTATAAATCCAGGGTTGTAGTTCATCAGTGGCCATCCGTGTCCGATTCTGCAGAGCTAATAAGCTTCGGCTATCTGATCTAGTCTTCTCTTAATAACCCTTACTGAGAATTCAATTTCTGTTGATTTCAAGAAGTCAAACTTTTTCGGATGTACACATGCACGTTCGGGTACATGTTCTTGCCATTGGCTCTCGGATGCGTTTTATATGCTCATAAGTCGTCGCCAACTCCATCTAGTTTAACTGCAATTCAATCGTGATTCCTTGTTTGTATTTTCTGTGAAATAAGGGTTGCAATCATCCACTTGAGGAGTTTTCCAAACCTCTCTTCAGTACAGACTCTATGATTTTGTTCACAGCTTCAACCTGTCCATTTGCAGTTATAATGGATCATGGAAGGTCATAAGGATAGATGACGTTACGGATAAAGAAGTTGATTATTTTCTTCATCTTGGTCGTGGTTAAGAGTTCTTCATCTGCCCATTTGGTGACGTAATCAACTGCTATGATGGTGTATTTCGTACCACCTTTAGGATCGACAAGAAGATGATTTCAGTGCCCCCAAGTGGCAAATGGCTATGAACTAGCCATTTGAATAATTTCCATCGGCGGGGTTCCCGGATTTTTTGCAAACATCTTGCACTCGTCACATTGTCTAGCATGATCAACCGCTTCTGGGTTGATAGTTGGCCGGTAATACCTATAGCAGAGTATCTTCTTTATCATGGTTTTCCCCCTGATGTTATTACCGCATTCTTCTTCATAGACTTTGCTCAAGATATCATCATGGGCGATATGCCGAAGCATGGGGATGGATAAACTCCTTTTGACACACGACTTATTCTTAGATGCTTTGGCGTGAAGCTTTGAGGAGGATCGGTCGCATTCCTCCGTTCAGTAAGAATTCCTCATTGTAGATAGTCTTTGATAGGAGTCAACCATGACACCTTTTCATTTTGTTCGCTAAGTACATGTGTAATGATGTAATACGTGAAGTCGATTAGTAGCTCTTGGACTTGGCCGAGATAAGGAGCAAGACAATGCCCCCTAGCAAGATCAACTTCCTTAAATTTGTATACTACCAATCAAGAATCACAAAAGATATGTAAAGTTTTCACTTCAAATCCTCTACAAGTTTGAGGCTGGCAGTCAAGGCTTCATACTAAGCATCGTTGTTTGTTACAGGTAAATCGAGTTTTAGGACGTAGCAGATTGATCGTTCCTCAGGAGTCATTATCATGACTCCTATGCCATAACACTGATCATTGGATGCTTCATCCGCGTACATTTTCCATCTTATGGTTGGTTCTCTGTTACTCTTCGAGTAGTCATCTGAGGTAGTGAATTTGGGTGTGAGGTATGCTAATTTCCGTCCTTGGATAGCCCTTCGTGGGAAATAAGTGATATCGAATTAGCTTAGTTCGATATTCTATTTAAGTAGTCTTTCAGACGTCTCAGGTCATTGTATGCCCTGTCGCAACGGCTGGTAGGCATAGACGTTGATGGGGTGAGCCTAAAAGTAAGAGTGGAGCTTTCATGATGAAATCAATAGAGATTGTGCTCGCTTTTGTAGCTTCGGGTTGATATCCAATGCATGGCTCGCGATAGCTAATGAAATCACATATGCATGTCAGAATGGGTCCAAGGGAACATATCATCATTTATTCAGAAAAATCCAACTAATTCTTTTATCATCACTGCACTGAGCTGTGATCCGATATTCAACACCCGGAAAGGGTCGCCATGGCTGGCTGTAGTGTCGACCGTCGGCTTAGCAGGTGCCATCCCAGATTCTTTGAGTAAAGATGTAACTATTTTGCATAACATTCAATGTGAAATATGGTTGGGACGGCCAATGTTGATGGTTAATCTAGTCGAATCCTAGAGTCTTGTCCTGAGTTATTGAGTCTAATAGCGAAGGGCTCTGAATGCTCTATAGATTATCAGCAAATGGCCAAAAATCAGGCTTAAAAGCGCATTAAAGGAAATGTCGAGTGGGGGCCAGCCTCGAGTGGCATGCAACTGTATAGCTGGATCTTGCTATGAGTTTGAATTTGCTTGTGCATTCGAGTAACGCACTTTCTATTCAATGAATTCATGATTCTTTACACGTCCTTCAGGTTGGAGTGACAGTTAGTTGCCCACAAGCTTTGGCATCGATTTAATGATTCTATCTCTAGGCATCCTTTCGGTCGTTGCCTTGAGTAGCTGTAAGCACTATATATAAGTTTTAATACTGAGCTATCGTAGCCAGTTTTTGGATGACCATGTGTCTTCTTCCAGTCTCTGGTTGATAAATGTACTGCATGGACGGTTGAGTCTCGTCCTAGCTATGTTTATGTTTTCACCTAAACTCCAAAGACATAGAGGTGATTGGTGAATAGTCGGTTCACATTCATCTTGCTTCTCGCTCGTGCCCCCAGGTCTGGGGCATATACCGATAAGTAGGAAGGCCAGCCACGCCCACTTTAGCTTTACTCTCTTCCCCGTTGAATCGTGGGATCATGTCAGTCGATGGGAGTCTAGGTCTCGCCTATCTTGGATTTTATCGTGGTTTTTCATTCCAAGAGGAATACTTCGATGCCACGTAAGTTTCAGGGCGTAATTTGGACAGTGGATGGTCATCCACGTCCACTTTGGTTCATGCTCTGTAATCAGATCTCGGGGTAAAGTTGGATACAAATGCGGTCGGGTTATGCTCATCCAGTTTCATACTCCTCTTGACGAATCGAACGAGGGTGCTGGAGAATTTTTGACCAAGTATTCATGGTTTACCCTCCTTTCCATACTCTGGGGGTCATAGATTTTCAAAAAACATCCGAGTCACATTCGTATGTGCTTGGTGCGGATCGGCATTGACCCTTGGTCTGAGGTATGATATAGTAGGTTGCTCGTAGCTTTGGATGCCGTTTCGATTGGTTCTGTATTGAGGCCTCCTTGCAGTCGCTGCCTCAAGTTATAAAGAATGCCACGCTAGAGCTATAGTAAGCTGTCGTATTCGGCTTTTTAGTGTTTTGTACTCCTGCCCCCAGCATTAATTTGGCCCGGTCACTAGTTGGATGGTCGAACTCCATCCTCAGCGGGTTAATAATCCTCCTGTCGATTCCAGGCCGAAGTTTGCGGAATAGAAAATGGTCGGAATCCACTCGTCTATTTATTGATGTTTATACACCACTCTGCATTCTGGTGACTTAGTGTTATTCTCCCCCCGGTTGACTCGCGCCCAATTTGTGTTCATGCTTCGATCCACGCTCCGGGGACTTAGAGGTTTGTCGAACGGTTTATGCTTTAGTCCACAGTTCGAGACGCAGAGATTTTCGTCAACTCGTTTATACTCTAGTTCGCACTCTGGGAACTTAGAGTAATCTGGTCCGCTTCTAGGATTTAGGGATTTTTCTGAAGTCGTCTATAATCTAGTCCATGCTCTGGGGACTGAGAGTACTGTAGTCCGCACTATGGGGACGTAGAGGTTTTTGAGTCATTTATACTCTAGTCTGCACTCAGGGACTTAGAGTACTTTAGTCTGCATTCTGTCTCCCGTTCCAGAGGGTGAGACCCCCCGGATGGCTGAGAGTTTGCCTAAACCTGGTAGATAATCCTTCTCTTTAAGATTCTCTTTAAGATTTCGAAAGTCGTTATTCTTTATGCAGGACTATTGCATTCTAATGCTTGTTTTCCACGATTTTGTGCAGGCCGTTCTGACCCCGAGCCCACTCCGAGGAGCGATGACACCAAGGAAGCGGGGGAGAAAACAAGTGAAGCCACTCACGCAGGGGAGGCTCCTGGTCCAGACGCTCAGGTGATCGGAGCGCTTGATGAAGACAAGTTTGAAACCTCCTCTCCTACCGACGGAGGTTATGAAGTAGAAATTACAAGCGCCTCTGAGCACACATCCGAATTGAGCATAGAGGAACGGCTCGAGAAAGAGAAGGAGGAGACGGTCAAGGTCAAAGTAGAGCCCCGAGTTGTGGACTTGGACGATCCTTTGAACAAGCCGTTGAATGTCATCCTTCCTGGCGGGTCCAAGCCCATGGAAGGCCCCCGTACTCCTTCAGTTGCTACCCCTCTATCAAAGAAGAGTACCAAGGGTAAATGCTCTGGAGAGGAGAAGTTGAGAAGCACAAGAAGTGATTACTATCCTCGTTCAACGAGAGTTAGTTTAAGTCATGTAATTATTTTCATCTATTTCCTTAGTCCTTGTAAATAGAATGTCGACTCCGAACGTTGGAGGGGTTGTAATAGAAACTCATTTCTGAATAAGGTTTAGTTCCTTTTTCTGTCTTACAAAAGACTCTTATTGTTCAGTTTTCTTTGTGATTGTGATTTTAATCCAAGCAGTTGTGAGTAACATAGACTTCTCAGTCCATCTTCATATAACTCGGAAACTCTTCGGGAGTCGTTGAACTTCCATTCTGTGCTTCGTGCACTTAGAATACTTTCTAGCCCGTATGTCAGGGATTTGACAAATTCAAGTCATTTGTGTCATAGTTCATATTCAGGGAACTTGGAGATCCGATTCGCTTATATTCGAGTCCGCACTCTAGGGAGTTAGAGTACTCCAGTTCGCACTCTGGGGACTTGGAGGTTTAAGTCATTTATACTCTAGTCCGTGCTCTGGGGACTTAAAGTACTCTAGTCCGCGCTCTGGGGACTTGGAGGTTTAAGTCATTTATACTCCAGTCCACGCTCTGGGGACTCAGAGTACTCCAGTTCGTGCTCTGGAGACTTGGAGGTTTAAGTCGTTTATACTCTAGTCCGCGCTCTGAGGACTTAGAGTACTCCAGTCCGCACTCTGGGGACTTAGAGGTTTTAGTCATTTATACTCTAGTCCGCGCTCTGGGGACTTAGAGTACTCCAATCCACACTCTGGGGACTTGGAGGTTTAAGTCATTTATACTCTAGTCCGCGCTCTGGGGACTTAGAGTACTCCAGTCCGCACTCTGGGAACTTGGAGGTTTAAGTCGTTTATACTCTAGTCCGCGCTCTGGGGACTTAGAGTACTCCAGTCCGCACTCTAAGGACTTGGAGGTTTAAGTCATTTATACTCTAGTCCACGCTCTGGGGACTTAGAGTACTCCAGTCTGCACTCTGGGGACTTGGAGGTTTAAGTCGTTTATACTCTAGTCCGCGCTTTGGGAACTTAGAGTACTTCAGTCCGCAATCTGGGGACTTGAGGTTTTAGTCATTTATACTCTAGTCCGCGCTCTGGGGACTTAGAGTACTCCAGTCCACACTCTGGGGACTTGGAGGTTTAAGTCATTTATACTCTAGTCTGTGCTCTGGGGAGTTAGAGTACTCCAGTCCGCAATCTGGGGACTTGGAGGTTTAAGTCGTTTATACTCTAGTCTACGCTCTGGGGACTTAGAGTACTCCAGTCTGCACTCTGAGGACTTGGAGGTTTAAGTCGTTTATACTCTAGTCCGCGCTCTGGGGACTTAGAGTACTCCAGTCCGCACTTTGAGGACTTGGAGGTTTAAGTCGTTTATACTCTAGTCCGCGCTCTGGGGACTTAGAGTACTCCAGTCCGCAATCTGGGGACTTGGAGGTTTAAGTCGTTTATACTCTAGTCCGCACTCTGGGGACTTAGAGTACTCCAGTCCGCATTCTGGGGACTTGGAGGTTTAAGTCGTTTATACTCTAGTTCACGCTCTGGGGACTTAGAGGACTCCAGTCCGCATTCTGGGGACTTGGAGGTTTAAGTCGTTTAAACTTTAGTCCGCGCTCTGGGGACTTAGAGTACTCCAGTCCGCACTCTGGAGACTTGGAGGTTTAAGTTGAGAGCAGTCGTATTTCCACTCTTTAATTTGTATTCATCTACTGTATCGAGGCTAATCTCGTCGAATGAACAATCGAACCACGTTTGCTCACGGAATGGGATTCTGTTCCCCAGGATGAGGGACGGAATTTGAAAAATGGACGATCGATTCTCGTCCGCTTGGTGATTATAGCTCTTCCAATCAAGTCAAGGAAGGAGGTATATGACAGATGGTTGGATCACATCCATGTTGGGTTAGATAGCCAAATCTCTTACAATTTGCTCTGTATCTCCTTCTAGAAAATAAGGATAATAGATTGTTGAGTAGACAAAGTAAGTTGCATATGTTCCAAGGTGCAGTCGTGTCCATATATTGAGAGCGATGGTTAATGAGTAGGTAGTCCACCACAACTACTTCAAGTCGGGCTTTCGAATAACCTTTTGTGTTCGAGGTAGGATTTGATGTGTAGATGAACAAATCATGTCCACTCTAGACAGATCCCGGCGCCACTGAGTTTCAGGAGGGGCATCTGTATTTTGTCGAACTTTGTTCTATGACTCGATTTGAGTGGATGATCAGGCCATACCCATTCCAAGCCTTGCTTAGGTCTCCGAGTCAAACGTGGAGGTCGATGAATGGATGGTTGGTCATGTTGACTTTGTATTGGGCTCTGATCATGATGAACTTTTCAATATTTAGTCCATAGCCCCAAATCAAAGGCATATGGTTGATGATGAGCGATTGAATTATGCTCGTCCACACGTCCGATCATGGTCTGCGTAGATTGGTTGGCAACCAAATCTAAGTACCTGGTCACCTGCATCGTTTTGAAAGTAGTTTATTTCAAGCTAGTCGTAGTTCATAGAACAATTGAAAGAGAGATGGAAATGGAAATAATTCAAAGAAGATTATGGTAAATCTCATTGATATGTGAAGCAGCATCGTGTGCTCGCTATTCGACTCCGCCCTGGCTCCTTTCAAAGGGATGTCGGCCGTCAACCGTCCAATTGATAATCATAGCCCTTTATTAATAGGCATCGGATATTCGCTGCCCGCCATTCTGCAGGACTTGTACATACTATTGAAGCTTTCCTTTCCAGGTCATCTTTTCGATCACACCTCGGAGGTGTTTGTAATCGCCAGTGTCAAAATCAGTGTGCATCTTGGAATATACAACATTCCTCCGATTTTCTCTGGACTTCGATGGGCTCTCTCGAGGTTGGTTTCCAATACCAATTTGAGTCATGAGCTTCCAAGTAGAGGCTATCGATTGAATCTATCAAAGAGCATATGAGTCGAATTTTGAGATCTTGTTTTGTCTACTAGAATCAATGTCCTTAGCCGACAGGCCTGCATTGTTATTTTTCTTAGTATGCTCCACTCCTCACTTTAGTTCTGATTCATTTTGTAAAAGAAACGATCCATAGTCGTAGGAGGCTCTTTAGCTAACTAACTGCCAAAATATATCTGGAGGTCGACTTTCCTCAAATGCGATTAGTATGATACCCTTGTTAGTATTTGGAATAAATTGCTTAGAGCCAAACATTGGTTTTATTAGAGTCACTAAATTCGAAGTGCTGGGTCAGCGAAGAATGGTGCTTGGAGTCATCTTGGCGTTTGCTAGAGTCACATCATCTATGTTCTCCAACCTTTGGGAGTACCATTTGAATAGCGGTTTCTTGTCCATTCCCTTGATGTCGTTCATAAGCTGCCGCTAGATCCTCTATGCCTTGGTCAATCATGGGATGTCAAGGAAGTGGATAGAATGTTCCTTTATTAAGTTGAGTTTTGAATTCACTATCCGGAGGCACTGCGCTGCGGCTAGGGTTCGGGGTGTGATCGGCATTGAGGGCCGTTCGGCATGACAAAGTTTCTCGGCATACAAGATTGTTCGGCATCCACACTGTTCGGCATTCCACACTGTTCGGCATTCCACACTGTTCGGCATTCACACTGTTCGGCATTCCACACTGTTCGGCATCCACACTGTTTGGCATTCCACACATGTTTGGCATTCACACTGTTCGGCATTCACACTGTTCGGCATTCCACACTGTTCGGCAACCACACTGTTCGGCATTCCACACGTGTTCGGCATTCACACTGTTCGGCATTCCACACTGTTCGGCATTCAACACGTGTTCGGCATTCACACTGTTCGGCATCCACACTGTTCGGCATTCCACACGTGTTCGGCATTCACACTGTTCGGCATCCACAGTGTTCTGCGTTCCACACGTGTTCGGCATTCTGATGTCACTCGGCCTGGAGGTATGGATCGGCATAGAGGTATGGATCGACCTGGAGGTATGGATCGGCCTTGAGGTATGGATCGTCATTCGGATGTCGCTCGGCCTGGAGGTATGGATCGGCATAGAGGTTTGGGTCGGCCTAGAGGTATGGATCGGCCTTCAGATGTCGCTCGGCCTGGAGGTATGGATCGGCATAGGCATTTTCTGGAGCGGTCGGCATACGCCTTTTCTGGAGCGGTCGGCATACGCCTTTTCTGGGGCGATCGGCTGAATTGCCTTTAGAGGAGGGTCGGCCTTCATTCAACTTGAGTGCAAACTTCAACGTCCAATCCCCAGTTCTTGCGTACATCAGTGAATCCAATCTACGGCTATCAGCTTCCTTTAGATTTCTTTCAATCTGAGTAGAATAGGAAGTTTTCTAGTAAACAACTGGATCTATCTCGCGAATATGGAAATCCACTAGTGGACGATGAGATCCAATCAAGCTGAGAATTCAATTCTCAGTGAAAGCACCAAAGTGTTAGCACCAAAATTGGTCACTAACCTCGTTGAGAAAGATTGTGTAGGGAGATTAATGAAGAAGATGAATTAGAAATGAAAAATAGTGTAATTCAATGCCAAAAGAACAACAAAAACGAGAACAACAAAAACGAGAACACCAGATTTATAGTGGTTCGGCGTAACTGCCTACGTCCACTTTGAGTTTTGATCTTTATTTCTTTCAAAGTAGTTGAATACAGATACAATCCATATATTAATGACTTGAATACAAGTTTGAACTGAAAATAATCAGTCTTGAAAGTGGCAGAGTCTCCCCATTGTTCTCCCAAAAAAGGTCCATTTCATTGTGCCCCTGCCCTTCTATTTATAGAAGAAGATGGGTTGGACTTCCTTCACGGGCTCAAGGCCAAGATGACTTGGCCCATATAGGGCGATCTCAAGCTAGTTGGTCTATTCTTGCCGAACCGTACCTAAATGCCAAAACATGTCGACTGCATCAAACCTGTATATCCTCAGGCTCTTCTTGGTCAGAATCTTGTCTAGTGCTAACGATAATTTCTTCAACTGTCGTCTTGTAGTCGGGCCAAGGTGCCGGTTAACACTTATTAACCCTTAATTCTTTTTATTCATCTTCTGCAACTACAGTTATCTTACATATAGATAGTTCGCCTATAATATTATTTATTATGTTAACTTTCTTTTAAGACTCAATACAAGGAATCAAAGAAGCAATTATTTTACTTGAACGGATTTGTCTGTATTCAAGAAATATAACCCAACCGTCAAACAGTAAAGCATAGTAGTGGCAACATAAGAAAATATTTAAAATAGAGAAAAAAATAGGAGAGTGTTATCCAAAAAGACACCCAATTCATTAAGCACACATAATCAAGCATAACCATGCACAAAATCGAACATAACATTGACTGCCATATACAGCAGCCTAACATCAAAATCACTACCAAATGTCCTTTGAGCTAAGTAGTGTACACTCTGAGCTATGATATGTGCCAGATCAAGATCTGGATTAATAATAATAGCTAAATTTTTATATTTAGATGGGGTATTAATTGCTACAAAAGAACCAAGTCCAGCCTTGGAAACTTCATATATGCTTTTTGTATCCCCATGAATTGAGTCTGTTTTGAACTCACGCGTTTTCACTCACACGGATGAATGCAAAATTTATTTCATTTGTTTAAATTCACATACCCACACATTATCGTGCACGCACAAATGTAAACACGAACACACACACTCTTCTACACACACATGCACTCACTGTAACATAGTAACACAGCTTATATACATTTATACACGTATATAGACATACAACACATACCCATATACAAATACATTCTCGTAACACTTAAAAAAAGTTGCAGCCTCTAATTATAATTGAATGCTATACTTTATTTGTGTTTATATGGCTATAACCATGTGTGAGAGAAAAAACCACATTCATAACATACAGGAAATTTTTAACTTTCACTGGCCATTGCCACCTAAACAAGTCCAATATTTTGGTTTTAAAAGATATAACTCAATCTGATTATACGAAAAAACAAATAAAAAATCATAGAACAAGGCCAATCACATAATAAAAATATAGAATCAAAAGTTAATAATTAATTAATGTTATCCAAGGAAGTTAAAATTCGCTCTTTATTATTTTTTCTATTCTTTAAAATGATATTGTTCTTTAAAAAATCAATGCGAGCTTTTATTCTTTTAAGGAACTCTTTAAAACTCAAATTTTTATATAATTTATAACTAGAATTTGAAATCCAATCAAAACTAAATAAAGAAATTACATATATTAAATTATCCAAATTCATACTAATATCGTTAAACACACGTTGGTTTCTTTCAAACCAAATATACCAACATGTTATTATGTAAATAGTATCAAGTAAAAATCTAGTGTGACCCTTATAAAAAGCCTAAGATTATTCCAATATAATTAAAAAATTAATATGTCTATATTTTAAATTCAAATCAAAAATATTAAGTGTTTTTACTAGAATAAGTCAAGTTATATTGCATTCAAAATATAAGTGTATAATATTTTGCATTTTATTATTACAAAATAATATTTATTATCATTAAAAATATTTTTCTTTTTTAAAATTTCTATAGTATTCAATTTTCCTGTAAAGTTAACCATATGTGTATTTTAGTTAAGGTGGAACGCTAATTTTCCACATGTATTTAAATATTTTCAATTTAGTTTTCAAAAAGTCTATAAAATTATAAAAAGAGAGATGAATATTTCTTACTTTTATCCCAACATCAAAGTTTAATGTCTTTTTCATCGTCGATATTGTAAAGCTCTAGTTTAGCACGCAGTAATGCAAACTATTCTAAAAGTATTGCCCGCTAGCGTACGATTAAAACTAAATTTCCATGAAAAATTTAAATTTGGTCTATATATTTCTGATATCAACACATTTTTAAAATTACTAATTTTATAAAGTTCATTAAATTCTATTCTCAGAGAAATTAATGAGATCTAACTATCATGCCAAAAAGATGTATTATTCCTTATTAGTTCTTAATTTATAAATATCATAATTTTTTATTATAGATTTCCAAAAATGAGAAATATTATTTAAATTATTAGTAGAAACTATGTTGTATATTATATGTACCATTATACTATTGATTCAATATTATTTCTTTCCAAATTAAATTCTTATTATTATCAGTTAATTTCCATATCCATTTACCTAATAAAGATGTGTTAAAATTATGTAAATTTATAATACATAATCCATCCTCATCCTTTAATTTATGTGCAATATCCCAATTAACTAAATGTTTTGATCTGTTATTAAAATTATCATCACTCCATATAAAATCTCTTTTAATTTTATCTATTTTATCAATTACTCATTTTGTAAAACGATAAAAGGACATCCACTGTATGGGTATTGATGATAAAACAGAGTTAATAAGGACTATCCTACTTACCCTTGATAAAAATCTACCATTCAGATTAGTTAATATATTGTTAATATTATCTATTCTTAATAACCAATCATCATGTTTGAGCTCGGTTAAAAAACTTAAATATTCTATGGGTAATTTCATAGTTTTGCAATTTAATGTACATGTGACTTAATTTTCTATCTCATTATCATTCAAAACTAACACAGAACTCTTATCGAAATTTATTTTTAGACCTAAGAGCAACTCTAAACTATATAAAATAAACTTAAGTGCCATAATATGTCTTGGTAAATGAGAAGAAAATACCATGGTATCATCCGCAAACCGAATAATGGAAATGTCATTATTCGTAATTTCATTACCAATATTATGTAGAATCCCATTTCTAGTGGCTGGTTTGATGATTTTAGCAAAAAGTCCGTAGCTAGATTAAACAAAAGAGGTGATAATGGATCACCTTGTCTAAGTCCATGTTTTGATTGAATTTTATTACCTAATATACTACTAATCATAATACTTGAATTTCCAGTTTTGAGCAATGACATAATTCAACCTACCCACCTAGTACTGAAATCCCTAACTAATAATAACTCATTAAGAAAATCCCAACCAATTGAATCAAAAGATTTTGCAAAGTCAAGTTTTAAAAGTGAAAAAGTGATACTGTTTTTACAACAAAGGTTAATGAATTCTTAAATTATTGCTACTCCATCTATAATGTTTCTACCTTTGATAAATGCAGTTTGAGTAATATCAATTAAATCATTCATTCTACTGTTTAGTCTATTAGCTAAAACCTTAGAAATGATTTTAAAAGAACAATTTAACAATAAAATAGATTCGAAATCTTTTATCTCATTTGCACCCATTTTCTTGTATAATAGAATTACATTAGCATAATTAAACCTACCTAATTGTAATGAACCATTATAAAATTCATTAAACATATTAATTAGTTTGTATTTCATAACACAACAAAACTTCTCATACCATAATACAGGGAAACCATCCTGACCAGGTGATTTATCATTTGGCATATCTTTAATAGCCCTCAAAATTTCCTCTTCTGTGAATGGAACATCTAACCCATCTATATCAATTCTTGTGTCAATAGGATATAAACCGTCCCATTCAGCTCCAATCTTCTGCTTATTTTTAGTTCTAAAAATTTCTTTATAATAATTAGTAAATGCCTCATTTAATTCATTTTGTCAAAAATCTCAACATTATTAATTAGTATAGAATTAATGGTATTACTACGTTTTCTATCATTAGCTACTTTATGGAAAAATTGGTATTCATATCACATTCATCCATCCATTGAATTCTAGATCTTTGTTTCCACATTACTTCTTCTTGTGATAAAATATTAGGGTAATACTATTTACACCCACTTAAACACTTCTCTCACTCATATATCATCACACCCACTTAAGTACTTCATTTACCCACCCACACCCACCTTCTCTTATTTTTTTCCATAACAATAACATAACTTTTCCTCTCTCTTCCTCTTCAAACGATGAAATAAAAATTTCTTCATCCAAACTTTTCATGTCAAACCTTTTTTTATCATTTAATGCTTCATCAATAAATATAAATCCAACTTATTTGGTTATGAAAAGGTGTTATCGATTTTAATCGTATGTATATTTTTATTTTTCTCATAAATTATGTAACCCAGCTAAGACTAACATAGTAAAGAATCATTTGAACCTCAAATTTGATGTTATTATGAAACATAGTAAAGAACTTATGTTACCATTTCAATCAGAAATATTTGATCATTATTGCTTTTGTTGCTAGTTCAATAAGAAAAGAAAAAAGAACAATGAAACCAATTGTAATAGAAAGCAGTATGAACTTATGTTCAACTTATTTTTTCCACTGATTACTAGTTGAGAAGATGGAAAATAATCATGTTTGAGGTTTACATTTTATTTTATTTTGATATGTTTACTTCTAAATCCTCTTTTAAATTTAGGTGGGTGTTTGATGTAATTTTTATGATTTAATTTTATTAAATGATTAAGTGACGTTAGTGAGGGTTTATGTGGGTGTAAATAGTAATGCCCAAATTTTATGTGATTCATCTTTTAAATTTGAAAGCACATTTTTTTTAGAAATATTTAAGTTTTTGACTTCTTCTATTTTATTAAACTTTAAAGTCTCATTCGGTAATTTATCTTTTTTAGTTCTAATATTACCAAAGACATCTTTATTCCATTTTTTAAGAAAAATTCTTAAGTCTCTAATTTTACTTACAAATATTTTAGCTATGTTTCCAGAAAATTTATAGTTATATTTACCCAATGATAACCGTTTATTTGTAATTAATTGTGAGAAATTATTCTCTAATAGCCACATTTATTCAAATCCAAATATTTTATTTCTACTAATTTTACAAAAAAATAATTGGACAATGGTCCGAGTAAATACTCGAAAGCAAATCACTTTACAAAAAGAATATTTATCTTCTATTTCATCGTTAATAAAAAAACCTATCTAAAAGGGTCATCGATGGGACATCTCTTTTATTTGACCAAGCGAATCGGCTATTGTTTAACTGTAATTCAATAAAATTGCTATTGATAATGAATTGATCAAATTCTTCCATAGCAGAAAAATCACCTTCTCTAGGCGTTCTTTCTCCTAAAAATCTAGTAATATTGAAATCCTCACCCATTATCCAAGGACCTGGAGCGAGTGCTTTAAACTCTAAACACTCATTGTAAAGAACTCTACGATCTTAATTTAGAGTTAGGCCCATAACCATTAGTAACTTTAAGAAAGACCCATCATCAAAATTAGAAAAAATTAAATGTATCGAATGAGATTTAATGAAATACTATAAAATTTTAACATGGTTTTCTTTCCGACCTACCATTAGTCCTCCAAAGCTACCCCTAGCAGGCAGATGAACCCAATGACTAATGTAAAGTCCCTCTAAACACCTAAAAAGTATATAATCAAGGTGTTCTATTTTTGTTTGTTGTAAAAAAACAATATTAATATTATTATCTTTAAAAAATGCCCTAATTTTACTACATTTTCCAAAATCATGTAAAACCCTAACGTTCCAAGTGATGTATCTCATGTTCCAAATGATCTAACCCACTCTAATTCTCTACTTCTAATATCTTCAGCATCTATCTGAATATCATCAAAAATAAGTCCCGAACTCCTAGCTAAATATAACATATCACTAGTGGATAAACTACTCAAAGCATATGAAGTATACGTACTACCCAAAAGCATAATACTAGTTATAATTATATATATACAACTAAATATATATTTTGCTGCCGCTTTTGGCCAGAGAAAAAAATAGATTTAATTTTCGATTTTAAATAGTTTATTAATTAAAAACTTATAACTAATTAATAACCGAACATAATTAATAGAAAAAAATTAATTCATTTTCGAAACCATAAGTATATTTTATATTATATAAATTTTTATAGAATTGTATATTATTAATATATATATATATATATACATACATTTTATTTATATAATCAATTTTGAATTAAATTATAATATTTATATATATATACAATAAATAACCAGGAAAAATTAAAAAAAATTATTATTGTCGAATGCTTTTCAAGTATGAACAAAAAAATTTTATAAAATTTAAAATATATTTATTATATAATTTAACCATTTTTTTATTTATATTTAATTCATAAAACATCTAATAATATTATTTTAATATATATTTTTTGTTTTGGCCGCGAACATCATATAAGTATACATAAAAGAATAATTATATATATGCACTTATATATACAACTATCAGCATGGGACAATCAATCGATATACAGATTGTGATATTTCTAACTAGCAATATATGGAACAACGAATATATAAACATTATATATAAGAATAGACCAACAAAGTACCTTTCACCAAAGCCCAAAGTTTGCATGTTAAAATGAAGAAATAGACCCCTTGAATCCAATCCCAATTCTGAAATTGCTAGCTTCTAAATTGCCTTACCACCGATGATCGAAACAAAGCAAACTGATGTGAATTGGTAGTTGGATTTTTGGGGATGTTATAAGGTGATGATGGCTGGGTATGAACAACAAAGGAAGAATGCAAAAAGTATTTCCAAAGTGAGAGTTAGAGGGATTATATAAAAGAGAGACTAGGAAGTGAAACGAGGATCAGAATCTACTTATTTCTCTTACCATTTCCCTCTCTTTTGAATTCAAAATTCCTTCCCTCTCTACCATCATATGGCCGATCTTAATGTGTTGTCCTATAGTTGAAAATTTCATGCCCCTTATAGGCCTCAAGACCAGCACAAGCCAGAAGAATAATTTGTTGCATTCAAATCTAATATAAACATGATTGATATTGCATATCAAATTGTGTTTATATAACTATTATATGCACACTAATTAATATTGTTCAATGCACATCAAATAAAACTTATAATTAATATTTCCATAAATATTAGTTAATTAATTTATAACAATTATAAATTAATTAAATCGGACTGTAAAAAGAGTATTCAACGTTGTAGTTGTGTGACTCTTAAGTGTAATATCGAATAATTCGAATATTAACATTCACACGTCACTTAGCAGGTGGTGAGATATTTTGGTCAAATTTATCGCTTACTTGGCATAGGTAAAATTCAATTTTACTTCGTTAAGCGTTACCCGATTGTGACAATTATTTACACCAATTCTCTTCTTTAAAACTATATCACTTTGGACTTATGGAATTGGGTAATGGACAAAATTCCAATATCATCCATATTCAACTCTATAGTCTAAACACAAAGTCCATGGTTCAATAATAACAATTATTATAAAATGAAATGCTCTAGCCGGAGACTTTGACTTTGCGTTGACTTCAATTGACCATGATACTAAACTCATATAGTTGATGAGACAAAACTTCTCTTGAATAGTGTTTCACTTCCAATGGTTCCACTCGACCCAGCTATAGTCATTTGATGGATGCCGTGCTATGTTTTAACTATAATCAAAGTGGAGCTTCCATATTGAAGATTAGCAGTATCTTAAGTCGAGAGAACTGTGTAATTTTGTCACATCGATATTTTCTGCTTGGCCTTAGTTATATTAACCAATAAAAAACTATCAATTGAGTCACTCCATAATTAACTATCAGTACATAAACCCTTGGTGCTCCAGCAGTCATGAGTAACGCACTATCCAAAATTTGGAGAGCGTTACGTACTCTAGTCTCAATGAATGTATCGATATCCCATCTTGATACATCTTGACTAGAAATATTTAAAATGGTATGTTTATTTTATTATGATAAATCACTCATGATTACAACACATTGTAACTACTATCGCAAAACATACCATTTATGGATTTTCAATTAAATATACTTTTAATTTAATTAATTAATTAATATAACATATTATATCAAGTATATTATAGAAAGAAAACACCTTTATTTTGAACAAGATTGGTTATCAAGTTAAATATGTATACAACAATTACATAATTGCCTCTAGGGCATTCCTTTAACTTTATCAATCTCCCAACTGTACCTGGGCCAATCATGGAATCTTTATCCCATTCCTTCAATCATTTTGAAGAGAACAAATCAAATTAGACCATTCATGAATGAATTTGCTATATTGTTTTAATTATCTACTCCGCCAATCAAATCTCTCTAATGCTGATAAACTACCTTTATCATGTGAAACTATTCGAAGTATGTTTCTTGACTTCTAGTGAGATCTTATCTTTAAATTGTTACCATATGACAATAATGTAGTGTTCTTAATAATTGGAAGCATCCCTAGCTCAATTTTAAATTTATGCATTTGCATTTATACATTGCTTTTATCGTGATGCTATTCAGGGTGATGTACTTAGCCTTTTCGTTGAATTAACCACAATTTCCTGTTTGGAATATTTCCAACTAAAGGCTCCTTAACTAAGATTTCAACATGGATTTAATATTGACATATTATAACCGATATCACTTATGAAGTTTGAGTCAGAGCATTCCTTTATAAGGAGTTTGTTGTTTCTGTAAACAATTTTAGTATTTCATAAATACTCGAGAACAGTCTAAACTACCATTTTGTGATCTTAATTTGGATTTGATATTTTCTTCATGCATAAAATACATAAGAAAATTATGATATTGTAGACAACACAACATGTATGATAATTCCTATTACTAAAGCATAAGGAATTCATCTTACATGTTCCTCATTAAACATTTTAATAAGGTATCTTTGCATATCATTTGGGACATTCGCAACATCCTTTATGCTTATATAAAAGATATAACTTACGAATCCAATATACCAAATATTAAAGAACCAAAGTATTGCTAATTTTAACATAAGTACATCGTAAACAATCGGTCATATGTTGTTTACTTATAGTCTAGAAATATCTATGTATTTGAAGTGTTTCTTTCTTATGGACACACGTTTCCTCTACATTTTGACTGAAAATCATACTATTTGATATTTTTGTCAAAATACTTATTTAATGATGATGCTTATTTAATGACGATGCATATTAAATGATACTTTTGTATCATTTATTGGATCATATCCGAAAACCCATAAACTCGGTATCATTCCTACTGACTTCAAGATACTTTGGTTGTTATGTGCAAACAGTCCATTCTCAATCATTATTTAGTATTTTCCATTTCAACACATATGTATGAAACACAAATTCATACGAAGTGATAGTTTTGTGAGTAAATCCAAATTAGCTTGAGCCTGTTGAATAACGAATCTATTACGTCAATTTCGACAATTGAAAACTGTGATGTTATTCTTATTAACATTGCTTATTATATTCCAATTGCATTTGTCTTACTCTTGAAGACTCATTCTGGACTGATGGATCTTATCCCTTTGGGTATTACTACCAAAATCATATTTTGATAACGCGCTTGGAACCCTTTTTGGATTTTTGCATCATACCATATCGTAGAGTCAATACTCTTAATGGCTTAATTGATAACTGAGGATTATCTATTCCTGACATTGATGAGAAACTTGTAGTTTCTCTTCAATGTGTGAGAATACTTATTAGACACTCTAATGTGATATGTTCATTTAGGTAAGGTTAATTTCATTTCATCCTACGCAATCATTTTTATCTTTGGATCGTATTTAAATCCATTTTGCTACCAATAATTTCTCAAAGAAATTACTTCACTATGAAGTTGGTATTTCTCAAAGAAATTACTTCGCTACCAATAATCTAGTTTATGATAGTTATGTTCAAAACATAAGTTAGTCATCCAACGTCGATCGTTCCCAAAATTCTTTTGGGGCGATTTATACAAGACCCCTCACGTGCAATTATTACATATAGTCTTTCAACTCACACAACCTACAATTTTCTTGGCTTAGGATATATTGGGGTTTCTTATAACCCTTATCTTGTATGGTTTCGTAGACTATCCTTTAGATGAAATTAATTTTAACCTTGTGTACTACTCTTAAATACACGACCTTATAGAAAGAAATTAACTTAACTTAACTCACCATTTCATACTTTGTTAAAGAAAGCTCGATTACTCCTTATTGATACATCATTATATATCATAGGGAGAAGTGACCCTTGAGATTGAACTTTTATTCATTCTTAAGTATGTTTGGAACCTTTTCCAATATACTCACCAATTCGATGAAATCGAATCATTTTTATTTTATATTGCACGTTATTCTTTTGCTTTCATTTTATATTCTATGAACTCAACATTAACATATCATGTGTGTATCATATATACATGTTCATGTTTGTGATAATTCATCGGTGAATACAACATAGTACATAAAATCATTTTGGATTTAATAGACTTTCCATTACATACATCTATATGTATCAATCCATAGAGTTCATAAACTCTTATGATGCTCCTACTGAATGGGTGCTTTGCCCTTAATTGTCTAAGATATAATTTACTAGTACCATATGGTTCATAATCATATAATAAACATTATTTCTCAAAATTGTGGCTTAGTCCATAATTATAAAATAATTGCAAATAAATTTATATGCTTCTGTATTTCTAATGCATCGCAAATACCAGTGCTATAGTTTTATTTTAAAATGAAAATATTCATAATATTCATATTGAAATAAAACTATGTCTATTTTTCAGTCAATGCTGAAAAGTTATTATTATTTCATAAATAATATTTGTATGTTTTACAAAAACAATTTCGGTAACTTAAATGTGACCAACAAGTGTTATATGGCATGCTCCCACTATTTCTCTCATTACTATAATATCATATGAAATACAAAGCTCCATTCAATCACTTAATATAGGCTATTTATTTCATTCACTGTAACAAGTTTACAACTGAGAATTTTTAGTTCAAGAATCTTAAATTCAAAGAAATAAATATCAAGAAAATACTTTTCAGAATAGAAATAATATTTCTATTCCAATGTAAAGAATCTATTATTATTTTTCCTAATGAAGCAGACATAACCATTCACTTTCTTCATTCCAAATGTGCCATATGTTACATTCACACTTATACATTCGATTTTCTTTCTAAACGGTCGAACCATTTAAAGGACATCCTTAATACAATATCGTAACGAACTCTTTACAAAAGGGCAGTTGGTCATCCTTAGCTTTTAAGGATATCAAATAAATTACACTATACGTAAGCTGATCAAACGACATTCCAATGATCGATTCTTAGATCTATCTTGCAGCCTTTGGCCCATTGTTACATTTAACACAACAAGATTATTATTATGATCAATCATATTGAATACACGATCTCATACTACAGATTACTTGCTTATTTCAGTGACCCAATTTCATCGAGGTTTCGTACATTATGAATTGTAGTCATTCACCATATAACGTTTATATGTGATCGTATATGGATCAAATATTCATATTATTGTATTGCTTTTAGGGCTCGAAACTCATTGAAGATAATACATAGTCTTGGCTAAGTAAACTCGCTAGTGTCCATATTTTGAACGTATTTAGTGGTTGTATAAAAAGGCACTTCCATGCGTCAACATGCAAAATTTTATTAGTAATACACGGTCTTGGGCCTTTTCTACTAGGGATAACCTTCAGGCTTACCTCGTCCTTTTAGGCAGATCAATAGCCAGCTATGGCAGAGTACTTGTTTACTCAAACCCAACCTTACACACAACTTCACCCTAATATATGGATAAGCTTTAATAAGTTACCATAATACTGCTAATTTAGACTGCATAGGCTATTTGGCTCTGATACCATTGTTGGAACTGGGCCATCACACAATGGGGTAATTGGGTAAATTTCATTTTTTTTTTACTTTTTTGGATCTTTATTGGGCCTATGTAGTCTAAATTTATTTAAAACTTTTCTAAATTTTGTTATAAATAAAATCAATATTTTTTTATTTATAAATAAAACTTATTTTATATTATTAGTATTACATTTCATATATGTGTATCATACTCACATGTGTGTGTAGGTGCATGTGCAACAAGATAATATGTACATGGTTTGACATGCCCGTGTATAGATGTTGGGATTTACACCACAACGAACATGTTAGCCCCCTGTGTTTATAGATGGATTGTATGTGTGTGTGTGTGTGTGTTTGTGTGTATGTATCAAAATATTATATAAATATATACACCCAAACACACACAGATACATATGTATGTAGAATATAATTATATAATTATTATTAAATATGGGTTGTAAATCAATTGCACAAATCATTTATTAAAATACAAATACATATATATGTAAATAAATATAATTAAATCATAAAAATATTTTAAAACCTATTTTGTAAAATCATTTAGAATATTAATAATATAAAATTATAAATGAATTTATATATATATATATATTAATCAAATGTATATTACATATAAACATAAAACTAATTATAATATATATATATAATCAAATGTATATTTTGTTGTTGCTTTTGGCCAGAAAAAAATTATTTTGATTTAGTTTTTGAATATGAGTAAATTATTAATTAAAAACTTATAATTAAATAAAACTATATAGAATTAACAGAATATTTTAAAAAAATCATTTTTGAAATCATAATGTATATTTTATATTATATAAAATTTTAAGAATTTTATATTATTAATAAATATTCATACACATACATTTTATTTATATAATAAATTTTGAATAAAATAATATTATTTATATATAATAAATATCCGAGAATTTTTTTTATTACTGAAAGCTTTTCTAGTATGAACAAAAAAAATTATAAATTTTAAAATGTATTTAGTATATGGCTTAATATTTTTGTGTTTAGATTTAATTCATAAAATCATTTGATAGTATTATTTCAATAATTTTTTTATTTGGTTGTGAGCATCATACAAGTATACATAAGAGAATAATTTTATATATGTATATGTACATATGCACTTATATATATATATAACAATCAACATGTGACAATCCAGCGATATACTGATTCATGATATTTCTAACTAGCAATATATATGGAATAATGAATATATAAACATTATTATATAATAATAGACCAGCAAAGTACCTTTCACCAAGGCCTAAAGTTTGCAGTTGAAAAGAAGAAATAGACTCCTTGAATCCAGTCCCAATCCCGAAGTTGCTAGCTTTTGAATTACCTTACTGCTGACAATCGAATCGAAGCAAATTGATGTGAATAAGTGCTTGGATTCTTGGGGATGTTATAGGGTGATGGAGGCTTGATATCAGCAGCAAAGGAATAGTGCAAAAAAGTATTTTTAAAGTGAGGGTTAGAGGGATTATATAAGAGAGGGACTAGGGAGTGAAATGAGGATCAACATCCACTTATTTCTATAACCATTTTTCCCTCTATTGAATTTAAAATTCCTTCCCTCTCTACCATCATATGGTCGACCCAAATGTGCTGCCCTAGATCTAAAAATACCATGACCATCATGGGTCTCAAGACAAGCCTAAGACCGAACAATAATTCGTTGTATTTAAATCTAATTTAAACGTATATCGATATCGTATATTAGTTGGTGTTTATAAAACTATTATACGCATACTATTTAATATTGTTCAATACACATCAAATAAAATTTTATAATTAATATTTCATAAATATTAATTAATTTATAACAATTATAAGTTAATTAAATCAGGTTAAGCGTTACCCGGTTGTGACAATTACTTACATCAATTCTCTTCATCAAAACAATATCACTTTGGACTTATGGAATTTGGTAATGGTCAAAATTCTAATATCTTCCATATTCAACTCTATAGTCCAAACACAAAGTCCTTAGTTTAATAATAAAATTATTATTAATTGAAATGCTCTGGCTAAAGACTTTGATTTTGCGTTGACTTCAGTTGACCGTGATACTAACCTCGTATAACCGAGAAGACGAATCCTCTCTTGAATAATGTTTCACTTTCAATGCTTCCACTCGACCCAATAATAGTTCTTCGATGAACGTCGTGCCACGATTTAACTATAATCAAAGTGGATCTACAACATTGAAGATTAACAGTATTCTCAAGTTGAGAAAATTATGAAATTTTGTCCTATCAATTGTTTCTGTTTAACCTTGGTATATTAACTAGAAGAAACCATCGAGTGAGTAATTCCATATTTATCCAACAACTATCAGTACGTAACCCCTTGATACCCCAGCTAGAACTGGGCCAGCCTACAGTGAAAGAATTGGGTAAATTTCAATTTTTTCCCTATTTGGATCTTTAGCGGGCCTATGTAGTCTAATTTATTAGTACGTTTCTATTAAATAAAATCAATATTTTATTTAAATTTTTAATAAAGCTATATTTATATATAATTTTTATTATATTATATGCATAATGTATATCATATACACATATGTGTGTGCGTGCGCATGTGCGACAAAATAATGTGTACATGGTTTAACATGCCCGTGTATAGATGTTGGGATTTACACCACAGTAGACATGTTAGCCCCACTTGTATTCAATTTGCAGTCTATATGTGTGTGTGCGTGTATGCTTCAAAATATTATCTCGTATATATATACATATATCTGTGTATGAATATAAACAAGTATATAAATTATAAATGTATGTTCACTTTTACATAAGTTGAAATAATAAATGTAAACAATTTGTGTAAGACATTTATGAAACAATGTTTATATATATATATATATATAATCATATCTTAAAATTAATTAAATATTATTTTATAAAATCATTTAAGTATATAAATATTTACAAAATATTTTAAGCCAAAAAATAATAAATTTTAATTTTAATTATAAAATATATATATATATATATATATAAATATAAATAATAATAATGATGAATATCATATTTAAATATTTACTTATACTCTCAGTCCAGATCTAAAATAAATAAAAATTAAATTTTATTTTCAGTTTTAAAATTAAAATGTATATATAATTATTAATCTGATATGAAATTGATTATAAGATAAATAAAATATATTTTTAGCACTAGAAATATGTAATATAATTTTCATAAAGTTTATACAAATTTACTATTATTTATATATGTACATGTATGTATGTATGTATGTATATTCATTTATACAATCGATTTAAATTAAATAAATAGTTATACATGTGTATTTATATATAATATAATATATATATATATTACATAATATATTATTTTTTTGCTGTCGGACGTACATTTTATATAAATAATTTCTTATAAAATTTAAAACATGTAATACATGTTTTATAATCTTCAGAAGTAATTACTAGTTTACCTAAATCAATTATAATAATATTTTATTATAAATAATTTTATTTATTTATTTTATAGCAATGAGCATTAAGCATGGTAATATTCACAATATAATTTTTATTTTTATTTTTATTTTATATAGATGCAATAATATACACAATCGACTATTTTGTGACAGCATTTCGATATACAAGATTCGTAATATAATCCAACATCCTATCACATAAACAATATAACATATAATATAACATATAATATGATATAATAAAGATAAAATAGAGATTTATCTTTCACCAAAGCCCTTGCGTAAAACTTGAAGCGTTGAATTGATTCCTTGGATTTGTTCACAAGTTGGAAGTCGCTAGCTCCAGAACTGCCTTACCATCAATGATCGAATCGATGTGTTTTTATGTAATTTTGTACTTAGATTTTTAGGGCTTAAAAAGGGGGAGTGCCGACCAAAATTATCAAAGGAAGGAGAGAAATTGTGTTAAAAGGAATGGTGTAAAAGGTGGCTTATAAATAAGAAGTGAAGAGAGTGAAAAGTGGATCACATCCTAATATCCCTTTATTACCATTTCCAACCTTTTAACCATCTAAAATCCTCTCTAATTGCTATCATATGGCTACCCTAATCATGCCTCCTGCAATTGAAAAATCCCATATGGGCCTCAAATCCTGTCCTAGTTCGAACAATATTCAATGTAATTTTAAATCTTATTTAAATGCGACCCGGTATCGTATATCGATCGGTATATTTATAACTATTATAAACACACTATTTATTACTATTCCATATACATCAAATAAAATTTTACAATTAATATTTTGTAAATATTAATTAATTTAATTAATTTAAAGCAATTTATAAATTAATTAAATCAGGTGGGAAATGGAATATTCAATTTTTCGGTTGTGTGAATCTTATGTGTAAATTTAATCAACAATTAATATTGAACATTTCAAATATTAACGTTCACACGTCAGTTAGCAGGTGGTATGACATTATGACAAAAACAATTTCTTACTTAGTTTCGATAATATCTAATTTCGCTTTATTAAGCGTACCCAGTAGTGATAATTATTTACACCCATTATCTTCGTCAAAACTATATCACTTTGGACTTATGGAATTTGGTAATGGTCAAAATTCCAGTATCGTCCATATTTAACTCTATAGTCCAAACACAAAGTCCTTGGCTTAATAATAACAATTATTATTAATAAACTACTTTGGCCAGAGATTTTGACTTTGAGTTGACTTCAGTTGATCGTGATACTAACCCTATATAGCCAAGGAGACAAATCCTCTCTTGAATAGTGTTTCACTTCCAATACTTCCACTCGACCCAACTAAAGTCATTCGATGGACGTTGTGACCTGATTTGACTATAATAAAAGCGAGGTTTCATATTGAAGATCGAAAGTATTCACAAGTCAATAGAACTGTGTAAATTAGTAACATCGACTTTTATATTTGATCTTAGTTATATTAACCAATAGAAAACTATCAAGTGAGTCATTCTATAGTTATCCAATAATTATTAGTGCATAAACCCTTGGTGCCTCCAACAGTCATGAGTAATACACAACCCAACATTTGGAGAGCATTATGTACTCTATCTAAAAGGATGCATCGATATCCAGTCTCAATGCATCTCGACTAGGAATATTTAAAATGATGTGTTTATTATATTATGACACAATATCTATGAGTACAACTATTTGTAATTACTATCACAAACACGCCATTTATGAATTTTCTATTAAATATAAAAAATTTAATTATTTATAACACATTATAACAAATATATAGCAGAAAGAAAACACATTTATTACAAACGAGAATTGATTACAGATTTAATAATTTACAATAAATTATAGAATTGCCCCTAAGGGCGTACCCCTAACTCTATCAATCTCTCACTTGCACTTAGGGCCAATTATGGAATCTCAATCCCATCCCTTTGATTAGCTTCTTGAGAGCCAACCGAGCTAAACTCTTAGTAAATGGATCTACTATGTTGCCCTTAGTATCTACCATTCGTATCATGAGCTCTTTCTTCCCGATGAATTCTCTAATGAGGTGTAACTTCCAAAGAATCTGTTGTGACTTCTTGCGTGCTTTAGGCTTCTTTGCGATCTGTATTACTGCATTGTTATCATAGAACAATTCCATTGGACTCTCAGTATCAGGAATCACTCCAAGCTCACTTAAAATCTTATGCATCCAGACTTCCTCTTTAGCTACTTCATTTAGGGCGATGTACTTGGCCTATATCGTCGAATCAACTATTGTCTCTTGTTTAGAACTTTTCCAACTAATGGCTCCGCCTTTAAGCATAAATACATAACCAAACACCGTTTTACTATCATTTGTATCACTTTAAAAGCTCGAATCTGTATAACTCTTCATAAGGAGGTCTCCATTCCCATAAATGAGGAATAAGTCCATAGTATTTCTTAAATACTTTAGTATACATTTAGACTGGTATTGGCTTATGCATCCTAATGTGTATGCTACATCTGGTTTAGTACATAACACAGCGTACATTATGAATTCTATGGCTGAAACATAGGGGATCCTTTTTATATGTTCTTTGTCCTTATTAGTATGAGGAGCGTCTTTCTTCGAAAGAATGATTCCAGATAGCGTTGGAACGTTTCCACGCTTGGAATTCTCCATATTGAACCTCTTCAGTATGATATCTATATACAGGGATTAGGACAATCCCAACAACCTCCTAGATCTATCTCTATAGATTTTTATACTTAGTATATAGGGTGCTTCTCCCAAATCCTTCATGGAGAAGTTCTTGAAAAGCCAAGTTTTTACTTATTGCAATAAAGAAATGTCATTACCAGTTTGCAAAAGATCGTCGACATATTGTACCAAGAATATGATATGGTTGTCTTGCTCCTTTCTATATACGCACAATTCCTTTATGTTCTGATAAAAACCAAACTGTTTGATTACCTTATCAAAACACTTGTTCCAACTTCTTGAAGCTTGTTTAAGTCCATAAATTGACTTTAACAACTTGCCCTTATATATGGATTCTTCTATATCACCATTAGAAATATCGCCTTTATATGTATTTTCCATATTTCATAGTCATAGAATGCAGCAATAGCTAGTATAATCCAAATGGATTTAAGCATGGATACGGACGAAAAGGTCTCGATATAATCAATACCTTGAATTTAATGAAATCCTTTTGCAACTAGCCTAGCCTTAAAGTCTCTACTTGTCTATATGCATTAAGCTTTTTCTTAAAAATCCATTTGCAATTGATGGGTTTTATCCCTTTGAGTACTCTGAAAAAAGTCCATACTTTGTTTTCGTACATGGATTCCATCTCGGATTTCATTTCTCCAAGCAAGAGTGCAGAATCTTTACTCTGCAGTGCTTGTTGGATGGATAAAGGAGTGTTGTCATCTAAGACATAGTCCTCCTTCTATCCAACCACGAGAAAACTTTAGTATCTATCGGGTGCACAATACAATATACATGAGTATTTGTATGGTCCCATATACATACTAGCCAACTACTTATGTTGAGTTTGCTAAACATAATATATTTAAGTTAAATAAATAATTATACATGTGTATTTGTATTTAATATAATAGACATATATTAAATAAAATATTTTTTTTACTTTCGAATGTATATTTACATAAATAATATTTATATAATTTAAAACTTGTAATATATATTTTATAATCTTTAGATTACTAGTTTAACAAAATCAATTATAATAATATTTTATTATAAAATAAAATAAAAATAATTTAGCCATGAACATTATGCATGGTAAACATTCACAAAAATATTTTTTTGGTCTTATATAGATGCAATAATATACACGACTAACCAATTTGTGACAGCTGTTTCCTGGGGATTTGACCAGGCAACTAGTGCTCGGCATCAGAGAGTGTTCGGCATCCAGGAATGTTCGGCGAAGCAACCATCATCCATGAGTACTCGGCGTAGTACTCGGCGTCCTTAGTATCCGGTGTCCAGGAGTGTTCGGCATAATACTCAGCAGTGTTCGGCATCGAGACTACTCGGCGTAGTACTCGGCAGCAAGGGTACTCAGCACCAAGTAGTGTTCGGCAACAACCTATGCTCAGCGTCGACTGGTGTTCGGCATCCCATAAGTGCTTGGCATCAAGACTGCTCGGCGTACCAGAGTACTCGGCATCAAGACTGCTCGGCATGCAAGACTGCTCGGCATACCAGAGTACTCGGCATCGAGGCTGTTCGGCATACAAGGTCGCTCGGAATCAGGGCTGTTCGGCATCAAGACTGCTCGGCGTACCAGAGTACTCGGCATCAAGACTGCTCGGCATGTAAGACTGCTCGGCATACCAGAGTACTCGGCATCGAGGCTGTTCGGCATACAAGGTCGCTCGGAATCAGGGCTGTTCGGCATCAAGACTGCTCGGCATGCAAGACTGCTCGGCATACCAGAGTACTTGGCATCAAGGCTGTTCGGCATACAAGGTCGCTCGGAATCAAGGCTGCTCGGCATACAGGAGTACTCGGCATCCTATGGTGTTCGGCGTAATACTCGTCATCCAGAAGACGTTCAACATGACTAACCAGCACACCGTTCGGCATAGAAGGAATGGTTCGGCGGAACTCGTTCGGCGAACCTTGCTCGGCATACGGCGACCACTGTACTCGGGCTGGAACGTTCGGCAATCAGCCCACTTGGGAAGTCCAGCCCATCTTTGCCTATAAATAGAGGGGCAGGGTCACAGTGAAAGGGATCCTTTTTTTGGAGAGCAAATACGGGGAGACTCTGCCATTTTCAAGACTCATCTTCTCTACTCAAACACCTTCATTCAAGCATTTGATTCACGAATTGTATTTGTAATCAATCAATCATAAAGGAAATCAATAAAGTTGAGCAAAGTGGACGTAGGCAATTACGCCGAACCACTATAAATTTGGTGTTCTTACTTTCTGCACTTGAATTAAGTTTGTCTTCTCTGTTTAATTGCTTTCATCACTTATATCTCTACACAATCTTTCTGAACGAGGTTAGTGACCAATTTTGGTGCTAACACTTTGGTGCTTTCACTTAGAATCGAATTCTCAGACCTCAAGGATCTGCTTTGAAGCTACTGGATTGAACAAATCCCCCAAAGAAGATCCGACTTACTGATAGGACATCCGTTGATTCTACTCAGAGTTCATACCAATAACTCTACAATGGCAAGACCACGTACCAGGTCAGCTTCCCTTAATGCGGATGCCCGAGAGACTGCTAGCGTGCAACAAGCAGGACCTAGCAATCAACCAGCAATCCCGAGTGCAGGGATTGCCGCTCAAGAACAGACTCCAGTTGTCACCAGAGTGGAGTTCAACGACTTGATGAGAGAACTTAGGGAAAGCAGGAGACAACTGGGAGAACAGATGCAAGCTAATGCCAACCTGATGGCACAACTCACTCAACAGCAGCAACAGAATGCTGGGGGCAATCAAGCTGCTTATTCCTCTTCTGATAGCTCAACTTCTTCTGATGAGCCACCCAGGCGCAGACGCCGTAAGACTGAAACCGCAAGGGCAGATGCTGCTGTTCGAACAACAGGAGACCGCGACCAAGCCAGAACTGGAAACTTCCGAACTGGAGTACAGGTGGAGGAGGGAGCTCCAGATCATCAAGATGTTAACAATGTTGAACCTCATGACGCACGATTGGCAGATCACCAGGAAAGGAGGCATCAGCATGGACAGGCACGTAGAACTGACTCCAACCTCCCAGCTTCCATACAGACACCCGATTTGACAGCCATGATCAGGAAACTGATGAAAGAAAATCAGGGCTTGTCAAATGACGATTGGGGAGTGTCAAGAAGTCATACTCCGTTCACGGATGTTGTGCTACAAGCGTCCTACCCCAAGAAGTTTAGCATGCCAACCATTCCTGCATACGAAGGAAAGACTGACCCCAGACAACATGTAATGAGGTATGAATGGATGATGGATTCAGCCAGAGCAAATGATGCCACCAAATGTAGGTGCTTTCCGATTACTCTATCTGGGATCGCTACTATGTGGTTCACCCGACTTCCTCCGCGATCCGTATCAAATTTCGAGGAGTTGGCAAAGAAGTTTATTGAGCAGTTCAGGATACACACTACACGCCCGAAGGACGTGATGTCTCTGTCGAGTGTAATCCAAAATCCCGGAGAGTCGCTGAAGGAGTACTTACAAAGATTCCACGTTGCGGCAACTGAAGTCAGTAATCCCAACGACCACGCAATTCTAATGGCTGTGATGAGAGGTGTAGATCCGGATTCTGAATTCGGGGATTGGCTGGCAGGAAAACCTCCGACTACGCTAGAGCGTTTCTACTCCAAGGCGCACCAGTTCATAAGAAGAGAGGAAGCTAGGTGGGTACGACGAGACAAGGCACCGGGACCCGCCCAAGAGTCAATTAAGAGCAACATTGCTGTGAAGAAATCTGGAGACAATTCAGGAAAGGTCCAAGTCAACGTCCAGAATAAGCCTGTGCAGCCCAAAGAGTCCGGAGGAAGGAGTCAAGGAAAGAGGAAAGAAGCGGGAAAGTGGAAGTCGAGAATTCCAAGCTACAACGAGTACACTCCGCTAAACGCCCCACTTGAGAACATTTACCTATCCACATGCAATACTTTTCAGTACAGAAAACCACGTCCGAGAGAATCGACTGAAGAACAGAAACGGACTGGGAAATATTGCCGCTTCCATGAAACCTATGGACACAACACGGAAGAATGCAGACACCTACATGACGCTATCGAGAAATTGATCAGACAAAAGAAGTTGCAAGAATTTGTGAAGGATCCGCAGGAAGGAGGACAGGGAACGTCCGACCCAGGTCGTGCACCAGCTCCACGTCATCCAGAGGAACCTGCCCGAACTGTTGGGAGACTGGTTATAAATACAATTATCGGTGGACCTCATCCCGCAGATAAGAACTGGCAAGAGATGGAGCGATATGCGGGCTCCTTGAAGCATGCGGATTTCGAGTGCTGTTCAAACGTAGAGGACGGGGCCCCTGCTAAGCAGCAGCGCGTGATGACAGACGATATTGTGTTCAGAAACAGAGACGCTGATCAGATAGAGGCTCCGACCATCGATCCCATGGTCATATCTGCAACAATCGGACCAGCGTATGTAAAAAGAATCTTGATTGATTGTGGAAGTTCAGTCAACATCATCTTCAAGAAGGCATATGATCAGATGAAGCTAGAGACAAAAGACTTGAAACCATCCAAAGCTCGTATCCACGGTTTTAACGGCGCTGCGACTGATGCAGTGGGATATGTCGAGTTACCAGTTGAACTGGGACAAGGCGAGCGTCGGAGGGTACGAATTCTACCCTTTGTAGTTTTGGATGTGGACTCTCCATACAATGTTTTCTTGGGTCGGCCGGCCCTGGCTGAATTTAGGGCGGCACTAGCCCCGTGGTGCTTGACTTTGAAGTTCCCAACTGACAAAGGAGTAGGCATTGTTCACGGAGACCAAGCAGCTGGTCGTTCTTGTTATGTGGCCGAGCTCCGTGAAGCCCACCGGAGGGAAAAAGGAAAGGATACGGACAATCCTGTCCGCATCCTCAACACGAATAATTGACAAGTAGTGCCCGAGCCCTGGCTCGGGCATAGTTCTCGGATCTACGGAGATATAGATCCGAGAGACGACGATGAGAAACCCAGGGAAGAGAAGGCGGCACCGGCTGAATTAACAATCGACATCTCAGTTAGCCGTGACGACCCTTCGCGAATACTGAAAATCGGATCACAGTTAAGCCCCGCAATGACAGAAGACCTTAGCGACTTCCTCCGAGCAAACCTCGATGTTTTCGCCTGGACGCATTCTGATATGTGTGGGATTTCTCCCGCCATCACAAGTCATATGTTGAACATAGACCCGAAATACGTCCCAGTCAAGCAAAAGAGGAGAGGAATGGATCCAGAGAGATCCGCCGCTCTTGGAGAGGAGGTGGACAAACTCAAAGCAAATGGGTTCGTCCGCGACGCCCTCTACCCGGAGTGGGTCTCCAACCCTGTGCTAGTAAAAAAGGCAAATGGGAAATGGAGGACTTGCGTAGATTATTCCGACTTGAACAAAGCATGCCCTAAGGACAGTTTCCCGTTGCCTAGGATCGATCAGTTGGTCGATTCCACAGCAGGACACGAATTATTATCATTCATGGATGCGTACTCAGGATACAACCAAATCCCAATGCATATTCCGGACCAAGAACACACCAGCTTCGTTACAAATGTCGGGCTGTATTGCTATGTAGTGATGCCCTTTGGATTAAAGAATGCTGGAGCAACTTACCAACGTCTGGTGAATCGAATGTTCAAGGACCAGCTGGGCAAAACCATGGAAGTCTATGTGGATGACATGCTCGTGAAGTCACGGCAGTCAAACGACCACATCCAAGACTTAGCTGAAATGTTTAACATACTCAGGTCCTATGGAATGAAGATCAACCTGCTGAAGTGTTCTTTCGGCGTTGCATCAGGGAAGTTTTTAGGATTCATCGTCAACGCTAGGGGAATCGAAGCCAACCCAGAAAAGATCCAAGCCATTCGAGACGTACAAGCACCCAGGACTATAAAGCAGGTACAGAGCTTGAACGGGAAAGTGGCTGCGCTAAGTCGGTTTATATCCAAGGCAACTGACAAGTGCATCCCATTCTTCGACATAATAAAGAAAGGAAAGAGGAATTTTGAATGGACGTCTAGCTGCGAGGAAGCTTTCCAGAACCTGGTAAGGCATCTGGAGAGCCCACCGATGCTATCTAAACCAGTTGACCATGAGATGCTGTATGTTTACTTGGCTATATCCCCTCATGCGATAAGCGCAGCTTTGGTCCGTGAGGAGGATCGAGTCCAGAAGCCGGTATATTATGTTAGCAAGCGTTTAACGGGGGCAGAGAAGAATTACCCTAAAATTGAGAAATTGGCTTATTGCTTGGTGATTGCATCACGCAAGCTACGCCCATACTTTCAAGCGCATTCAATCGGCGTTTATACCGATCAACCCCTGAGGCAGGTACTTCAGCGACCAGAAACTTCTGGAAGATTGCTAAAATGGAACATCGAGTTGAGCCAATTCGATATCGCGTACTTACCACGGAGAGCTATCCGAGGGCAAGCGTTAGCAGACTTCATCGCTGAATTTACCATACCCATCAAACCGGACGATCACGACATCATTCCCCCCATACGATGGAAGTTATACACTGACGGTGCATCAAATGACCGTTGCTCCGGCGCGGGCGTAGTTCTTATGACTCCGGAAAACCGATCAATCTGTTATGCCCTGAAGCTCGATTTTTCGGCTACAAACAACGAAGCTGAATATGAAGCATTGATCGCTGGCTTGAAGCTTATCAAAGAACTCGGAATCAAATCAATCGAAATCTTTTGTGACTCGCAGTTAGTGGTATACCAAGTGCGAGGAGACTACCAAGCAAAAGGACGAAAGCTTGCTCCGTACCTCGTTCAGGTCCAGGAACTACTATCAAATCTTGAGCGTTATGACATTTCGCACATCCCTCGAGAACAAAAACAAAGAAGCCGACTTGTTGGCTAAGTTCGCAAGTACCAACGATGTCCAGCAAATGGGATTGTATCCCGTGGAAGTCTTGCATGCCCCGAGTACGGGCGAGATGAAAATCGATCTTGTGTTGGAAACAGAGATCAAGAAGGACTCGTGGATAACCCCATTCAAACTGTACCTGACAACTGGGGCTTTACCAGAAAGAAGAAGCGAAAGACGACAGGTCCTTCGAAAGGCTGCGCGGTACGTAATGCAGGATGGATCCATATACCGGAAAGGATTCTCAATCCCATTACTACGATGCATCGCTCATGATGAAACAAAGCGAGTCTTGAGGGAAGTCCATGAAGGGGAATGCGGCGACCATACTGGGGGGAAAACGCTAGCAAAAAAGATCCTCCGCTATGGGTATTACTGGCCTACCGTAAACCGGGATGCCGCGGACTACGCAAGAAAATGCGACAAGTGTCAAAGATATGCAAAAATCCCGAGGGCTCCGTCAACGGAACTCACACAAATGATCAGCCCTTGGCCATTCGCGATCTGGGGAATCGACATAATCGGCTCTTTGCCTCTATCCAAAGGTGGTGCGAAATACGCGATAGTTGCGGTCGACTATTTCACGAAATGGGCCGAGGCAGAACCTTTGGCCACTATCACCTCTAAGAAAGTCATTAATTTCGTTGTACGAAACATCATATGCCGCTTTGGTCTTCCACGCACCATCATTACAGATAACGGAACGCAATTCGAAAGTAGAGAGTTCAAAGAGTTCTGTCTAAAGTACGGCATCGAGAAAAAGTTCGCTGCCGTTGCACACCCAAAAGCTAACGGACAAGTCGAGGCCGTTAACAAGGTAATCAAGTCCATACTAAAGAAGCGTCTGGAGAAGGTTGGAGGCAAGTGGGTAGATGAACTCCCGACGGCATTATGGGCATATAGGACTACCCACAAGTCCGCGACCGGCCACACTCCGTTCGCCTTGGCATACGGTTCTGAAGCCGTGATACCCGTGGAACTTGAAGTTCCATCGCACCGAGTGACATACTATGACCCCAAGATGAACCAAAACCTCTTGCTGGAATCACTGGACTGCATCGACGAAAAGCGTGAAGAAGCTGAGTTAAGGGCGGCGGCGCACAGACATCGAGTCAAGCGCTACTACGATGGCAGAGTCCGCCCAAGAATCTTTGATGTGGGTGATCTCGTTCTGAAACGAGTCTTCCCAGTACCATCACGCATGAATCCCAGCTGGGAAGGCCCATATGCCATTGAACGGAAGCTTGGAGAAGGAACATTCAAGCTAGCGACCGTTGATGGCACGACACTCCCCCGAGCATGGAACAGTGAACATTTGCGGCACTATTACATTTAGCATGTTTCCCCTTCTTGTTATAGGCATTATTGTTTTCCGCATGTTTCCATTCAATAATGACTTAGTTTCCTTTTGAAGTTGTAATCGAACAATTTAGTTGATTTTCATTAATAAAGGCTTGAAGCCACATTTTCTATGAAGTTTCTGTATCTCTTAATCGAATGATAAATTACATTATTCTGTGCGGCGTACAGACTCATACAAACGATTTCCAATCTCCGAATCCCCAGAGTGCGGAGCGGAGTACTCTAAGTCCCCAGAGCGCGGACTAGAGTATAAACGATTTTCCAATCTCCGAATCCCCAGAGTGCGGAGCGGAGTACTCTAAGTCCCCAGAGCGCGGACTAGAGTATAAACGATTTACAATCTCCGAATCCCCAGAGTGCGGAGCGGAGTACTCTGAGTCCCCAGAGCGCGGACTAGAGTATAAACGGTTTCCAATCTCCGAATCCCCAGAGTGCGGAGCGGAGTACTCTAAGTCCCCAGAGCGCGGACTAGAGTATAAACGATTTTCCAATCTCCGAATCCCCAGAGTGCGGAGCGGAGTACTCTAAGTCCCCAGAGCGCGGACTAAAGTATAAACGATTTACAATCTCCGAATCCCCGGAGTGCGGAGCGGAGTACTCTGAGTCCCCAGAGCGCGGACTAGAGTATAAACGGTTTCCAATCTCCGAATCCCCAGAGTGCGGAGCGGAGTACTCTAAGTCCCCAGAGCGCGGACTAGAGTATAAACGATTTTCCAATCTCCGAATCCCCAGAGTGCGGAGCGGAGTACTCTAAGTCCCCAGAGCGCGGACTAGAGTATAAACGATTTACAATCTCCGAATCCCCAGAGTGCGGAGCGGAGTACTCTAAGTCCCCAGAGCGCGGACTAGAGTATAAACGATTTCCAATCTCCGAGTCCCCGGAGTACGGAGCGGAGTACTCTAAGCCCCCAGAGCGCGGACTAGAGTATGAACAGTCTTAAGTCTCCAAGTCCCCGGAGCACAGTGTCAGCAAACCAAATAAAGACAAGAGAATCATCCAAACAAGAAGAAACTGAAATTTTATTCGATAAGTCCAAAATAGGGATACAAGATCACTCCTACAAAATTCGGGTCTGTACAAACTACAAGTTATGAAAGGTAGAAACTATTACAAACTTAAGCAAAAGACTTGTTGAACAAGTGCATCGATCATTTCTTCGACTTCTTCTTCTTGTCCGCCTTCGGTGTCTCCGACGACTCCTCTCCCTCACGTTTCTTCTTGGACTTTTTGCTTGCTAAAGAGACGGAGTCAGGAGTAGGAGACGGAACATCTAATGGTTTGGACCTGCCCGGGAGAATGATTTTCAAAGGTCTATTCCGCGGGTCGGTAAGTTCCAGGACTTCGGATTCAACCTTGACTTTGACCTTTCTCTTCTCCTCGTCGGCGAGACGATCCTTCATGCTCATCTCTGAAGTATGCTCAGAGGCGCCAGTAATTTTAACTTCGTCGCTTCCTTCGGCCGGAGACGAGGTGTCAAGTTTGTCATCATCGAGCGCCCCGATCACTTGAGCGTCTGGGCCGGGAGTCACCTCTGCGTGAGCAGCGTCGCTTGTTTTCCCCGCTTCCTCCTTGGCGTCGTCGCTCCTCGGAGTTGGCTCAGTGTCAGAACAACCTGTGAGAAATATAAGAAGTGGGCATTAGAACAAATAACCACTGTTGAAAAATGACGGGATCACTTCGATTTCTAGAGAAAGAAGAATATCCTACCAGGATCAGGTTGACTGTCGGTGGCGCGCGGGGTTTCACCCTCCAGGATAGGTGACAGCACATGAACGCCAAGCCCGGGATCTTCGGGATCATAACTGGCGTGTTGCTCGAATGGATCAAGCGTCGACCGACCGGCCGATTGAGCAGCATAAGGAGCGGCAATGTGAGGAGTAGTAGTGTCGGCCTCTGACGGGCCAGCCTCGTTGTTCTTCTCTTTCGAAGGGGAAGAGCCTTTGCCATAGAGAGCCAATGCTACGGATAAATCCGATGGCTCATTCCCCCTCAGGAACTCCTTCACCAGTGCATCCTCGTCGATTTCTTCGGAGCCTGATTCGACTTTCTTGATCTTTATCAGAGTCTCCCATGCCTCAGCCAGGGATTCATGGTAGCCGTCGCCCAAGAATGTTAGGTCGCGATGCATAAGGACGCGGGCTCCGTACTCGGCAATCAACGGGTCAAACATACTTTTGACCTCTTCCCTGCCAGCCTCTGCGGCCACCCCAAGGCGAGAATCAAGCTCCTCCTCAGCCATTCTTTTACCCTCCTCACGGGCTTCATCCTTCATTCTCTCGACCCCGGCAAGTTCACCGTCGAGCTTTGCCTTGAGGAGCCGGGTAGCAACAATCTCATCGCAATACCGCTGTGATTCTTCCTGAGCGGCTATTTTGTCTTCTTTCTCCTTGGAGAGTTGTTCTTTCAGCTCTTTGACTTGAATAGCGAGCACGTCCCTTTCTTTTTGAATAGAGTCTTTTTCTAGGGCAAGGGCGCCGCTGCGCTGAACTGCTTCATCAAGCTCCTTTTTGTGAGCCACCTCTAAGCGAGTAACTGCCTCGGCAGTATCTTTTGCGCCTTGTTCAGCGGCTTCTAGCTTTAACTTATAAGAGGCGAGCTCTTCGTCTTGGAGTTTGATGATTTTCTTATCGCTGTCAGCCTCCAGAGTCAGACGGTCAATCTCGTGTTGACGCTCAACAGATACTTCTGATATCTTCTCCACCAAGTGCACGAATGCGTCATGTTGAACATAGACGTCATTGTTGCATGCAATGGCACTTTGCTTCACGTGCCCAGGAATGTGATGGATGGCCGGGAGGAATTTCAAACCGTCAAAACAAATCTTCGGAAACTTGGCCTTAAGGTCGACCATCTTTTCCGCAACGGTTGGGTCCACGGCAGGAGCAGGAGGAGGAGGCTTAGAGAATTCCGTTCTTTTACGCGGCTCCCGAACTTGCCTCGTACTCGATGAACTGGAATGTTGTTCTCGAGCAGCATCTGACTGATAGCCCTTCTGCAGAGACTTCTCTTTATCCGGCTCAGTTGCAGGAGGAAGATCACGGGACTGAGAAGATTGATAGTGAGCTTTCTTGCGATGAGACGATTCGCGCGGACGATTGTCCCTATCCTCATAATCACCTCGGTCCCGGCGTCTGCCCGAACCGGAGTCCCGTCCGGAGTGATGAAATATTGAAGACCCTTGAAGGCGATCAAGTCCGTGGGAGCGGCCCATATCACCTGCAAAGAAGGAAGATAACAACGAATTAAGGAGAATTCACGAATTAAAAAGACTTGAAGTATGCTATGGAATGCGCGTGTGCGTGTGTGTCCTAAGTGTTCCCCCCGACGGACCCGTTCGTTTGTCTTTGCTAATCGGGGTATTGTCTCTGTGAGCCGGGAGTTGAACTCCTACATTGCCTCTAGCGGGCGACGAGAATTTGAGAGCTTCAGGATCATCGAACCCATAATTAAGTATGTCTTCGGGGATAGAGAGGTTCGAGAGACCCCTTAGAGAACTCTCCAGACGCTGTGAAGAAGCCTCTTTTTCAGGAGGGATAGGCGTAGGTTTTGAGGTGTCGCCGACTTTCTCTTTCTGAACCGTATATTTCAGCTTTTTCTTTCCCTTCGAAGGGGAGGATGACGTCTCAATATCCTGGATTTCGATTGCCGGATTCCAAGCAGGACCCACGTTCTCGCCCTGAGTGTCGGGTGCATCACCCTCTCTACGCTCGCCTTCTTCGTGCGCGACGGGAGCGCGACGTGACGACGGGCCGGCAAGTTTTTTCCCTTTACCGGATGGAGGTTTGGGAATTGTAATGCCTTCTGGAAGGCTGACCCGACGATCAGGAGCTAGCAAGCCGAACCCCGACAGCGATTCATTTGAAATGATAGCTCGAATATCTCGGTCCTCGGCCGGGAGAGCTCTAATCGTGTCAACAGCATCAGAATATCCTCGGCCTTCCGGACGCGGGTTAATACCTGAAAAGATGAGATGAAGAGTTAGGAAAAAACATGACTCCCATTAAGTACAAGTAACGGTTCAGCAGAGAGACTTACTGCCTTCAACCCATCTCCTAGCGAAACCAGACGGGCATCGCACATAGAACCATTCCTGTTTGTACAGGGCGAACTTGCTGCAGGCCCCTGTCAGGATCTGGCACTTGTGATACGGCTCGAGGAAGATGAAGGAGGGGCTATCTTTCCGTCTCTTGAACATGTAAATGTATCGAATATCACCGGGGGTTGGAGGTCTGGAGAAGACAGCCATGAAGAGTAAATAAGTCCCATATAGGAACGCATGACCATTCGGGTGCAGCTGCGACGGAGCGATATCTATATACTGCAGCACATCCCGGAGAAATAGGTTAAACGGAGGCACGCTGCCCATCCAGCACATGAACTTGTTGCAGGCCGTGTACCCGACCGGGGGCAAGTGAGGACGGTCGTGTCTCGAAGGAACTAACACGTCGGTAAAGGGAATTCCGTGAATGGAACATATCCGTCGCAGAGCGGCCTCGTTGATCCTCGAGGCTTGAGAATCGACCGGATTGTCCAATAAGATGGTTGACTCTAGAGCATCGGGCGCCAGATTATGAGCGGGAGAGATTGACGGATTGGAAGCATCTGCGGCTCCTTGCTTTGCTGACGGCCCAGGCCTGTCAGATACGGCGGCCGAACTAGATTTTCCTGACATCCCGAATAAATAATGAACCTGGCTAAATGCTTGAGAACACTATACTTGAAAAACGTTGAGCGTTAGAATCAGCATCACGAATTTTCCCCCCACGTGGTGTGTGAACTAGTGCAAGCAATTGTGTAAAGACAACAATAAAGATATAATAATTAGCTGCGGATCATCGCTTTCGAAGACCGTCATCGCTGACCGTCTCAAAGGCCCGCCTTGAGGTAATTACAGTTTCAGGTTCAAAAGACATATGATTTCTAGAGTGACCGGCCTAAGTGTAGTTTAACATTTATACTGATCGGCATTTTAGTAATGTTCATCGTCCTAAGTAAAGTGTTCGGCAATTGTATTGTTCGGCATATAAGGTGTTCGGCAATTACATTGTTCGGCATGAAAGGTGTTCGGCAATTGTATTGTTCGACATATAACGTGTTCGGCAATTATATTGTTCGGCATGAAAGGTGTTCGGCAATTGTATTGTTCGGCATATAACGTGTTCGGCAATTATATTGTTCGGCATGAAAGGTGTTCGGCAATTATATTGTTCGGCATGTCAAGTGTTCGGCAATTGCATTGTTCGGCATGTGAAATGTTCGGCGTTTGGGCATTGATTGGCTTTGTTTCGTTCGGCTCAATTATAGTTCGACTTGTTAGTGAGCGTTCGGCCTGGCCTTGCCCGGCTGAGGTACCGTTCGGCAACTAACCGTTACACCGACCGGCACATGACCACATGCGCCGGAGCAGCGAACGGCGCCATTACCCTCTCCAACACCTCTCATTCTTTTTCTTCCTTTTGACCTCGATCCAACACGAGGAGACTAAGGCAATAAGCGGACATACTCCTAACCCCTCCACGCTATGTCGTTCGGCAATACAGACAAGCTATACAAAAACCCTCTACACGACTTCGTTCGAACATCTCGTTTGAGTTTACGATGAAAAATACCTAAGTGTGCAGATCGAAGATTGAGATGAAGTAGTTAAGTCTCAAATTCGGACGATTGAACGGAATTGTGAGAGCGGAGGAAATAAGAAGTAAAAGGAGAAAAGGAAGAGAAGGGACTGGTTTTATAGAGGGAAATGGAGGAAGTCGAAGGGGCTATTCCCGGTAGAACCGGTCAATACCGGAGTACTCGGCGTTAAGGTGGAATGACGTTCGGCACGCTGGGAACGTTCGGCTCAGAACGTGTCGTTCGGCATCCCAAGCTTGTTCATCTCGCACCTCCCTTTGCTAGCATTCTCGAGAGGGTACCTCCGAGGTAGATTGTACCAGATTCAAAGCGCATCACGTTCGGCCACGCAATACACTTTGGGGGGCAAGTGTTTCCTGGGGATTTGACCAGGCAACTAGTGCTCGGCATCAGAGAGTGTTCGGCATCCAGGAATGTTCGGCGAAGCAACCATCATCCATGAGTACTCGGCGTAGTACTCGGCGTCCTTAGTATCCGGTGTCCAGGAGTGTTCGGCATAATACTCAGCAGTGTTCGGCATCGAGACTACTCGGCGTAGTACTCGGCAGCAAGGGTACTCGGCACCAAGTAGTGTTCGGCAACAACCTATGCTCAGCGTCGACTGGTGTTCGGCATCCCATAAGTGCTTGGCATCAAGACTGCTCGGCGTACCAGAGTACTCGGCATCAAGACTGCTCGGCATGCAAGACTGCTCGGCATACCAGAGTACTCGGCATCGAGGCTGTTCGGCATACAAGGTCGCTCGGAATCAGGGCTGTTCGGCATCAAGACTGCTCGGCGTACCAGAGTACTCGGCATCAAGACTGCTCGGCATGCAAGACTGCTCGGCATACCAGAGTACTCGGCATCGAGGCTGTTCGGCATACAAGGTCGCTCGGAATCAGGGCTGTTCGGCATCAAGACTGCTCGGCATGCAAGACTGCTCGGCATACCAGAGTACTTGGCATCAAGGCTGTTCGGCATACAAGGTCGCTCGGAATCAAGGCTGCTCGGCATACAGGAGTACTCGGCATCCTATGGTGTTCGGCGTAATACTCGTCATCCAGAAGACGTTCAACACGACTAACCAGCACACCGTTCGGCATAGAAGGAATGGTTCGGCGAACCTTGCTCGGCATACGGCGACCACTGTACTCGGGCTGGAACGTTCGGCAATCAGCCCACTTGGGAAGTCCAGCCCATCTTTGCCTATAAATAGAGGGGCAGGGTCACAGTGAAAGGGATCCTTTTTTTGGAGAGCAAATACGGGGAGACTCTGCCATTTTCAAGACTCATCTTCTCTACTCAAACACCTTCATTCAAGCATTTGATTCACGAATTGTATTTGTAATCAATCAATCATAAAGGAAATCAATAAAGTTGAGCAAAGTGGACGTAGGCAATTACGCCGAACCACTATAAATTTGGTGTTCTTACTTTCTGCACTTGAATTAAGTTTGTCTTCTCTGTTTAATTGCTTTCATCACTTATATCTCTACACAATCTTTCTGAACGAGGTTAGTGACCAATTTTGGTGCTAACAACAGCATTTCGATATACATTCATAATATAATCTAACATCAAATCACAAAAATAATATAGCATATAAATATGATATAATAAAGACAAATCATATATTTACCTTTCACCAAATTCTTTCCGTACACGCGTTGAATTGGTCCTTTAGAATTCGTTTACAAATCAGAAGTTGCTAGCTCCCAAACTGCCTTACCGCCGAAGATCGTATCGAAGTATTTTTATGTGATTTTGTACTTGGATTTTTGGGCCTTAAAGGGGGAGTGCTAGTCGAAATTATCAGGGAGGAAGGAGAGAAAACATTTCAAAAGAAATGACGTAAAAGGTGGCTTATAAATAAGAAGCCAAGAGAGTGAAAAATGGATCGCATCCTAATATCCCTCTCTTACCATTTCCAACCTTTCAACCGTTCAAAATCCTCTCTAATTGCCATCATATGTTTTCCCTAATCATGCCTCCGATAGCCGAAAATATCATGCCTATATGAGCCTTAAATCTGGTCTAAGTCTGAACAATATTCAATGTAATTTTAAATATTATTTAAACGCGTACCGATATCGTACATCGATTAGTATATTTATAACTATTATAAAAACACTATTTAATATTGTTAAGTATACATCAAATAAAATTTTATAATTAATACTTCATAATTATTAATTAATTTACAACAATTTCTAAATTAATTAAATCGAGTGATAAAAGCAATATTCAACGTTTCGGTTGTATGACTCATAGGTGTAAATTTAGTTAGCGATTAATATTAAACATTTCAACTATTAACGTTCACGCATCACTCGGCAGGCGGTGTGGCATTATAGCCAAATTATTGCTTACTTGGTTTCGGTAAAATCCAAATTTACTTTATTAAGCGTTACCCGTACTGACAATTATTTACACCAATTCTCTTCGTCAAAGCTATATCACTTTGGACTTATGGAATTTGGTAATGGTCAAAATTCCAGTATCGTCCATATTTAACTTTATAGTCCAAACATAAAATCATTGGTTCAATAATAACAATTATTATTAACCGAACAACTCTGGCCGAAGATTTTGACTTTGAGTTGATTTCAGTTGACTGTGATACTAACCTCATGTAAATAAGAAGATGAATCCTTCCTTGAATAGTGTTTCACTTTCAATGCTTCAGCTGGATCCAACTATAGTCATTCGATGGACGTCGTGCCATGATTTGACTATAATCAAAGGAAAGCTTTCATTTTGAAGATCAACGGTGTTCTCAAGTCAAGAGAACTGTGTAAATTAGTCACATTGATATTTTCTATTTGACCTTAGTTATATTAACCAACCAAAAACTATCGCGTGAGTCATTCCATAGTTATCCAATAACTATTAGTATGTAACTCCTTGGTGCCCCAGCAGTCATGAATAATACACTGCCCAATGTTTGTAGAGCGTTACGTACTCTAGTCTCAACGGATGCATCGATATCCAGTCTCGATACATCTTCACTAGGAATATTTAAAATGATGTATTTATTATATTGTGATACAATACTCATGATTACAACTATTTGTAATTACTATCACAAACACACCATTTATGGACGTTTTTGTTAAATATATTTTAATTATACATTTATTTATTTATAATACATTATAACAAATATATACAACATAAAGAAAACACATTTATTACAAACAAGAATTGACCACAGAGTTGATAATTTACAATAAATTACAGATTTGCACCTAGGCATACACCTAGCTCTACCATCCCCAGCAGGCATGAGTAATATACTACTTAACATTTGGAGAGTGTTATGTACTATAGTCTTAACAGATGTGTCGATATCCGATCTCAATACATCTTGACTAGGAATAGTTAAAATAGTATGTTAAATTTCACCGTGATAAATTACTCATGGTTACAACACTTTGTACCTATTATCACAAAAGATACCATTTATGGATTTTATTAAATATAGTTTTAATTAAATTAATTAATTAATTAATATAACATATTATATCAAGTATATAATAGAAAGAAAATACCTTTTAGTTCGAACAAGATTGGTTATCGAGTTAGATATATGTAATAAATTATAATTGTCTCTGGGGCAATCCTAACTCTATCAGTTGAAAATCCCCTGGTCAAGCCTAGGGTCGACTCAGGGAAATCCAAGGAAAATCCTGAAGCCAAGAAAAGTTTATGGATCAGTTATATATGGGTTTTAGGGCAAGGGAACAAGTCAAGTAGCAAATTTTGGCTAAGTGTTTGGATCAGTACTGATCCCTGATGGGTAGATCGATACCGATCCATGATGGGTCAACAACAATTAATAAAAAGTTGAGAAAATCCTTAAGGAAGCATGGAGGTAGACCTAGAGTCAAGCAAGGAAATATCTGAAGTAAGTTTATTGTTCGGCTCAATAAAATTTGGAAAATTTCCCTAAAGTAATTGGTAGGCAGGCCACAGTCAGTTAAGGAAATCCTTGGAGTAATTGTTGATTGGTATTAGGCATTGATCAAGGGTAGGCTATGGATCAAGCTTGAAGTGCTTCGAGGCTGATGTAAGGAAAACCTATGGAAGACTCAGTGAAAACATAGGGAAGTGATAATTGATCTTCCAAGTGGCATAGCTATCACATACAAAGTTTGGTCGTAACAAATTCAAGCATTGTGTTCAATACAACGTCTTCTCTTTTATATGAGGTTTTAGGAAGAATCTGGATAGTTTGATTTATGAACCACAGTCGCTAATCCATCGATTCCACCCTTAAATAGCGAATCTCAAACCAATGGATGATCGAGTGGTATAATAATGGGTTAGCATACATGTACGAACGGACTCAAGATGTAAGACTAGCAGGCTTTGCGTTGGTTACGTAGTAATTATCAAAGTGACAAGGAGCGGGTGATAAGTCCCATGATCCTATTACTATTGTTATTGTTCGTAAATCCATATCTCATATTTAAAGGCATCAACTTGAGAGTAGATGGCCACTATATGAGTAGCGCTCATCCGTAGTAAGACAATGGGTTATAGTGCTTAGCAAGCATATATAAGGATTGTTATATGTAGTGTTAAGGGCACAAAAGCATGACTAAGGGGCTCTTAGATGATGTGTTGATGACATGGACCCTAAGCTAGTCACGAATGGTCGAACATTTCCCAGTGACATAGTAGTGTAGACCACACTTTAATATGCCTTTGAAGTTAGACATACTATTATTGCTATAACTTATTAGATGTGGGTGAGATGGGTTGAGGTATGGTTTCATGTAACCATATGTCTCTTATCCAGTATTTCATATATTTAGTATATGCACATTTATGTACCTGATGCCATTGGCTAGTTTCCACTTCACACCATGCTTTATGTCTAACCTATGTTTTTTCTTTGTTTTGTTTTCTTTGACAACTCTTGGGTACTCTCATTAGTAAGCTGAGAGTTAGATGTTGAGGAGCTTTGTCTAGCAAGTCTTGGAGAAGCCGGTGGAGCTTGGAGACGCTATTAACTATTATATATATTAGGTTTTATTATATGTATTAATAAACAACATGTATGTATATATGAGATGAACTGTTATATCTCTAATACTCCAATGTATCTCGTATACTTTATTAGTCATGTTGTACTATTCTATTATTTGTTTTCCCTTCTATTGTGAGCTTAAAGATGACGATGCATGATAGATAGTTTTAATTTTCATCACTCGAAGGAATGCCATGTTTCGATACTTGTGAATTAGATTATTGAACAAGCATCGATTTGAGGTGTCAGAAGCGGCGGGTGTTCAGAAACGTTTAGGCAATATTTGCTTGCTTGACCTAGATGGTCTAGAGTGACCTTTGATTTCAGGAGAACCCAATAAAACTAGATGATTCATCACAATTGACTTCATGGATAACCAAGAGAAACCGATGGAATTAGTTGATGCTCTACCATTGATTTCACGGTGACTTGAGGGCTTTGTCGACAAGTTGCTTGTATCGATACATGTCCTTGATCAAAGCAGGTTTTGTATCCATAAAAACTTGCTAAAGAGGCAAGTGTTACCCCAAAATTTTCACAGTCTTGAACTTGACTCAAACTGGTAGAAAAATGCTCATAATGAGAAATGATGAACAACGGTTAAAACTTCATCCAAATCCGGGTTGTCGTGACCAAGATATCATATATGATGATGGATCATCAGTTTTTCCCGATTGGACCTACCTTAGAGAAGCCCTTCGGGTATTCAGAAGAGAAGGAAACCTAGTGTATAAAGATATTCTATATGATGATATAATATGAATGGTTCAAACCACGTGTGAATCTAACTTGATATAAAGAAGTCATGGATCGATCGTCCTTTCTCTCCCTAGATCGTTCTTATCGATCAACCCACCACGATATATATGTCGTCATGGAAAAGTACTACAACGATCAAGGATTGAAGTAACAAAGTGTCGTAGAGTGTTTTATATGATGATACAAGATAATGGTTCAAATTTTGGGACAATTCGACATAAGACGAAGAAGACGTGAATCATTAAAGATAGACCAAAGATTGTCCGCCTACACAAAAGGTGCTAGAAATTTTGCTAAGTGATGGATAGTTACGAGACCAGTACTGTGGTTCGGTGTTGATCCCTATAACTTGGTTCATACTGATCTGTGTAGCTAATACTGATCCATGTTGCATGATGATCCATGGAACTAAGTACCGATCATTGTAGAAATTGACAATCCACGTAGTATGAATTAATGCCTATCCATAAATCTGAGCTACAAAACCTAGTCAATTTTTTCCATATTCTTCTTCCTATTTTAATGCATTTTGGCTTGATCATTAAGGAAGATTTCATGCAGAATTTCGAGATCATCTTTAGCATCCAGATCCATTCATCTACAACTATAAATACCATATCAATCATAGAAGAAAGATCACTATCTCTTTTAGTGGTCATTACTTAGTGAAAACAACTCCAAATTCTTCTCTAATTAGATCTGAATAAAATCAAAAGCCTTGTAATTCTAGAGGAAATTTGATAACAAAGTTATAAAGTAGATGTTTTCCAAAGATTTTTCGAACCACTATAAAAAATTTCATAATATCTTTTTTGCTACTTTTCTTCTCTACTTTGTGTGATCTATTGTGCAATTGATATATATATCATTTTTCTATTATTATTCATCAACAATATATCATAGATCCGGTAGAACCACTAGACCTTTGTTTTTCTATTTTCCCAAAAAAAAGATCTATAAGAGCGCTTGGAAAATCCATAAGAACGCGATTCCAACATCATATCCAGTGACTTAAGTTCTTTTGGATATCGGTATTGGGGTGTTTGGCTATATTTTGGACCAATGGGGTGTAAGTTATGCATGAATGTCATATGCCCGCCTAACTCTGATATTGAAAAATGTCAGTTGTCCGCCCTTATTTTATTTAAGACAAAGTTATGATAAGAAAAAATGTATGAAATCATGTTTAATTGAAATGTTAAAATTTTTCGATTTTCCATCCTTTGTCCTACTTGTCGGAAGATTGTATAAACTTATTTCTTGTCTAGTTTGTGTCTGTCCAAATATATTATTCCGATCTGATTTGGAAAAATGAACACCCTAGTTGGTTGCAAAAAAACAGAATCTTGATTTAAATTTGGATAAGTTCTCGTTAGGAAATCATTTGTTTGTTTTTATGGCATTTTCCTTACATTTTACAACTTAGTTTTTTTATGCAACTTGTCATCATTCATCAACCAAATATATGTAATTTTACTCATTAACTAAATATTCTTATTAATTTATATTATGTATGTACATTGCACGATTTGGTTTGTTGGAAAGGTTGTACTGGGATCAATTTTGTTATTATTTGGTATATAAAAGCATTTAGGAATTTTTACTTTTTCTTTCATTGTCTTGCACTGTAAGCTCATTTTATAAGAGCCTCATTTTTAGATCTAATAAGTTGTTAACTATTAGAGGAAACAACTTTATGTTCTTGTTCATTGCAAATCTAGAATTTAAAAAAGAAAAAAGTTATTTTTTTTAGAATAAGAGTGATACTTTACTCAAGTTGAACACTCATTTTAATGTCTAGGAGATTCATATTTATGACCTTTAAAACCTTCGTCTAAAGAGTCATACCACTTGCTACTTGAGTTAATGGTCCTTGATAAGAAAAAAAAACTAGTGGAAAGTAATTGTAGTTTCTTTTGCGATCACATTCTAGGAGCTATCATCATCAAGCTGTGTAACAACCCACACTTCTACATATCGATAAGTAAGTAAAATATTATTTACATAGCCAAATGAACTTAGAACACGTTAAAACATTGGGTAATAACATAATTTGACATTTGTGGATTTTAGAATAAAATGTGGATATTTTCGAGACCATTACATTTGGTAGAAGCATAATTGGGACTTGAATTTTGTTTCAAATGAAAGATTTGGTAGTTTACCTTTTCGTGGAGTGATCATAATAGTAATTTAACCCAACTGTTTATGAGATATGATTGTTTTAATGTTAAGACAGATTTAGGCGGATTTTGTATGAAGGTCAGAAAACTCATCTTTTGGCCTATTTTGATAGTTTCGGGACTTCGGAGTAAATAGGGTTTTAGAGAAGGCACCATCTTATTTCACTTCAAATCTAAATTCACGCTAAAACTACCATTCACATATCCCAACATAAATCAACTTAAAAACTTGCTGCTTTGGTCCATAATCAAGAGATTAAGGGAATCAAGCTTAGGGGAACCATTAAAGATCATCAAATAATCGTTTTGGAAGAGAAATTCATTGTCCTTCGCCATTCATTTTGCATTCACATCGATTTGGGACTGATTTGATCATTTTACCATCGCTATGTGAGTAGTTGATAACCTATTGCTATAGTAAATTGAAATATATGTTTAAAATGTATTTTGGATCTATTTTTCAACCTAAAAACCATGTTTTAAAACCTGATCTGATTTAAAAACGAATTTCAAATGTTGTTTTAATGATTTTGAATGGCTTAAATCATATATTTGGATAATATGGGCTTATGTATGTATTTTTCAACCTAAAACCTCGAGTAGATGTTTATTATTGTTATGTTTGCATGCTTGTATGTATGGATGAAACACTCGAATTGAGTGATATGGAAGTGATTTTTCTATGGATGGAGAACTTACGAGTGCATGGAAAGACTACATTAATGAGTGCATGGAAAGACTATACATGATGGAATCTTCAATGGATTGCACTAAGATGGGGAGTTTGTAATCATGGAATATTTCGATGGATTAGCTCTAGAGTGTTTAGAGTTGATGGTTGCAAACAAGAAATGCACTCAGATCGAAGCAACAAGGCAAAGTTGGAGAAACTGCTAGAATTGGTATCGAAAAACTTAGTGTATGGATAAGTACCGATTCATCAAGGGTCGGTATCGAACCATATGGATCGACGACAATCGATGGAAGGCTATCATTTTAGAGTAAAAGTGGTTTGGGATCGATCATAAGTAAATACATGGAAAATTTGGCTAATTGAATGGATCAGCACTGATCCACGATAGATCAGTATCGGTCGTTCATTTCCAAGTGGGTATTTGGAGCTAGAGAAAGTACCAACTTGAAGACAAATTCAACTAAGTATATGGATCGACATTAATTTATGATAGATTAGTACCCATCATGAAATAGTAAGGAATCGATGTTGGCTACGGTGAATGGCCAGCTGAAGCATCTGAGGATGCAATGTCCGAGCATACAAGTTCTATATGATGATGACTTGTGGAGTGGAACAAAGGGTATCTACTATCGGTATGTGTGCTAAGTGATCCTTGATAATCAAAGACTTTGATATATGCTCATAAAGGAGTAGGTGGGGACATTCACTAGGGATCGTCTGAGTGGATTTGTATCTCTAGACCATTGGAGTGGGTCTACATCCTCGCCATCTGAATATGTAAGGATTCGAGCATCGATGTATCTGTGATGTTGAGTAATCGCTGATCTTACAGCTTTGGTCATTTGTGTTAACATGTATCAAGTGCGCTATGAGTATAAGAGATGCTTGACTGTTTAATGTTTGATGGTTGTCTATGTGATGTTGCCATTATCGAGTCTAATACCTTGACAACCTAGTTTGTATTGAGACGGAGTATTACACCCGTAACGATCATAGTAGATTGGCATATGATATTATTATATGCTAAACTTGTTGGATGCAGGAGCAAGTGAGGTATGATTTTCCATACCATATTGCTCTTATTGACGGTATTATCGAGTTTATATTTATTGTTTAAGACTTATAAATCGCTCATATAAGACTGTTGTCTAACCTGAGGTTGTTCGCATTGCTTCTTATATTCTCGGGTACTCTTAAATGAGTAGATTGAGAGTCGGGTATGATGTAAGCGCATTGAGCTGTGAAGAGAACGAGCAGGAGGCTTACGCTTACTCATATATTATTCTATGGAGCTACCACCGCATATTCTGTTATATAGTGCTACGGAGTTATCGATACTTTACTGTATATAGAGACAGCTTTATACTATGTAGTTTATGATGTATAGATCCATATATATTTTGTGATGTATAATCTTATGAACAATGTCGTGCTCTAATGATGTTTGTTATTTAGGTTCATTTGATTATGCTATTGTCTCGTCGGTTTTATGTCTATGTTTGATATTATATTTGGCCTATCTGTTGTTAGATATATGACAAGTTATTGATTGATCGATCGATTGCATTGTTAGCCCTTGAGATTTCTCTCCGTCGGTCGGGTATCACTACATAACCACTTGCTACTTTGTATTTGGACAATATTGAGTACCAATGGTGGAGGGAGGTCGTTACAAGTTGAATTTGATTATACCTTGTATTCCTCGACGAATGCCATTACATATTTAGATTTTGGTTTTTTAACAATATAAAAAGCAATGTTTATTGCAGTTGGGAAAACCTAACATTTGAGCTAAGGGAAAGCAAGTCAAACATAAGACTTATGTTTGTGTTTATATCCCATTCACTCAAACCTTGGGAAATTGAGAGTTATTTGAATTAAGTTTTACACCTAATTCACCTTATGGCTTTTAGCCTCTTAAAAGCTTAAATAATTAACTAATCGGTTAATCTACTATTGAACTATAGTTATTTATATTTATTTAATTCACATTATAAATATTAATGTATTTTACAACGTTTTTTCTTAATAATCATATAATCAACAAATGCTACCAATTTATTGTATATCAAATTCTAAAATTATTTTTATAATTATTAAATTATACAATTAAACTAATAATTATGAAATTTTAATTAATTTTTATTATCGAAATCATCAAACTCAAATTGTTAGCTATTATAATTTATTTTTTATTTCTAAATTTAAATTCAAATTATTAAATTCAAATTCAATTATTTAATTTAATTATTATTTAAATATTATTATTATTATTAGAATTTAAATTATTCAATATTAAATTTGAAATATTAATTGCTATATAAATATAAAACTTTATGTATTTAGTTATTGGTTACAAAAGAAATAACTTATTTCTTTGAACTCGCAAATTTGAATTGTCCAAAATGCAAATCAATTTAATCATCATTCCCTGAACCATACAACTGCTTATCAGATGTCAACTTTTATCGTAATTTATACCGAAAATATATTTGAACTTGTATGTAAAGCCCAAAAGGCTACAAAACTCATGACATCAAGATGTTTAACTAAGCAACATACGGGCAATGTATTGTTAACTGTTAACCATTACTATACATGCATCCAGTTTCCTTTTCTCTCCGTTCCAATCAGCTTTGTTACCCTTTATTGCTACAAGCAAACATGCTTAATAAAAAGAAACTCCTTGAAAAACAAAACATACAGGAAAAAAAAAAGGAACCCTCAATCTAATAACACCCAAATACAACAACAATCACCAATAGCAATACCACTAACATTCACAACTGATGAAAAACCTGAACCACACAAAAATTCAGTTCCTCTTCAAAGCCTGGAACCGTGCAGCCAAATCATCGTAATCAGAAACCCTAACATCGGCCTGCATAGAGCTAGCTCGACAATGCCCTCCACCACCACCAACTGGGCTAACAGGTTCATTCGGCAGTGAAGAAACTCTCTCTGCATGAGGCGCCCTTGCTCTACTTTTCCTCCTGCTCGACTCTTCTTCATATCCTTTCTTGCTCAAATGCTTCAATAGTCTATCCATTATCTCATCTTCTTCATCACAATCTCCATCATACATCTCATGTCTTCTCCCCTCGTGATGCTTCATTCTACCTTGTTTCACTTCATTTTCTAGCCTTTCAAGTGTTCCTAATTTGTCTACACTAGTGGGTGGTTTAGGAATGTAGTTAGGAGTGCCCTTAACGTTGGACTTTGTGTAAGGAGGCGGTATCATACTCAATGGTCTAGGTGTAGTATTTCTCGAACTCTTCTCGAACAAAGAAGCATCATACCTTTTTTCTTTCTCAGCTTTCATAAATTCATCATATATGGGGTCTCCAGCTTTTTCCATCTTGGTAAAATCATCATACAAATGGGTTTTCTCTTCTCTAGGCAACTCATCGTACTTTGGCTTCCTCTCTTGATCAGTTTTAAGGAAACTACTATAAGGAAGCTTTCTATCTTTCTCAACTTTACCATATTCATCATATATGGGGTTTTCAGCCTTCTTGTTCTTGGTAAAATCATTGTACATATGGGTTTTTCCTTCCCTAGGCAAAAACTCATCATACTTAGGCTTGGGAAGCTTTCTTTCTTTCTCAACCTTGAAAAATTCATCATATATGGGGTTTTTAGCTTTATCAACCTTGGTAAAATCATCGTACATAGTTGCATTATCTGCATGGCCACCACCATTTCGAACGCCTTTCAATATTGTATAAGGAGGAGTCATATCGACTTCTTTCTCTATACCAATTAAGCCAGGTCCCTCTTGCCTTATTGGTGGCATATTACCAGCAAGGCCTTCACTTTTACGAGTTCTGTTCTGAGCCCAAGTAGGTTTAACATAAGAAGCAACATTGTTTCCATTTCTAGAGTGATCATAATGCAATTTGCCATTGTTATTTGCAGGGATCTCGTGAATGTCCTTCGGTTCAGGATGAACCTGCTGTTTCTGAGACTTGTCCATTGCACTATAAACTCTTTCTTTTTTGCTACTAAATGAGCTATCAAGTGAATTGCTTGTTGTTTCTTTTCTTCTAGTAACCGTGATATCAGGATTGAACACTGTTTCCTTTCTGTTGTATGAAATGTGAGTTTCAACAGCAGCATCAGAAACTGATTTATGTAGATGAGGGTTCATTGCTTCATTCCTCGCATTTGAATCTAAGTTTGAGGGTCGTCGATTGTAACTATTCTTCGATATGCTAGCTTTGTCCTGCATATATTTATTGAAGGTGACTAAAAATAGATACAACGACACTTTGAAATACACTTGTTATTCATACAGATTGAAATTTACCAATGACATTTGAGTAGGATTAGCCAATTTTTGTTGGAATGCATTTGGATCCCATCTCACAGAAAATTCATCAGCGATGCTTTTCATTAACTGCAGCTTTGTATCTGTTGAAAATGATTTCTTTTGAACCTTCTCGATAAACTGCACATATCATGTATAGACGTAACTAGTTAGAATTAGATTTTCACTGCTGGATAATGCTTGAAAAATGAAAATCGGAAATTACCTGTGCATTGACTGAAGATTCCATCTGACCCCCGTATCTCTCTGTGAAAATTTGCCTTAAATCATAGAGTTCGGGTAGGTCAGAAAATCTCGCTGCTGCAAAAATGAGAGTTGATATAGCTTCCTTGGCGTCTTCAGGACATTCTCTGCTCAAAATAGCAACATTTAAAGGTTTGTTTTTTTAGTCTTATGATGCAGGGAAAACATAGTGGTAGTAAGCAGTACACAAGTGTCCTAGTTGTAAAATGTAAGTTTAGTTGTTTAATAAGAGTTTTGATAACCTAACTCGCCAGGAAATTCAACGTATATGACTTATAATGTCTATATGATTTATTCTTATGCAAATACTTGAATCTTTCTTGACTAAGAATAAATTCAGAACAGTGTCTAAAGTTTTAAATATTCGTCCTCGGTATCACAGATATTGTGTTCGCAACACAAAATTATAAAATTACTTTAGTGTGACTTGCACTTTAAAAATGGTAAGTTAGATGTGTTTTCATTCTTATAGTTCATTGATAATGAAAGGACATGTGTAGCATTTTCATTTTGAAACATAACACAAAGTAGGTAGAATGGGCTAATCAGGCTGCTACAACTAATATTCAAATATAATGAAATTTCCATACCATAGGAAAAACTGGAAAATGATTTGAAAGATAATATTACAAATTAGGATATCAAATGTTACCATCACATTCTATACCTATGTTTTTGTAAGATGATAACGATTGATAGGATGATAATAGAATGCCAAAGATGTGATGAACTGTTTTAGATTAAATCCAAACAGGAAATTATTGTTAAGAACAAAAATTTTCAGCGTTTTTGCCTCAAGGACAGGCCTTCAATATTTTATCATGAATGACAACTTTCTTTAGGTATCAGTTTTTAGTCATTGATAGTATCAGTTTGTAGTTATCGGTAGCAGTTTTTAGGTATCAGTTTTTAGCTTGGTAGCAGTTTTGTTGTCCTTATGAATAATTTTGGAAAATATTTGTCCTTATGAATAATTTTTAGAAGAATGTTTGTCCTTATGGTAAAAATATTGAGGTTGTATCCTTGAGGCAAAAAATATACAATTTTTTGTCCTTTAAATTAATTCCCCCTAAATCAAAAATATATATTTCTTTATATGTCATATAATACAATCGATATGGACTTGAACAAAAAAATTACAATGATAACTCTATACTAGTTGTAGTTTAAGACAAAATACCTCAGCTTTTGTAAGCTTGGAAGGAGATTAAGAATGCATTGACAGTAGTTCTCAATCATCTCATAGCAATATACACGATTTATTTCCACTAAGATTGCTTCTATCTGTTACAGAAAATTAAACAGCAAATGTTAAGGAAACTTTATAATTCACATTTTAGAAGTGAGAAAAAAAGCATATTATTCCCCTTAAAATAATTACAGAAAATTTCCAAAGAAACAAAACAATAAGGAAGCAGTTATAACTTAGTCAAAAGTGCAACAGTGATATTTTTCAACTGCTATCATCAATAATCGACTAAATTTTGGAAGTGAGAAAAAAAAATGTTAGATATCGGATTACAATATGTCAGAAACGGCAACATGCATGTCAAAAATTCAGAAGAATTAGACAGACTTAGAAACAAAATTGAATGAATACTATTGACATATATGGTGATTAGAAATTAATTAGCGAAAAAATTACGTTATTATTGGCTACAGCTAATAGCAGACTGATTACAATAGGAAACCGAAAGCTACGGCATATTAAAATCTATCGAAGCATTTTGGCTAGAAAATAAATTAGCAATAAACGACTAACGAAAAAATATTATCTTTTAACCAGGTAATTTTTTCTGAACAAATTACAAAGTTTCACTAACAACAAACAAATCTAAAAACGAACAAAATCCAATATCCTATCTGATAAGAAAAGGAAAAATTAATGAAAAAAAAAAATACCCTTCCAAAAGCATTAGAATCATGTCCATTAGCAAGAAGATCAGCTACGTCCTTGTTCAAAAATTTGACAGTGGCCTGCTTCTTCTTCTTTATCAATAAAAGCCTGCTATTTATGCATTTTATGCAATGTTTGCTGCAAATTGAACGATAAAATTAGAAACGATAAAAACAAACAAAAACCCATGAAATTGAAAGGAAAAAAGACCGGATCTTCACCATTTTTTGGAGAATTTTCCGGAAAGCAGGCTATCGAACATGGTTCTTTCTTAGTACCGCTTCTTCTTTGGTGAGATTATTGAAGAATGCAGATTAAAAGGAAGAGCAAATGGAGAAGTGGGTTGTGTTGTGATAGAAAAAGAATAAGAAGCGAAAGAGGGGAGAGAGAATAAATGGAGAATATAAAACGAAAATAAAGAAGAGAAAAGGGTGGTTTTTAAATAACAAGGGAAGAAAGCTGAAGAGTTAGCTGTTGCCTGTGGAATGTGGGACCCACTTTGCATTTCTCTTACACTTTAGCTTAGTTTTAGGAATTCCGGAGGACGGCCTACTTTGGCAGTTTTGAATGAACGTGGTAAATACTTATGGTAAGTGACAAGTTTTTTTTATTTTTTATTTTTCTGCACGTCTATACATTAAAGGGTAATATCTATTAGCTGACCGTTATTTTCTTTTCTCAACCCCGGCTGCAACTAAAAAAAAAGCAATAATACATTGTTTGCCTCTGATATTTCATTTGATATGCCAAAATATTTATTTCATTCTTCATTATTTCAAAACTCATTGGAAATATTATAAAGTTTCATGTTTATATCTATTGGCATTCAATGAATCCAAAATAATAAAATTTTTGATTATTATTTAATCAATATGAAAAAAAAATGTAGTAAAAAGTTTAGTTTAGGAAGAAGGCAAATATTTTCTTTTCATAATTTAATTTTTTTTTAGTTTCTTTAGGATAATAAAAAATAGAATAAATTTTCATTTTAACTTTCATGAATTGAAGAAGAAAATAAAATAGAGTGGAGAAATTACATACAAGAAAAATGGAAAAAGAAAAAAAAAAGAAAAAATTGGATTCTGAAATTTCTTTGTTTTTACTAAGAGCATCTGCTGCAGTTCGTTGGTTCAAAATTAGATTTTAAGGGGTTACAAAATGAGGTGGAGGCTTGTTCACCAGGAAAATGAAATGGGCGCTTGCTCAGCAGGCGCATGTTGAACAAGCTCCCGCATCTGGGCGCGAGCGCCTAGCAATGTGGCGGTTATTCAATAGGCGTTTAAGGACCAGACACTTGTTGAACAAGCGACAATCTCCAGACGCTAGCAGTGTGGCGCTAACATGTCTGTTGCGGTGTAAATTTCAACATCTATATACAGGCATATCAAACCATATACAACTTATTATGTTGTACGTGGACGTTCACACATATGTGTATATGATACACATATCAAATTACATAATACAAACTATCTAAAATAAAACATTATTTATAAATAAAATAAAATATTGATTTTATTTAACGGAATATTTAGGAAATTTCTAAAATAGACTACGAAGGTCCATTAAAAGTTCAATAATGGAATTTTTTTTTAAATTTACTCATTTTTTCCATTGCGGGCTGACCTGGTTTCAACAATATACACATATATTATTTAAAAACAATGTACTACTTATATTACAAATTTAAATATATATAATTTTTTACCACCGTCGAAAGTATTATACATTAATATTTAATTTAAAATATTTTTAAATATATACATACTTATTTATAAATTTATATTTTTATATATGAAACCAATTTTCAATTAAGTATGTTTTTAATCAATTAATAAAAAAATACTTTAAATCCGTACATATATGTATGTATAAAAATTCAATTTTTTTATGCACACAAAATATTTATACTATATAGATTTATATACATATATGTGTATATACACATGTACAATATATGTGTGTGTATGTAAATCCATTCAATGATGATATAAATCTATATTCTTTTTAATAACACGAGTGATACTCTATTCAAACAAACACTCTTTTTTGACGTTTTGAGGGCTCGAACCCATGACATTTAAAACCTCTATTTAAAGCGTCACATCATAACCACTTGAGCTAGAGGTTCTTGACATTGTATAAATCTACATTATGATAATATGGAATTATAAACAATAATAGATTACCTTACAGATATGGCCTTAGATTTTCACCCTGATTGATAGATAATCCTAGATCCGATCATAGCCTCTAGCTTTACAGTGACTTGGAGTACTGCCTTTAGTATTATTTTGATGTTTTTGGGTTGAAGTATTTTCAACAAGGGATGTAAGGGGAGATGGCAACTAGACAAGGGAAGAGAGAAGGCCAAAAATAGTAAACCAAACAACGAGGAGGTACTGTGGTTTATATTATTTGGACCTTTAATCGAGGAACGAAATATCATTATATTAACATACTTGTTACTTAATGTGTGTGTGTATAAGTACATATATCAATCTATACTCTTTCCTCTGTTTATATACCATTATTTTATATCATATGAAGACTTGTATGTAAATTACAAGAAATGGATACCAAAAGTGGAAGGCTTAACTTAGGAGGTGGAGGCGGAAGCACCACAGCTAATGGAAACATTTTGTTTAATGTTAGAAATGATAACTGAACCACAATCAATGCCGCTCTTACATGTGAGAGTGAAGGAGATCGTTACTCTTTGATTTACTAAGTCTCTCTTTACCGGTTCATCATCCAACACTTGAATTTGAATCCCCTTTCTCCCCTCATCATGGCTGGTCGTACAAGGGCCATATAGGCCTCAAACTTGTCTAAACCCATTAAGTAATAAAATACATTTAAATGTGCATTTGTATAGAATATCGATTAGTACATATATATAATTGTTATACATGAACTCATTTAACTACTAATGACACCCAGAAAATAATAATGGCATCCAATACATCAAAAAATAAACAAATAAATAATATTTTATAGATATTAATTAATTCATAAGAATAATAAATCGGTTAAAACGTGTGGCATTTCAGAGAATCTACCAATGCGGTTGTGAGGCTTGCAAATGTAAATTTAGTCGGCAATTAATATTGAATAATTCAAATATTAATGTTCACGTGTCACCTTAGTTAGTAGTATGACAGTTTGACCGAATTTATCACTTGTACATCTTTATTGGTAAAATCATGTTTTACTATTTTAAGCAGTACGCTTTAGTAACGATTATTTAAACAATTTCTCTTCGTTAAATTTTATCACTTTAGGACTTATGCAATTTGATTTTGATCAAAATTCCAATTTCTTCCATATTCAACTTGATTAGTCCAAACACAAAGTCTTTGGTTCAGTAATAATAATAATAACTAATCTTGCTGCTCTGGCTAAAGACTTTAACTTTTGACTACAGTTGACCGTAATACTGATTAACCTCATATAAGTGAGGAGAAGAATTTTTATTGGATAGTGTTTCACTTCAAATGCTTCTACGCGGACCCAACCATAGTAGCTCCATGAACATCGTATCATTATTTAAGTATAATCAAAGTAGACCACATTGAAGTTTAACAATATTCTTAAGTAGAGAGAACTGTGTAATATAGTCGCTTTGAGATTCTCTGTTTAACTTTAGTTATATTAACCAACATAAATCTCTCGAATGAGTCGTTCCACGGTTATCGTAAAACTATAAGTATGTAACATCTTGGTGTTCCGGTAGCAATGAGTAATATATTGCCCAACCATTAGAGAGGATTAGCTACTCTGGTCTCAATAGATGTATCGATATCTTGTCTCGAAACATCTTGACTGGAAATATTTAAAAATTACTTGTCACATGTAATGTGATAAATTTGTCATGATTATACTATATTGTAATTACTATCATATACATATCATTTAAGGATTTTCTATTTATTTAATATACTTAAATTATATAATTAATTAACATATAACAATATGATAAATATATAATAAAAAGAAAAACATCGTTTATTTCGAATAAGATTTTATCGCAGAGTTAATAATTTGTTATAAATTGAAGATATGCCATGGGACATATCTCAAACTCTATCAATAGAAACACGGTGAATACAATGACAAAAACAACTAGTCTATACGGTAAAAACTATAAATGACATTCTAGATAATTCAAAAGCTTCAAATGAAGACCTTTTAGACAATAAACGATGTATGTATGTATACATGTGTGTAGACACACGCAAAATGAGGTTTATTACACTATGGAAATTTGCATGCGATGATCGGCTTTCTATAAATAATATTAGGCAGGCATTTTGTGTAATGAGTAAGAGTATCTCAACCATTAGAATTCTCTTTGATTTCTTTCCATACATGAACATAATGAAATGTAATCTATTTTGTCACATTTTGTATGTTAATTTTTGTCTCAATAGCCAACTTCATACAATAAATCAATATGGAATTTCTTTTGCATAACTACAATTACTCCACTCAAAATACAGACATACATGCCCTATCTTCACCTCTTCTCCTTTTTAAATATTCAGTTCAAATACTTTTATGGCATTCATTCGCAAGTGCAACCTCAGTGCAATGCTCTATTATTATTTTCTTTCTCATTTCGGATTTTCCTAGTATTGATATTTATTAAAAGCAACACTTTCATTATCATTGTACACCAATGATATGCATGTTTTTCTTGCGTGTACGACAAACAAATCATTTGATTCTATCCATGAGTGTGTCACCCATGCAAATTTTAATTCACTTTATTCGCCATAATTGGAATGCACCAAGGAAAATGTCTAATTTGCAACAAAATTAACGTCTCTTGCTTGGAAAATAGAACAAGTTAATTTTATCTTCTTGTCAGAACAATATATACACACACACTGGTAAAATGTAATCAAATTAACTATATACCTCTTTTTCTAAAACTTATTTATTTTACTTTCTTTCATTTTATAAACTATTTTTTTTTTCACTTATTCCCTTTCAAATTTATGAATCGCCGTTCCGTTTCAAATTTAAGAATCACTATTAAGATATGTATTACGAACGATTATGGATTACGTACATATATCATAAAAGCACATGTTAAAGTTAATAAAATTATTCAAATTCTTTTGAATTTCACGTATTTTTTGAAAATAGAAATGTATTTAATAAAAAAAAAGAAATAGGAAGAAGGACAAATTTTGTAAAAAATTTAAGTTAAAGGACATTAGTTTTATTTCTAGGCTGAATGACGTAATGCTAGTTACAACTAGCATTGTCTTCGATTTTTACATTATATAAAATACTAGTTATAGGTAGTATTATATTCAGTTTACACTGTACAAAATGCTATTTATAATTAGCATTGTCCTTCGTTCAGAAAATAAACTTGTTGTTCTTCGATTTAAATTTCTTTTTCAAAGTTTGTTCTACCGCCTATTTTTCAACAAAATAAAATAAATAAAAAATTGGAAAGGACTAAAAACTTTTTTTTTAATTACAAGGATGATGAAAAAATTTCCATTTGACAGTTGGAGAACTTCACCGTGGTTCTCATATTATGCGGTTACTATGTACCTCCTGTTAACCTAACGGTCCAAACCTAATCTTTTTGACTTTTTTTTTACCATTTTCTTACCTAAATTCATATTCACTGAACGTGGCTTTGCTGTGCGTATACATCGCATAAAGTGGATGTGAGATCAGATTCAGCCGTCAGATTACCATTGGATGGTGAACAATGCCGCTTATTTTTGTATACAATTTTGTTGCAAAAGAGGGTGCGTCGTGGGTTTTATTTACAAAAATGCCATTGCCTGCGCAAGTGGGTGAAGTGTTTAGTGGAGCACTTAACAGCTACTTACACTCTAATGTTACATTGTTAACATGGAATGGACTAAAACTAATTGAACAAGGAATGTTCGCTATAATAATTAGTTGTTGCTGATTCTATTGTACAACAGGTGGAAACCTAAATAAATGTATTTCTAAGGATGCGTAAACACGTTTTGAGCTTTTTTTTTTTTGGAAAAACCAAATATTGATAATTTCCTTTTGATAAATGTATTAGGTAGTGTTTGGTTTACCTTTTTTAGTTTTCGTCCATACAAAAATGCGCATGACGCATGTATATTGTGGAAAACAACTAATTTAGAAAGCAAAGTTAACATATAAATAAAAAACAATTTTTTACTTCATGTTTTGAGAAATAACATAAGCGTGAGAAAATTCATCCGTCCATCGTTCTTTCATCGCCTTTGTGGTCCCCTCCATCTTTGTTCCATCATATCCATCGTCCCTCCACCACTTTCATATTTGTAATTAATGTTAAAAACTTAAAACACAAAACTCATTTTAAACCAAACGCTATCTTAGTCATTCTGTACCTTTCCGACATAAAATTTAGAACATTTTTGTACAAATTTCACGTTTTCAATGGTTTTGGATTTCGATGGGCCAACCTAATTGTAACAACGAGTATAACAAGCGTATTAATTACTTAGCAAATATTGTTAAGTTTGAACAGAGAAAATATAAAGATACAAAAATTATATGTAAACTAGAACTGTTTTTTTAACCCTTTAAAATTAAGCAGCTTTGGACAAAGTTATGCTTTTGGATGGTTGAACCATGCCATTGTGCTCGAACATGCCAAAACTTATATTTCAATATATATCACGACATACTTCCTCTAAGAGCATCTCCAATCCATATATGATGTATTTTCATCTAAAATCTACGTGGCAAAGGCTACTACACATTGTTAAGAGAATGTGAAGTACTTAACATTCATGAGTTAAGCTTTTTATCCAATGCAAAAGTGTAGATACACAAAAATGCTTAGATGTAATTTTCTGATAATTAGAAGAAAAAATATTTTAGTTAAAATCCACTAGTGGTGAGAGAAAAAGTGACGTGTCATGTGAAGTTGAATGTCTAGAACTAGACATTGAAAAAGACAATGTCAAGTAGTTTTTCAATTACATCAACAAAAGACATTAGCATTGGAGACAACATTTTAATATAAAATGTTAAATAATGACGTGGCATTCAAATTACAATGAATTCACATTAGGGTTGAAGATGCTCTAACGTTTCGAAATGGATATTTCGGACCTTTATGTCCTCTTCTGCCGAACACGCCGCTTTTGTTAATAATGTAATACTATGTAGAAACCCTAATTAGCCTCCACGGCATCTTCCTCCATTTTTGGGATCCCTTCTTCCTCCTTACGGTGTCAAACCATGCATATCATTTATCAAAGCAACGATCTCGACGAAACAAGTCAACGACAAGTATTCGTTTTTCAACATGGTGCACCGGTTGGCCAGAATCTGATGAAGAAATCATGGTCAGCCATCTCAAAGCACCGATGAGATGACAACTAGGGGGTGGTTAGAGGGTACCATTGTGTAGAGAGAGTGATGATAGGAGTCCGTCTATTGGGTCACATTAGAGAGATGGTGGTTGGATTGCTCTAGAAATTCGCCAGATCCGAGGATTGGATGCGACGGTTGTGGGTTCGACGACGGTTGTATGAGGCTCGAGTACTAGCATGAGGACTATATGTTGCAGCGCGGTGGTTGGCGGAGCGCAACGATGGGCTAGGATGGTGATGCAGCAATCCAAAACGAGGTGAATAGGTGTGATGTCGATATGGAATGATATTGGAGAAGTGACATTTTTACATTTTAATCCTTATAGTATGCATTTTAATCCCTATAAATTCTGACTCGTATAGGTTTTACATATGACCTTTGACGCACATTTTGTCCGTTTGGGACCTTGGTGGAATAACAAATGTTCTAACATAGGGTTTGTTAGATTCAGAGACTCCGTGCAAGATTGCTTATATGAGATTCAAAAGTTATAAATTATTTATATTTAACTATTTATATTAAAATTGATATTATTTATGATAGTAAAGTCAAACATCTCGACGTTATTTGTTAACGTTTAATGTTGGATGATTACATTGTTGGTTATTTTGTGCATGTTGGCATGTTTGAGTTTTTATAGTAATTGGTTATACATTGATTTAATTATTATATTATTATGACATGTTATTTCTACATTATTTAAAATCAAGATCTATTTCCTAAAAGTTGTCAAGTTTCCAATAGGTTGAATTTATATCCAATTTTGATTAGTTTTTTGCCGTAAGTGAATGTAATGGAAAAACCCAAGAATAAAAAATAATGAGAATTCATTTATTGGCATGTCATTTCCATTTTAAACTTTCTCCGCATTTACCTTTTGAAATCCTTTCAGAAAAACAAGTAAATGAATTATTATTGTAATAAACGATTTAAAAGTATTTTTTGGAAAAGGTATTTTATTATATACAAAATTCATATATTCTATAATATGCCTCATCAAAACCTTAAAACCTCTCTAACCTAAATGAGTACCTTGTAAGAGAAAAGAGTACATATTATTTTCATATGCTGACTTACAAATAGGTTTTATTTACAGGAAATTATTTTCAAGGTCAAACTTTCTCAGCGTTTTTACCTCAAGAACATGTCTTCAATATTTTATCCTGAAGGACAACTTTCTTTAGGTATCAGTTTTTAGTCATTGATAGCAGTTTTTAGGTATCAGTTTGTACTTATCGGTCGCAGTTTTAGGTATCAGTTTTAGCTTGGTAGCAGTTTTGATGTCCTTATGAATAATTTTGGAAAATGTTTGTTCTTATGAATAATTTTTAGAAGAATATTTGTCCTTGTGGTAAAAATATTGTGGTTGTGTCCTTGAGGCAAAAAATATACAAATCTTTGTCCTTTAAATTAATTCCCCCTTTTATTTACAACACATTTAGGAAATTGCAATTCAAATAAGTGGAGGAGGTGAAAAGAATATATCTCTCAAAACCATCATAGGAAATGCATCCCCTAGCTAAGGTCTAACACAACACTACAAAAAAAAAAGCAAAAGGTGACCGGAAATTGGTATACGCCTTAAATGAAGTGGGATTGTCTCGTAGAAGCTGACAGTTATGCATTAAACTAATCTCCACTTAACTAAATCTGAAGGCGATCCAACAATGAGAAAAGATAATGGTGATATCATAGCAACCAAGGTGACCTCGAGCATAATTATTGAGACTGATGAACACAGAGAAGAGCCACTTGATTGAAAGCAATGAAGAGGGGCAACTACTAGACTACGGATTCGATGTGAAATCAATGCCGAACTCTGCAAAGATAATCTCCTTACCCTTTGTTTCAACTTGTTTAATCTTAATTTGTTTTATGAGATCTTTACATTCTTGAATGATTATTGTAGATCTGAGATAATCTGGCATTTTGATTTCTTTGAAAATCTGTGAATTCCTTTGTCCCATATGTTCCAGATGATACTGGTGATAGCTATGCTTAGTAAATGTTTGTATGCTTGAGAACCTTGCATGTTAGATAGCCACTACACCATTATAAGATATTAACAACGGGTATAAACCGTTGTTAAGTCTAAAAGCAACGGGTAAAAACCGTCTTCATTACAGGAGTGGTTGAATTTAGCGACGGGATAAAACCGTTGCTTTATGTCCAAAAGGCAACGGGTATAAACCGTTGCAAATTGTGTCAAAGGCAACGGGTATAAACCGTTGCAAATTAGATCAAAGGCAACGGGTATTAACCGTTGCAAATTGGGAAAAATGCAACGGGTATAAAACGTTGCTTTATGGACAATAAGCAACGGGTATAAACCGTTGCTTTATGTCCAGTAAAAAACGGTTTAAAACCGTTGCTTTATGCCCAAGTCACACATAAAGCAACGGTTAACAACCGTTGCACATAGTGTTTGCTCCTGCTCCTACAAAATCACATCTATAACTCACTACTGCGTATATCTCAGTATATATACCAGAATATCAATATATATCAAAATATGCCAGAATATCAAAATATTGGTACACAAGCACTATAAACATATCGCACATATTCCATACATATAATATTATTATCAAACTTATAATTACACTCATTGTTTTGCAAACAGAATGCTACCGTGCAGGAATATCATACTTATTACACTGCATTGTTTATTACACTACAGTACAAAGATTTCATTAATTACACTACATTGTTTTGCAAGCAGTGAAGTCTACATGGTTCATTACAGGGCAAAGCATTCCAGTTTTCAGACTTCAATGTTTGCAGTGCAGACTTGAAGCTCAACACAATATAGACCATCAGTGGAGCTACAGAAATGATTTGCAGTGCAGCTACAAACTCGAGGCAAAATGATTTGCAGTGCAGACTTGAAGCTCAACACAATATAGACCATCAGTGGAGCTACAGAAATGTACCAAGCAACCAGGGGATGAAAACAAAAGTCAGTATATCTGAAGTGAATGCAGAGACAAAGCACAAGAATGCAACTATACTGAAATGCATAAATAACTGATGCAAAATAACCATCACATGATATACAAGAACAAACTGGTTGGACCAAATGCGTATGGATACTATGCCAGACTGTAAACAAGATCAAAGGCAGACCAGTAAAAGAAACTACAAGTATACATCTACGACAGACCAGGTAGTAATAAAGCAAACTGCACATCTAACTAGAGCCAAGACTACAAGTACAAGGCATATATATATACATCTAACTAAAGCCAAGACGACTAGTACAAAGCAATTCAAAGCAAACAACGGTTAGGATAAAGAAAATTTGATCAAGCCTCAATTTCCAGATTTTGAAATCTTTTTCAGGTTCTCTTTCCTCTCTGTCAAACTATCCAGGTGAGCAAACCACCCTTATAAATTCTTAAAACTTGATATATCTATTTTGCATGTGATAAGTCTTGAATGTAAATTGTGAAAGGTGCTTGCATGCTTGTATTTATGTATGCATGACTGTGTGTACGATTGTGTACAGGCAAACAAAAGAAAATCAGCAATATATGCAAAGAACAAGTCAGAAATATCAATACCTCCGACTAAAGATATCGTATCAAACCCTTTTGATGGCTCACATAACCTCCGACTCCAACATCCCCATAGGTCTCGGTAAATTGTCGACATATTTTGGCGGTTGTTTTGGCCCAGAAATCAACAGTGTTAACATTGAGAACTCTCTTTTCATGCACAAAGACGGAGGAAGGTTATATGGTACTACAATTACTGGCCAACAGCTGTAAGGGTTAGTTAAAGAAGCATTCGGACAGAAACCATCTGTTGCTATTCCAAGCGTGATATTTCGTGGTTCAGCAGCAAACGAAGAAGCAAAAGAATCTGTAGTTTTCCATTGAGAAGTATCACGCGGATTACGCATTACGGTTGTACCGGACTTGGCACGACCATGTCAGGTCATCGCTTCTGCTATCCATGGTACAATATACAGTCTTCTCAATCTAGAAATTAAAGGAAAATGTCTTAAGGTCTTTTGAGGTACTGTGGTAGCTTTTCTCTCTTCGTCGAATGATGTCTTGTATCTTGGTGCGTTGCAATTTGTACATGAAACTTTGTTCGCATTATCTTTCCAATACAAGATGCAGTCATTAATGCATGCATCATAAGTTATGTAATTCATCCCAACTTGCTTAATGATCTTCTTCACGTCGGGGTACTTTGAAGGTAGCGTGTTACCTTCGGGGAGTAACTCCTTTATGAATTCGAGTACTGCAGTCACACCATTGTCTGAAAAGCCGTATTGGGTCTTCAAGCTATTCAGTTTCACAATGGCATACAACTTTGTAATCTCTTTTGGACAAGAAGGATACAATGGCTCTGTTGCAGTTGCACTATCAAAAAATGATTTATCTGTAAACTGCTCACCAATATTAGCATTATCATGAAACTGACTTGTAGGTTGAAAATGATGGAATCTATCTGCATCATTGATCAAATCCTCCATCCTAATATGTTCGGACTCATCAGTATTTGTGGCATGACTAACCGGTTGTTGTTTTGGCTTCTCCGGTATTCTTTCTCCGTGAAAACACCACACGGTATATGATTGAACAATACCATATCTAAGCAAATGAAAATGAATGTCATTTAATTTGAATGTATCTTCATTTTTGTACCGCGTGCAAGGGCACGAATACTTTTCCTTATTGCCACCGTTTTCAGCAACAAATTTAACGAAATTTCTCACACCTTCCACATATTCTGTATTTCTTCGATTAGATTGATTCATCCATTGTTTGTCTATACTAAAAGACATGCTGAAAGAAAATAACAAGAGCTAATAATAAATCATGGGTAACAATATCTTATGGCTTTCCACCAAGTTCAACTCTGATATTAACTAAACAGATGAATATTCTTTTGATTTCACTTGAAATTTAACATTAGCATCAAACTGTTTCCAAAAAATTTGCCATTATAACAGCGCCATTTTGTAGCACCAGAGTAATGTCTATGCATTACCCCTCTCCTGATACTTGGTTTGCGCCATTAACAACAATTTTATCCACTTACTAAATATGGTCTCATATTTAGTAAAACAAAATTCATTGCATCAACTTATACCCTAGCAGTCACTATAAGCAACTATGTCTAACTAGCATGCAGTACAGTACAGTACATTACAATTTGTAAAACAAATCAATGTGGTGCTATTAATTTGACTAGTTGAAGTTTATTATATGTGAAGCTTGAATTTTTATGTTGTGCGCAAGCAAGGTTAAACATAATTTAAGCACAGTATAAATCATGAGAAATCATTACATATGGTGAACCTATTACATGTATGGCTATTATTCTAAGTTGTCTATGATATGAGAAACCATTATATGAGTCGAGATAGAGGTAGGAAAAAAGCGGCTAGCTTTATTGGTTCCGTGTTCACCCTATTTTTCTAATTTTCGACCTATATATGGTAGACCCTTTTTTTTAACGGTATAACATCTGCAGTTGATATATTTTGAGTTCACTTCAATTCTGAGGAGTGACATATGAAGACATGGTAAGTAGAAATGACCTTCACGACCATTTTGGTTGTGCAGTTGATGGTCTGGTTTACACATGGTTCAGTGGAAATAGTAAAAAAGGCAGAAGGGGATCTTTTCAAGTTGCAGAAAAAATGAACTAAATGTTTGCGGGTAGACATACACACACTGTAGGAAAAATAGTTCATCAATGTAAGTATCAGTTCCTAAATAATTATTAGTTTTTTAGCTTCAGCTTTCAAATTTCAATTCCTAAACGATTATTTACAGAAAACTACTTGTTTATAACTAAATACTAATAAGTTATTAGCTTCAGGCGTTTTCAAGGTTAATGAAATCTAAAGCAGTAAAAGGGCGACTCAATTTTAGAAAATTAGACAACTCAAAACAAGAAATTCGCATACTTAATTAGCAGTGGCAGTATAGAGACTGTAGCAGGACTTCAAATCAGCAGTAGAAAATATCGCGTAGGAGGCAAGCTTGAGCCGACGATGGCTGATGGAATAGCCGAGTATGCAGCGATGATTATTTAGAAAGCGTTGATTTTTGAAACCCTAGTTTTTTTGGGTTCGAGCAGATCGCCAGATTGCTATTGAGCTGTAACTGTGAAGTAAAACAGATAAGGGCGACTCAATTTTAGAAAATTAGACAACTCAAAACAAGAAATTCGCATACTTAATTAGCAATGGCAGTATAGAGACTGTAGCAGGACTTCAAATCAGCAGTAGAAAATATCGCGTAGGAGGCAAGCTTGAGCCGACGATGGCTGATGGAATAGCCGAGTATGCAGCGATAATTATTTAGAAAGCGTTGATTTTTGAAACACTAGTTTTTTTGGGTTCGAGCAGATCGCCAACATGGAGATTGCTATTGAGCTGTAACTGTGAAGTAAAACAGATTTTGGGTGTTGCCCGGCTTAGTTGGTTGCCCCATCCCAGGGGCTTGGTGGGCTTGCCACTGGGCCGGCTAAAAGATTGGGACGGTTAATAACCGTTGCTAATTAGCCACGGTTGAAAACCGTTGCTAATTGGAACGAAGCGCGCCAAAAATTATGGCGCGAAAGGATGAAATTCACCGCCATCATTTGTCTCCAAAGAAGCTACGGTTAATAACCGTTCCCAATTAGCAACAAGAAAAACCCGTTGCTAACTGAACCAAGACGGTTATTAACCGTTGCTAAATGGCAACGGTTATTAACCGTTGCCAAATGTGCGGATGGTTAGTTGCAAATCTCAGTATTTGGTGTAGTGAGCGAATCTTAGATTTGATTAAGATTAAAACTGATAGGTTGTTTTATGCCAAGTTTACGACTTAGATCCTGGCAAATTTGTTTGGAGTAGTTGCATTAAAAAAATGTGATTTGATTCTTCTGCATGATTATTACATAATTTACATTTCTGATCTGTCTCTGTTCTATCTGCATAACTTGTCTTTGGTATTAAGCCTGTTTGACCTTGCCATAAGAGCACAAGAGGCATCTTAGGGGCACGGTAGTTATTCCAAATGAAGCTACACCAATTGAATTCTGTTGATTTGGTTCTAATTTGATTCCACATAGATTTAAAATCAAAGCACCCATTTGCATTAGGCAACCAAAACTAGAAATCACTCTCTCTATTGTGATGAATATTAATATTTTGAATATTTTGGGCAGTATGTGAAGGCAAACAATACAAGATTCCTCTCCAGTTGTTGTCTGTTATAAGTTGAGAGACTTGATTGTTGGGGCCCCCAACCAATATTAAATATTGCCGACCAAGTTGAACAGGTAATGATGCACTATTAACCCATGGGTCATACCATAAATTGGTACTTTCACCATTAACAATTTTCCCATCAATCAACCCTTTACACCATTGTCTGGCTTTAAGCATCACTTTCCAAGTATTAGATGCATTGTTATCATGTTGGATGATCCAAAAGTTTTTATCAACACAGTATTTATTGTACATTCAGTTGGCCCAAAAAATATCTCTTTGTAGAAATTTCCACACCAATTTGATAACTATAGCCTTGGCAATATCATCTAACCTTCTGATACCTATACCACCTTTAGATTTGGTTTTACCAGCAGCATCCCATGACATTCCGTGTGTCTTAGATTTCCATATAAAATTAGCACAAAATGGAGTTTAAACTGTTAATGTAGCAATTGGAAATTGATAGTACTACATCTAGAAGTTAACCATTGGGGGTATATAACAGCCTTGACTAATTCTATTCTACAACTGATGTTTAATTGTACGCTCATCAAGTGGTTAATTTTCTTGTTTATTTTATCTATTAGAAGCCCAAAGTCTCCTGCTTTAAGTTTATTATGTGATAGAGGGATACTAAGGTAGAAAGTAGGCAGGCAACTAGTATTAGCTTTAATGATTTCAATTATGGTAGATTTATTTTTAACTCCTTTACTGAAAATTAAGTTAGACTTTTGTTCATTGATTGAAAGCCATGTGTTAGCTTCTAATGGATGCATACTTTTCTTTATACTTTGAGCATTTTCAATGGTAGCTTTTGACATGATTAAAATATCATCAGCATAAAGTAGATGATTAACAATTGGCTTTATTTTTTGAATTGGCACTAAATTACCTTATAAATGCTCTATTTCAAGAAGAATAAAAAACTCCAAGGCAATGGCGAATAAGTAAGGAGAAAGAGGGTCCTCTTGTCTTAACCCTCTATTGCTTTGAAAGTAACCATAAAGTGCACCATTAATTAACATATAAAAGGATGGGGTAGAGATGCACTCATAAATTAAATTAACAAATTCCAGTGAGAACCCATCCTAATCAGCATGTGATGAACAAAATCTCTGTTAATCTTGTCATACGTTTTATGTAGATCAATTTTCATACATAGAATGTTAGAGTTCTTACTATTAAATGATCCGACCATCTCATATCTTTATTAATAGTTGGAATAAAAACAATTTTTTGGTCCGACCGTGAACTTCCCAAAATACCCCTATATATAACTTTTTAAATATCAATTTTTTATTTCTTATGATCTCCCCAATAAATTAGAAGATAAAATCTCCCAACAATTTAGAGGTATTCAAATCTAGATGTTGATTTCAATTATTCATATAATAGAATTGTTCAAATGTAATTATAATTAGACTTCAAAGAGCGAGTCAAATATACATAGCTGCATTAGAATAGGAAATCCAAGATCTTTCTAGATAAACCAACCAATCTATAAATCTTTATTAATCCATATTAATAGTTGAAATAAAAACACAATTTGTTGGTCCGACCATGAAATTTCGAAAATGCCCTTCCATGCAAACAAGTGGTCATGAATTCGAATCTCACCGTAAACAAAAATCAACATCTATCTTTAAATGGAAATTTTAAAACACAAGCAAAGTTACAAGTTCAAATCCTATTCCAGCAAAAAATTACATTTTTTCTTTATATTTTAAAGTATTTTTATCAAACTACATGGAATTTCAAATTTAATAATTTAATAAAGAGGTTATATGCACGTGCGTCGCACATGCCAAAATATCTCGTGCTAATAATGAATTTTCTGCGATTGATATACCAGGAATAAATGCATTTTGGTTCTTGGAGATTAAGTCATTTAAATAACCTTTCATTCTGTTACATAATAAGTTAGCTAATATCTTATATGTAACATTGCAAAGTAAAATTGGTTTATCATCTAAGATGTCATTTGGGTCTGGTTTTTTAGGGACTAGGCAAATAAAAGTGTGATAAATTTTCTTAATAATTTTACATGAAGTATGAATACCAAACATAACATACACACATCATTCTTTAAGATCTCCCGGTGATGCTTGAAATTTTTTGCATTCAGACCATTTGGACCAAGAGTACTGTTATCCTCTATTTGAAACAGGGTTGTTTAAGCTTCCTCAAGTAGAAATGATTTGTCTAGTTCATCCTTGGCTTTCTCAGATTTTTCTTACAAATTTTGTATGAAAATTGATAGCTAACATTAGTTGTATTAAACATGCATGAGAAAAATGAGATAGCTTGTTGAGCCGTTTGTTTTGATGCTAATTTCAAGTTTCCATTTTCATCCAAAAAGAATTTGCACCTATTGTTATTTTTTGGAATGGTCATTTTACTATGAAAAAAGTTTAAAGTCCTATCACCTTGAGTTAGCCAATTGATTTTCATTCTCTGTGAGTTGTCAACTACAATTTTCTTTAGCAGATTAGATAAAAGCTTAGTTTTTTGCCCATATTTCATGATTAAGTCATTGTCTTCTGGGTTTTGTATCAATTGATTGTATATCTAATTTGCTTCACTGTTGATTCTCTCACATAGCCGCTTGTTGTTTTCTTTCAATTTTGCTAAACTTTAAGAGATTGTTTTACTGCTTTAAGTTTGTAAATTAGAATATAAAGTGGATTTCCTATTACATTAACATTCAGGGCTTGCCCCACTTTTTCATTATAATTTGAATAACGACACCAAGCATTATTAAATCTAAAGGGGGTTCTAGGGAGACTAAGCGTAGAAGATTGATCACTCAATGCATGATCCCCAAAGTGAACACCAAATTCTAAAACTTTGTCTTCCTAAAGCTTATTAATAAAGAATTTATCAATTTTGCTGTGGATAGAAAAGTTAGTGCCACATCTCCAAGTAAAAAAAACCCTACAAATTCGTGTTCAATATGGTTAGTTTTGGAAATATAGTTCAAAAAATCCTGTTTTACTATGTTAAGCGTTACCCAGTTGTGACTTTTATTTACACCAATTCTCTTCGTCAAAACTATATCATCTTGGACTTTTGGAATTTAGTATTGGTCAAAATTCCAATATCATCCATATTAAACTCTATAGTCTAAACACAAAGTCTTTGGTTTAATAATAGCAATTATTATTAACCGAATGCTTTGGCCAGCGACTTTGATTTTGAGTTGACTTCAGTTGACCATGATACTAATCCCATATAACTGAGGAGATGAATCCTCTCTTGAATAGTGTTTCACTTCCAATATTTCCACTCGATCCAACTATAGTCACTCGATGGATGTCGTGCCATGATTTGACTATAATCAAAGCAGAGCTTTCATATTGAACATTAACAATATTCTTAAGTCGAGAGAACTGTATAAATCGGTTACATCGATATTTTCTATACGACCTTAGTTATATTAACCAATAGAAAACTATCGAGTGAGTTATTCCATAGTTATCCAATAACTATCAATACATAACCCATGTTGTCCTCAACAGCCATGAGTAATACATTGTCTAACATATGGAGAGTGTTATATACTCTAATATCAACGGATGTATCGATATCCAGTCTCGGTACATCTTGACAAGGAATATTTATTTAAAATAGTATATTTATTTTTATTGTAATAAATTACTCATGGTTACAACACTTTGTAATTACTATCACAAAACATATCATTTATAAATTTTCTATCAAATATAGTTTTAATTAAATCAATCAATTAATGTAACACATTATATCAAGTATATAATAGAAAGAAAGCACCTTATATTTTGAACAGGATCGGTTATCGAGTTAGATATATGTAAAAAATTACATAATTGCCCTTATGGCATACCCCTAACTCTATGGAATAAGTCTCAGCATTGAGTCCCCACCTAAGTCAATAGGTCTCAACATTAACCCTCTACCAAAAGTGAATAAGTCTCAACATCGACTCTCTATCGAAAGGCGATAGTTTTCGGCACATCGCTACCCTCGGATCCATATTGGGGAAGCCTCGTTTAACATGGTTTCATTGTATGCATTATGGAAGGTCCCGTAAATTTTCCTCGGTAAACACCTTCGCCAATCACTTTTGCCTTCGACGATCTCCTTCGCTTTTGGCAGTCTCCTCCGCCTTCAGCAGTCGCCTTTACCTTCGTATTTCCTTAGTTCATTCTACTTAAAACTTTACTTAGTCTTTTCTTAGTTCATTTTAGGCTTCGGGTGATACACATTCAGTAAGACCCCTTCGGATAAGGCCTCCAACGTTTACCCTCGTGCTTTGCAACCTAATATATGGTTCGCAATAAAGCTTGTCCACTTATGCACATCTGTCGCTATCTTTACATGTGTCATGTCCATTTTAGTTTTATCTCCACCCTGTTTTAGTTAGCTACGGTACTTTTATATTACTTTACAACCCTTATCCCCTTAGTCATTTGTTATATATTTAATGCATATAAATACCCTTTGACAATCATATTTAAGCTTCTATGATCATATTTTAAGCTTTGACAATCACATTAATGTCTTGGAACTACATATTATAAATCAAGGAGTTACTCATAAAAATTCATTATAGTCCAAGAAATTCGTAAATATATTTCCAAGTGCATTTCTACCAAAAATTCTTCCTTTAGCTATTTTCTCTTAATTTTCAATATACATGGATCCATTAAAACTCCACAACTAATTATTTAAACGTGAGAAAATTGTTGAAAGTAAAACCCTTCTCCAAAATTATATTTAAAGCATCAAATTAAATTTTCATATCATTTAGAAACCGTAAAAATAGAGAATCATAGCTAAACATCCTCCAACAAGTCATTTCAACCTAAATCATTCATTAAAACATTTTTCTATCATTTATAAATCGTTAGCACATATGAACACTATCACATCAATCATGGTCATATTCAACATATAGGATACCGTAAAATCGGAGTTATATTACTTACCTAAACCTTTATTTAGCTTATTCTTTAATAGCTTTAAGTTTCTTACTTCTTCTTCTTCTCTAGGCCGGCACCATTAATACAACTCAATGTTTTGTTTTGTGAATAATGAGTGAATCACCCTATAATAAGTTGGGTTGTTGGCCCTTTTAACCCTCTTATTATTTAGTTCATTATCTTATGTTAAATTAAACTTTAACATAATAAGTAAATGTACACTCAGATACTCATCATAATAAATTGTTACTTATACTAGTCAAAATGATAATAAGCAAACAAATGTCCTCCAAATATTTACATTATTATAACCTATTTTATCTCACACGTTTTCCTATATAATTTCATAATTAAATTATTAAATCCTTAATCTCATGATGATCTCTAAATTAATTATTTATTAAAATATGGGTATATGGGCTTTCTCCATTATAGGGATTTCGTGAAATTCGAATAAGAAATGGTAGTGATTTTTAGTCTTTCTCATGCCCATTCTAACATAAACGCACAAGTTCTCCAAAAAAAAGTGCAACAAACAAAATGTATTAGTGCATCTACTAATACATAACAAAAATATAGCATAAGCATATATGTTAAGTCTAAATAAACAACACGGTACCAAAACATTGCATATACATACAATAATATTAGTGCAAAATGTAATACATATATTTATGCCAAAAATAATATTTTATGTATATATTTATTTCTTGATATGTATTTAGATGTAGTGTTGTTTTAATATGTATACATTTATATATTGTATTATAGTTATAAATGTCCAATTAGCCTTAAATGTATATACTTGTATATGTATTCATATGTAAACCCACATACATATACGAAGTATTATGTATTCTTTGTTATTTTGCTGCACACGTAGGATATATGATATTCACTCTCTTTGTATATGTGCACGCGGGGTGGGGGTGGGGGGGGGAGAAGGGGAGGGGGCGTGTGCGATGGGGATGGATTAGAATTGACTACACCTAAATTACCCTCCACATGCATGCATGCATGCATGTATATGTATATATATGTATATGGATATGTATATGTATGTGTAAACTAAATCACGTAAATTTAAATTAAATAATATACGCGTAAATTTAAATTAAATAATATATGTATGTGTAAACTAAATCACGACCAACATATTATTTACATTGCAATTTCTCGCTATAAATTTAAGCTTCCAAAACATTTTTGGGTAGACCTTGCTATATTTATTTCAAGTCGTATGTATTCACTCATCATTGACTCAAAGTGAAAATTTAGTAAACAAATGTACCCTTAGTAAAAAAATCTTAAATACATAGTACAACGATGACAAGGATCAAACAATATTGTTAGAATTAGGGGTGCACACAACCCATACTCGACCCGACCCAACCCACCAACCCAACCCAACCTAGTTCGGGTCGGGTATGGGTTACAATTTGTAGTCCATACTATATACGGGTTGGATATGACATTTTATTCAACCCAACGCTATTTTAACTCAATCCAACCCTATATAAAAACTCATTAAATATCAAGCCATGTAAAATTGGAACAGTCAACATCTATAATGAAGTATATGTATTCTAGAATAATTACAGTTAAAAATCATATTCGATGTTAGTCCAAGTAAAATTAGAACGATCAAAACACATACGATTAACTAAGAGATTTTGAGAAGCATTTTAATGTATGAAATGAAAATCTTACTCTAAAATGTAGTGAATCAATTCTACGTGATGTATTTTATAATGAAATTCTGATAAAATAGTTGTAGTGAATCAGTTATATTTAATGCATTATGTTAGCTAAAATCCGCTATTTTAAGTTGAACATTTTAATGTTTTATTTTGATTTTTTTCTTTAAATATTCATTTTCGTATTAGGCCTATATAACCCAACCGAACCCTATTGAACCCGATCCAACCTATACTTCAATCCAATACATATCCAACTTCATAAGGGATCGGGTACGGGTTGAACTATCTTCAACAATATATCAAAGTTATTACCTTTTAGACACATATCTATGTCATCAATAGATCAATGGTGACATAAGACCGTATAAAATGTCGAAGATCTATTTACGAAAACCTTCGGACTTGTATTTTATATTTTCCAAACTTTACCCATTTTTATATTATTGAAAAAAAATTATATATAAAATGAAAATATGAACTAAATTAACCAAAAAAAAGCATATCATCTTTTATCACCCTTTTTAATCTGTTTTGAGTGTTGAATGAGACACAATTTGTACAAATAAGTTGAGGCTAAGATGAAAAAGAAAAGAAAAAAGAAAAACCGATTTAAAAGTTTGCCGCCAGGACGTTTAAACTTGAGATGAAAGTTAGAAAGTAGCTGCGAACATAACTGCCAATTGGTGAAAAGTAGGCAAGACAAGCCTAAAGAGAAGGCGAAGTGGGTCCCAGAAAGCACAATCTAAACAGTGGGACCCGCAAGCAGTCACCAAGGTGATGAGTTTGCAATGCGATCTGATAATGATGAGCTGGCAATGATAGGTAGATGCTTGCACGAGTTTCTCACGCTCCGCCGCTCTACTTTTTTGCATATACGTCCTTCTCTTTGTGCAAATTGCATTATTGCTTGCCCAATCTGTGAAGGATCGCATTGGATTACAGTAGGGCTGTTATGGTAACGGTAAATTTACCATTACCATACCATTACCAGCCAATCGGTTACCATTTTCGAGTGAAATCGGTATACCAGTTTAATCGGTATGGTAACGGTAAATTTACCATTTTCTATGGTAAATCATCGGTAACATTTCCTCAATACCATCGGTAATGGTAATTTTACCAGTCAATTTATAATACATGTATATTCATGTAACATGCATTATTATAGGCATTTAAAACCAAGCAAATGATTAAATTTAGTTTATTAACCAGGTGAAATAATGTTAAATACACTTCACTTCTTTCTCATTTATGTCTTTTATTAAGTAACACTATAAATTGTATAATGAAGCACTGTTATGGTGTGAATAGGTGTTATGTTACTAACTTTTTTAGACAAACGGTAATTTACCATTACCAGTGTAACGGTTACCAGATTATCGGTATACCAGCCTATCGGTAACGGTAACGGTAAGCAATTTTCGCTTACCAGTAAAAATGGTACGGTAACGGTATTTGTGAAATGGTAACGGTAACCATTACCATAACAGCCCTAGATTACAGTTGTCCTTGTTTCTTTTTCGTTACGCCGTCCATTTGCCTCATTTAATGAAGCCTGTACGATTATTATTTTTGCAAATTCCCACATGGCAATAAATTCATTTGCCTTTTAAGTTCTCCATCTTAGACACCACGTACTAGACCTATAAACGGTCCGATAGAAATTCGAATATTTCTAGTGTCCGTATTCGAAATCATTTTTGAATATCAGATATCACATTTGCAAATGCATATGGATATCGAATATTTATCAGATATTCTTCAACTAATTCACAATTAATAAACCTAAACAAATATAAATCTATTTTTGTACTAAAAATAAAAAATAATAATAAATATGCTAAAAAAATAATTTTAAGTAGAAAATATTGATTTTTATTGACATACTAAATTTTTTAACTGCATAAAATAGCAAATAACAATTATTTTATGTACTAAAACACATAAAAAATACAGAAAATTATTGTGAATGACAAAATTTCTCAGCATTTTAGCCTTAAGGGCAGACCTTCGGTATTTTAGCTTGAAGGACAATTTTCTTTAGGTATTAGTTTTTACAGTTTTTAGGTATCAATTTGTAGTTATCGGTAGCAGTTTTTAGGTATCAGTTTTTAGTTCGGTAGCAGTTTTGAAAGAATGTTTGTCCTTATGAATAATTTTAAAAAAATGTTTGTCCTTATGAATAATTTTTAGAAGAATTTTTGTCCTTGTAGTTAAAATATTGAGGCCGTGTTATTGAGGCTAAAAATATACAAATTTTTCTCCTTTAAATTAATTACTCTAAAAAATAACTATAATCTTAATAAAACAGAACATATGATTATCGAATGCGGATATGTCCATATCCGTATCCACATTACTTTTTGAATATCGGATAATTTTTCACATTTTAAATTCAGATAGCTTTAGTGATGTTTTTCTAAAACCAATTATCACATACAAACTATTGTTGCAAAAGCGGAGGATTTTGTAACAAGTAGTTGTGGTTTTGTGAATAGACTGAAAGGTAAGTTCAACGAATACAAGTTTAAAAATCACAAAAAGCACTTTTCGGCCAAACTACAAAAAATCGCTCTGTGAGAATGACATAATCAAATCATGAAAGTACCTTAAATCTCAAAAAATCATCTGTAACTTCATAAGCCACCTCATTCTCTTTCATTTTTTTTTTCTTTTTCTTGTTTTGTTTGATTTTAGCGTGGGTAACAACTATAACAAAAATAAATAAATATAAACATTTGCCGTAGGCAAAAAATTAGAGGAGTTATAAAAAAGATTGGTTTGAAATTAAATAGAGATGAAAAAATATAAATAGTACATATTTATAATTCATTTTTGCAAGTACTTGAAAAAATAAAGATGATTTTATAAATATTTGTAAAATATATCTTCATTTTACATGTAAAAAAGTCCAACATTTTGCAAAAATTGTAATTTATTTTGCAAATATTTATGAAAACATATTTGCATTTTAAAATATGTTTTTTTACAAATATATACAATTAAAACTGTAGTTTTTTAAAATAAAAATCAATCAGCATAAACAACTTTAAGAAAATGATCAATTAAAAATAAAATCATCATGCACCACATGTGTAATACAGTTGGTTGAGATAGTCGCCTACTACCGGTAAAGTCAAAAGTTCGATCTTTGTCAACTACATTACATATGTGAATAGAGCCGGAGTATAGAAAGTGGCACAATGCCATAACATACTCTTTCAAATTTTAGAAGCAAAACATGGTTCTTTGATCTAAATAGACAAGAAACAAAGACCACAAGAAAACTAAAATAACAATAATAAATAAAAATGTATAAAATAGAATAATTTAATAAAGTATTCAAAGTAGGGTTCACGTTAGTAAAAGAACGTCATATGTGAAGAGGAAAGGCAAAGAAAGGTAATTAATTTTTGAAAGTGCAGTGCATCGTTAACCACCAAACAGAAACATACTTCACGATAAATCATAAACTCTTATATTTTTGGGGGACAAAAGGAAGACAAAAATTGAACTTAAACATCTGTTTCTTTTTCTCATCAAAGGAAAAGAATGAAAGCTTAGTCATTAAGCATCACCAATTATATGCAAGTGCTTTTAATAGAATCCGCTTTTAAGTGTTAAAGTGTGCTGTGCATGCGACATGTTTTTTTTGCTCAATGACCACATGGAGCTTGCTAGCTGGGCCATTTCCATTCATTTTTCCACCTCCTTTCTAAGACAAAAATTCGAATCACCAAGTAGATGTTTAATGATTATGATTTAACATTTTAATAGAACTAAAAAACCTAGCTATGTTCGTTTTATTTATTACCACCTATATTTAATAATTATCATTTTCTTCAACCGAATGAAACATATTTGCATTTCGTTTAGGGCAAGCCAAACAATTTGAATGGCACTATTCAAATGTTAGAATTCCTAGTGTAAATGAAATACACTTGTCCTACATCGTCAAATTTACAAAGCCATTCCAATATATATATGGCTTTGCAATAAAGATGTTGGGGCCTAGGGGCACCCAAATATATGCTTCGTTGTGAGGAGGTCATACCCGAATCAGGTTAGAATTCCTAGTCCATACATAGATGTTAGAATTCAAATGTTAGAATTCCTAGTCCATACATAGATGAAGATCTCCAACTCTTCTTTGGAAACTACAAGCGTCTTCAAGTAAACCTGAAACTACTCGGATCTGACCCGAGTATTAAAAATACCCGAATCAGACTTGATAAACCAGTGTGAGATACTCGAAATTTAAATGCTGATGTAAATCAAAATATTTGAAAAGAAGGATATCTCATAAGACCACGTCTAAACATAAATACAGACGAGTTTTTATCTTAGGGTAACCAAAATACTATACTGAAAAACACTTTGATATTATTATTAATGAAATTCTTTTCAAAACACTTTTCAAGTAACATATCAAAATAAAATATTAATATTCGGACTAAGTCTATGGTAATATATCCGGACTAGGTCAACGGAATACACCGAACGAAATATATGATACCAAAGGGTTAGTTGAAATGTTTGCAAAGCATTACAGCTAATTTGGGAATACAATCAAAACCGTAAAGCTCGTATTAGGATTGGATTTCCAACATGACAGAGAACTAGTGGCCTTTTCCTTCAATCTACGCATAGCAAACATAGTTCCCACGGTGCCTTAATTGCTTTTCTCAAGCAAGTCACTTTTAACTGCACTTGCTACACTACCAATATCCAGTAGCCTCATCACTTTTCACAAGCTAGCTACTATATTCAAATAAATGGCTTGAGGATCCAGATTCCGCCGGACTCCTCCATACACATAAAACCAATAGCTTGAAATATATACCCTGCAGACTACATAATTACCCGTACCATCTCCGGGATTTGAGACTCATGAGGCTATGCTCATTTTAACAAAGCCACGCTTTATTCTTCCACAAAGCACATTCCACTTAGAATGCCACATTGTCATTCCTTCAATCACTATTGACTTCCACGAACATAGAACCTCTTAGCTCGTACGTCTCAGAGAAGGGAGTTAAGCTAAAAGAAATTGCCTTCTCCGCCTCTAAACAAATGTACGTTTGTAAAGGTCAACGTTGTGATCGTAGAAATGTAAGGTCAGACACTCGTCCATACAAGTTCGTCCTAGGACTGAACGAAACCGAAGACACTCCTCCTACTACCATTAGTAGCGAGTAGTCCTTGCAATCCGAAAATTTCAAAACATGGTAGGACCACTGCTATGATAAATGTCTCTATATTGGGAGCGACCCAGAGAATGTCAACAAGCAGTCCTTCCGCCATGAAGATCTCCGGTCTTCAATAATCATCATCTTCAATATGACTTCACTTTAGAACGTATACATTGGTTCGAAGTGGTTTCCGGATTGGAGTTACCCAAATCCGATCCCGGTTCCTTCAAACCAATCATCGATTAAAAAGATTTTAGGTTTGTATATGATTATCAATCATCAATCACTTTAATTCATCTTTTTATTCATTCATAGATATCTCTTAGAGATGTATTCATTGAATCATTTCTTTTTCCCTTTAAAAGTACATGGAATCATTAAGCCTCATTTATCAAATCATTTGGTAAATTTAAACCCTTTTAATCTTGGAATAATTCCAAATCAATTCACCTTTTACTTAGGAAAATATTTCCAAATCATTTATTAAATCTCAATCAAAGATTTCTTATTTCCGAAACATAACTTTTAAATGGGTCAAAAACGATGTTATTTAAGACATAGTTTACTACAAACCCAAAACAGTTAATTCATGTATAGAAATTAAAACAATTCCAAATCATTTATTTAAATATTTACAAAGATTTCTTAATTCAAAACTCAAAACTTTGCTTGACTTAAAACCATGTTATCTTGGATATAAATCCAAAATCAGTAAATATTAAGTGAGCATAATCTATAGAAATCATCTAATTCTACTCAATATCAATTCCCGTATTCAACCAGTATTATGGGCGAAATAACAGTGAAATCACCTTTTAAATTCCACGAATAGTATGAGTTCCCTGTTCGGGCTTTAACACCGAGTACAAGAAGATTATCTCCACAAAATCGAAATTATTTATATTAGATAGGGTTTTTTAGACTCAAGGAAAAAGATCATGAAAATTTTCGTTTTAGGGACAAGAAGTTTGTTTTTTAAGCTGAAGGACACTTTCTAGTGTAAATCACAGAATGATAGTTGTAACTATCATTTCTATTCACACTAAAAAGTGTCCTTCAGACTAAAAAGCAAACTTGTTGTCTCTGAGACTAATTTTTTTTTTCAACTTCTTCCCTGTGCCTATTTTCCTGTATTAGATAATTATATCATTATACTTCGGGAAATTTTGATCCGAGTAAACCAAATTTACTATCCCATCCATCGGGCCAGTCCAGATAGTCAGGGAGAGTAGGAAACTGGTTTTCCAAACTCAAGCCTAGACATTATCTTTCTGACACCCATAAGGCGGTCAAGTTATTTGTTCGACTCTAAATCATTAAAACTTTAATCATTCCATAAATCCTTTTAAAATTACCTTTAAAATACTTTATTAATCATCTGAAAACATTTACAAAAAATTTGAAAAAGAACGGTTATGTTTAAAAATCTATTTCAAAAGTTATAGAAAAATGCCGCGGAAAAGTGCCGCGGAAAGTGCTTTTTTAACTATATTGATCAAAACGACTTTTTATCATTTGCGAATTCATTTTTAGAACTAAAATCACTTTTAAAACATTTTATAGGATTTTTAGAATATATTTCATATTTTTAAACAATTTTAATATATCAATTTTAAAGAAATCCTGTTATGGGTTCCGAATTGAAAAACCGCGATTTTTTTTAAAACTTGTCTTACTCATATCTCAGAATCTACTTTTCAAAGTCTCGATGTACTTTCTTCGTTCGAAAACCATGGATATAATAGTTCGGAAAATTCTTATCTCGAAGGATTTCGAACTATATTCCACTCTCTACACTTGTTTGAATTTTACGGCGCGAAATCGCGAACTACTGTTACGCGACGCGTCTTTTTTTGATTAGATTTTCAATTACCTTTCAAACTTCAACAAAACACTTTCATTTGTTTATAAAACATTTATAAATCATTTTCAAACATTTAAACCAATATTTTTTCATATTAAATCTTTTTTCACTTTTAAATCATTTCATAATATTATATTATTATAATATTCATTTTCAACTTTTTTATATTTTCAAAACCATTAAGAGGTTAAATAACTTCATATACACATCCATATGAATTTATTTTTCATTAATTAATCATGGTTAATTTCTTAACCATATTTATTATGATTTCTCGTAATGTATCACAACCAAGTTATCAACCATATTAACATCCATATAATCAACCATAAAATCAACCATGTTATCAAACAAGTAAATTTATAATTTAAACTTTCATATAATTAATTTCTAAATGTAAGTAAATCGAGTACTCATCATAAATCAAACCAACTTCCTACCAACATTCAAAACACCACAACAATTCATCCAAATCATTACTAAACTTCACTAATACACCACTAAACAACTCCACCTCCCATCAAGTGCTCGACCATCCTTCTACCTTCATTATTGCTCTCGACCTTGACCTCCTACCACAACCAAGCTCACGGCCAAGCCCATCCACCCTCCAAAAATCACGGCCTCACCCCCTTGCTCACGACCTAAGGCCACTAATAAGAGAAGAGAAGAAGTTTTAAGAAGAAGGAGAAGAAGAGTGTGTGTGTATTTTTTTTTGCTAATATTCCTCTTTATTATTTTATTTATATAGGGAAGCATTAGAGGTGAAGAAGAAGCTTAAGAAGAAGAGGAAAAGCTTAGGAAATTTGTGAATGAATAAGAGAATGGAGCTTGGTATTTATAGGTAAAGAAGAGGAAAATATCATGATATTTTACATGAAACATCACATCATAAATCTTTTATATATATAACTATTATGTATAGTCACATCACTTTCTTACATCACTTTCTTTTATATATATAATTATTATGTCTAGTCACATCACTTTCTTTTATATATATATAATTATTATGTCTAGTCACATCACTTTATATATATATATATATAATTATTATGTCTAGTCACATCACTTTCTTATCCAAATTAATATAAGATAATATCTTATTTCTACGTGTATTGTTATCTAGTTAATTAACTCTTATATATGTATATATAGTGCACAAAGACGAACAACGTTCTCGACAACTTTCTGGTGTCGAAAGGTCGAAATTTCGAAAAACATTCTTCGGTCACATTTTCTGTTTTTCTATGAACTATTTAATTTGGTAAACAAATTTTGAAAACAATTTCACCATCATTATTAATTAATTAAAATGAGTTTATTTTCATTATAAAACTTATATATTGAATATTTAAAATTAATTAAATATTCACTAAACAAAGCAGTGAAATTCCGGGTCGTTACATTCTTCCTCCCTTAAAAGAATTTCGTCCCCGAAATTACACCAAAACAGAACCAAAAGGTATTTGCCCAAAATATTTATTTCTAAACTTACATTCATATGATGTATACAGATCATCCGTACGCAATATCTGATTCGATCTACTATTTGAATCCACAACTTTACTTCGGAACTAGTATTGATCCCCCGATCCTCCAGTGCGGACTTTGATCGGGCTTCTTGATTAGAAAACTTTGTTTCCCTTACATAGCCCTCAACTATGATAGAAAACTCAAGTACCCAATCATAAACTCTCACCAATGTTCGTCGTCAAGAATCGAATGATAAATCCTTTTTCGGACTAGTATAAACACCTCCAAGTTCCCTACTTGAATCTTAGATCAGAATTGTGTGACGAATGATCTACTTACAACTTTTTTAACTTTTTTCAAATCTTCATAAATCTTTTTTTTTTCATTTAAATACCTTTATAAACCCTTTCTTCAAAATATTTCTGTCTCTTTTCCCAAAAGAAATCGATTATCCATTATAATTCTTGTTTCAAAATTCCTTTGAAATTTCTTTGTTAATAAATTTAATCCCAAACTTATTTTATATTGCATAACTTTCTCTTTTATACTTTTTAAAAACATTAGGATATGAATTCTCAAATCCAACTTTCTCAAACATCATTTTATTTTTGCTAATTACGCTTTATTATATAAAATATATTCTTAAATAATTTCTTAATTTAAACACTCTTTATAAAGACACTTCTCTATATTATATTTTATTTATTTATATATAATCACTCTAAATATTTATTTTCAAATATTTTTTCTTAAAGGAAAACATTTCATCGTAAAGGAATCATTTCAATTTAGAAGATAATTTACATTTTATTTTCCAAAATTACAATCAAATCCTTTCATTATAATATATTCCTTTTTTTTTCAAACCACTCTTGATATTAACCTATCAAATAATAATTCAAAATTATCCTTTTAACTTTAGGAAAATTATATAGATCGTGTAACTCCAAAATAATACAAGGAACCAGGTACTACCAATAGTATCTTATACCCGCTTAACAAGAAAGGTAATACTTAAGAGAAGTGTTTACCATCCAAACATATCTCTTGCCCATTTTTAGTTATTTTCGAGCCACCCAAACTATTTATCATTTGAGACTTTCTTACTTTTTAAATTTCTTATTTGAAATTTCTTTTCAAAAATCCATTAGATTTTTTTTTTATAAAATCCATTTTACAAATCCCTTCATAAAATCATCTTATATTAACTTACTCCTTTTGGAATTTTATAATTCTTCTCCAAAATTTAGTCTCTCAAAATTTGTATGACATATCTTTTATATCCATATTTTTACAAAAATAATTTTATAAAATACAATTTTTATACTACATAATTTATTTATTATTCATTAACCTTAACCTAATATTATTATCAAACATTTTATAGTTAAATCGTGAAACTTAATTCACAAGATGTTCATTCAATCAACAAATGGTAATAACTAAATATTATCATTTCCTTAACCATAAACCGACACACATAAATATCTATATATCTTTCAAAAGATATTCCTTTATACTTAAAATATAATCCTTTTAAAATGTGTGTCGTTTGTCTTGTTTAAGTGTCTAGAAATCCCTATCGATAACGGTGATCAGGCGCGTCGATCAAAATCTATTTTGGTTATGAGCTTGTGTTGTTGGTTATGAGCTTAATCTTTTGCTTTAACGTACCTTTTTATATTGGTGTTTGACATTTTTTATTGTATTATATTTATTTTTTAATTGGTGCCATGCAGCGCTCGAACTAAACACGATCTCTCCTTAATGAGCTAATTTATTTCAACGGATGCTTTGAGATGCAGATTATGCCATGTCCGCTTCCGCACTCAAACTCAGTTTTGAATATTGGATATCCGCATCCGCGAGTACATGCAGATATCAGAAAATTATCCTATCCGTCAGCGATCGATAAATCAAAAAATATAAAAAAAAATTGATTAATTTTTTTCTTAATCTTATTAATTACAAAAGTATAAAAAATCAACAAATATGATTATAATAAATAATTTTAAGTTAATATGTATTAAATAAATGGCAATTATATTTAAACACACGATACTGCTGAGTAGCCCCCCTAAATTTTAAAAAATACAACACAAAATCGCCATTTGTGATTTACCTCTTGTGAAGTCATTCTTTTTTCTTCTTCAATTGCTCATAACCAATAAACCCAAATAGTCCAAATTTAAGTAAAAACTCAAATCTTTTGCTTGAATTGATGGATTGTGAAGATGGTAGCGCAAATCTAATAGAAGCCAAAGAGATAAAACTTGAGTTTTATCTTATTCTTATTTTTTTTAATTTAAGTGCATAGTTTGCAGATGTTCAACTGAGTGTGACTAATTTGAAAAATCTCACAATTGCAGTGCGTAATTTATAGACCAACCACGCGGTGGATGTGCGTGATTAGCTTGGGTACCACTAACTATAACTGTGTGGTTGGTTACAAATCACATGCTTAGCTTATGTGGTTTACTTTTTGCTAGAATGACCTTTAACTAGACTGAAGAGTATAAAGAGAAAGAGTTATCGATATATAACATGAGTATACATAGTAAAAATATGGGTATAATGGTTTTTGCAATTTTGTGGCGGACTACTTAATTACTTTTCAGGTTCAAATAGAATTAGTCTTAAATAAATATAACATGAACTATTAAATTAATAGGACGATAAATACATATCTTATACTAAAACATCAACACTACATGAACACAGGGCTATTCCGACGGTAAATAGCCGTCGGCGGCCGTCGGAATAACGTACACGGTTTTTGTCAACTTTCGACGTCGGCGACGACAATCTTTCGACGTCTTTTCGACGGCTTCTAATGGAAAATAACGACGGTCTTCGATGATCAACGAGGTATGCGTGGATTCACTCATAACCAATAATTCATCGGTAGCCGTCGATAGCCATCGGAAGATTGTGACCCGTAAGCCGCTGGTAGCCATTGAAAATCTGGGTTTATTTTTTTATTTCTGCGCCCATTCGACTTCCACCAAATCTACATATATATCAATATACTTCTCAACTCCATTCCAAACATATAATTCAGATATATATATATTTATATAAAACAACCAACATCACATATTATACCAACAACAATATTAACCATAATCTCTAATATATACAAAATCATAAACTTCAATATATACAAAGTTAAGATCATAAACTCTAATATATACAAAATCAACCATCCAACATCCTCAAACATCGGCCAATCAACGTCAAACATCAAACAACTCCACAAAATGTACCAAATCAATACAACACATCCAATCTCTCATCAAAGTGTATCAAACATACGAAAACAAACCATCCTCACCAACTCCAAGTCAACATGTACAACATCCAAACACAAACACAGAAAAGTGCACCTATCAAGAGTCGTCCTCGCCTCCGGAAGCACCAGCTGATGAAGGAAATGAACCATGTCGCAGCATGTACTCCGTCATGCGCTAATTCAACTACTCCATCTGTATAGCGCGAAGACGGTCCTGCTCCTGCAGCTGCTCGACCATGGCTCTAAGCTCTTTTATCTCGGTTTGTCCTGCTCTTTTTGGTACGTTTGTTGAGATGCCCTAGCATGCAAATAGAAAAAACTGTTATAGAACTTGTGACGCCCCACCTCTATACCCACGCTAGCCAAGGACACTACGGTGTAATGCTGTCAACTGGCGCGGAGAATAAGGCTTTTGATGAGCGACCATCCGTGTAATTGCTTTGTGCGAGCACCGATATGCCAGATAGAATAACATGCATAAGAGGAAGTCCGATATACCGATACAAACTCAAAGCTATCACACAGTGGCTGTATATAATCCTCGGAAACAATTATAGAAATAAACATAACACAAATCAGTCACAGAAATCCATATCACAAAGGCGGAAAAAGATACGAATATATATAAATAACACATGAAAGTGTACATCAGAGTAGTGGTCTGAAAGATCCACGATAATACAAAAGAATAGCTACAAGCTACACAAAAGAATAAGTATACATCACAGAGACTATATCTCAAATGTATACATCCAAAAACTACTAATCTAAGTAGTTAGCCAAAAGTCAGAGTAATCTCAGAAGAGAAGTCAAGCAGAAGCACATGTAACATCTCGGTCTGACCCGAGTATTATTTATAAGAAAATAATAAACGGATCAGTCTAGCTATAAATATCAGATGATATGGTATAGAATAAAAGATGTGGCATGAACATATAATAACCATAATGGCATACTACTATAAGTATGTAATTGAAAATCAACAAGAGATTAATCAATATCACAAGAATCTTCTCAAAGATAAAATGGGGTATCATACCCTAAACTTGTATTCATAACAAGTAAATGACACACAAATTCACCAAAGCATAAAAATTGATAAAACTTATCAATGGAAATCACGAAAATTGGTGAAGCACAAAATTCCAGAAATCATCACAAGAAATCCAGAAATCACAAGAAGGGGGAGGCCTATCACAAAACGAGAGTATAAAAACTCACCAACACGTGTAACACAAAACGAGACGCTATCTCATGGTAGCTAACCATTAATTTTGAGCCGAAGCTCCACAAGAATGGCCCGAAGACCATGGGGCGCTACCCCACATATGTGATGTAGAAACATAACACAAACGGGGTTTAGTCTCCCTCGTAGACAAAGAGACATCGCACAATTGCTAGTCTAAATCACAAAAATGATCGTCATGATCATCAAGAAGTGTCAATCACACCAAGCTAGTAAATATATGAGTTTAGCTTCATGTCCCATAACCACTTGCTTAACTTAAATATTTACGAACAAACTGTAGATCTTCACTAGGAAATTTTCACAAGAGGTTCAGTCGAACGAGTCCAAGAATTAACCGACGAAGCAAACGCAAGCATTTCATACCACCTGTTTTACTAAGCCGTTTAATTAGATTTCTCATCCGAGTGAGGTAAAAGTTTGTATATACTAATAGATTGGAAAACGGTTTAAGAAAAGAGTTTTGTAATAAAATAGCATTGAAATCGCTTTGATGAAAGGGTTTTAATATTTACTACTAGTATTGAAACCTTCATATTTTTAAAGTGACAAATCACAAAAATGATTGTAGAAACAATCAATCACAAAAATTCACATTCGAAGACGTGAATAAAAATCCAAGGAAATCAGTTCCAAAACCATCAAAGTAGAAATACTCCTGCAACATAGCATAATTTAACATAAGAAATTGGCGCGACCTAACACGGCACGACCTAAGAAGTTATCACGCGACAAATGGTGCGGCCTAAGGGGTGAACGACCTAATACGGTCGAGTAAAGCATTGGAACGACCTAAGGAGTTAAAGCGGGCCGAAACGTTGCGACCTAAAGTGGTGAGCGACCTAACAAGGTTGCACATGCCGAGCGACTTAGTGATGAGGCCGAGCGACTTAAGGTGATTCTACCCAAGTGGCGAACGACCTAAGGTGGTGGCAGAGCGACCTAGTGGTTGCGACCTAATATGGCAACAGGGTCGAGCGACTTATAGGGGAGCGGCCTAGTGTGCATAGGCCGAGCGACCTAGGAGTTGCGACTTAACTTTGTAACATGGCCGAGCTAAGGTAAGGCGCGACCTAACGAATAGGTAAGGTCGAGCGACCTAAAGGAGGTGTGGGTTAAATAGGTCGAACGACCTAAAGCTTTGAATGACTTAAGGTCTAACGACCTAACGGAAAACGACCTAAGGTCTAACGACCTAAGGGGAAACGGCCTATATGCCGTATGCGACTTTTCCACGCCGGAGCGACCTAAGGCCCGGCGACCTAAGTGGGACGAGCTAATTCCGAGGCAGAACGACCTAAGCCCAGGAATTCACCAAAAACACTAAAAATTGGAGTTTTTCGCCAATTCAATCCAAACCAAATGCAACTGTACGTGCTAAAGTGATAGGAATTCATTCTCAACAATCCAAGATAGTTATAGACAAGAATGTAAGATAAAAATCTCACCTTTTCACGGAAATTGATGGAGATGAAGTTTGAAAGCAAAGCAAGAACAATCACAAGCTTGAATCAATGTCTTCTCTTTGAATTTGGAGTTGAATGATGGATTTGCAAGAAAACTTGAGCTTGGAGTTTTTATTTCCCATTCCCTCCTCCATTTTCGATGAAGCTTGAAGTGTTAGGAAATGAAGAATGAATTAATGAAGAGGAGAGGGGGTTGGGCTGAGTTAGTAAGGGGCAAAAAAGTTCAGCCCAAACCAAAGCCATAAACGAAAAAGTGGCGAAAATTCCACTATCTCCAAACATATCAAAGTTTATACTTAAAAAGATCGCAAACGTCATTTTGAACTCAATGGAGGTGGTTTCGAGTCCTAATTTGACCGTATGCAAAAAGTAGCTTTTCGGACTAAGATCCGATTAACGATTAAAATATTTAAATATAAAATCGATAAATATGCGGGTTGTTACAGAACTTTTCGACGACTTTTATAACAATTATGTAACTTTTATAAGACAGTTTATTTTTATAAATTACCGCTTGGTTTCCATAACCAAAACGCCAATTTCGTTGCGTCGGATCCATGACGAAGTCAAAAATAGCGTCTTCCTCTTCGCGGGTCAACTCATCACGATCCGTTTCCTCTAGCATCCGTGCCCGTGCCTCTTGAAACTTTTCCTACGATGCCAAAAATATTACAGTTGAAATTAACACAACATTATTTTAATTCTTCAAAGCTAATTACTTAAACTAATCAATATTAATAACTTAAAATTCAAAATATGCATACATATGCAGCCATCGCCTTATCCTCATCTTCCCATGCATATGTAAGGTTGTCAGCTTCGTCCGTTTGCTTTATGGCATGAGTATGAGCAAATACTTCCATGTATGAGACTGGACGTCGACGTGCTCTTTCTTACAATAAATAATGTATATATATATATATATATTACTGTTTATATTAACTGTTTATTAATAACTTATAACTTAAACTATATAAATGTAATAACTGTTTGTAATCGCAATTAATAAATTTACCAAATCCTCACGATGATGCTGGAATGACTTGGAACCATCACGATGTATTATTGGGTTCTTATTTCTATTCGCAGAGTTTCTCTCTGAATCCGCCAACAAATTTAAATAATTGAACAATATATTTAATAGTTGAAAAACAAAGTAATGAGATATATATGATAGATTAATTACCTTGAACTCATCGTTGTTCCACCAGGCAACCCAAGCATCCCATACACTGGCACCCATCTAGTTCGGTTTCTTCCCAGCTCTCCCAAGGCCCGACATCGTTTTCCGATAATTCTTCGCTATCTTAGAATTCCAGTGGCACTGCACAAGGAAAATGTCCGCTTCATGCAGATCTACGGAACCCTGCACATTGAGAAAATTAAATATAAGTTGTACATTTTTAAGTAGTCAACAAATTGTAAAACAATAATTTATAAATATGTAAATTCAAACTCACCAAAATGTCTTGCTAGATGCTCTCTCTGATCGGGTGAGAGATCTTAATCCATCGGGGCCAACAACTAGTCATCCTACTCATATATGCCTGCTTGGAAATACTAAGAACCACTCCTGATAGCTCTAGCTCAAATCCCCTGTGTTAAATTTGAAACATAGCTTTAGACTATTATATATATCGTACACAAAATATTTCTAATGTTATACTACTAATTTTAATACTTACGATCCATCGGCTTTGGGCTGTAAATACAGTACTGGTCGTGCTGCTGGTTTTGAAGGGTCACTGTCATCACCTTTATTCCCTCTTCGAGAAGAAGAGGGAGAACCGAAGTGGGAAGAGCTACGCCTTCAAAAAAAAGACACAATACATGTCACGTACACATCAATTTATTATGTCATAACATATAATTCATAATAATTATGAGAAAAGATATCATAATTGATGAGAAAAAAGTAACATGAATAATCACATAAATTACCTTATATTAAATTGTATATTAGCAATCAATCCTCGTCGTTTTCTAATTCGGACTCGGTTTCGTGCTCTATATTGTTTTCCTTTGTAGTTTCAAATGCTTCTACTAATACATTTGATAGAAATTAAATTGACCATTTTTCCTTCTTTAAAACCTATGATAGAAATTAAAATTTGTATTAATCATTTAATTTTATGGATTGACATTTTATTTTTTAATTAAAAAGTATTTATTTATAATGTTATTGAATTTGCTAATTTGCGTCTTTTTGTGTTTTCTTGCACCTTTTTTCTCAGTGAAATTGCTTTTGTGCCTTTTTGCGCTTTCTTGCACCTTGAATTGGTTTTGCGCCTTGAAATGAGTATAATATAAAATTTTTAGCTTCTATATTATTTTTTTGCTTTGATGGTTGGTCATCCTACTTTCCATTACAAATACAGTGGTAATTATATTTCATAAATCAATTCATTTTAAACGATTTCACAAAATTTCGGCAGCACTTCCCCCGTGTTCCCTGTATCGTACACAAATGCATGTACACAAGGAACAAAAAGGAAGTGCTGTCGAAATTTCATAAACCGTTTAAAATGAAATGATTTACGAAATGTAATTACCTTATAATGTTTGTAACTTGTCCAATACATGGACAAATCCGACAAATATTGTATCAGATGAATATGCATGTCCATTTTGTAATAAAAACGAATATCCATATAACGATCATATACAATACTTGTCAGACGGGGCCAAAAACTCTCTAAGGGATATTAATTTTATATAACATATATTAGCTAATACATTTATGCATTGTAATATTCTAATAATTATATAATATATATTTTTCCATTTTATATAAAATCTTTTATGTTTTCAATTAAAGTAAATTATTGATACAATATTATATTTCAAAAAATAAACTTCATAATACTCTCATTTATTTATTTTATCGGATTTCACATCCAAGTAAACTAGATTTGTTATATAAACTATCAACAGATGATCTTCAGTAATAATAATTAAATTGACATTTTAGCACATTAATTAAAACTAAATCATAACACCAATTAACACATAAACTAACAACATAAGTTGATCATAATTATATTTTAATTATCGGATTTACACACTTACAATCTTAATTAGCATACAATTAGGCTAAAATTAGGGTAATTATCAGATTTACACATTTACAACCATAATTAGCATACAATTTCAATCAACACACAATTGCAAACAATCAAAGGGCTAATATCATCAAATATAACTACAAATTAACACTAATTTAACATATTAGGGTAAATTAAAATTAGAGAAAAATACCTTTTTTTCGAAATAGAAGCGTCAGAGGTCGAAGAGGAGAAGTCAGAGGTACTTCTGGTGGTGGCGGATGTTGGCCGGCGGTTGGTGGTGCTGGGCGAATTGGGGAAGAGAAGGGGTTTTGGATTGAAGAAGAAGGAGGTGGAAAGTGAAGTTTCAGGCTGCTATAATCTCAGTATACTCGCGTAATTCCGACGGCTATCGACGACCGTCGACGGTTCTAGTTCTGTCGGTTACCGACGGCTATTGACGGCAACTACATTTTAATTACAGAAAAGCCACGGAGATGACGAGCCGTCGAAAGCCGTCGGAAAATCCCGTCGGCTGCCGTCGAAAGAGGGTTGTCGATATATACTGTTTCTCTTGTAGTGCAATAATATAAACGATAATCTTGAAAAAAACCGGTTGGATAAATTACGAATGTCTTCATATCCGTACTCCTATCCTTTTTTCTGAATATCGGATATTTCCCACTTTTCAAATACATATGTAGACGTATTTTCAGATTTGTTGGCTAACCGTTTACAGACGTAGAATAGATCCTATGTAGATATGACTTTCCTCACAAGGTTTTATTCTAATCATATTTACTTATTCCAAGGGAAACTCCTAAAAAGAAGAAAAATAAAAAATCGATAAAAAATAGGAATAATTTGACGGTGGCATAAACGTATTTTCTATAAGGCGTGTAAAGTGAGTTCTCCAAGTGTGACGCGTAGCTAGGGAGAATGAACAAAAACAATTGAGGATGTAAATTTGAAGGAGTGAAGGTTCGTGTAGTTTTAATGGCGATGGTGGAATGAACCTAAACATGAAAAAAAATGTTATTTGACCCTCCCATTCTAGTTTTCCTCACTGCTATTATTATTCCATGCTGCAGGCAAGTCTTGACTCAAACTAATAGTTATTCGTAGCATTGTAGCAGCGAGAAGTCCAAGATGAAGAAGCATTCCAAACGCCTTGAAGGGAAACTCATAATACAAGAAGAATAAGCTTACATATTAGTAAAATAATATTACTGAGGATTAGAATCATAAGGATGCATTCACACACTTCAACCATGCAGTTTAATCATTTGATATGCTAAAATTCTAGGGTAAGTTTGGCTCACATCCCTAACAAGTTTTAAAATAGAGAAAACATCCTTCCCAACCAACATTTACGTTTCCGCTCCCTGTTTTTAAATTCACGCACGCAAAAAGACCGAAATACCCTTTATGTTTTTAACTTTTCAAACGTGTATAACTTTATTTACAAAAACCGGATCAACATAACGTTTTCACCAAAAAATCGCAAATTTTATGATCTTTAAAATGAGATCCATTGTTGATACCAAAAATTTAAATTTGTATTAAATCTGCAATTATTTCAAATATTTGCAGACAATTCAGCAAATATTGAACATTTTTGATTTTTTTTCAAATATATAAAAATTGCAAAAAATTGCAGATATTTCTGCAACTATATGATATAGTTGCAGAAATGTCTGCAACTATTGCAAATAGTTGCAGAAATGTCTGCAACTATTTCATATAGTTGCAGACATTTCTGCAACTATTGCATATAGTTGCAGAAATGCAAATAGTTGCAGATGCAACTATTGCAAATAGTTGCAGAAATGTCTGCAACTATTGCATATAGTTGCAGACATTTCTGCAACTATATGATATAGTTGCAGAAATGCAAATAGTTGCAGATGCAACTATTGCAAATAGTTGCAGATATGTCTGCAACTATTGCATATAGTTGCAGACATTTCTGCAACTATATGCAATAGTTGCAGACATTTCTGCAACTATTGCAAATAGTTGCAGAAAACGAACTTACACGGTATTTCAGTAAAAATCTTTTATTGCAAACAGATAAATCATTAAGCAAAGATAATTTTATCGTTTAATATAAACCAAATAATCACGGATAGAAAAAATGGAGCACGGTATAAACGAGGGTATTTATGGAAAAGAATTAAGCCGAAACAAAAATATGGACGTTGATAAAAAAAAGTGTGACAGCAAAGATATTGCAACTATTATTCAAGATTTACTCAAAAATAATTAAAATAATTTAAAACAACAAAAAAATACAGTACAAAGAAACAATCATTTCTCGTTTGGGACTCCTTTCAAGGCATAAAAGCGTATTCTTTTTTCATTGAACTTTCTCTATTTGTGCCTCGTTTAAAACACCTCTTTGGCATGCTCCATTCACTTTACAAATTTACATAGAATACAAGAAGTCTCAACTCTACATATTGATTTGGTCTTGTCAACTTGTAAGTTTTGCTTAGGGATGACTAGGACTGTAGCTTTATCTACTCAGACGAGTCATCTGACTATTTGTCCAGTCTTCTTGTAAGGATTTTTGACAAGATTGAGATGATAGAAATTCATTTGGTTGAGTCTCTCTTGGATCGATTTAAGTTTATTTTACTTTGTTATCTACTCCTAAGTCATGTAGTTGTGTTTTTCTTCTCTAATGTGTTTAGCAGCTGAAAATTACCCTTATTACATGTCATTCAACCTCGCTCGCCTTTCAGAAAATATATAACTGATAGTGAGGTGAAACGTAGGAATATATATCTTAAAATATATGTTCAGAAATCTGAATGAGACTTCAACCGACTGCCCAAGCATACTAAAACATGACTTCTCCAATTGCCTGAAAACTCCGAAATAGAATTTCAACCTTATATTTTATAAAGAAATTATTTTTGACATCGAACTATGTCTTTTATAATAATGGTTGGCTTTGACGTATAATTTGCTATAACCCACATAATATCAAAGAGTTGATTAGGATTTGAGAGCACAAAGAGTAGCAATAAGAAGGTTGTTTTGGATAGGGAAAGATTTAGGCTATTAGTAGATGTTGTAGAGGTCCATACTTTCTGGAACGAAGAGAAATGATTGTTAGAGCAAAATGAAGGAAGATGAAATCATGATGATTCAATTTGAATCTACATAGGAAACTTTGGTTAGACCAGAAAGAGCCATAGGTTGATTTGTGGGAAATCCATATGTTTACCGTGGTACACTTACTGTGTACTCCAGATCTGCATGCTTTGTTCTTAGTTTCGCTCTTCTCTGTCCAAAAATTATAGAAAATTTGTCAAAATATTTTAAGATGTCTGGAACATTTTGTAAAAATTTGAAGTGACCCGGAAATCATTAATGAGGTTTTAGCAAATCCTGGCTCCATAGACTTGATAAGAACACAATACATATCATACTGGATTTGCGGCTCTTTGGTCCATCTTAAGTATTTCTTTCAACTCCATTCCATTTTTTTACCACTATTTAACGTTGTTGCGAGCTCGTTCCCTACTCCATATATCTTCATTTTTTTAGTTTCTATTTTTGTGCTTATATTAATAAGATCACATTATAGATAAATCATTAGATCTCTTTACTTCTTTATTGCAACAACACACATCTTACTTACAAACCGGTAAAACTTGATAAATTCATTTGTAGGTTTCTCATATAGTTGTTCTTATCACAATCTAAAGTCATAGTTCTAACATTCTCCTCTTTTTTTTTTATATATAAACAATAAGTATATTTTACTCTCCCTTACTTATAAGTCCCTTTAAATATATGTATTCTCCATATCAATATACGTGATCCCCCCACCAATAAAAAGAGTTGAAAAATAGAGTGTGGCATAATTGTATCTATGTATTAGACAAGTAACAAGAGCATAACAAATAGTGTGTATGTATAAAAAATTATGTCGAAGTACACAAAACATTACACCACAAAACAATAACACAAAATAGTACTCACAAACACCAAACATGAATGTCACAATCAAATAACTGATGCAAATAAATAAAATTTGAAAGTTCGGGTTGTACCGATTCTATGACCAATTAAAATAAGCTGACATGGATAATCTATGTTACTTGATATATTATACATTAAGCTATCAAGAGCTAATAAATGCAATGAAAACAAAGTGAGTAATGTGGAAAGCCAGACTAAGATTTTTAGATTCATCGGACTTACGTTCTACGTAGTACTATAACTCCCACTGAAAATTCAACTAGCTCACTCTCGCTTAACCTGGAAGATTTTACACAACCATATTGTAACAACCCAACTTTTCGACCATCAAATTCAACACTACAAGAACAACACTGGCTTCCGACGGCTCAAAGCCGTCGGCAGCCGTTGGAAGACCGTCGGAAACCGTAGGTACAGCCGTTGGAATACGAATCTCGTTTAGTAACGATTTCCAACGGCGCCAACCAGGGACGGAGCCACTGTGTGGTCAGCTGGGGCCACCGTCCTATCTGGAAAATCGAAATTTAGGCACAAAAATTTGAAATCCAATTCTTTGCCCTAGCTGAAACAAAGTTGTTCGCCCTAGCTAAGGTAGGCACAACCATTGTTGGCCTACAATGCATTACAACTAATTACTTTGTAATGGGTAATCTCATATTGATATATATACACACTAGAATTTAAGTTACTTTGGCGATGTGGGACAAAATTTTTTTTTGTTTGGCCCTACCTAAGTTTGGGAGCTAGCTCCGCCGCTAGCGCCAACGGCACATTTCCGACGGCCTCCAACGACAATCTCTGACCGTTTACAACAGTCAAAATGGCCACGTGACAATCCTGAAAAACCAAATAGTCATCCTAAACCGTCGGAAATGGTCGGAGTTTGTCGTTGGAAACCGTTGGAAAATTATGACCTATAGGCCGTCGGAAACCATTACAATTCGGTAATCTGAGTAATTTTTTTTATGAATTTGAACCTGCTGCCTTCCGGCCATCCCACATCCATCAATACTAATAACAGCTCCTTTTCGAGCATATATAAACCAATAATCATATAGATAAGCATACATAAAATTCCATCCATAAAATTCAAATCCAATATAATCCACAAACTCAACATCCAAATCCACATAAAATAATATACAATCCATCAAAATATATCAAACACATCCCCACCCACTCGAAGCGTATATATACAAACAAAAAAACATAATAGAACATACCTAGCATCACTGATCATTCCCTGCAGAACCACCCGACGAAGGAAACCTCCCATGCTGCTCCATATACTCCGCCAAATGCTGGTTCAGCTGCTCCATATGCGTAGCACGACGGCGATCATGCTCCCGCAGCTCGACGATCTCGGCTCGTAGCTCTGCAATTTCTTCTTTGTCTTGAGCCATCTTATACGCCTTCTGCGATGTCCTAGCCTACGAATATAAATAAATTGTTATACTGCCTCCAACATCATAAACGTAATTTACATATCTTTAATTGAAAAATATGCATTATTTGAATTTAGTTTATTTTCTGAAAATTACCGCTTGGTTCCCAAATCCATAGCGCCTGCTGTAGGAACACTCAAAAATAGCGTCCTCCTCGTCTGCTGTCAACTCATCCGTCCTATCTCAGCCAACAGCTCTGCCCGTGCTTCTTGAAACTTTTGTTGTAATGCAAAATACATATTACAATCTAGTAGACTAATCGCTATACTAACTGACAAAAAGTTGAAATGGTCACTGGTATAAATAACACTAATTAATATACTTACATAGACAACAGTCACTTTATCATCATGCTTCCATGAGTATACGACTGAGCCTGAATCGTCGGTCCGTTTCAAGGCATGAGTATGAGCAAAAACATCCCAATACGAAACAGCACCTCCTCGCGCTCTTTCCTGAAATATGAATATATATATATTATATTATTTTATTAACTATATATTAACAACTTATAACTTAAAATAAAAAATGCGAATACAAAAATTTACCAAATCCTCGCGATGATTCTGGAACGACTTGGAACCACCGCGATGTGTGACGGGATTCTTATTTCTATTTGCGGAGTTTCTATCTGACTCCCTCTGCAAATTTCAATTGGAAATAACATTACAGTTCTAAATTATGTATTAAATACACGCAACAATTTAAAGTAATTAATATGTGGTGACTTACCTGGAATCCTCATTGCCCCACCATGCGACCCAGGCCTCCAAAACGCTAGCACTCATCCAGTTTGGTTTTTTCCCCGCTTTTCTCATAGAGGACACCGTATCCCTATAATTTTTGACAATTTTTCTATTTCAATGCCGCTGCACCAGGGATACATCGGTCTCTTGTAGGTTGACCGAACCCTGCACATTTAGAAAATGAAAGTTAGACATTTTTATAAATAGTCTACAACATATAAAGTGATCTATGATCAAAGAGGAAGTGCGAAATATAAATTTACACTTACCAGAAAATCCTGCCAAATGCTCTCCCGGACGTTATCCGGTATCTTACTCCATTTAGGCCAGCAGGCAGTCATCCTGCATTTATATACATGTTTGGATATTGAGAGCACTGTGGCTGATGGCTCGAGCTCGAAGCCACTGTGTTAAAAAGAAACAAGCATTTAATAAAGCAAGACTAATATATAATAGATCGTGTACAGAAAAATATTGTAAACACTGAAATAAATTTAATACTTACGATCCATCAACTTTGGCCTGCAACCAGACCGTAGGAAGAGCTGACTCCTATGATGGGCCGGGGACATCATCAGTTAGAGACATACCCGTCCCTCTCTAAGAAGAAGAGGGAGATCCTGTATGGGACTAGCTACGTCTATGGAAAAACGACATGTATATACAGTTCCTATTATAGACATATCAAATATGAGAAATATATCATTTAATTAGTTGAAACATACATTATGGCAGAAACATAAAATGATTATGTGAAATAGATTACGACTAAACATATCATTAGCAGAAACACAACATTTTTAATGAGAAAATGTAAGATAAATAAACATAGAAATTACCTTCTCCCGATATGTAGATTATTAATCAGTCCGCGTTGTTTTCTGATTCAGACTCTGTTTTGTACTCTATGTTTTGCTCCTCTATAGTCTCAAATGCTTCTATTAATGCATTTGATTCATCGTTCAAAGGTCCAAAATCGGTTTGATCGTCGGTTATTATTATTCTAGTATTTTCCCCAATATCTGCTTGATAAGCTTGTTCGTCTAGAATATTCTGTCCATTAAATGTAAATCTTGCCTTTGTTTTAAAAACAGCCGACCCCAATCTGCTTTATCTCTTCGTAGAGATGGGTATGGAGCGTAAGTTGAAGAGCTTGTTTGGCAAGTATAAAAGGATCATACTTATAACAACGCGAGGTATGCTTTATTTCTATAAGATTATACTTTGGGTGCATGTTGATTCCAGAACCTGGAACGTTGCCGAACTAGTTGCATTTAAACAAAAAAACTTCTTCTGCAGGTCTTGTGAAATACGTCAATTGCAAAACCTGGGTTAACACGCTATAAAAACCATTTACATGATCATTTGGATCATCACTACCTTTAACAAATACACTGGTATTGTTAGTTAATTTTTTTGCACCGTATTCTTTGAGTTAAATTTATATCCATTAATGAAAAATATTAGATAGGTCTTAACTTTCCTTTTTGGTCCCAGCTAAATGTTTCAATCCTTCGTCGACCACACAGTTTGTCGTGTCGTAAACGTAATTTGAAAACCAAACAGCAAAATCTTTGCCGATATCGCCATTTGGATGTTGTGATTCGTAAACACTGCAATTATAGAAGAAATATTGCATTATAATTAACACACATGTGTGCATATGTATATATACGCGTATGTAGATGATATAATGCATTAAGAAGAAAATTTTCGCATTACCTAACAAATGATGCAACTTCAGCACAATTGAGAAGAATATGTGTGTGTGCTACATGGTAATCTCTATCGTCCAACCATAATTCCACACATTTACCAGCAGGTCGGCCATGTTTTTAAAAAATAGATAAACTTGCTTGACAATCATCTTGATCAATGCCTTCATCATTACGCGTAACACTTTCAAACAATAAGTTCACATGATCACTAAAATAATGAGAGAAAAAATACGAAGCTTCTTCTTCAATATATGATTTGCAAATCGAACCTTCAACCCGTGCTTTCTGTCTCACTTTTTCTTTAGATGATTTAAGTACCTATTAAGAATTATTCCAAATTAAAATTTATTCATACATGAATTAAATTAATATTTAACGTACTAAACATCAATACCTCTCGAATGGATACAACCATCCATATTGCACAGGCCCTCGAAGACGTGCTTCAGATGGAAGATGAACAGGTAAATGCTCCATTACATTAAATAAACTTGGAGGAAATATTTTATCTAGTTTGCAGAGCAATATGTGGATTTCTTCCTCAAATTTACGTAGACGATCAACTTTTAACGTAGTAGAACAAAGCTCCTTATAAAATAAACTAAGTTCTGTTACAACTGTCCAAAATTTTATGGGCAACGGTTCTTTAAAAGCAATGGGTAACAAATTTTCCATCATAATATGACAATCATGGCTTTTCATCCCACTAAGTCTGTTGTTCTTATAGTCGACACATCTGGAAGAAATACCGTCAGGAAATCTTAATCCTTCCACCCATTTTAAATGTATTTTAACTTGGTTATTGTCTAGCTTATAGCATGCTTTTAGTTTTTTTGTGTCATTTGGCTTGATATGAAGCTCAGGGTGATTGCATATCGCTTCGATATCGCGTCTTGATTTCAAATCATCCTTCGTCTTCCCCTTAACATTCAAAATTGTATTAAAAACGTTGTCAAACACGTTTTTCTCGTTGCACATCACGTCAATATTGTGACGAAGTAGTAGATTTTTCCAATACGGCAACTCCCAAATATACTTTGTTTGCACTAATTATGAACCGTTGATTTACCTTGAATTTCAATTTGTTCTCCGGTCTCATGTATCTTTGGAAAATCCTTTACAATTTCATATATATCTTCGCTTGACCAAACCGTTGGTGGTTGCAAGGGCTCGTGTTTATTAGCTGTAAAGTTTTTTTGTCTCTTCTAAAAGGTTGATTAATATGGAGAAAACACCAATGACAATCAAACCACGAAATTTTCCTTCCATGCGGTAAAGAAAATGCTCGTGTTTCCTCCATGCAATAAGGACAAGTTAGGCGACCGGCCGTACTCCAACCTGAAAGCATTGCATACGCAGGAAAATCGCTAATAGTCCACCACAAAGAAGCAAACATACGAAAATTCTTTTTTTTGAGATGTCGTATGTTTCAACTCCTTCATACCAAAATGTTTTCAACTCTTCAATCAACGGCTGTAAATAAACATCGATTCCTTGTATCCAATCATCAGGGCCGGGGACGATAATTGTGAGAAACATATATGGAGTTTTCATACACATCAATGGAGGTAAGTTATAAGATGTAACGATTATAGGCCAAGATGAATATTTAGAACCAAATTGAGAAAATGGTGAAAATCCATCCGTACATAAACCAAGTCTAACATTACGGCTCTCCGATGCAAAATCGGGATATTTCTGATCAAAATGCTTCCATGCTTCCCCATCAGCTGGGTGTGTTAACTTACATTCTTTCTGCGTTCTAACACTGTGCCATCTCATATGATGCGCGGTTACAGAATATGCATATAACCTTTGAAGCCTAGGAGTAATAGGTAAATAATGCATACATTTATACAGGACTTCCTTTCCCTTCTTCTTTCTTGGTTTATACCTTTCCTGATTACATATTTTACAATTTCTAAGATTGATATCTTCTTTCCAAAACAACATGCAACCGTTTAAACATGTATCTATTTTTTGATACGGTAAACCAAAAGCCAACATAAGTTTTTTCACTTCATAATGATTTTCGCACATTAAGTTGTCGGGAGCATATGCCGCTTCGCAGCTTGTACAACAGCAGTAAATCCAGCTTCTGTGAGGTTGTATTTAGATTTCATCGTAATGTATTCTGCAGTTACTGATAATTGGGTGCCGCTTGTACAGCCTTTCCAAAGGGGTTTCTTCGCGGAATCCAATAAATCATAAAAAAAATTTGCTTCAATATTTGGTTCTTCTTCAACATTAACATAATCATCAACAAATTGTGCGGTAGGGAACATTGAATGTGCTGCATCTTCAACCATATGTTCTACGAGATTCGTCGTAACAATTTCATTACTCACTACCTCCTCTAACTGTACAGGATTAGGTGCTACAAGTTCTCCATGCCGATCCCATACCAAATAGTTCAGCATGAAACCGTACCGACGCAAATGAACTCTAAACATTTCTTGTATTAAATGCTTCAATAATTTACACCTACTACATGGACAACAGATTTCTTCGTCGTTTCCATTATTACTTAAAGCGAAATCAATAAATATGTGTACACCATTATTAAAATGTTCACTTATTGAGCCTCCAATTTTCCTTCGTTGTTGATACATCCAGCTTCGATTAGTAAAATAATTCATCATCTCTCCTACTATAATTAAAAAAATATGATATAAATTAAAACCACATTCACAATTTATTTTTCAATACAATTTTACAGTTTAATGTTTTATATTAATTGATCATCGACACTTTGTTGCTGGGTCATCCTACTTCCCATTACAAACACAGTAACGTAATTACATCTCGTAAATTATTTCATTTTAAATGATTCAACAAAATTTCGGTAGCATTTCCCTTTTGTTCATTGAGTCGTACACGATTGCATGTACACAGGGAACATAAAGGAAGCGTTGTCGAAATTTTGTGAACCGTTTAAAATTAAATGATTTACGAGACGTAATTACGTTACTGTGTTTGTAACTTATCCAATACATGGAAAAATCCAACAAATATTGTATATGATGAATACAGATGTTCGTTCTGCCAAAAAACAAATACCCACATAACGATCATATACAATACTTATCAGATAGGGTCAAAAAACACTCTAAAGGTTTTATGAATAAAGTATATTACATATTTTATATTTTAAAAAAAATGGCTTACGTCGTTTACATTAAATTGATTAACATTTAACTTAAGTTAAACTACCGTATATGATGGTTTATTACATACGCATAGTTTAAAACTTTTTTTTCTTGAAAGATGGTAAAGGGCCGAGCCCAAAATACAAGAACGGGTAAAAACCCGATTCACTAATCACAAACTTATTACAAAACTCTATTTCCATTTGGGTTGCCGACATAATGATAGACTACTAAAAGAAACAATGGCGGTGAGATTTTCTCGAAAGCGAGACTTCAGATTTCGTTCACCAGCCATTTCCGCTACTTTCTCCCCTCTCCCAGTAAGAAAGGCATTGATTAAATTTGCTTCTCATGCTTCCGTCGGCTTTGATTGTGCTGGTGTATCTTTTCGAAGCTAAGTTGTAGTTTATTGAAGCTAGATTTGCAGATCTGATGTCATCACGACTCATATCTGTAGATCTATAGCTACTTTCATAAGTTTTAGGCTGAACGTTGGTCTGAAGCTCGTTAGCATCTAGATCGAATTGCTGATGAATGCTCAAATCAGTTTGGTAGACCTTCAGATTGTGGAGATAATGTTCAATGAACTTACTGCCAGCCTCTTTACTCCAAAAATCTGCAAGAAAATCAAAACTGGTTTGGTCTTTTACTTTTTTCTTTGACTTGTGAAGAATTACTCTGCTGTCACTTTCTATAATAAGCCATCTTTGCTCTTTGGAAAGTTTCGACTTGTTATGAGTACGATTATTTCTATCTTTCCATATGTGATACACTGTTGTAGTCAATAATACATGCGCAAGATATCTTTCAAGTGATTTGCTTCTGAATTTGTTGTTGATATCCATTATAATATGTTTTAGATCCATGCCGCTTTTATTGTTTATGCTCAGTGTAGTTCTAATCTGGCTCCATATGTAATAACTGTAATTGCATTCAAAGAATAAATGACTAGTACTTTAATTAGCTAAGTTGCATAGGGAACAGAGTGAATAAGTATTTCTTCCCCATTTATTGATTATATCCAAAGTTGGCAATCTGTTATTAATAGCGAAATATATACAGATAACCATCTTAGGATTATTCACCTTGTTCCAAATACATTTATGCCAAACAACAGTAGGCTGTTTACTTCTAATATGTTCCCAAGTTTTTTAAAAAGAAAATTTACCTTTGTTGCTGGCTAACCATTCTCAATAATCACATTCTGCATTAGGATCTAAAGGAATATTAGTAATAATGTTTTTATGTGGATAAGTAATTGGATGTAGATGAGGTTGCCATTGATTATTTTTAATAATGACATCCACATTAGCATTAGCACCACCACAAATAACTAGATTATCCCATCCTACTCTATTAACGAAAGAATCATTTTGAAACCAAGGGTCACACCATAGACTAGTTTCATTACCAGATTTGAATTTTCTTTGAATTAAAGATTTTCCTAAATCTCTGCATTTTAAGATTTGACTCCAAACATTGGATTTATTATTATTTGGTAAAGCTGTCCAAAAATTGCCATTTTAAAGATATTTGCTTGTCATCCATCTAGTCCATAAAGAGTCACCACTTACAAATCTCCAAAAAAGTTTAAATTGACATGTTTAACTAAGGTCATTCATATTTCTAATGCCAAGGCCACCTTCTTTTTGGGGTCTGCATGCTTTATCCCAACTAATTTTATGATATTTACCCCTCCATAAGAAGTCAGCACACCTACTCTCAATTTTTTTAATTATATCCACAGGGATATGATATGTTTGAAACTAGTATAGTATAATGGCATACACAACAGTCTTTAACAGCTCAATTCTACCAGCAATAGATAAAAGCTTACAAGACCATGTCTCCATTCTGCCTTGAATTTTCTCAATCAGATTAGAACAATCACTGTCCTTAATCTGATTGACAGATAAAGGGAGACCTAAATATTTAATAGGGAGATTACCTTCACCCACTTTAAGAACATCCAACACCTCCTTTTTGTACCTGCAATGCTTACTGAAATATGCCTTGGTTTTAAATTCATTAATTTGGAGTCCTGCATATTTGTACATATTCTCAAAAACTTGACTAATAGCATCTGCATTAGTTTTATTGGCCTTAGAGAACAACATAAAATCATCTGCATAAATAAGGTGAGTAATAGATGGTTGAACTCTATTGATTGGAGAAATATTATTTTTAATTGTTTCAATATCAATAAGAATAGAAAAATATTCCATAGCCAAGGTAAAAAGATATGGAGAAAGTGGATCACCCTGTCTAATTCCCCTATTACTTTTGATAAAACCCTCAGGTTTACCTTGGAATAAGATAGAAAAGTTGGGTGTATTAATACACTCAAAAATTAACTTATAAAATTTTGTAGGAAACTTCATACATTTCATGATATGAATTATGAAATTTCTGTTTACCTTATCATAGGCTTTCTGTAAGTCAACTTTAAGACACATATTATCACCACTTTTATTATTAAAATTCCTGACCATTTCATGTGCCAATAGAGAATTTTCATATATCAGTCTACAGGAATATAAGCACTCTGATTTTCTAAGATTAGAAAGGGAGAAACAGTTTTATCCTATTGCTCAATATGGTAGCAATGATTTTGTAAACAAAATTACAGCAAGAAATTGGTCTATAATCTCCAATACAAGTTGGATTTTTGTTTTTTGGAGTTAAAGTAATGAAGGTATGATTAAAACTTTTAAGCAACTTTCCTTTGTCCAAAAATTCATTGACAACTCTATAAATCTGCTCCTTAATATTTTCCCAGTGAGTTTTAAATTTTTTTTACATTAAAACCATTTGGACCAGGACTTTTATTATCACCGGCACTAAAAATAATGGATTTGATTTCATCCTGATTTACAGGAGCTAATAAAATTTCTGTAGCATTATCAGTTAACACATTTTTACAAATAGTATCAGGAAAATTAGTTTCAGTAGAATATGAGTAATATAAATGAGAATAAAAATTAATAGCTTCACTAACAATCCTATTATAGTCAGTAATGCAAGCACCCCTTCTATCAATATTCTTCCCTATATTATTAATGTGTTTTCTACAACTCATTTTAGCATGAAAAAATTTAGTGCAGTCATCTCCCATAGTAAGCCAGTCCACTTTGGCTTTTTCCTTATAGTTAACTGTGTTAATATAAAGCTCATGAGAAAGTTTTTCTTGGTTGGAAAAGAATTTATCAATAATGTTAATATTACCAGGATTATCATCAGCTAGTTTTTGCAAAATTTTTCCTTCCTCTCTTAGTTTGTTTAGAATATCATTCTTGTTACAATTATCCTTATTCCAGTTTTTAATTTTGTTTTTTGTATTTTTTAAAAACATGTTAAACTGGAATTGGTAAGAACCAGTACAAGAGAAACTGAAACACTCTTTAATTATCTCATTGTATTCATTGTTAGCCACCCAACCATTTTTAAACCTAAAAGGAGTAGTTTAATATTATTATTCTGATTATGAAAAAAATTTATCAGTAAAGGAGTATGATCACTAGTGTTTTGCTCAATAGAGAAACAACTGAAATCTGGGAAAACTTCATAGAAGTTTTTATTAATTAACACTCTATCAAGTTTACAATGTATATTCTTTTCTTTACCAGACTTCCAAGTGTATTTGTTTCCACTTATATTAGGTTCTATAAGACCAGATTCAAGTAAAAATTTATTAATTTTTTCTAATTTACTATGGGGGATTTTATTACCACCAAGTTTCTTATATGCATGGAAAACAGTATTAAAATCTCCCATAATAAGCCAAGGAAAATCATATCTTTGACTTAAGGCTTTTAACCTATACCATAAACTATTTCTTTCATTTTCAAAATTGCTACCATAGATATTAGTGATTTGTAATGAGAAACCACCAACATTTCTAAAATTGCAATCAATAAATTGGATGTCCTTATTATAATTCACCATGTCCCAAACATTTGAGTCCTAAATAACTAAAATCTACCCTTACTACCACAGTCATTATTGTTGATAGATTTCCAATTATTGGAAAGTCTAAAATAGAATTTTTCAGTATTGGCATCATCCATCTTATTTTCAATGAGGGAAAATAATGATGGTTTATAATCCTAACCATATTTATAATATCAGTTTGCTTTGTAGGCGAATTCATACCCCTGACATTCCAGGCAATGATAGACATAATAAAATATATTAATATAATAGATGAAAAAATATAAGACAAAGAGGGTTTCAGATAGAACCTGATGCACTGATACCCTTACCCTTCTTTTTTTTCTCAGTGCTTTTAGCTTTAAGCCTTGTAGTCATTTCATTCCAATCTGGATTAAATGATATGTATTTTTGCCTAAAAGCCTTCTTCTCTTTAATTTTGCTCTTATTCTTGCCAATTGCTTTAACCTTGGCAATATGTAATTCTGATATATCAAATTGTTTTTCAGATTCATTCATAACATGGTCAGTAGTTGGTACAGTAGCACTGTCTGGAATTCGGGTAAGAGAGATGTCAAACTCCACAGCATTGCGAGGCAAAGTTGAGTGGATGCCATCCCTGTCCTTAGCTTCTGCAGCATTTACTGATGGAGGTTCACTCTCCATGTTAATTTCTCGACTCTGACTGGTTCTTTGATGAGGGATTTTGTTTATAACTATACCATAATTGTCTGTAATTAAACATGACTCTGAAATGGGAGGGATTTCAGAGTTAAAGACCTTTTTATTATTGTTTCCCTCTTTTGTACTGTGTTGTATTATATCCTTCGAATTTTTATTCAAACCGTCTGAATGATGAACTTCCATAGCGAGGATCTGGTTGTTTTGAACAGTGAGCGATTTTGATATTGTTTCTTGATTGAAGATGATACCCTCGTGGCTAATTCGATCTGTTTTCTTTTGGATTCTTGATTAATTTACTGCCACTTCATTAAGATTTGGTTCTTGAGATGTCTCAACCGAATCATTTTCTTGGACTACAGGGATTTCTCTATTTGGTTATTGGCTTTGGGTATTCACATTTGTTTCGGATTACATTGCTCTTTAGTGTGATCGAAGCATTTACAGATACTACACTTCGGTGGAACCCATTCATATTCAATTTTTTGAGTAATACTCTCGCCATTATAGAGTGTAAGATTGATTTCTTGAGGAAGTTCATCATCTGCAGAAACCTCCACAAGAAGACGAGCGTAATTCAATCTCATCTTCATGGTTGTAGCTGCATCCATTTTTATAGGTTTTCCGATAATGTTGGCCATCACGCTGAAAGCCTCACGATCCCACAGTTTAAGATTGACATTGGGTAACTTAACCCATATCGGCATCGTAGTAAGAAGATCTCTGTCCATTTTCAGGGATTCAGACCATCTTCTCATTATGATGAGTTTTCCATTGTAGAAGTATGGCCCATTCTGAATAATTGAATTGCAATCTTGAAACTCTTTGAATTTAACAAGGAAGAATCCATTTTCTCTGGTAAAGATTTCAAATTCTCCAATTGGTTTCCAAACCCGTTGAATAAATGCTTTGAAAAACATATAATATGGTTTGGTACCTACAACATAAACTAAGATCGAATTATTCCAGCATTCAACTGCTCTTTTGCAGACGTTTTCCTTAATCAAACCATATTTCTTGTTATTGATTTTGATAGGAGCAATAGTTTCAAGTTGCATTCATCTTCTTTTGGTTCATTAGATTGCTCAGAAACGATATCTGCCCATGATTTTTGTCCCTGTTCTTTATTCAGGGAAAAATTTACCGGTTTTTCTAGATTGGAACAGTTGGCTTCCATTATTCTGATGGGTGAAGGTCGGATTCTGACCATCTTTTTTCTTCGTTTCACCATTATTGACCCGCGGCAGTCTCTGATTATTACTGGGCTGTCGTTTTCTTTGTGATCTTGACTGTACCAATTGAAAGCCATCGTCGTCTATGATGATACTATCATTTGATTCTCTGATGTGAGATTCATGTGGTCTATTTTGGTGCCTTGAAAATGAAAGATGAGATTGATTTTTGCGAGGAGAGAGAATTTCCCCCATGGCTGAGGAAAACCCTAAATTTTCTTTTTCTAACTTAATGATAAGTTTGAATGACTTGTTTCTACTGCATAGTTTAAACTTTAATTAAATAACCGTACGTTTATAAAATTAATTATCATTTTCAACGTTTTAGAAAACGCGTAAACTAAATTATGCTCATCCACACTAAATAACCCAAGTAACACGTAAAAGCACTAAATTATTCAACTAATGCACGCTAATTTCTTATCACACAAACTAAACAAGTTAGTATTCAACACTTAGAGGACAATAACAGTAATTAACATTCAATAAACTATACTACACAATCAATGAGACAATATAAACAATTAAACTAACAAATTAACCCTAAATTAATAAATTCATTAAATTAAGGTTTATGGATAATACCTAAAATAGAGGAGATTAGGGGCTTGGAGGAGACGAGATTCCGATTTGATGAAGTTGGAGTTGATTTCGGTAGAAATTCGTTGCTTGGAGCTGGAGGGGGAAATGGTGGAGGAGGGTTTGTGAATTGGGGGAGTGATGAAATGTTTCTGGTTCGGCTTGGGGAAGAAGATAGTCGCGATTTTCCGACAGCTATCAACGGCCGCAAATGGCAGTTTTCCAACGGCTAGTGACGGCTAATTATTTTAATCATAATAAAGTCCAGAAAACATTAGCCGTTGGAAGCCGTCGGTAATTTGCCGTCGGCGGCCGTCGGTAAAGGGTTGTCGGAATATACTGTTGTTCTTGTAGTGCAACGTCCGAACCGACGTTAACACCTCAAGAACCGAAAGGATTAATCATTAAGATAATGTACCATCCTCCACTTTGAGACTCAAAAATGAACGTCGATAATGCTGCAGTCATCACCAAAATTATTTTCCAACGATGAAAGTAAGTTCAGTATATTTAAGTACAGTCTAAGTAAACAGAGCAACTAAATATTTTTATTACTTAGAAATTGTCTTAATATTTATTACACACATCTCCTCCTTAAGCAACCCGAATGTCATGCCCATGCATGGGTCAAATAATAATAGAAAATAACATAGTAAAGAGTCAGGTCAACTTATGGTGGTGTCGCCTAAACTCATTAAACAGCAAAAATTACATGTTTATTAGCTAATAAAGCCTCCTACTCCATCTTCGATCTGCATCCTGTGGCTCTTAATATAAACATGCCTAATTCGATAAACTGAACATACTCAAATGAGTACCCATGATTTTATGGGGAAATCAATAATAAATACACAGATAAGATGTAAAGTCTGGTCTGAATAATGCTTACCCAAAACTAACATATAGTGTGACTAAGTCTTACAATACGGGATGGGTTTTCCCCTCACTAACCAAAACATCATAGGTGAAACAATTATAGTTAATACATACATAGTTCCCACTTACTACAGCACCCTTTTTCGTTCTTAAGCGGTTCCCATCTAGTACTGCGGCCTCGACATAGTCCCTTGCATTTTCCATTTTAAATTAGACTTTAGTCTGATACTGCTTAGAATCATCCCCCTATAATATCATTTAGATTCATTCATTTAATTTAAAACTGCATAGATACAGCCCCTGTAGTATTCTTTAGTTAAACTTTGGAATGCTATGAAATAACCACCCGCAGCCCATATTTGTTATCCATTACTCATACCTACTATGAAACGACCACCCGTGGTGCATATTTATTATTTAGTTCTGGACTACTATGAAATAGCCCCCACAGTCCATATTTGTCTTTCATTTAACTTGAAACTGCTATGGTACAACCATTTGTGGCTTACTTGGAAGTTGAATGCCACTCCTCACCTTCTCCAAGTGTGCATTCAAGTGAGCGTCCCTACTTAACTTCAATAGCTCTTCCAGGACCTTATTCTACACAGGAGTACTTCCTCCTTAGTAACCCCGTGTTTCCCCGAGCCCTACCTAATCATCTTTTATTAGGTTTCATTAACACCTTACTTTAGCGCAGTACACCTTAACTCAACCAATGTGCATAGTACACTCTTTACTTATTAAGTGCATGCTTCCAAATTGCGGCGTAGTATGCCTTCTATATATGGCAGTGCAATATATCTTATACAACGTTATACAATTGCCGTGCGGTCCATCCCTATGAATTAAGTCATAGTACCGCTCTTCCCTGAGAGCCTTTGGATCCCCATGGCAAATCACTACCCCAGACGCCCTAGCACAGTTTAATTAAAAGTCGAGCCAAGCTCAACATCGACAAAGTTTGACACGTCTGACAATGTCTTTACATGTGTCACTACCTAATACGTCATGATTCCACTTTCTGTTATTGACGGTGTCCTTTATTTTTCTTTTCAGCTTTTATATAGGTCTGGTCTACTATTTATCTAACACTTATTTCATCATATAATTATAAATTACAAGCGACAGCATAGTTCCCTTTTCTACAGCGTACTTCCCATGTTGTATTAGCTTATTACCTTCATAGAAAACCTTATTAAAATTCCAAATATTTTTGGATAACTATTCTGATATACTTTATTCTTTATTTCGATTTTACAAATATTTTTCTTATTTATCCTCTAGGTATTCTCCTTCAAAAATTTGTACCAAATCATTTTGACATTGGAAACCATTCAAACAAAAAACTTATTTCTAAAATCATGATTAGAACATCATTTTAAATTTTCATAGCTTATCGAAATCTTTAAAATAGAAAAATACATCTAAACATCCCCTATCCATTTATTTTGTTAAACCAAAAATTGGTTCAAAACCTAAAATATCTTACAAGAAGGTATATTTGAAGAAATTCTAATAACATCCCTTGGTTTTGAATTATTCACGAAATTATATAAAGTTCAAGTTATGCGCTCAAGGGAAAAATATGCAAGTCAATTAAATACACAATAGATCTCTAGTCATTGTTAATGGGTAAAATAGGCAATATGTACAAATCATGTCCCCTGTTCAATAATACGACATGTCACAAAACAATTCAAGTGTGCAAATTCCTAATTGTCGAAGTCCTTATATGCATATGTCAATATTGTCTTCTTTGTCATTGGACATTTGCCATTAAAATGGCTCTCAAGCTCTTGAGAGAGCTTAGAAAAGTTATAGTCCAAGATTTATGTTAAAAGAGGGAAAGAATTTCGGGGGGGGCCCATTTTTATGAGTGGGTGAACCTCTATGTAACGTCCCGTAATTCCGTACCCCTTGAATAGACACTAATCTCCATCTATTTACTCAAGGTGAACGAAAAACCGAACCATTAGGGTTTTTAAAAGAAGAGGTAGAAGAAAAGATAGAAGAAAAGAGAAAGAAGAAACAAAAGAACAACATCAGAAACAGAAACAATATCAGAATCTCACATATCGCAACGGAACAAAATATAATAGATAATCACTAGTCTTTTAAAACAAAGAACTACATCAGTTTATACATACATCAATCAGAGTCAATATACAACAATGGACAGTTATATAACTTGTCCTCATACAGAATACACAGCGGAATAAATATATCAGATACAAATACTACGTCTCGTCATCCAGCTTGCTTCCAAAGCTCCAGAATATCCAGAATATCCTGATAATATAACTCTAGGCTGCCCGTATGGAAATTGGTGGGCACCCAGAGTTTAGAAGGGAACAATAAACTCCGAGTCAGTCATGGTGACTGGTGTGAGATCGTAAAACAGTTATTTACCTTTAAAAATAAACAGCAGAGAATTTCTAAAGTCAATTCGCAATGCTTTTGGAAAATGAAACTACCATAAGACCTCCTGCCACACACACAATGCAAACGCAGAATTGGAGGAGATTTCTTCTTATGATAGTCAAAGATGCATACTACGCAAAATCAAATCATTTTTGATATTATTATTTGTGCATAGTGTAGAAAACATTTCGAAAGTATAATATTAATCTTAGCCAACATACGACCAGTATCGTATGCCTACTATAGCTACTATGTTCAATAGCAGGTTACCGCCACATTCCATAGCAGGTAATACAACTAAAACCGTATCAGGTTCGTATTGTTTCTTTGGATTTCCAACAAATGGTCAGGCTAAGGAACTTCCTTTCCTCCTGCCGAATAGGATCGCCTCTGGCTGGACGTCCCGAGAGACAAACTGCTCTCTGCCAAACAAGGCCGGGTTACCCCTGTAACAGGTAACTCACGAATATGTCATCACCCGGTCCTTTGGGACCTTTATCCGAGCGCTCGATATCCAACATCACACATCATAAAGAAAGTGTATCCACATGAGTAAGTATCTGGGCTCCATACCATGATACCACCCCTTTCCAGAAGGAAATGACATACCCTAAAGGGCGCGACCCTCATAACCTTGCCGCAACATTCCTGTTTCGACCATTTCCGGGTTGTTGAGGCTCGATGAAGTCTCGTCCACAAAGCTACGCTTTCTCAAAAAGCCCTGCTTCGGGTCAAACAAAATGATCAACCTATGATCACAAAGATATAAGATCAAACAAATGATCATATCGCAAATGATCAAACACTGATCATTTCACAGCAACACTCAGTATGCCACGTTACCAAATTGGGATATATTGCTGATAAATTTCAACTACATAACCTCTGAGCTCGTACGTCTCAGAGAAGGGTGTTAAGCTAAGAGAATAAATTCTCCGCCACCAACAGATATGTATTTGAAAGAAATCAGCTTTATATCTCAAATTGTAACGTCAGACACACAATCCATACAAGTCTGTTCCGGGATCGAACAGAACCGAAGGCACTTCTCACGAAGCCCTTGCACATCCGGATAATTTTCAATCACGTCGGGACTTCCCGTCACTAAGGGTGATAAAACCTCTAAACCGGAGATCAGCCGATGTAGAGTAACTCGACGGTAATCCTTCCGTTTTCAAAAATATCCGGTCTTCAACACCGGTCTTCGAATGCAATTCATAACGACGTATCACATATTCGGAATGGGTTATACGACCCCATGGTCCTTTCCCGGTTAACCCGAATAGTGAGCGATTATTCAAAAATAAGTGTGGCATTCAAATTCATCCAATTCACAACAAATACCTATCTAAAGGTAATTATTGATAGTCGGTTATTTAACTATCAATAAAGATGCGCAACATCATCAGATTCCAAATAATTTTCCCAAATTATTTTATCTTCCAAAATATCTTTTACTAGATATATTATTTCCACACTTAATCATTTGAAAACAATTTCAAATCAATTTCCACATTTCATTTTATCTTTGAAGATAAAATCTCAAAACAGTTCATTTCATATTGGAAAAGCATTTCCATACTTATTTAATAATAAGTATTTCACAAATCTATTTATTTTCAACATTTGAAAATATTCGATATACTTAAATCAAATTAAGTATATACTCAATCTTTAAGGAAATCATTCTCTTTAAACACATTTATTTGAGTCAAAACGAATGTTACGTAAAACATCGTTACGACGACTCAAAATCACTAGTATAGGGATTCGAATTTAGATAGATGTGTAAATCCCAATACTATATAAAATATTTCCTTCCGGAAATCATTTACTATAACAACAGTGTTATAGTCCATCATTTCCTTATTTTTCTTGAAAACGTCTATTTCAACAATAAATGTTGAAATCTATGCTTTCGATTCATAACACATTTTAAAACATCTTTAAAATGTTTAACTTCATTTTATAATATCGTTTCTCCAGAACATATCCATTTTCCTTAAGAGTATATTCGCTGTCCAAAATCGTGAATATAATTCACTTAACCCAATTTCAATTTTTTCTACACATTTTTATTTTAATAAAAATTCGCTATCCAAAATCGCGAATATATCTTCTTTAAAAATCTTCTATATTTAATTTATCAAACTCCATCGATTTTGAATTTATAAAACAACGTTTATAAATTCCATTTTCTATTTTCTATAACAACTCCGGTTTATAATCTCATTTTATTAATCTTCAAAAATTCACTTATAAGAATGAGTGATTTCGGATTTATAAAACAACGTTTATAAATCACATTTGTACTTTATAACGATTTCAACTTACAAAATCATTTCATTTTGCAATTTCTATTTATATCCCATCTAAGTGCAAAAGTCAAATTTATAAGTAAATTTCTTATAAATCTTTTATTCTACAATATCTATTTACTTTATAACTTCACGTTATAAATCTATTAATTTCATTCACTTATGAAATCCATTTATACTCCTTTCTAACACTTATAAAAAATTCGTTTTATAAGTCCAATATTTTGATTTACAAAAATATCAATTTTTATAAATCTTTCAATACAAATCGTTTATAGTTATTCAAAAATCCCAACTTAAACCATTTTATAAATAAATCGACTTTTATTTCAAAAACGACACTTCGGTTATACTTCACTAAAAATTATAACTTTTATAACTTTAAAATTTTACGTTTATAAATTGATTCAAAAATTTCATAAAACGCATATTTTCAAAAATCACTTAAAAAATCCTTTTAAATTAAAAGTCGTCATTTTTAAAGTTCAAAACTGAATCCGATGATGCAACAACACCAATCAGTCCATCACAACAGTCAAATATCATATATCATCATATGATAACAGAATATATCAAAATATCTATAAATAAATAAATACTGTTGAGGAATCCAGTTGGATCCCTCCAACCTGTTTCCCTGCATCCACAGATGTTAGCACAATACCAATTCCGCTCCAGTACGGAATTATCGCGGTATATAGGTTTTTATAAATCCGCTTACTAACGGCGCAATAGGGTCTCATCCGCTATACGAGGCGGGAAATCAATCAATCCAATATATACATATGCCAATATGTATATATTGCTATATATATAGATATATCCTAAAATATCTAATATCAACAATTCAAACAGTCAATCATCAATCAATAACTGTAAAAATTCCACATTCAATTTGAGTGAGAAAATCTCACCGTGATTTTAATTCTGATTTCAGCGTTTATTTCGAATAAAATTAAACGCACGTTTAATTTTACCCGAAATTCACACTAGCTCCAAACGACTCCAAATCAGTTCCATAGCGAAGTACACGTCGAGACGATTCCAACGCATTTTGTTTCGTCAATTTTCGATCTCGTATGAAAGAGATACAGTGTTACAAAGTTTAACGAATTATAATAAAATAAATTTACAATTTTTCTTTTATTATTTTTCACCATCTATTTTCTGGGCCGTTGATTTCTGTCATCAATTCAGGGCCGCGTGATGACCCTTCTTCCCCAGGTCGTGAAATTCACGTTCGAATCTACCCATTTGCCGCCGCTTTGCCCTAATGTCGCATCCCCCTACACTCGCCTATATCATGATCGGAGGCCCTCATCTCGAAGCCCACGTCGAGCTCCACTATCAGCCTCAACCCCAGGAAGTGCGGTCGCCTCCTCCGCCTTGAAATCGCCTACGAACGGCGCGCGTCCCAACACGAATTGCCGCCAATCCTACACTTATTTCTTGATCATAGCCGTCCATATCGAAGCTCTCGGGATGCTTAACGTTTTTGTAGTTGATAATCTTTGCTAATAATGTGTGGATTAAGGGAAAATCGAGGAAGAAGATGATTGCTCTTCGGCCATTCATTTCGTTGGTGGCGGCTGAACGTGATGAAACCCTAGCCTCTTTTGTTTTTTTATTTTTGTGAATTAAATCGTCTATTTATAGAAATAAAACGAACACTATTCATTCCGGTTTCCCGAACTCCGATTTACGTGCCGAAACTGACGTTTCTGGGGTTCACCCCGCGTTCCGGACATAATGGAACAGGTTTCGAAAGCTAATTCGATCGTATGTGTGAGATATGGATCTAAACGATCAAATTAAATTAAACCGACTTAAATTGATTTCAAGGCGTTTTGGCTTGCCCCGGACAAACGGCACATCCAAAAATTACGAAATTTGAAATCTTACAATAATATCACATTACGGATCCGATGAAACTGGTTTCGTCGAAATCCGAGACTTTCTGAAAAATGACTATTTTAACTCGACGATTTAAAATTAAAAAGATATCAATGCGTTTCGAGCTGCCACGGTCAAACGACAACTCCGTTTGCTATGAAAATTGAAATCCGATAATAACTAACTATTACGGATCCAATGGAACTGGTCTCGTTCAATTCTGAGACTGTTCGAAAATTGGCTATTTTACAGTCGATAATTAAATATTAAAATATTCAATTTTCACAGTTTAACTTTAAATTCAGTTCTGAAAGTTCTATAACCTTTCTATAACTCCAGTATGATTAAATAAAATTTTCCAAATTAATTTCAATCATATTAAACTCGATTTTCAATCATCTCTGGAATTTCACTATTTAATTTATCGATTTAATTACCCAGGTAAATCCAATATTCGATAAATAATTTATCCGACTTATTAATTCCACTTATTAATATTCAAAATCAATTAAATATTCAAATTTTAATTATCTAAAATTCTGGGTCGTTACAGACTTCCCCCCTTAAAAGAATTTCGTCCTCGAAATTTCAAGTTAGGAAGAAGATACAAAATCCGTTAACTTTCCAAAACAAACCGTTCAAATTAGATTTTCAAATCTGTTAAGTGTTTAACTTCTCCAAAATTCATAGTTAACTTCTCACAAAATCTTTACTAAGTTTTCAAATCATAACTTAGTTTTCAAAATTTTCAAATTTCTCAAAAATATTCTAACGCCTTAAATTTTCAGAAAATTTCGCCAGCGTCTCCTTTGCGCGGCTCGATCCGAAAAAAAAATGACAGTGTATATATATCACAAATATACATCCCATCAAGTGATGAGGCATCCCGTAGGGAAAAAGTGTAAAAGTACGATATTTAATCCGAGATATGTACCTTATTATATTTTTAGCGAGCGTATACGGCTAATATAGCGCGAAAGCGAGCTCCAAATGCGAAGCAACGCCATCCGCACCTACTAAACAGTCAACAAACCATATGAGAACATGTAGATATGAAAATAAAATCAATATACATCGTATAGCAACATAACTACATATGCTAACATAACAATGCATTCAAAAGCAACAATGCAACCATCAAACAATCATCCAACTATCATCTAACAACTTCATAACCAAATCAATATAGATTCACTTCTCATTAACATTCATTGAATTGGTTTTCAATTTTAAATCATATTCGATTCATTTACATTGGATTTAATCAACATTCTCTTTCAATTCAATTAGTTTACATTCACTAATTCACATTCGTTCACTTCCAATTTGAATTTAATCACATAGCTTTCCAATTTGCTAATTCAATTTCATTAATACTTAATGAATTTTTTATACACAATCAACTAACAATCAAATAACAACCAATGTATATTCAACACAACCAAATTTATTCAATTTACATTCTTTTACATTCAATTTGGTTCAACACTTTAAGTTAAATTGACTTCCATTCAATTTATTTAATTTCTCAACTTCATTAGCTTTTAATGAATTAACACTTATATTCATTATTTCATATCAATACTTTACATTAGATTGATTAACATCCAATCCATTTATTTATTCAATTGCTAATTCATTTTAACAAATACAATTGAATTTCATATAACTCAAGTTCACATTCATTTAATAAATTCACTTTATTAATTTACTTTGATATCAAAATCAACTTCGTTCAACATTACTTAAGTTATTTTCCATTTCAAACATCATTTGTTCAACTTAACTTAAGTTTCCACTTATGAATTCAATTCAGATTTTGTTTTTCTTAACAAAATTCATTTAACCTTTTACCAAAATCAAATTTCATCAATCATTCAAATTTATATCACATTTGACTTTCTTTTAGTTAAATTTCACATCATATTTCATCATGCTACTCAAATTCATTAACTTTACCAAAGTTAAATCTATTATCTCATATCATAAGTATAAATCTTATTTCACTTATATTTACCATATTTAAATTTGGACTTAAATTTTCAAATTTGTTTATCACAACAAAACCTCAATTTCCAATTTACTAAGGTAGCAAATCAATCACACAGAAACTCGAAAATGATACTGATGATGCTGCAGTCATCACCCTTATTATTTCCCAGCAACAATAGTGAATGTAGTGCTTTAAATTCTTTCAAAAATTTCCTTTTATTCATAAATCACATTTATAAATCTCTTTGCACATAATTTCACTTCTTACATATAAGATTATTTTACCATTGTAAATCATTTTAATTATAACTTCATACATTACAATTGTTGTTTTCATTTACTTATTCAAACAACTTTAACTAACTTGTATATATTTACATTTTCAAACTATCAAATAATCAATTATATACACTTTAACACTGAAAAATTATTTCTTTATATATAAAATATAATCGAGGTAAAATTATTTCATTTACCCAATTTAAAACAATACTGTGCCGAATTGTTCTATATAAGTGTTTAGAGATCCCTATCGATAGAGTTGTACGGACAATACCGACCAGAATCCATATACCACTCAACAAACCAATCATCACAATATAAAACAATTTTATATTAACTAACAAATACGCACTCGTATCTATTATTACACTCAAACTCATTCTAGAGTACTACTGACTCTATCTCTAATGAGTAACACCCAACAGAGCAGGGTTGTCGCTTAACCATATGCTCTGATACCAAATGTAACGTCCCGTAATTCCGTACCCCTTGAATAGACACTAATCTCCATCTATTTACTCAAGGTGAACGAAAAACCGAACCATTAGGGTTTTTAAAAGAAGAGGTAGAAGAAAAGATAGAAGAAAAGAGAAAGAAGAAACAAAAGAACAACATCAGAAACAGAAACAATATCAGAATCTCACATATCGCAACGGAACAAAATATAATAGATAATCACTAGTCTTTTAAAACAAAGAACTACATCAGTTTATACATACATCAATCAGAGTCAATATACAACAATGGACAGTTATATAACTTGTCCTCATACAGAATACACAGCGGAATAAATATATCAGATACAAATACTACGTCTCGTCATCCAGCTTGCTTCCAAAGCTCCAGAATATCCAGAATATCCTGATAATATAACTCTAGGCTGCCCGTGTGGAAATTGGTGGGCACCCAGAGTTTAGAAGGGAACAATAAACTCCGAGTCAGTCATGGTGACTGGTGTGAGATCGTAAAACAGTTATTTATCTTTAAAAATAAACAGCAGAGAATTTCTAAAGTCAATTCGCAATGCTTTTGGAAAATGAAACTACCATAAGACCTCCTGCCACACACACAATGCAAACGCAGAATTGGAGGAGATTTCTTCTTATGATAGTCAAAGATGCTTACTACGCAAAATCAAATCATTTTTGATATTATTATTTGTGCATAGTGTAGAAAACATTTCGAAAGTATAATATTAATCTTAGCCAACATACGACCAGTATCGTATGCCTACTATAGCTACTATGTTCAATAGCAGGTTACCGCCACATTCCATAGCAGGTAATACAACTAAAACCGTATCAGGTTCGTATTGTTTCTTTGGATTTCCAACAAATGGTCAGGCTAAGGAACTTCCTTTCCTCCTGCCGAATAGGATCGCCTCTGGCTGGACGTCCCGAGAGACAAACTGCTCTCTGCCAAACAAGGCCGGGTTACCCCTGTAACAGGTAACTCACGAATATGTCATCACCCGGTCCTTTGGGACCTTTATCCGAGCGCTCGATATCCAACATCACACATCATAAAGAAAGTGTATCCACATGAGTAAGTATCTGGGCTCCATACCATGATACCACCCCTTTCCAGAAGGAAATGACATACCCTAAAGGGCGCGACCCTCATAACCTTGCCGCAACATTCCTGTTTCGACCATTTCCGGGTTGTTGAGGCTCGATGAAGTCTCGTCCACAAAGCTACGCTTTCTCAAAAAGCCCTGCTTCGGGTCAAACAAAATGATCAACCTATGATCACAAAGATATAAGATCAAACAAATGATCATATCGCAAATGATCAAACACTGATCATTTCACAGCAACACTCAGTATGCCACGTTACCAAATTGGGATATATTGCTGATAAATTTCAACTACATAACCTCTGAGCTCGTACGTCTCAAAGAAGGGTGTTAAGCTAAGAGAATAAATTCTCCGCCACCAACAGATATGTATTTGAAAGAAATCAGCTTTATATCTCAAATTGTAACGTCAGACACACAATCCATACAAGTCTGTTCCGGGATCGAACAGAACCGAAGGCACTTCTCACGAAGCCCTTGCACATCCGGATAATTTTCAATCACGTCGGGACTTCCCGTCACTAAGGGTGATAAAACCTCTAAACCGGAGATCAGCCGATGTAGAGTAACTCGACGGTAATCCTTCCGTTTTCAAAAATATCCGGTCTTCAACACCGGTCTTCGAATGCAATTCATAACGACGTATCACATATTCGGAATGGGTTATACGACCCCATGGTCCTTTCCCGGTTAACCCGAATAGTGAGCGATTATTCAAAAATAAGTGTGGCATTCAAATTCATCCAATTCACAACAAATACCTATCTAAAGGTAATTATTGATAGTCGGTTATTTAACTATCAATAAAGATGCGCAACATCATCAGATTCCAAATAATTTTCCCAAATTATTTTATCTTCCAAAATATCTTTTACTAGATATATTATTTCCACACTTAATCATTTGAAAACAATTTCAAATCAATTTCCACATTTCATTTTATCTTTGAAGATAAAATCTCAAAACAGTTCATTTCATATTGGAAAAGCATTTCCATACTTATTTAATAATAAGTATTTCACAAATCTATTTATTTTCAACATTTGAAAATATTCGATATACTTAAATCAAATTAAGTATATACTCAATCTTTAAGGAAATCATTCTCTTTAAACACATTTATTTGAGTCAAAACGAATGTTACGTAAAACATCGTTACGACGACTCAAAATCACTAGTATAGGGATTCGAATTTAGATAGATGTGTAAATCCCAATACTATATAAAATATTTCCTTCCGGAAATCATTTACTATAACAACAGTGTTATAGTCCATCATTTCCTTATTTTTCTTGAAAACGTCTATTTCAACAATAAATGTTGAAATCTATGCTTTCGATTCATAACACATTTTAAAACATCTTTAAAATGTTTAACTTCATTTTATAATATCGTTTCTCCAGAACATATCCATTTTCCTTAAGAGTATATTCGCTGTCCAAAATCGTGAATATAATTCACTTAACCCAATTTCAATCTTTTCTACACATTTTTATTTTAATAAAAATTCGCTATCCAAAATCGCGAATATATCTTCTTTAAAAATCTTCTATATTTAATTTATCAAACTCCATCGATTTTGAATTTATAAAACAACGTTTATAAATTCCATTTTCTATTTTCTATAACAACTCCGGTTTATAATCTCATTTTATTAATCTTCAAAAATTCACTTATAAGAATGAGTGATTTCGGATTTATAAAACAACGTTTATAAATCACATTTGTACTTTATAACGATTTCAACTTACAAAATCATTTCATTTTGCAATTTCTATTTATATCCCATCTAAGTGCAAAAGTCAAATTTATAAGTAAATTTCTTATAAATCTTTTATTCTACAATATCTATTTACTTTATAACTTCACGTTATAAATCTATTAATTTCATTCACTTATGAAATCCATTTATACTCCTTTCTAACACTTATAAAAAATTCGTTTTATAAGTCCAATATTTTGATTTACAAAAATATCAATTTTTATAAATCTTTCAATACAAATCGTTTATAGTTATTCAAAAATCCCAACTTAAACCATTTTATAAATAAATCGACTTTTATTTCAAAAACGACACTTCGGTTATACTTCACTAAAAATTATAACTTTTATAACTTTAAAATTTTACGTTTATAAATTGATTCAAAAATTTCATAAAACGCATATTTTCAAAAATCACTTAAAAAATCCTTTTAAATTAAAAGTCGTCATTTTTAAAGTTCAAAACTGAATCCGATGATGCAACAACACCAATCAGTCCATCACAACAGTCAAATATCATATATCATCATATGATAACAGAATATATCAAAATATCTATAAATAAATAAATACTGTTGAGGAATCCAGTTGGATCCCTCCAACCTGTTTCCCTGCATCCACAGATGTTAGCACAATACCAATTCCGCTCCAGTACGGAATTATCGCGGTATATAGGTTTTTATAAATCCGCTTACTAACGGCGCAATAGGGTCTCATCCGCTATACGAGGCGGGAAATCAATCAATCCAATATATACATATGCCAATATGTATATATTGCTATATATATAGATATATCCTAAAATATCTAATATCAACAATTCAAACAGTCAATCATCAATCAATAACTGTAAAAATTCCACATTCAATTTGAGTGAGAAAATCTCACCGTGATTTTAATTCTGATTTCAGCGTTTATTTCGAATAAAATTAAACGCACGTTTAATTTTACCCGAAATTCACACTAGCTCCAAACGACTCCAAATCAGTTCCATAGCGAAGTACACGTCGAGACGATTCCAACGCATTTTGTTTCGTCAATTTTCGATCTCGTATGAAAGAGATACAGTGTTACAAAGTTTAACGAATTATAATAAAATAAATTTACAATTTTTCTTTTATTATTTTTCACCATCTATTTTCTGGGCCGTTGATTTCTGTCATCAATTCAGGGCCGCGTGATGACCCTTCTTCCCCAGGTCGTGAAATTCACGTTCGAATCTACCCATTTGCCGCCGCTTTGCCCTAATGTCGCATCCCCCTACACTCGCCTATATCATGATCGGAGGCCCTCATCTCGAAGCCCACGTCGAGCTCCACTATCAGCCTCAACCCCAGGAAGTGCGGTCGCCTCCTCCGCCTTGAAATCGCCTACGAACGGCGCGCGTCCCAACACGAATTGCCGCCAATCCTACACTTATTTCTTGATCATAGCCGTCCATATCGAAGCTCTCGGGATGCTTAACGTTTTTGTAGTTGATAATCTTTGCTAATAATGTGTGGATTAAGGGAAAATCGAGGAAGAAGATGATTGCTCTTCGGCCATTCATTTCGTTGGTGGCGGCTGAACGTGATGAAACCCTAGCCTCTTTTGTTTTTTTATTTTTGTGAATTAAATCGTCTATTTATAGAAATAAAACGAACACTATTCATTCCGGTTTCCCGAACTCCGATTTACGTGCCGAAACTGACGTTTCTGGGGTTCACCCCGCGTTCCGGACATAATGGAACAGGTTTCGAAAGCTAATTCGATCGTATGTGTGAGATATGGATCTAAACGATCAAATTAAATTAAACCGACTTAAATTGATTTCAAGGCGTTTTGGCTTGCCCCGGACAAACGGCACATCCAAAAATTACGAAATTTGAAATCTTACAATAATATCACATTACGGATCCGATGAAACTGGTTTCGTCGAAATCCGAGACTTTCTGAAAAATGACTATTTTAACTCGACGATTTAAAATTAAAAAGATATCAATGCGTTTCGAGCTGCCACGGTCAAACGACAACTCCGTTTGCTACGAAAATTGAAATCCGATAATAACTAACTATTACGGATCCAATGGAACTGGTCTCGTTCAATTCTGAGACTGTTCGAAAATTGGCTATTTTACAGTCGATAATTAAATATTAAAATATTCAATTTTCACAGTTTAACTTTAAATTCAGTTCTGAAAGTTCTATAACCTTTCTATAACTCCAGTATGATTAAATAAAATTTTCCAAATTAATTTCAATCATATTAAACTCGATTTTCAATCATCTCTGGAATTTCACTATTTAATTTATCGATTTAATTACCCAGGTAAATCCAATATTCGATAAATAATTTATCCGACTTATTAATTCCACTTATTAATATTCAAAATCAATTAAATATTCAAATTTTAATTATCTAAAATTCTGGGTCGTTACATCTATTTATAGTAGTTAGAAGGGTGTGAGACTTACGGTTGTAGAAGCTTGACATCTATACTGCTGTAAAGCTCGCCATCCATATTACTGTAGAAACTCAACATCCCTTATGGTTGTAGAAATTCGACATCTCTTATATGTTCGACATACCCTGCTTCTTAGATGCTCGACAATTTTCGTAGTTTTAGAGGCTCGACATCTCTTCTTTCTTGTAATGCTTCCATATCCTTCTATTGGCTTAGTTGCTTCTTTTCCCCTTAATTACTCTTCTAGCATAGTATTAGAAAATATGTGGATAATATTTACCCCCCTCCTTGTATAAAAAAAGCTTTTTACATTTTAGTGTAAAACCAAGTATTCTTCTCACTTTTATTTCTCCAATGTTTTCTTTTGTTTTGGAGTCACTTTTTCCTAATTTTTTTCCTACACCTACTTGATTTGTTTCTATTATCTTGTGTGTCCGTGAATCAAATAACCATGCCTTTTGGTATTGCTTCTAGCTCTTTGGTTTATTGTTAATAGCTCCTGGTATTGGCAATAGCCTTTACCTTAAGTGCTAGATAACCCCCTGTTACAAGCACTTGACATCTTTGTCACTTCGATATGTTGGGAATATTTTCATTTCAACATTGGCCCTATCTTAGTTTTACATTTATGACCTGAACATCTCCTTAACATCCTCCTTACTACTTAAATCCTTTCTTTTATTTTGACTTCTTTCCTTGCTTCTTTTCCTTACACAAAGTAATCCTTTCCTCCTTTTTTTATATGCGTATATTTTTTTACAACTTCTTTTCCTTTCTATTTTTATTTTTTATTTTTATAATTTCTCTTTTACAACCCTCCTTTTCTCTCTTCTTCTAAACTGGAAGTTCCTTATTGAAAAAATCTTACTTTGAGACCTTTGAAGAGTAATAATTGGAAAAAGATTTTGAAATTTTATTAGAAAACTATTTTTACAAAAATATCTTTAGGAGAAAAATAATTTCTAAATTTGTAGAAATTGTACTCTATCTTTGTTGAAAAACCAAATATCTTATAAATCATAAGCAGTTTTATTGTTTCCCTGAAAAAAACTCTTGATTGGGATTTTTATAAAAAATTATTGTACATGAAATGGTAAAGTAAGCCAGCTTTTGGATTTTCCAAAAAATGACCTTGAAAATGATTTTGAAAAATGAAAATTTTCTAAGGATATTTTGAGATTAAATTTTTTACATGAATATGATGGAGTCTTCATAAGATCATTCTTCGCATTCCCTCTTCAATTGGCGGGAACTTTTGATCTTGTTGATGATCGGGTTTTGTCATACTTTCCTTTCAAATGGATATTTATCCAGATTCCGGTTAATGTTCCCTTGAGAATTTGATGCTCTAACCATAACTACTAGGTTAGTTTATCTTACTTTAAACGCATATCCATTTGGTTTACCGTAGAATACATCTTAAGCTTCTTCGTTAGTTGGTTATCCATGCCTCTTTTGGATGTCATTAGGGTTCGAATTCAAAGTGGTTTGAAAATCTTTTTGGGTGCGCGTGGCCACTCCAGGGTTTACTTCTTTTATACTGGTCTCCTTAACCAGTCACTTGGAATCTTAGCCTAGGGTTTTCTTTTATACCGATTTCTTATGCTAGTTGTGGCGATAACGACTTCTTCCAACATCTTTAGTTGGGCATTTGTATCCCTGATAGGCAATTATACCGACTCGTTTATATAAGGTCGCCCCTTCTATGCCTTTTAGGTAGAATATTCAAGTTTCGGTTAAGTCCTTTTGCCCATTCTTACCCTTTTTGTAAGGATTTAGGCTCTGATTGATTCCTTTTTCCACTTCTTCTCCTTTTGGTAAGGATTTAGGCTCTAATTGATTCCTTTTTCCCTTCTTACCCTTTTGGTAAGGATTAAGGCTCTGATTGATTCCTTTTTCCCTTCTTACCCTTTTGGTAAGGATTTAGGCTCTGATCTTTTTTTCCCCTTAAGTGATTTAGGCTTTGAACTTTTTCGCCCCTAAATTGTGATTTACGCTTCTTACTAGTGATTTAGGCCCCTTACTAGTGATTTTGGCTTTTAACTCTTTCGTCCCTTACTAGTGATTTAGGCCTTTGTACCGACTTTTTGCACCAGTAGCGTTAGCAATGGCTTATTTTAACGTCTATAGTTGGCATTTCCCTGGACATCTTATCTAGGGTGCACACCAGCTTGGTACAAGGTATGCCTTTGCCCAAGAAATCTTTATTGGCATCGTCAAGTCAAAAGTTTCAATAAGCATAGTATGACTGGAATCGAGGGTCGCACAATGTTTATACTCGGCGGGGTATCGAGTTATTATTATTATTATAATTTTTTGAGGAGGCCTTTCTTATCACGACTCTTACCCGCTAAACTAAAGAAAGTCTTTGTAAAACTTTTTTATTAAGATAATCTCATGGCTTCAGCCAATTGATAAATTTGAGAAAACCTTTTTAAAAGCAAATCCATTTAAAGCTTTAGCTTTTTTAGATATGAAAATTTTCTATGGAAGAAAAAATGGGTTTTCAGAAATGAACTTCTTCAAAAAAAATTCCTTGAATATTTGAATCCTTTGATAGAGAAGCCCCTTCTCGGTGTTGCTACCCAGAAGGGTTTTTCGAAAAAATATCATAGCAGAAATGCAAATCTCAAATAAGAGACTGTTTAGTCATGACTCATGAACCAATAGTCCTTTAATCAAGAATAGACCTTTTTAGAGTTTTAGTGGCGCTGATGAGCCTTGGCATTTCTAAATACTTTGTTGAAAGATATGCATAGATTCTTCTTTTGAAAAACAAGTATAGTTTTCAATGGTTTCAGAAAACTTTTAGAATACTGTTGTTAACATATTTTTAGATCAAAACCTTTTATAGGAGATTATCAATATTGAGAAACATATTTTGAAAATTTCATAAACCATCTTTGAAATAGTTGTGTATGTACTTTCCCTAATTCATAGTATAACTAGTAACAGTTCCTTTGATGTCAAAAATATTTTCTTAAAGATGCCTTTGATCAATTTTTTTCCTAAGAATCCCTTCTTTTAAAAGGATTTTGAATACTAACCTTATTTCAGAAAATGTGCTTTATCGGAGGATTGATAATAATCCAGAAGTCCATAAAGAAATCCATTATATAAATCCAGACCTTGAGATAGATAATCATAATTTTATTTCAAACATTTAAATCACACCTTATTACAGGTAAAGAGAAGTTATAACTTTGAGCCTTTGCTTATAGATAATTTAGAAATAGGAGAAACTTGATCTTTGGCTGATAGAAAGAGTCAGAATACCATAAATTATCATTTGACGACAAGATCCATAAATCCGAATAATATATTTCTTGCACTTTCTTTTTGCTTAAAGAATTTACTTCAATAATGGCGACTCACTACTTTATAGAAGACTAGAAATCTGCTTGATAGAGAAGACCGTAGAATTCTTTTATACTATTGAATTCATATCCTAACTAATTAAAGACCAGAAAACCATCTAGTAAGAAGACCATAAATCTATTTGATATAAGAAAACATGAAATCTATATGATATAAGAAGACCATAAATCCATCTGATATAAGAAGACCAGAAAAACCATCTAGTGGGAATACCATGAATCTATCTAATATAAGAAAACCTCAAACCCGTCTAATATAAGGAAACCAAAAATCTATCACTATGGAGAATGAAAACCTAGGCTAAAATAATACTTTACACTTTGACAAGAAAATTCAGAATTTCTTAGATGTCCATGTTTGACGTTGAAATTAAAAGGAGATAATCTTGGTTTTATCTTATAAAGAAACTTGAATTATGCATTAATACATGGTGAATTCCATGTATAAACAAAATGGATTAGAAAGTTCAATGAGTAGGGGTTATCCATGGTAGCCAATCACCACAAAGCTTCACGGTTCAGCCGAAATCTGAATTTGATGTTGCAAAAACTACTTCTCATCTAGAGCTTTCATTTCATCTTGCGGAATAAGCATCACCTTGAATAATCAATATATTAAAGATAATTCTCTAAATGTATCAACGATCATAAAACAAAATCAAGTGATAACTAAAAGTAATTAGGCAATCTATAATATGATATCTAATAATGAGTAAACAAGAAGACTACTAAAGTCCACATATTTGGACATAATGAAAAATGAGGTCCATATTTGACACAAATATCATTGTTAAATGCATGTTATAACACTAGCAGACCTTCCAATATCCACTATTCAGAAGAATGTATGCAACACGCATTTAACTATTACTATTATTCCCGAAAATCCTAAATTTTTCCATATATTTCCTTTTATATCAATACCGCGTAAATAATTGCTTGTCACTAATGAAAATTTTGCTCTTAGTACAAAAATCCAAAAGGACTTTAATCTATAGAGTTGGATACTAAATCAGTTTTATCTTACAAATGCATTAATTAGAAATAACTAAATCAGTGAGGCAATTAGCTGTCATTCGTTCTTTGTCTGCATTTTGAAGTTTCTTTCTTCTTCTTTCTTCCTAAAATGCAAATAGACATGCCTTTGAGCTTTGCCACAATGCCACTTCCAACTGCTAGAGGTACCGCAACCACCTACTTCAAACTTGTCCCATCGAGACTATCTTAACAAATTCATATTTAGATTTTTGAGCTTCAAATTAATAACTAGCCTTTATATTGCATACAAATGATATTCTCATTATGCGAACATATAAACATTTTCAAAAGGACCAAGAATCTTTATTAAATGGTACTTGATACCAGTATCACTGTATGTTTTAATTCACTAGTTTATATTCCAACATGTAATGATATATAACTTTTCGATTGATTATGTTTAATTAATCTTCATAGTTTAGTTATAAATTTTGAACACAACACTATAGTATACTAGTTCTACCAACGACTATGAGTTCAGTTAGTTAACATTTTTTTCCATGTCTTATTCCTCTATGCATAGCTATGCACATGCATAAGCATGGTCGTGCACCGAAATGTCCCACGTCGCTTGTAGAAGCCCTCTGGTTTAGGTGATTATGATTTTTTAAAATGTTGATGTTCAATGAATCTCCTGATCATAGAAATTCGATATTATTTCTGCATTAGAATTTCAATGTCACCTTTGGACATAATCTCGACATCACCATTATTTACCTTCTCGACATGTTCTCCTGTTTATAGGGTCAAAAGCACTTCCGTATTTACAAGCTCAATACTCATCTGATACAAGTTCGATACCTTCATCCTTGATTTCTTTTTTAGTTCGACATGCCTAAAGTTGTAGGTTTGACGTCACCACTCATCGTTTACAAGTTCGCCATCCATTATCTATGTTAAATGAGTTTTTAACCAAACAGAAGTCAACGAAAGTTAGAATGATAAGTGAGGATGAAAGGACTTGAAAACTTGGAGGCACACATGGAAGAGTTATGGAAATAGCTCGGAGGAGTATCACGAAGAAATTTCCTAAGTAAAAAAGTCGGCACCGACTTATTTCACTCGGGGCTGAGCTATTTTCACTATCTATTTCACCACTCCAACTTCATATGAGTTATTTCTCATCTATTATACATGTGACCAATTGATCTTCAAGAGTTTGGGATGACCAATTCCAAGAGTTGAAGAGATGATATCTAAAATGGTAGGATACCTCAAGTGATGAAGGAACGATCACCAGGATCAACCAACAATCGATGAAAACAACATGGGGCACATCAATATGTAAGAAGAGTGATGCAAGAGAATTGGAGTTATTTTCGACTAAGGAAATAAGTCGCTACCGAGTTCTTTTAATAACTTGCAGAACATTACGATTTCTCTTGTGACTTTGGGCCGATGTTTGGACTCTGCTGCAAGTGGGCTTCTAACTCCATATCTCTGTTTCTCTATAAATACAAGCATAGCTGCAAATAAAATGGAATCTGATCTCTCTACCATTGGAGACTTCTTCTTCTTCTTTACTCCTATCCTCTACCTCAAAAACAATCTAAAATACATTTTAAATCTAAGGTCCACTAGATAGTGGTCACCTGATACAGCTAGTTGTAATCCAGAGAGAGAACAACTAATAGCATAGATTAAAGTGGACGTAGGCCAGAGATTATGCCGAACCACTATAAAAATTCTTGTGTCTCCTTTTACATTTATGCCTTTTCTTTTATTCTAAATAGAACTGATGCTTTCATATGATTTTTGGGTGTTGATCCATTTTTTGGGTTAACATTTTGGTGTTTTCACTGAGAATGAAGCTATATTTCACAACCTAAAGCTTGGATCTGAGATTTAGAGAAGATAAAGAGACCTAACACTAGATCTAAGGCCGGATCAAGCCAACTAGAGCATAAGGGAAGCCAGGAGGTGTCCTCAAATTTTCATCAATCCATTTACGTGCCAAGAGAAGAGATGGAGAAAATGATGGATGGATTAATGACTTAACAACAGGAAATGCTTGAAGGATTTTTCCAAACGATGGGGCAACAAGGAGTAGTTAGAGCTGTTGGAATCAAGAATCAAGGACAAGGAGCCGATGTTCCTAATGAAGGAACATTTGGAGTTAGAGCGGAGAAAACTGGAACAATGCTCTTACAAACAGAATAACTCGGTACCGACCTAAATCAACTTGGTACCGAGAGAACTATACTCAGGGGCAATGTTGATGTGACTTTTAGGATGCCGATTTGGTTTGATTTGCATATTTGAATTTTGAAAAAATCCACATTGAATGTGATAACCGATATTAATCGCTTTAAGTCCCGTCCGGAGAGACAGGACTGGAGTGTACGGTTCAAGTCCCCTCGTCAGAGAGTGAGCAGATGGAGTTGTATGATATTGATCACTTTAAGTCTTATTCAGAGAGATGGGACCAGAGTGCAAGGTGCAAGTCCCCTTGTCGAAAAGCGATTGGATGGACTTGTATGATATTGATCACTTTAAGTCTCATCTAGATTGACGGGGCCGGGTGCAGGGTGCAAGCTCCCTTGCCGAAGAGCGAGTGGACGGGCTTGTACAAAAAGCAAGTACCCTTAACGAAGAGTCAGTGGATGGGCTTGCTTGGTCGTTGAGTTCCTTTGCCGGAGAGCAAGCAGGCTCAGCAAGGATCTGAAGAGATCAAACCCCAGATTGCATGATAAACGATCCAGAGAGGTCGAACCCTAGGTTGGAAGTTATACGGTTCGAAGAAATTGAATCCTAGATTGGATCAAGAATGATCCGGAAAGATTGAACCTTAGAACTGAAACAGATTTGATAAAAGGATTTGAACACCTTGTAATTAAAGTAAAATATATAAATTGTCGATGAATATGGGACGATTTTGATATGTGATTATAACTCCGAATGAAATCTGGATGATTATGATGTATAAACAACACTTAAGCAAGGACTGGAGTCCAAAAGCTCTAATAGGTCTAGAATGACTTCTGATTTGCTAGAGAGTCCAAAGGAGCTGGATGATTGACTAAGATTGAAATAGCCAAGAGCTCAACTATCAAAGAATGATTACTGATGGGACTTGTTCTTAAGCAAAGCACACCTTACATTTGAAAGGCGTACTTCTGGGGGCAAGTTTAATGGGATTTTTAACCAGGCAGAAATCAATAGAAGTTAGAACGACAAGACGAGGACGAAACAACTTGAAATCTTGGAGACACACTTGGAGTAGGCAAAGAAATAGCTCGAAGGAGCTTCACAAAGAAATTGTCTAAGTAAATAAGTCAGCACTGACTTATTTAACTCAGGGGCTGAGTTCACCTTCCATTTCACAACTCCAACTTCACACGAGTTATTTCCCACCTATTATACATGTGACCAAGTGATTTTCAAGGGCTTGGAACAACCAGTTCCAAGAGTTGAAGAGATGACAACTAAAACAATAGGATAACTCAAGTGAAAAAGGAACGATTGCCAAAATTAACCAGTAATCGATGAAAACAACATTGGGTACATCAATATGAAGTAAGAAGAGTGATGCTAGAGAGTTGGAGTTATTTCCGACAAAGGAAATACCTCGGTACCAAGTTAAATAACTCGGTACCGAGTTATTTCAATTAACTTGAGGGGGGGGATTGCGACTTCTTGTGTGATTTTAGGCCAATGTCTGGACTCTGCTGCAAGCGGGGCTTCTGACTTCATACCTCCGTTTCTCTATAAATACAAGCCTAGCTGCAACTAAAATGAGATCTGATCTCTCTGCCGTTGGAGACTTCTTCTTCTTCTTCATCATCACTCCTATCCTCTACCAGAAAATCAATCTAAAAAATCCATAATAAATCTAAGATCCACTAGATAGTGGTCAAACCTGATACAACTAGTTGTAAGCCAGAGAGAGAACAACCGATTACGTCGAATTATTATAAAAATTCTTGTATTTCCTTTTACTTTTCTGCATTTTCTTTTATTTTGAATAGAACTGGTGCTTCCATTCAATTTATGGGTGTTGATCCATTTTTTGGATTAACAATCTGCAAGCTCATAAGCCTCATCAATTTATCTACAGACTCGACATCATTAAAGCTACAAGCTCGATATACCCTTTGATCATGTTTATATATTTGATAACTCCAAACTGTCTTAATAACCCTTGTATAGTCCTCTACAACTCCAAAACATAGAAGTTCGACAACTTTAAGTATCCCATAGGCTCGGCATCCCTTTAGTTGCTCAACGTCTAATTGTTGGTGCCCGAAAACTCCATGCTGACTGGTCACCTTTGCATTACAAGCCGAACTTTGCTTCTATTTATTATTTTAATTCAGTGGCCTTTATTTTATTTGCATAGAATTCTTGATGTGTTAATCCTATTTTTTCACTATATTGTACTTACTTCGGTAGCCTATTTTCTATTTCATTTAGCTATTTCTAACTTTGTGCTTGTCCACTCTAATAGTAAGGAGCATGGGGCTATGTACTATGAAGTTTGGTTGGTATGTACTTCAAAACAGGGAGATTTTGTACTTGATTTATCAATATATTAAATAACTTCATGTTGTACTTTTCCTTGATAGCTATATACTACTATGTTTACTGTATTTTGATTCAAATAGGTGCTATATTGACGAGCTCGATAACTTCAAACTTAGTATCCTACTGTTCTTCATGCTCGATATATATATTATACATTCGATAACTAAATGCTGTCAAGATCGACAACCTCATCATCCTATAGATTCGACAGTATCACTTCTTACATGCACGACATCCTTACTATTTTATAGGCTCGCCATCTCTTGACCTTATAGGTTCGACATGCCATGTTGATTATTTCAATGGATCGGTTCACAACTTAGTTCACTATTTTTCTATCTTGCTCTTTCAAATCTGTTTGCTATTTTCCTATTTTGTAATATTTCCTATCACCTAGTTTAGTTTATCACTTCAGTTATCATGCACGATCAGGTTTCCATGCACGGTTCTATTATGCTTTAGTCAATCGATGAGCCTACATCCTCTTCCAGTGTGTTAGTATGCTTGATAATTTATATGTCCGAAATGCCTGATTTTACATACTCGATACCTTCAATTGCTTTTATATGATCGAAAACCCTTGTATCTCTTAGCTTGTGATGCAGCTCATACATCGCAAACGAGCTTCTTATGTCGCTCAGCCTTCTTATGTCGCTCCGCTTTAAGTCGCGGCGAATTTCCTAGGTCGCGAGTCGCCCCAACCTTGTGTCGCTCCGCCTTAAGTCGCGGCGAATTCCTTAAGTCGTGAGCATCTCCAATAGGTCGCTCTAGATCTTTAAGTCGCGAAGGACAACGCGAGAAGCCTTGTGTCGCTCCAGTTTTCTTGAATCGAAGGTCGCGAGTTTCATATGTAGCGAATTCTCACTCCAGCTTTCCTAAATCGAAGGTCGCGAGCTTCCTATGTCGCGAATTCTTTGGAGACACTATTTGTTTCATAAAGAGTTTGTGTTGTATACTGACCATGAAGCATTGAAACATTTGCAGGGATAGGATAAGATTGCAGCCAGGCATGCTTCATGGATCACATACTTGCAACAGTTTACATTTGTTGTAAAGCATAAGTCGGGAGTTACAAATCGTGTGGCAGACGCATTGAGTAGAAGAAATCATTTGTTGACAACGATGAGAGTTGAAGTGACGGGGTTTGATGTATTTCCAGATTTGTTTGTTGAGGATCCTTACTTTGCCAAGATTGTAGATGAAGTCGAGAAAGGGAGGACGGATGAGTATGTGTTGGTAGAAGGGTTTCTATTTAAGGGAAATTGGTTGTGTATACCAGAGTGCAGTTTGCGAATGAAGATTGTGAAGGAATTGCATGAAGAAGGTCATGTGGGAAGAGATCGTACCTTGCAGTTGATTTCTCAATCATATTTTTGGCCTTCCATGAGGAAAGAAGTTGAAAGATTTGTGCAGAGATGTCACATATGTCAAGTTTCCAAAGGGACAGCTACGGATGCAGGATTGTATATGCCATTGCCCGTGCCTACTAGACCATGGGTTGATGTTAGCATAGATTTCGTTTTGGGTTTGCCAAGAACTCAACGAGGGAATGATTCTATATATGTTGTGGTGGATAGATTTTCGAAGATGGCACATTTCATAGCTTGTAAGAAGACCGCCGATGCAGTCTGTGTTGCTCAATTGTTCTTTAAAGAGGTTTATAGACTACATGGGCTACCTGAGTCTATTGTTTCTGACCGGGATACTCGATTTCTAAGTCATTTTTGGTTGAGTCTGTGGAAGATGGTTAGGACTAAGCTGAATTTTAGTAGCGCCTATCATCCACAAACGGATGGGCAAACGGAAGTGGTGAACAGATCTTTGGGAAACTTGTTGAGATGTCTTGTGAAGGATAATTTGAAGAGCTGGGATGTGAAATTGTGTCAGGCAGAATTCGCACATAATCATGCCGTTAATCGAAGTACTGGATTCAGTACATTTCAAGTGGTATATTCAGCAATTCCAAAGGGACCGTTGGATTTGTCGACAGTTCCACTTCAAAAGGGGTTGTTAAACGAGCTTGTGATTTCGTGAATGAGTTGCAGGAGTGTCACAGGATTGTTCATGAACGATTGCTTAAGTCAAATGAGAAGTATAAACAATTGGCAGATAAGAAGCGAAGGAGTGTGGACTTCAAAGAGTGTGATTTTGTTTACGCAGTATTGACGAAAGATCGTTTTCCAGTTGGAACTTACAACAAGTTGAAAGCTCGAAAGATTGGTCCAGTAGAAATCTTGAAGAAGATCAATGATAATGCGTATCAGTTAAGGTTGTCGGAAAATGTTCATACTTCTGATGTTTTCAATGTCAAACACTTGATTCCATACCATGAGAATAAGCATGTAGAAGAAGAGGAAAGTGTGAATTCGGGGTCGAATTCTTTTCAACCAGGGGAGGATGATGCAGCGCATACCTCGCAAACGAGCTTCTAATGTCGCTCTGCCTTCTTATGTCGCTCCGCTTTAAGTCGCGGCGAATTTCCTAGGTCGCGAGTCGCCCCATCCTTATGTCGCTTCGCCTTAAGTCGCGGCGAATTCCTTAAGTCGCGAGCATCTCCAGTAGGTCGCTCCAGATCCTTAGGTCGCGAAGGACAACGCGAGAAGCCTTGTGTCGCTCTAGTTTTCTTGAATCGAAGGTCGCGAGTTTCATATGTCGCGAATTCTCGCTCCAGCTTTCCTAAATCGAAGGTCGCGAGCTTCCTATGTCGCGAATTCTTTAGGTGGCGAGTCGAACGAGCTTCTCCTAAATCGCTCCAGCTAAATCGCGAACGACATTACTTTGTCGCTGAAGATTCTTAGGTCGCGAAGTTCTTATGTCGCCGCTTCTTAAGTCGCTCCTGGAAGCCGCATTTCTTATGTCGCTCCCACTATGCCGATGCTTGCATATGTCGCAATGATGTTAAGTCTTAAGTCGTTAAGTCGCTAAGATGCTTAAGTCGCTCAAGTGGATATTGCTGTTTGTTAAGTCGTTTGTATTTTGTTTTCTTATGTCGCTTGTGTTGTAATTGTTGTACCGCTTTTCTTAAGTCGTGTCGCATGTATTTTGTAATGTGTTGTTATGTCGCATATGTTAAGTCGAGTGTGTGTTGTACTGTCCCTACAAATAGGAGTGTATTGTCATTTGTAATAGGAGTTGAATATTGAATTAAAATTGGTTTGTGCTTTGTGCCACCATTGAAATTGGAAGTTGAGTGTTATCTCCTTTCTCCATCTTCGGATATTCGAGTGCGCTCGAATCAACGAACTTGAAGCCGATTCATGGAATCTCGTGCGCGAGATCAATGTCGAAGAATTGTAGATCTTCTAACGCGGTATCGTGCGCGATCAACGTGTTGAAGATAGCTAGAATCCGGTATCTCGAGAGATCAACGGATTTGGGCACTTGGGTATCTTCAATTCACCGATTCATTTTGTTTCATCGATTCATTTTCCGCGAATTCATCAATTCGTGAGTTGTGTGATCCTATAGGCTGTGTCATTTGGTATCAGAGCAAGGAGACGAACTTTTCCAAGTTCGTTGGGTGTCCGTGAAATTTCAAACAAGTTGGGAGTTTATAAATCTCGAATCAAAACTCAATCTAGATTTTTTTAATCAAAGCGAAGTGTGTGTTTGGATTTGTTGAAGATTTGACAATGCCTCCAGGAAGAGTTAATCGTCATCAGAATGTTGCAGAAGGGTATCGAAGAGAAGATGCTGAACAAATGGAGCAACGAATTAGTGATAAATTCAATGAGAAGTTTGATGAGGGAATTGGTAGATTGGAAAGGCTCATGATGGATATGAATCAAACTCGACAAAGAGCATCGCCAGGTTCAAATCAAGGTGGACATAGAATTTCGCCGTCAAATTCCGAGAGGAGAAGAATGTCACCATCATCGGATCGGGAAAGAAGAGAACCATCAGTTTCGGGAGAAAGAGACGTGCGTGGTAGCAGAAATGTTGATGGTCAGAATCGACATCGACATACGTCAGATTTGGAGGAATCCAGTGATAGTGGTAGTAGCTCTTGTCGAAACCGTGGCCAAGGGCGAAATCGAAATAGAGATTCCGAAGATGATCGTCGATGGGAGTCGGGGATGAAAACAGAGATTCCAGAATTCAAAGGGGGAATGCTAGCGGAAGAGTTTTTGGATTGGTTATCAAATGTTGAAGAAATTTTTTACTTCAAGGAAGTACCCGAGCATCGTAGAGTTAAGTTGGTTGCTACACGATTGAGGGGAAGAGCTATGGCATGGTGGCAACAAACTAAACTTACACGGGAAAGAATGGGAAAGTCGAATATTGTTTCATGGAAAAAGATGAAGAAGTTGATGAAGGCTACTTTCTTGCCTTATAATTATCAGTCTCTTATGTATCAGTGCTTACAGAATTTGAGACAAGGGACAAAGTCGGTAAATGATTATGCAGATGAGTTTTATCAACTGATTGCTAGAAATGATATCATGGAAACGGAGGAACAGTTGACATCCAGATTTGTTGGAGGATTAAGAATGCAAATTCAGGATATGGTAAATATGTTTGATCCGAGATCCGTTGCTGAAGCACACCAGAAGGCTCTAGCTTGGGAGAAGCAAGGTAGAAGAGGAGGTGGTGCGTTTACAAGTTCGAGCAATAAGGTGAAAGGGGCTAGTAGAAATACTAATGTTTCCAAGGCTGTTAGTAAACCGGTTGTTAATGAAGCTGCTAAGACCAAGGTCAACAACAATTTCAAGTGTTATAACTGTCAGGAGTTTGGTCATAAGAGCAATGAATGCCCGAAGCCTAAGAAGCGAGCGATGGTTGCTGAGGTTGAGGATGAGGATGCAGAAGTAGAATGTTCCAATTCACCACAGGTTGAGGAGGAAGAAGAATTATTGACGGGAGACGAGGGATATTCTTTAACGATGAGGAGATCTTGCTTGACGCCAAAGCAGGAAGAGGAGACTAGTTGGTTGAGGAGTAATATTTTTCTATCAACATGCACTATTTTGGGAAAAGTTTGTAAGTTTGTTATCGATGCAGGGAGTTGTGATAACATCATCTCTACAGAAGCCGTAAAGAAGTTGGCGTTAAAGACAGAGAAGCATCCCAAACCCTACAAATTGGCTTGGCTGAGGAAAGGTGGGGAAGTGAAGGTTGGTCGAAGAGCTTGTGTAACTTTTTCCATCGGAAAGAAGTATAAGGATGAAATTTGGTGTGACGCGGTGGATATGGATGTATGTCATTTGTTGTTAGGAAGACCGTGGCAGTTCGATAGAGCCGTGCAACACAATGGTAGGACTAACTGCTATAGTTTCATGTTCGATGGCACTAGAATCACTTTAGTTCCTAAAAGGCGACAACAAAGTGAAAGCAAGTTGGAGGAAATCGAGGAACTAAAGACTCTGTTATCTTTGAAGGAATTTGTCAAAGAAGTAGAGGATAGCCCTGAAGTATTTCTGTTGATTAGACGTGAAAGTAGTGAAGCGGTTGAAATTCCTGAGGAAGTTAAGCCAGTGTTGAAGGAATTTGAAGATGTGTTTCCTGAAGAATTACCAAAAGAGTTACCACCGTTGAGAGACATACAACACCAGATTGATCTTGTTCCGGGAGCTGTGTTACCACATAGACCACATTATAGAATGAGTCCAAAGGAGTACGAAGAGTTGAGAAGGCAGGTGGAAGAGTTACTTGAACAAGGGCGCGTACAAGAAAGTTTAAGTCCTTGTGCAGTACCAGCCTTGTTAGTGCCAAAGAAGGATGGAACTTGGAGAATGTGTACAGATAGTCGAGCACTAAACAAGATTACGGTAAGGTACAGATTCCCGATGCCAAGATTGGACGATTTGTTAGATCAGTTGAGTGGACCTGCTATCTTTTCAAAGATTGATCTGAAGAGTGGGTATCATCAGATTCGAATTCGACCAGGGGATGAATGGAAGACAGCCTTCAAGACACGGTAGGGGTTGTATGAATGGCTGGTCATGCCATTTGGTCTTTCGAATGCACCTAGTACTTTTATGCGAGTGATGAATCAGATCTTTCGACCGTTTATTGGAAAGTTCGTGGTGGTATACTTTGATGATATATTGATATACAGTGGAAGCACAGAAGAGCATCTACAACACTTGCGGGAAGTGTTGATGATACTTTGTCAGGAGCAATTTTATGTGGCAACAAAGAAGTACATGTTCATGACGCACAGTGTTTTGTTCTTGGGGTATGTATTGTCCAAGGAAGGTATCCAGGTGGATCAAAGTAAAGTTGAAGCAATCAAGGATTGGCCACAACCCAGGACTATAACTGAAGTGAGAAGTTTCCATGGTTTAACATCATTCTACCGAAGGTTTATTCCACATTTCAGTAGCGTGATGGCACCAGTGACAGATTGCATGAAAGGAAAGCAGTTTGTGTGGACTGAAGAGGCTGACTCTGCTTTCCAACAGATCAAGACACTCTTGACTACAACACCGATTCTTCGATACCCGGACTTTCTGTTGCTCTTTGAGCTAGATACTGATGCGTCTAAAGTTGGAATTGGTGGAGTGTTAAGTCAAAAGGGTCGTCCAATTGCTTATTTTAGCGAGAAACTTTCTGGAGCCAAGACAAGATACAGTAGCTATGACTTGGAGTTCTATGCTATTGTCCAAGCCATAAAGCATTGGAGACACTATTTGTTTCATAAAGAGTTTGTGTTGTATACTGACCATGAAGCATTGAAACATTTGCAGGGACAGGATAAGTTTGCAGCCAGGCATGCTTCCTGGATCACATACTTGCAACAGTTTACATTTGTTGTAAAGCATAAGCCGGGAGTTACAAATCGTGTGGCAGACGCGTTGAGTAGAAGAAATCATTTGTTGACAACGATGAGAGTTGAAGTGACGGGGTTTGATGTATTTTCAGATTTTTTTGTTGAGGATCCTTACTTTGCCAAGATTGTAGATGAAGTCGAGAAAGGGAGGACGGATGAGTATGTGTTGGTAGAAGGGTTTCTATTTAAGGGAAATCGGTTGTGTATACCAGAGTGCAGTTTGCGAATGAAGATTGTGAAGGAATTGCATGAAGAAGGTCATGTGGGAAGAGATCGTACCTTGCAGTTGATTTCTCAATCATATTTTTGGCCTTCCATGAGGAAAGAAGTTGAAAGATTTGTGCAGAGATGTCACATATGTCAAGTTTCCAAAGGGACAGCTACGAATGCAGGATTGTATATGCCATTGCCCGTGCCTACTAGACCATGGGTTGATGTTAGCATAGATTTCGTTTTGGGTTTGCCAAGAACTCAACGAGGGAATGATTCTATATATGTTGTGGTGGATAGATTTTCGAAGATGGCACATTTCATAGCTTGTAAGAAGACCGCCGATGCAGTCCGTGTTGGTCAAATGTTCTTTAAAGAGGTTTATAGACTACATGGGCTACCTGAGTCTATTGTTTCTGACCGGGATACTCGATTTCTAAGTCATTTTTGGTTGAGTCTGTGGAAGATGGTTGGGACTAAGCTGAATTTTAGTAGCGCCTATCATCCACAAACGGATGGGCAAACGGAAGTGGTGAACAGATCTTTGGGAAACTTGTTGAGATGTCTTGTGAAGGATAATTTGAAGAGCTGGGATGTGAAATTATGTCAGGCAGAATTCGCATATAATCATGCCGTTAATCGAAGTACTGGATTCAGTCCATTTCAAGTGGTATATTCAGCAATTCCGAAGGGACCGTTGGATTTGTCGACAGTTCCACTTCAGAAAGGGGTTGTTAAACGAGCTTGTGATTTCGTGAATGAGTTGAAGGAGTGTCACAGGATTGTTCATGAACGATTGCTTACGTCAAATGAGAAGTATAAACAGTTGGCAGATAAGAAGCGAAGGAGTGTGGACTTCAAAGAGTGTGATTTTGTTTACGCAGTATTGACGAAAGATCGTTTTCCAGTTGGAACTTACAACAAGTTGAAAGCTCGAAAGATTGGTCCTGTAGAAATCTTGAAGAAGATGAATGATAATGCGTATCAGTTAAGGTTGTTGGAAAATGTTCATACTTCTGATGTTTTCAATGTCAAACACTTGATTCCATACCATGAGAATAAGCATGTAGAAGAAGAGGAAAGTGTGAATTCGGGGTCGAATTCTTTTCAACCAGGGGAGGATGATGCAGCACATACCTCGCAAACGAGCTTCTTATGTCGTTCCACCTTCTTATGTCGCTCCGCTTTAAGTCGCGGCGAATTTCCTAGATCGCGAGTCACCCCAGCCTTATGTCGCTCCGCCTTAAGTCGCGGCGAATTCCTTAAGTCGCGAGCATCTCCAGTAGGTCGCTCTAGATCCTTAGGTCGCGAAGGACAACGCGAGAAGCCTTGTGTCGCTCCAGTTTTCTTGAATCGAAGGTCGTGAGTTTCATATGTCGCGAATTCTCGCTCCAGCTTTCCTAAATCGAAGGTCGTAAGCTTCCTCTGTCGCGAATTCTTTAGGTCGCGAGTCGAACGAGCTTCTCCTAAATCGCTCCAGCTAAATCGCGAACGACATTACTTTGTCGCTGAAGATTCTTAGGTCGCGAAGTTCTTATGTCGCCGCTTCTTAAGTCGCTCCTGGATGCCGCATTTCTTATGTCGCTCCCACTATGCCGCTGCTTGCTTATGTCGCAATGATGTTAAGTCTTAAGTCGTTAAGTCGCTAAGATGCTTAAGTCGCTCAAGTGGATATGGCTGTTTGTTAAGTCGTTTGTATTTTGTTTTCTTAAGTCGCTTGTGTTGTAATTGTTGTACCGCTTTTCTTAAGTCATGTCGCATGTATTTTGTAATGTGTTGTTATGTCGCATATGTTAAGTCGAGTGTGTGTTGTACTTTCCCTATAAATAGGAGTGTATTGTCATTTGTAATAGGAGTTGAATATTGAATAAAAATTGGTTTGTGCTTTGTGCTACCATTGAAATTGGAAGTTGAGTGTTATCTCCTTTCTCCATCTTTGGATATTCGAGTGCGCTCGAATCAATGAACTTGAAGCCGATTCATGGAATCTCGTGCGCGAGATCAACATCGAAGAATTGTAGATATTCTAACGCGGTATCGTGCGCGATCAACGTGTTGAAGATAGCTAGAATCCAGTATCTCGAGAGATCAACGAATTTGGGCACTTGGGTATCTTCAATTCACCGATTCATTTTGTTTCATCGATTCATTTTCCGCGAATTCATCAATTCGTGAGTTGTGTGATCCTGTAGGCTGTGTCATTTGGTATCAGAGCAAGGAGACGAACTTTTCCAAGTTCGTTGGGTGTCCGTGAAATTTCAAACAAGTTGGGAGTTTATAAATCTCGAATCAAAACTCAATCTAGATTTTTTTAATCAAAGCGAAGTGTGTGTTTGGATTTGTTGAAGATTTGACAATGCCTCCAGGAAGAGTTAATCGTCATCAGAATGTTGCAGAAGGGTATCGAAGAGAAGATGCTGAACAAATGGAGCAACGAATTAGTGATAAATTCAATGAGAAGTTTGATGAGGGAATTGGTAGATTGGAAAGGCTCATGATGGATATGAATCAAACTCGACAAAGAGCATCGCCAGGTTCAAATCAAGGTGGACATAGAATTTCGCCGTCAAATTCCGAGAGGAGAAGAATGTCACCATCATCGGATCGGGAAAGAAGAGAACCATCAGTTTCGGGAGAAAGAGACGTGCGTGGTAGCAGAAATGTTGATGGTCAGAATCGACATCGACATACGTCAGATTTGGAGGAATCCAGTGATAGTGGTAGTAGCTCTTGTCGAAACCGTGGCCAAGGGCGAAATCGAAATAGAGATTCCGAAGATGATCGTCGATGGGAGTCGGGGATGAAAACAGAGATTCCAGAATTCAAAGGGGGAATGCTAGCGGAAGAGTTTTTGGATTGGTTATCAAATGTTGAAGAAATTTTTTACTTCAAGGAAGTACCCGAGCATCGTAGAGTTAAGTTGGTTGCTACACGATTGAGGGGAAGAGCTATGGCATGGTGGCAACAAACTAAACTTACACGGGAAAGAATGGGAAAGTCGAAGATTGTTTCATGGAAAAAGATGAAGAAGTTGATGAAGGCTACTTTCTTGCCTTATAATTATCAGTCTCTTATGTATCAGTGCTTACAGAATTTGAGACAAGGGACAAAGTCGGTAAATGATTATGCAGATGAGTTTTATCAACTGATTGCTAGAAATGATATCATGGAAACGGAGGAACAGTTGACATCCAGATTTGTTGGAGGATTAAGAATGCAAATTCAGGATATGGTAAATATGTTTGATCCGAGATCCGTTGCTGAAGCACACCAGAAGGCTCTAGCTTGGGAGAAGCAAGGTAGAAGAGGAGGTGGTGCGTTTACAAGTTCGAGCAATAAGGTGAAAGGGGCTAGTAGAAATACTAATGTTTCCAAGGCTGTTAGTAAACCGGTTGTCAATGAAGCTGCTAAGACCAAGGTCAACAACAATTTCAAGTGTTATAACTGTCAGGAGTTTGGTCATAAGAGCAATGAATGCCCGAAGCCTAAGAAGCGAGCGATGGTTGCTGAGGTTGAGGATGCAGAAGTAGAATGTTCCAATTCACCACAGGTTGAGGAGGAAGAAGAATTATTGACGGGAGACGAGGGATATTCTTTAATGATGAGGAGATCTTGCTTGACGCCAAAGCAGGAAGAGGAGACTAGTTGGTTGAGGAGTAATATTTTTCTGTCGACATGCACTATTTTGGGAAAAGTTTGTAAGTTTGTTATCGATGCAGGGAGTTGTGATAACATCATCTCTACAGAAGCCGTAAAGAAGTTGGCGTTAAAGACAGAGAAGCATCCCAAACCCTACAAATTGGCTTGGCTGAGGAAAGGTGGGGAAGTGAAGGTTGGTCGAAGAGCTTGTGTAACTTTTTCCATCGGAAAGAAGTATAAGGATGAAATTTGGTGTGACGCGATGGATATGGATGTATGTCATTTGTTGTTAGGAAGACCGTGGCAGTTCGATAGAGCCGTGCAACACAATGGTAGGACTAACTGCTATAGTTTCATGTTCGATGGCACTAGAATCACTTTAGTTCCTAAAAGGCGACAACAAAGTGAAAGCAAGTTGGAGGAAATCGAGGAACTAAAGACTCTGTTATCTTTGAAGGAATTTGTCAAAGAAGT